>VZDJ01007755.1:35438657-35573792 GCA_008694505.1 Cyanoderma ruficeps
TTTTTTTTTTTTTTTCTTTCTGTGTAATGAAAACCTTTCAGAAAACTTCTGGGCACTGCAAGCAAAACCTTTTGTGTAGCAGCAAGGGATTAAGTCTTAGAGAAAACCATTAAACAATTGTTTTAAACAGATTTGAAGTGTTTATATTGGACCACTTTTTGGCACCCTCTATTTCTTCTTAAAGCCAGGAGCCTCAGTTACTATGAGTACAACTGTGCAAGGCCACAGGCAGCTGCTAAATCATAGGAAAGAAATGAAAACCTCTTTTCTGGGCCTAGTAGTGCTGTAAATTCTGTGATCTGAAATGTTAGGGACTTGTAGGGTTAGCAGTAATAATCAGCAGTCCTGTCAAACTTTGTCATAGCTGGCCTAAAATGCAGGGGGAAGCATGGAATTACGCCTGCCCAAAGCAGTCTGCTTTGGGGCCTTTCCAAAAGCTGAGGAATACAAAGAATGAGAAAGCAAATCTTGCATGTTTCTATCAAACAGCTTTCTAGCTGTCACTGAAATATTTGCAGCTGCCCATGTAAACTCAACCTGCCACTGGCACCACATTTTGATTCAGTGCACAATGGTTTACATTTTCCCTACAGTTATGCATGATTTTTGTAAGGTTTGTACTTTTTGCTTTGACAGACAGCAAGTGCCCTAATTTAAAGAGCAGAGGTGGCTTCAGTTTTTAATTTGCACTGCTGATAAATGATCTCTCCTGCGCTTGACTGGGTAAGTAAATTGAAAGTATCTATGATAGTTTTTCTCCTTTTTCCCCTTCTTTTTTCTTTTTTTCTTTTCAGCTGAGGGCTAGGAATGCAGGAATTTCTCTGTGATTTAAAAAACTCTAATCTGCTTCTTTGGTTTTTAGCTTAGCTAGGTAGGGCTGAACTTCAGTCCTGGAGATCAGGGTGAGTACAAGTATTGTGCTTTAACTCTCAGTCTTGTTTGTTTTAAAACCAAATAAGAAATTTGCAGAATCTTATGTCCTTTTCACTCTGATTTTAAGGATGAAAATAGTGGTGGTGAATTGATATAATTTAGCTGAAGTAGGGAAGTAAGTTTTCAATTATTTCCAATAACCTGAGAATGCTGAAAAGAAGGAGGAGAGGATTTGAATAAAATGTCATGGCCTGCTTTTAACTGAGAAATACCAGTGCTGCTCTGAACCTGTAAGTGAAGGTTAAAGAAAAAACTCTGAAAAGGACTTTGGTTTTCTACCATGACACAACAGGACTCGTTTCCTGATGCACAGCTTCACCAGAAAAGCTTCTCTGGGCTATAAATGTCACCCTCTGCAACTGTGCCATGTGCTGAGGACTTAAGATGAAGAAACTGTTTCGGATGACAAGTTTGACTTTTTTTAAACTTAGATCAGGCATTTGCAGGAAGTTCCTGAGCCGAGTTTGGATCACGGCAGAGTTCAAAACCGAAAAGTGAGGGGGAAGGCGCTGAGCATGTGGCTGTGCCATCAGCCTCTAGTGCATTCAGGGCCACACAAGTAGCACAAGTTTCTTCTTCGTACTTCCACCTTCTTAACTGTGGACATGTGGATTTGATGTGTTGGCTATGGTTTAAGTAGGGTGTTTAAAATAATTAAATTTCAGAGACCATTACTCAGTATTTTTACTCTTGTTCATGTCACACAGTGGTCATCATCTGTTTGAAATTCAGGCTTCATATGGAAATAATCCACAGTGCAATAGCTGTGTTCTCATTTGGATGTATTTCTGTTATTTTTTTATACATCTAGTTCTGTCCAAAAAGAAAAAGCGAGTGATTACAATAGTATATGTAGTATTTCATTCTCAGAAGCCACCCGTAGCAGAGCTAACTTCAGTGAAAGCCTGACCACCAGCTACCGAATAAACTTGCATTATTGTTCCTTTGTTTAAGCAGCACTTCCAGTGAACTTTTCCTCCATTTATCTGCATTGTGCTGATACCAGCAGTTTGCTCCCTGTGAGCGTCCTGAGTTCTGTCAGGCAATGTTTCCATCACATTGTAGATGGTTTTGCATGAGGGGTTTGGCAAGGGAGTATGTCAGTGCTGCCTCCAAATAGGCAGGATGTTTTAGCTGGTTCTTTTCTCCCTCCTTGCCCTATCTCCTGTCTTTTCTTACAAGGAAGAAACCATTGCACACTATGAAGGTGAAGTGTAAACAAAATTGTTATCTTAGGACTTTGAAGGATGGTAGGTAGGCTCCTGAGGGAGGTGATCCCCACAACACATCCATCTTTTCCCAGCTAAACCAAACCTTGCAGGATGCTGCAATATAACATGAGCTTCCAGTATTGCACCTGGTTTTACTATTGGTTTTCACATAATTTGCAAGTTGCTTCAGGTGGCTGCGTGGGCTTGTGACTGAAGCAGCCTTCTCTGTTTATTGCAGCACTCTCAAGACGCTTTTTTAATCTGCTTTGGTTGTTGCCAGAGGCCTTTTGGGGGAGCAGGAGTTCTGTCTTCATCTCTCTTGGCATCCTCCTGCCCTGAGGCCGAGGGTGGCTGTTATCTCCCAATGCACACTCCTCTAAGTGGCAAGCTGATGGCATGACTGCTGTCTGCCTGGTGTCTCCAGAGGATGTAGGCTTGTGTTGCAAAAAGTGGAGGTGGGACCTAGAACCAAAGATATTGGTAGAGTTTTCTTTGAAGATTTATCTGTCTCTTATATATCCATAAAAAGCTAACTGCTCTGATACCAGCTTTCAGCATCACAGCCACCCTCTTATTGACATTAAAACACCTTTTTTACCAGAAATCTCTTATATTGTAGATCCACTCTAATTTTAGATCTATCCTTAACACACTTCAGCCTGACATCCATTATCAGTTGCTGCATATTATTTAATACAGCTTCCATGTTATGAAACTTGCCTTAGTTTGGTTTGGGTTTTTTGTTGGGTTTTTTTTTGTTGTTGTTGTTGTTTTTTGGTTGGTTTTTTGTCCTTCCTTATATTTTAATCAAATGAAGTGTTCATTCTAGCAGGAAAGTATTTGGAGGGTAAAGCTTTGTAAGATGTAATTTTGTATTGTCATAACCAGATCTTCAGGGTTGATATATTTAAACAATTGAAATTTTTCTTGCTGCAGCAATGAGAATGTATTTCCATCTCTTATTCTGTAAATGTAAGGTACTGCTTTCCTGAGCACTGTACAGATATTCTCTTCTTTATTAATATTGATGGTGGTTCAATCATCAGCATCAGGTTTTCTTTCTCCTGTTACAGGACAGACTCTTCACAATAAACCCTGACTCCCTGACAAATTTACAGAGCTTGGAACTTCTTTTTCCATTTAATACTGTTGTTTCTGGCAACTGACTTGTAATTGTGTAATGGTGTCCAGTTGACAGTTAATAATATCATTTGCTTTTCAGAGTGCTTTGCAGCAGGCTATGGACAGATTGTCAGTTCCTCTTAGCTAGCAGTGCTTGAGGTGATCTGTTCTGTCCACTGTGTGTTTGCCAAAAATGAAGCAATCCATTGTATGTCTTTTTTTTTCCCTCCCCTCTATGTAGTAATATTGTCTTGACCTGTGGAGATTAGCACAGCTTGCTTGACTGGTTTTAAGCTCAGCATGGCTTCCTGCTGTAGGATTTTGGAGACAGACAGTCCTGACTGCAGCGTCAGAGTCTGTGCTCCAGGTTGTGTGCAATCTTCAGAAGCTAAATTGGTTTATCCAGGGGTAAGTACAGGTCTCTCCTAGGGCTGCTGCTTTGGGCTCCCAGTGCAGTCTGATTCCTTTTCAGGCACTGACAGTGCCAGAGAGGCTGGTCAAGATCATCCCCGAATCTATCACAAACTCCAAACTGCATGGTTTTCTCATTGCATCCCAGACCCTCCTTATTACCTTGCTCTGCCTGTCTCATCTGGCATTTGCTGAGGGTACCACATACATCACTTTGCCAAATCACTGAGCTCCTCTTCATTGCTGCTAGCAAGATTTCACCTCATTTGCTGCCTAAATATTTCCATTCCATGGGGTATCCGTGTACTCAATACCATAACATTCAACTTCTTGTCTTCCAGGTGTGTGTAAACTCAAACTATTCTTTCCATCAGTTCTTCTTAGGGCCTGATATTTGAGAACTGCACAGGGCAGAAAGTGCTTGGACACACAGCTTTGGTGTCTGGTGAGCTGGTCCCAGGGCTTACAAGTGGCTGAAAATGCATTTCTGCCTGATGGACCCCTTGCTCAAATCAGGCCTCTAGCAGCCAAACCACCTGCTTGTGGACTCACCCCTGCCTTCTGGCCACTGTATGTGCATGGATTCAGCTGCTGCTCTTTGGGAGGAATATGGTAGAAACAGAATTTATTTTGCCAGCACCAAAACCATTTTTGTATGCAATAAAGTGTAACGAGTAGTTACAGCAGAAAATAGCTGTAGAACCCCTTTCTAGTGTAAGCCTCTGTATGCATATTAAATATTCCTATATACATGTAAAAATAGTGACAGTATATTAATATACATCTGCATGGTATTTTTGGTAGGGTATTTTACGGAGGGGTTATGGTCTGTGGATGATATTTTACAGTTAGAAAAAGACAAGTCACTGTCCATAGTTATTGATGAGAACTGTATTCTAGTAGGTGAAGTTATTTTTAGGGTATAGATAAATGACCTGCGAAATGAAGTATATCCAAATAGACAAACTCCTGTGTATGGACGTGTTTAGGTGCAGTCTTTGTTAGTCCACTCGTGTGTGTTGGTGTCAAATGGGCGCCTTTGTGTTCAATTGCTGTTGCACACGCAGGCAAAGAAGCAGATTGAGTATAATCTCTTTGTCATTTACTTTGCTAATTGGCTGTTAATCAACGCTCTGTGTGTATTTGGTTCATCTGTGAAGTTTAGCAGTGACATTTTATGTGTTTGGCAAAGCAAGGTGCATTGTTTTGAAGAGCCAGCTGTCCTCTGTGGCTTGCTTGCCCAGCTGTGACCCACACTGGGTGCTGCAGGGTCCAGCTGGGCACCAAGGCAGCAGCCAGGACAGGCAGGAAACAGCCTCTGCTTGAGGGCTGGGATCTTTTGCCCATCAACCTCTGTCTTTCAGCCCTGAAACTCACCCATCACAGGCCTTTTTCCCTATGAGTCTTTATCCACCAAACTTCGTAGGGTTTTTCTGTCTGTCCAGTCATATCTGATGTTTTTTCAAGAAATAAGAGATTCATAGACCTTGGATTATCATACCTGAGGAGTACAAGGCAGGAACTTCATTTCTCCAAGTTTGGGTTAGCACAGTGTGATATCAGTGGGGAGCTGTGAAAGATCTGCACTCCTTGGAGAGGAAAAATGTTCATGTATTTTGCATAGAGACACTGAGGTGAAAAAAAGATGAAGGAACATCTTGGGTTCTCTGGGGACTAGCAACAATAAAATGCTCTCTAGATGAAAAGATTTATTTGCAGCATTGAAGCCCTGTTTGTGTACCCTGAGTTTCAATTCAGGTTGTGTTCAACTCGCACTAAAGGGATTGCCTTACCAAGGGATAAATATGGTATCTTGGTAATCTCTCTAGGTAGTCCCTGTCAGTAAAGGTTTCAAGGCACCTCCATGGTCCATTACCCTTCTTTCTGCCTTGCTCTGCTTCTCCACACTCTGGCATTTGCAGCTGCTACCATGCAACTGATTTGTTGGTGGGATATAAGGAGGCAGGAAGTGGGAGTAACCTGAAGACAGAGGGATCGCCAACAGGCTTAGTACTTTGCTTATCTTGGACCTCAGAAGACACTTTGTTTTCTCTGTTTCTGTAGAAAAGATGGGGAGTCAGGAATGGTGTTATAGCTTTCTCTGGATTATAAATGATTCTTTAAAAAACCAAAAAAGCAAATTCCTGGCTTAAATCAGGTTTGTTTTGATAGTAGCTCCCCAGTGTTTATTTTCTTTTTCTACGTGTTTAAATTCAGATGTGTACTGGTTCAAACTGAAATCACACCTTCCCTTTGCTGCCCTTCTTGATTGATTACATCAGCATCACAGCCTCAGAAGACACACTGTCTCCTGGAGGTAGGCACTGGGCCTGAATGGTGTTGTCCTCCTTATTGTGCCCCAAAGCTCTGGAGCTGCAGTTCCTTCTAGTTAGATGCCAGAGGTGAGTGCACCACACTGCTCTGATTCAGGGGTTGTTGCCAGGGCTCTGCAGAGAGAATTCCAGCTGAAGGAGCAGTTACTGAAACCCATTGGGGACAAAATTAAAATGAGAAAATCACCTGGTGTCTTCAATTCCATGTGATTGCAGGAGTGTGTAAAGAGGAAAGATTCTTAATTAAAAGCCTTCAGAAGTCTTAATGAAATCAGGATGAATCCTGGAGGTAGAGCTGCTTTTGACTAGATAAGGCATATTGGCCTCACATGAAGAGAAGGAACTCAGTTGAAAATCAGCTCTGGTTTCACATGGAGTGAAAGTCTCCAGAGATGGAATGGGGTTTGAATAACAACAACATTCAAAAATAGCTATTGTTTTTTGGAAGTGCAGTTGTATTATGAAAGCATAATTTGGATTATATTGCTTCTATCAATGCAAGGTTCAGACGTAGAAGTCAAAACCTGTCAGCAGGTGAAGCCGGCGGTTGTCTCAAATGCACATTGTCTGCTTTGTGCAGGGATGGATGGATGGATGGATGGATGGATGGCTGTGCTCATCAGTCCACATTTCTGTTTAGCTACTGTACAGCCCCCACATTATCTCTCCTTTCCTCCTCCCCAAACAACATCCACTAATCTGATTTTTGTTCTTTGAATGTTGGCAACAATAACATATAGGTGGAAAAACAAAAGTAGTGGTTTCTTCGTCCATTTTACCTGATGTTCTGCTCTCTCAGGCCTTAATCTGCAGTTTGCAAGTTCTTCACCCTGCCTGGGTGTTCCTTCACTTGGCTGAAAGTGCATGTTCATATAACCTGCCAATTAGCACAAATCTTTCAGAGGGAAAG
This sequence comes from Cyanoderma ruficeps, assembly GCA_008694505.1. NCBI lineage: Eukaryota > Metazoa > Chordata > Aves > Passeriformes > Timaliidae > Cyanoderma > Cyanoderma ruficeps. Next base: position 35,445,578 of record VZDJ01007755.1, read on the forward strand.
AGACATAAAAGGGGAAAGGAAGCTTAGCAAACCAGGAAAAATCCCTGTAGGAATAGAAAAAAGAGGCAGACATATCAGGAGCAGGTATAGTGCCATATTTTTAGTTCAGTTTTGTTTAAACCCGCCAGATTTTAAGATAATTTCTTCTGAACCAGTAATGTGCAGCACACTGGAAGTAACATAATATCCGTGTATCATGCAGATTTCTGCAGCAGCCAATATTGCACTCATGTTTAGGGATAAAATTGACAGTTGCCATATATAGGTGGAATTAGTCCATAGAGGCTTTTTTTTTCTTTTCTTTTTTTGTTCAAGTAGTCCAGAACTTAGTTTGGAGCAGTCCCATTTCTCCAGAAGTTGTGGGTGATGGTAGAGCACAGGAGATCACGAAGAAGCAGTGACACACTGTGCATCCTTCACGTCTGTATTCTGAGGAGCTGTTGTTAAAAACAAACCAAAACAAAAGAGCTCCAGATATCACTGCTCCAGGACCAGTGTTGACTTGTGTGTGTGCAAGTCCCTTGCTTCCTGCCTTCATCTTTTTGTGGATCAGCCTCCCTCTTTCTCCATTTATAACATCTATGTTTTGTAAGTGGTGTCTAATGGGGACACTTCATCTGTGGAAACACAGATACCAGGAAGAGATAATACCCTGAGCTCATGTGGACAGAATTGCATTAAGAGAATGTCTTACACCCAACTACTTTGGTGTGGTGTGATGGATAGACAGAAAACTTCATAAAGTTTGAAGTTTGCTCAGTTTTGTGATAGGAGATGTGCTCCGGAGTTTCAGCTGGGCACCTCCAAGGACATGAAGGGATCTCTTCTCTCATCAAAAAAGGAGCAAAGGTTGGAAGCAAGCACCAGACATGACTCATATTTTTGTAGATGAAGTGGAGAGAAATAACCAAAAAATCTGGGAGGAGCTGGTATTACAATACAGTCTTCTAAAAGTAGTTGTTAATCAGAGCTAATCTGTTTAAGGAAATTAAAAAAATGAAAATATCCTTGGCTTGTGGATGGAAAATGTCTGTTATCACAGATGTGATAACTCTCCATTTTAATCTAGCAATTCACACTCTTTCACCCCCACCCCTCACCCCCAACAAAATCCCTGGATCAAAGGAGAAGAAAGTTGTGGCTTAGCCTCACTGTTGCTGAGGCTTTGAAAGAGTGAGTGAGCTGTCAGGATGCTGCGGTGCACAACCACATCAAAAAGCTGTGATGATATTAACAGAGCCTTTCTATCTAGGTTTCTAGGAAAGTATTTTTCAGTGTTTATCTAGAATGGCACTGGGCACCAGCCTGTTTTGACCTGTTCCTTCATTCATCTCTAAAAAATTCCTGAGAAAGTATCTTGGCTGGTGAGTAAAGGGGATTTTGTGTAATTCCTTAAAAGGGAACGATGATATTACTCTCACATAAATGCATCATTGTGGTAAGGAGGTGCAGCGGGTTTTAGGTAATCATTACTTATGAAAAACAGTTATTGTTGGAATGAAACAAACAGACTTGGTGAGGAGTTGTTTGTTTGTTTGTTTGTGGGTGGTTTTTTTCTGGTTTTGTGTCTCATCCTCCCACCTCCACCCTCTCCATCCCCCAAAAGTCACAAGTTCATATGGAGTAAAAGGTGTCTGTGTCTTGGTGAAAGATTAGTGCTTCTGGAATGAAGTATCAATACAATTTTATGTGTAGGCAGTACCTGTGATTACTCTTTCAGATGGCTGAAAGTAACTGTTGTTATCTCTGACTCTCTACACTGAAGTTAATCTATAGGAATCTAAACAGACCTGAAGGTGCAAGACATTAACTAGGACACACCAGTCAATTTAACAGAATCACAGGGTGATTACTTGTGTTGCAATGAGTAACAGGCTTTGTAAATGGATTATGTGTGTAATTCTAGCTCTGAGTCTTGAGATTTAATGCTTGTGTGTATTCTTGCCAGCCTCTCCTCAAAATTCCTTACTGATAAATGTTGGTAGCTAATTGTAGGTTGGCATACATAAATTAGACCTAGAAAATTTCTGCAACCCTCACAGTCTCTGGAACAGAAAAACAAAAGCCAGCAGTTTCCAGTTCACCTATCTGAATTATAGAAGACTGAGCTGCCTACCAGGAGTCTGAGAATGAGACACCTTAGTGTAATGTAGCATGATCCCTTGGTATGGAGTTAAAGAAACTCTTGAAGGTTTTACCAGCAGCGTTAGTGTTTCCTTAGTGCCAGACATCCCTTTTCCCATCAGTAACCTGGGACTTCTGCCTTCCAGTACTTGCAAGGGTCAATGTTTCCCTCATTGTTATCTTTGATGTTATCAGCAGACATACAGGGCATGGTTTAAGTTCTTTACTGTGACTAGAATCACCCTTCCAACTGAGAACTGGCATAGGAGAGATTTAATAAACCATTGCAAACAGCTCTCCTCCCTTCAGTTTTGTTCACTCTCTGTTACAAACTCAATGTAAAACAGATGAACAAGTTACTGCGTGGTTTTGGCATTTTGCTGGAAGAGCTGAATGTGCAAAGGTTTTTATTGTAGTCTGGATTTCCTGCTGTTTAAACATACATGATATAAAGGCAGGGAGCTTAGAAAATATTTTACAGATACTTATAAGAGGGAACATTGTTCTTGAGAGTGTCTCTGTCCTGCTTTCCTGAACAGTTCCCTAAATCAAGAAAACAAAAAGCTCAGTTAGACCTTGATATGGCCCAGTGAATTGAATCCCAGTTTGTTGACGATTCTTTCCCAAATGATGTGTTGTTTTCCTTGTCTCTGCCTTAAAATGTGAAGGTCAAGATATGTTGTATTTTTAGGATGTTGACAGAAACAAGTGTGGCTCCTCATTATTCAATTAGGATGAAATGCACTGTGGAGTATTAACAGCATATTCCTTGTATTTTGGCAAGCAGCACGTGGTAAAATTTGCATTCAGATTTTTCTCAAGATCTTAAGATGAGTTCCACTCTGTGCCATGTATGATGGAAATAGATTATTCTGTCAAAATTGTAGACGTGCACTGGAGTCTTTGAGGCCTGAGAGTGAACCTCCTTACCAAGCAGATTTTAATCCATCAGAGCCTTTAGCTACTGCATTACCAACATGCTGCATTCATGATATGTGGGAGCTTTTTCTGGTTCTGTGGCATAGTGGCCTCATTTGGAGATGATTGCAAAACTCATAGATTTTAAAGGAAACAGGAGGGGCTGTTTAAGGAGACTGTGTAAGTCCTTCCTCTGGTATTGGTCCATGCTCTTTGTAGTTCTCCATTATCCAAATCTCCACCATAAAAATTATGCAGAACACAGCTTTGCTCAGTCCTTTCAGAAATCATTTATGTCGGAGTCCAGGGCATCCCTTTGGATGACCTGGGACCTGAGGAAGGGAGTTTGAACCCTGGACAGGGGGTGTGGAGCTGTTCCAGGGGGGTTGGAGACCTTGGCACAGAGCCCAGGAAGACACTGGGTTTGATTTTAGTCCATAGGAGAGGCTTCCAACACTGAGAGAGGAATACAAACCACAGAGGTGTGAAAACAGTAGCTTAGCACAGCATAATGTGAAACATTTTGTAGTTTTGGGGTTCTTAGAATGGAGGTGAGTGGGGGACAAAATGGAAGATTTAGGGTGGTGCCCTAAGTTCCTCTCCTTCTTCCTCGTCCTCCATCTTCTGATGTGGTGATGACACAAAGTAGTTTGAGGGGATTGGGTCAAGGTAGAAATGACCCTTCTAGTATAGGTACTGGGCACTGGCACAAAATTGTAAATAACAGACACATAGTTATCTGTATAAGAGCAAAGAACGCCCCATTGGCAGGCAGTCTCCTCGTGTCCCAGCCACTGTTCAGACCTCGGCTGGGTGCAGAGAAAATTTTGAGATATCAAATAATAAACAACACGAGAAACCTGAAAACAAGACCTTGAAGACTCCACTTCTTTCATGCGACACGGCTCAGGGCTTTTAGAGGGCCAAGGACTTTTAACAACCTGAATCTTGGGTGAGAAACCAAACCCGAGAATTTATATATTGTCTGTGAATGTGTTTAATTGCTTTTTTAGCTGCCTGATACTATTGACATCCACAATCTCCTGTGGGAGCAAGTCACAGAAGCTCACTACCTTCTGTGTAAGGAATAATCTTTCTGCTTTTTAAAGCTAGTTTACAGACAGTTTTCTTGAGTGTTATCTAGTTTTGCAGTATGGGATTTGGTGAACAATAGTTTGGCAATCAGCATGGCCACCAGCTGTCCAAATTATGTCATGATATTGATATTGCACTGTATGATATCGCCCAGGTTTTCCCTTTGCAAGTTGAAGAGTCCCAGTCTCTTACGCCCTATTTTTTGGGCAGTTGCACTATCCCCTTAATCACGCTAGTTACCCTTCTTTGTACATTCTTTAATTTCACTATGTCCTTCTTGAGATGCAGAGACCCAAGCCATACATCATTTTCAGAACATAGGCTGACAACTCCTTATGTGGTGGTAAAATGTTCCATGCTGTCTTGTTCTTGTTACCCTGACTGATGATGCCAAACACGTTGTTTTCCTTCCCTCTGATGGGAAGTTACTGAGTTGCAATCTGAGAGCTGTCAATGATCACCCCAAGATCTCTTTTCTCAGTTGTAACTGCCTTTTCCAAACTTCACGTCCTGTAGGCACAGGTAAACTATTTTTCTTTAGGTGTATTTCCTTGCTTTCCTTGACACCAAATCTGACCTGCCATCTTTCTGCCTGCTCAGCTCTCCTGAGCTGATAAAGTTCAGAGTGGCATGTGGATCAGAGTCTGTAAACAGGAGAAGCTGCCGATGAAGTGTGTAGATAAAGGAATTGCAAAATATTGGTTCTGAGTGCTGACAAACATGCCAGTTGAGTCTGTGCATCAACTGTGCTTGAGAAACACTCATGGTTGGGTACCACACCTGGGCTTGTCACAGAGGTCAAGCATAAATAACCCTGTCCAGTAGATAAGGAGAGCTGAGATCCAGAGCCAAGAAGTACAAGAGGTCCCAAGGCACATCTAGCTGCCAGACCTGAGATTAACTGGCTTCATAATGTACCTTCTGGAAATTAGAATGATTTTTAAAATAATTGACCTAAATGCACTTGCAGTAAATCTGCAAATGTACCTGCTTCTTAAGCTTGGGCTGTTACGGCTGCACCATTAATTTCAGACCTAGCAGTAAACTAATGAGGTAAATTACCCAGTTGGTCTCATGTGACTGCAGGGACCACCCTGACACGGCAGCCAGCTTTCTTACTTTCCCTACCTAGTGTCTGTACAATAGCAGAGCTGAGAGTCTGGCTTCGGTATCTCTGCATTGCACACAGCCTGCAGTGCGATACTGTGTGTATTAATGAGTCCTCAGAAAGCTGGTTGTGATTGGGATAAATCAAACAAAATCTAGCTGTTGCAAATACATTAGAAAACATTTACTGTTTGAAGAAAAATGTTTGATTGATATTGTGGACCAATGTTGGGGGATTTTGGAGATGTATGTTGTCACTATGCATTCTAATGCCAGGTGCTACAATGTGCTAGTGTAAGAGATTTACTTTAAATTGTGTCTTAATAGATAGCAGGTGATTAGGCAAGACTTGTGATATATAAAGAAGAATCAAGCTTTTGTTTGCAGTTGCTGTAATGCTGAGAATGACAGGCTTGGCTGTGGAGAGGAGAACATACAGACACCAGACTCAGATTTGCATTGCCGAAACCTAAAACCTGTACCACAGCACATAAAGAGCTCATTTCTTTAAAGGCATGTTGAAATCCCCAGTTGCAAACTCCCTTTCTAAATGAAGCTTTAAAGGGCAACCTGGGAACCACAGGGCAGTGAGTCTGACTCCCAGCAGCAGCAAGATGATAGAGCTGATAGTAAGGCATACGAGCACCGGACAAGCAGACATAAACACAGCCTGTGGGAAGCAGCACAGCTATTTCGAAGGGCAACCCTACCAGTACAGCCTCCTGGGTCCTGTTGCAACCTCCTGGTGGTGGTGTCACTAAGTGTGTGGATAAGTAGAGCCCAGGAGGCTGTCCTGTGTGGATTTTCAAACAGCACTAGGCAAGGGTTCACACCAGAGGTTAGTAAAATCCTAAATTGCTGTGGAACTGGAGCAAAGACCTGGTAATCTCTCTTTCTTTTAATAGACAGAAAGCTGTTTAGAGGATGAGATCCTCTCCATTCAAATTTCGGATGCTTTGAAAACGAAGCAGAACCTAGTCCAAGGCCACAATGAAAATTCAGATTTTAATTTCCCTGTGAGATAAAATGCTTAATGAACATTGTGTGGGACAGGCTTTTGGGTGAGCAACCACTGTGTGCAATGTCATCAATGGTGAGTCTGTGGCCTGTTCCTTCCAGGACTTTAAGGGCATATGTATTCAGAAGGAAATTGATGGCCCATGGATACACAGAAGCCAAGCACATAAAATGAATGGGTTTAGGCTGGTGCCCCCCTCACAATTGATGCTGATCCTGCCACTCAGCCCATCTGTGAAACAGAGGGATGAGACACTGCAAATTAATGATCAGTTAAAAAGATGTAAGGAGAACACAATTTCTTTTCTTTTATTTCTCCTTCCACTGTGTCCTAAAAGAAGCCCCTTCTTGGCTTTTATTCAGACTCTCATTCCTCCAAATAGCATTAATACAAATATTTCTGAGGTAGGAAAAGGTGTGTATGAAACTTCAGCCCTGAGGAAAGATATTATGTGCAAGTGGAAATTACTTTTTGCATTGGAAATGTTTGTTCAGCCTTAATGGTATTCACCGATCCCACGAAACAAAGCAAGGAGAAAGAGCAAAGCTGAGTGAATCCCATGCAAGTTTTGCCTGTAGGGTTTTTTTTCCTCTTTTATTCAGAGTTGAATTTGATCCATTTTCTTTTATTTGTTGTAGAATAACAATGATCCTCTGCTCCCCCAACAGTAAACATTGCAGCCTGTGAACATCAGGGTTCAGCAAGCAAACTCTGAAAAATCCCTTTGCAGGGTAAATGTCAGGCTGTTTTCAATTAATTATTTTTTAAAGTGAATTCACATGCAGCAGTGACCTTTAGCTGTGCTCCACACACACCACTGCTTTTTATGATCTCATTTGATGTTTCATGTCTTGGGCTAATATGAGGGACTGGTGGTCTGCATAGCAGCAGAAGAGATGCCTGCAGTGCTGCGGTGGAAGGAGAGACGCTTCCTTCCCCCTGCTGGTTTGGGGGATGGGGATCAGTGAGTGCCCCAAACTTCAGAGGAAAATCTACTCTCCCTCTCCAGACATGCTGGGACCACCTTGGACTTGGTCAGAGTCAGCTGGGCTTGGGGAAGGGGTGAAGTGACAGATCCCACCTGGTATCTTGCCCCCTTCGCACTGGTAGTATCTTCTATCAGCAGCAAGTGATTCACAGCTGGGGCTTGTACGCTGAAAGAGACAAAAAAAGGACGGGGTTTGGAGTCCTGTAAATGGGACTGGACTGTCTTGACCTCTCCATCTGGCGTGGTTTGTTGTCTCACCTGGTGTCACTTCAACATTCTAATGAGAAAATAACAATTCCTTTTTCGCAGGTGGACTGAGAATGGCTTTCCTGACAGGAGGAGTACATGTGCGTCCCAAGGGAGCAAGCAACCAGCTGGGAGTGAGCGCTTTGGTTTTGCAAGTTTTCTCAAAAAGGTCTGGATTTGCCAGTCCTGAGAAAATGTACCCAGAAGCAATAAGATCATTCACCTGAAAAAAAAATCTGCTTGAAGGAAATTAACGGAAAGCATCAGTGATGGGGGTCTAAAGTAATTCCAGAGAGGTTTAGGGCTCTTGCTTGCTCTGCAAGAAAATAATCAATCATCCTCACCTTGCACTACAGCTGCTCTCCTGAAATCAGAAGCTTAAAGAAAATCATACCTCACTGAAAATAAAAAAAAAACCCACCTTTTTCTGAACTCAGCAGTGATAAAGTTAAAAACATTTTTATATCCTCTCACAGATGCATAGAAGTTCACCAGCCATTGTGAGAAAGAGAAAGAATGATGGTAAGAGCCCGAAGTGTCCTATAACCCAGTTGGGGAAATGCTGGAGCTCTAAGCTGCTGCTGCTGTGTACTGGCTGGAGACCCAGCAGACTTGTGTTTATTTAAGTTTATTTGAGTTTTACACAATTGACACCCTTACTTGGCTGCTTGAATTTCCCAGATTCTACCAGCTTCATATTTTGGTTCTCTTTTGCTAGGAGGCAGAGACTTTTTTGTGTTAAGTGCCACACTTCCGCAAGTAGTGTTTGATGCTATGGAAATCCTCTACCTTTTGTTTTCTGAAGCATTATTATGTTTTCTAAGACAAGCTCAAATGTGAGGTTTTATATCAAACAACTTCCGTTTGTCCTTCCCACTTTGCTCTCCATCATTCTCCTGCTCTATATCGCTTATATTATGGACACAGATCCTGGTACTTACTGTGCAAGCAAAAAACAGAGAAAGAACATCCAGATGTATATATGCCCTTTGGTCATATTTAGCCCTAGTGCTCAGCTGTTTCTTGTAGTATGTATATTCTGAAATTCCTTAATCCACTTAAAAAACTCCAAAATAGTGTAAACACTCAAAAATGTAATTACCCTATTTCTTGCCATTTGCACTGAAGAGAGAAAGGAAAACAAAATGCTAGTGAAAAAAAAGCAAAACTTGCAGAAGGAGAAGAGCTGGGAAAAGTCTTCCTGTTGATGATAAGATAGACATTGTATGTATGCATATGTATATTTCAGATACAGTAATTTTATTTGTGATTTTTGAAGGACTCTCAGTATCGAATAGTTCAGTGATCACTTATTCTCTTTTAAGACTGGGGTAATTAAATTCAGATTCAGATTTGTTGTGATGTTTAATGACACACTAAAAGTGCAATTTTTTCCATCACATTAGACTTGTGCCTAAATTTGTGTGTGATAGCTCAGGACTTGGGTTTGCCCTCCTGTGAAGATGACACCTGTATACATTAGTGGCATGATCATAATTTTAGCTGCCAAGTTAGGTTCTCTTTACTAAAACCACTGCTGGTTTTCTGGCAGGTGAATATCATGGAGGTACCAGAGGGCAGCTGGGGGTGGATGGGAGCTAAGGGCCTCAAAGCAGATGTCTGTGAGAAAACTTCCACCTCGTGTGCACAGTCCTTTCTGACTTGCTGAGCCTGATGGCAGCATTCCCTCCTCTACTGCTTTTGTGGTCATGCAACATCATCAAGGGGTCAAAGTAACTGTTTTACCAGCTATTAAGGATGATAGTGGAAAAGGTTTGTGACCAATACTTCCTTTGAATATTATTTAATTGAAGAGCAAAGAAGTTCCTTGCAGTAAGAGATACTTAGTATGCAGAGCATCAGTGCCTGGGTCCATTTCCTTTCATTAGCCTTCCTGGAAGCACTTTCCGTGACTAATGTGACCCTTTTATACAGAGTGAGGTCATGCAGTTTGTACCCCCTGGAAGCACCTGGTTTCTGAAGCAGTGCCACAGCAGCTGTTGCCAGCAGGATGAAGTGGGGCTGAGGTGGTGAGGCTGAAGGAATTGAGGCTCATCTCTCCTGGGGGTCTGGCAAGACGGGGGCGCGAAAGAGCAGCTCATAGGTAACAACAGCAACTAGCTTAGGGAAAATGTCCAGTTAATATCCATCTTTGTGGAAACAGGGCCCATTTTCTAGAAGGTGGCACCAAGTGGGAGCCAAAACATCTCTGCTTCAAAGGCAAGATCTGGTTCCCCCCCATGCCATCCTTGCAGATATGTTCCTTTGGGTGTCTGACTGATGAAGTGTGCTAGCAAGAAAAAGCAAACTCCTATTATTTGCCACAAATTTAACCTGGAAATCAATGCAATACCTTGATTTTTCTGTGCTCTCAATGTGACATTCAGAACCTACAGAAGAACCTGCAGACCCTGAGTTAGAATTTCAGTGCATCCTTTCCTGGTGTTTTTGTAGAGCCTCAAACACATAGTACAGTGTATCCTCAGCCTGAGTGTTCTCCTGAATTGGACAGATCTTTGGTCTCCCTTCAGAAATGTCGTTAAGGCAATTCATTTAAATGTATTTTAAATGACATTCTCCCTTTTTGCTTGTTGAAGCTATCAGAAAAGCGTGCCTCTGTTATTGATACCTAGGCTTGAAAGGCAAAGGTCTTTTCTCAGGGTTACTCCTCTTGGGTGCTACAGGTACAGTGCTGAAGTGCTGCCCTTCACAGAAGTTTTTCCATCAGTACCAGGAATAGCACTTTTCTTCAGGTCAGAACACATTTTAAAATTAAAATGCAGCCTCATTAGTTGGTCACCGGGATTATGCTCGTGCACAAAAACTAACTACTGATGTGGATATGGAAAAACAGGGCCTCTGGACAAATTAAAGGTGGTTGTAGTGCAAAAACTGAATGTCTAACACAGTGATTTCCTTGTCCTGTGATGTTTTTCTTAAAAACCATCTTCAACAAAGAGGGTCTGAGAATACCCACTTGGTCTGGAAACAGGGAGGGATATAGTTCTAGGTTAACTATGCAGACATGGAGAAGACAGACAAAAAGCCAGATATGACATCATGATAAACTGAAGGTAACAAGGGTTTCCAGTGGCATTAATATTAGATGATAATGTCAGAGCGCAGCTGGTAACTAGGCAGGGCAGCTGCCAAGGCCAGTCATTAGCAGGGTTGATCTACTCACTTGAAAACCAGAGAAAAGGAATTGCAGATGTTTCTCTGTCACTTTTGTTTTGCCTGTAATGGACACGATAGCTCATTGCAGGTAAAAAGTTCACCTTCCTGTGTAACAGTCTTGGACTGTTGGAGTTGCCACAGGATGTTCTTATTTCTTACTTGTTGTTTTTGGCCCAGAACTGTAAATCACAAACACCAGGCTGTGTAATTCTGACTTTTATTACGTTAATGTATTTTAAGAGCAGGAAATCTATAGACTCTTGGCTCAGTGCAGCAGAAGCAGAGCATGGTGGGTACTCTGTGGTCAGGAATGTTCTCAGAAATATGCCTCTTGCTGAAAAGGTGACCTCAAGATAATCTTTGTTTGGCTTCTGGGCTGGGGAAGGAAGGACAGACATCTCAACCTCTCAGCACAGGTGTGAACTGGGAATGGGTTCTAGGTGGAGGAGGAATTTGTTCCCTAAACAAAAGGAGGGAGGAAGGGAAGGGCAAAAAAAATGCTGTTAACCTCAGTGTTGAGACCAGCCTGTGGATGCAGGATTCTCTTTGAACAGGGTCATTGCAATACTCTTCATTGCATAACATCAACAGCGTAGCTGAGATACCAGTGGAAGGCTCCTGATTCCCCACCCTTGTTCCTTTTCTACTCAGCTCTGGCAGCAGCTTAGGCGTTACATGCAACCTCTTTAGGAAAAAAAAAAATCCCTAAATTGCACACATTGGTTGCTGCACTGAAGTGTTTATTTAATTTCTTTCTAGGCATTAAGCTATTTTAATTAAACCTTATGTGTTTTGGGAAGCTCCCCTCCAGCCCCATTGAGTGTTCATTATGTCACAGCATGCAAAAGTGATCTGCATGTTGTCAGAGACAGGAAAAGGTGATCTCTTTTGAGACATCTTGGGGGCTTGGAATGAGTGGCAGGAGGTGAGTCAGGCCTTGCTCTGGTGAGGTGGTGCCCTGCCCCAGACCCCCCAGCCTCACAGTGTCTGTCAATCATGGCACACTGGAGGCAGCCCCAGTGTCACCCACCTCAGTCCCTAAGAGGCTGAGAGATGACAAATCCCTCCTGAGAAGAAGGCCCAGGAATGAGCCAAGGCTTTAAGCAGCCTGACCACAAGGCAAGCACATTGTCCTTTAAGCCTACCTTCATCTTGGAGTTTTAGATCACTGCAACCCAGGACTTGGCAGCTGTGTGTCTGGTTTTTGATATCTTTCCTGTCTTTCTGTTTTTCTCACTTTCTTCTTTTAGCTTTCTTCTCATGGAACATAGCATTTAAGGTTTTCTGTGTTCAATGGGCTAAGTCTATGCTGTGATAAATGATATTATGTTGTATTTATTCTTTTGCCAATATCCATGAATTTTCTATAATTTGCCATGTAGTTTGCCATAAAACCCCATTTTTTGTGGTTTTTTACCTCCTGAGAATATTTGGTTCGAATTTTCTCCTTTGCGTCTACCCAGAGCATAAGAACCTCGATTTAGCCCTAGGCTTGCGTGATCAACATGTAACATATGAGCAGCAAAACCACCCCTCAGACTTGTGGCTGACTACCACCAGAATCCATATTATAGGTGCAGGTAAACTCACTGATGATCGTGATCTTCTCCCTGAGTGTGTCATTTTCCACTCTGCTTTTGCTCAGCTATTTTAATATGGGGAGAGGGAAATCAGAGAAACCAGGTTGCTGAGAGCTGGGTCTGCAGGGCCAGGGCTGTTCTATCCATTTAGAGCAGCCTCTGGGCCAGACTTTATACTGCTGTGCCTGGAGAAAAAAGTCTTCCCCATGTAAACAGTCTAACCTGAGAGAGCCCTGTCACTGGTGTTCAACAGGCAGTGTTATATCTGTGAAGTTGCTGGTGAATACAAATATTTGCAGGAGAGAGGTTCAACAAGCATCCATCTTTTCAAAGGCATAAAAGGTAGATTGCTCCTTTATTTTATTGCTTCTGAATATCCTACCCTGAATGTACAGCTCTCCTTCAACTGTGAAAGTGTGCTGGAGAGTCTTGAACATAAGAGTCATGTTACAGCTCTTGATCCTTCTCATCCGTGAGTTCCCTGCCTGCTCAGGAATGCCTCAGGTAAGTAGTGCTGAGCTGCTGGGGCAATTATATCACTGGGATACCTTTTAACCTTTCTTTTAGCTATCATACACTGGGAGAATTACACTAAACCAGGTCATAATAGAAATGTTGTGAAATGGAAGTCGAGATAAGAGAGACGTGCTTCAGTAAAAGGGAAAGTGGAGAGGGAGTGATGCAAGGGGGAGATTTGAACCGCATCTCCAGGTTCAGCCTCTGAAGAGGAGAGGTAGTGGAAGCTAATGCAGTGAAATGAGCTGTAACAAAGCCACACCAGGAGTTATTCAGCTGTTCACAAGAATTTTAGAAGAACTGTAATTGGGAAATGATGTGAATATCAAACAAAATGTCACTTGACTGGAAGCCCTGAAAAGAGGGGGAAAGAAAAGAAAATGAAGAAAAAACCCTGCATTACACATCACCCTCTTAGACACACTCCGAAAGAGTTCCCTGCTCTCCACTCAGACCTTTCGGCACACTATTGTGTAGCATTGTGTATTTCTGTGTGGGGTGCTTCTCCTTGAAAGAAATTAAAATGATGGGAAAGCTGGCATGTCACGTTAAATAACATCACATGTTTTTCTATTGGCGAGGGAAAAAAAGGAAGAAGTACTATGCTGAGTTCCAAGAAAATAACTACTGAGGAAATGAGTGCAGCAACCAGCTCAGATCCTGTCCCTGGAAAATAGCAGCCATGCCAGCGCAGGGAAACATGCTCTGTATCCTGGCAGGGTTCAGAAGTAGCCTTGAATTTCTTCTGCTTGCTGTTTCCTGGTGACCTACAGACCAGATTGTCCACATCTCTGATCTCTCCCAACCGCTCATAATGAATTTCAAGTTCTAATGTTAGAGGTTTTTTCCTAAAATTTGAAATGTGTGTAAAAATATCAGGATTGTTGACCACCATTTCTGCTCTTGTTAACTAACGTTCACTTTTTCCTTCTAAATTCCTTGTCTACTATTCTTCTCTAAGAATAAGTCACCTTGAAAGCACTTTGGCGCTTTCTTCTTCCTTATCATTATCCATCACAGGCAGAGAGCACCACTGGGTTGGGTTCTCTGGGCCCCTTGATGTTCTCCTCAGCACTCGCAGAAGAACTGGCCTTTGGATGACCTGAAGTTCCTCTCTCTTTAATTTAGTGTAAGTTTTTTGTCTGGAAACACCAGGAAACCACCTGCTGCTTATAGAAACATAAGGACCCTGTGGGCCATTGTGCCCGCTTCAAGCCTGGAGAAGGGAGGAGGACAAGATTTCCTTTGAGGTTTACCCAAGTGAAAAAATCCTCTTTTCTCCTGAAAGGAGAAGATGACAGCACTGTGGAGAAGTTACCCATCTAAAAAGACAAGAAGAGCACTCTGATTTTGATTAGACAGAATTTCTCAGTGGCCTCAGGGTGCTCCTTCTCATCTCAGATCTTCTGCAACCAGGAGCTTTAAAAAGAGTATATAGGTTTTGCATGCTTTACTTGCTGGGGCTATATGGAGAAAAAGGGGTGATAGAAGACAACTGCAATAAGACAGCTGTCCAATAATAGATATGGTATAATATTATTCACATAATATTATCTACATTAAATGCATTAGTAATAGATACCACATTTTTAGTAATGTTGTTATGCATCTGTCATGATTTGATAAGAAACCCTTCAGGCAAATATTCTTAAGGGCCTGATGAAGCAGATATGCTGATTTCTATCTGTAAATTGTGGTGATTTTCATGGAAATTTCTGATATTTTTTCTTTTTAATAATGCTTCATGCATTAGAAAGCATAAGAAAAATCCTGCCTTGGAACATCACGGGAAAACAACAAAATGTTAATCCCTATTGCAGTTTTTCCTCACCTTCATGTCTTCACTACAGAGCTGAGACACTTGCCAGCTTCAAAAGGAGGAAAATAAGGAAATTCTCTTGCTCTTTTGAAAATGAGGTCTGATAGTAAGATTTTGGGTTTCTGGTCAATATCTTCCTATTATGTCTTTGAATGTATATTTGGGTTTTTTGAAGCTTGGTTGGGTTTTTTGTATGCTTTTTTGTCTGGTGCTGTTTCTAGTCAGTGAACCATCATCTCTAAAGGCAAAACCCCTGCCCCCCATCAGGCTGTGTTAAAGAAGAGTAGAATTTTTATTAAAACAAAATAGACGTGCAAACAGAGGTCCACAGGCAAGTGAGTGTCTGTATAGCCTTGAGGCAAGGCCGGTAGAGAGCACTTGGTTGAGCCCAAGCAGTAGTTACCAGCTGCCATGCCAGAGGGTGGCTGGACAGGGATCCCTGTTCCCCACCATGTGCCCCTTCAAGCATAGAGGGAGGGTGGAGAGGTGACAGGAGGTGATTTGGGCTGTCACTGTGGCACTTTACTCCCTAAGAGAGAAGCCCAGTCATATGGTGATGAAGAATCAACTCAGTTTTAAAAGGCCCCAAGCCATAATTTATTTGGGGGGGCTGCTACTGCAAAAAGAAAGGAATAGGGCAGCTCAGCACTAAGAGCAACCTCGTGCAACCTCTCAGCAGAAGGTTTTGGTACTTGCATGTTTCTCCCTGCTTTCTTTCCCATTCAGAAGGATGCATGAAGCAATGAAGATGATTTGTGTCCTCTTCTTATTCCTGCTACAGAGAATAAGTGTTGTTTTCAAGTCTGAGCAGGAGCAGGTCTTGTATCTCCCTCAGCTGTACAGCTCTCAATTGTTTTTCTCCCCTCACTTAAGGATCCCACAGAGGCACACCTCAGGTGTACTTGTGCTTTTATCTTTGGTCTCTGTTATTAACTGGTCTAATAGCTAACATTCTTTTGGATGAGACCTTATTAATCAGACTGTCTCCTCTAGAAAAGGTCTAATGGTATTTTAAAGCTCTTCTTCCAAGGGCAGAGCTTTGCCTGTGAATCGTTAACCAAAGTTTCCCCCAGGGCTCTCTAGTGTGTTGTCAAGCACTGCCCCTTCCCCTTGCAAGGATGGCTGTTTTTTGGTGGATCTGAGATGTAAAGGGCAAAATCAAACTAAAATATGAGCTCTGTGTTTAAGTTAAATAACAGTGCTGTTGCTATTCTGAATTCGGTAACGTTCCCTGAAATAATTTCCTGGGAAAGGGTTTGGCAGACTTTACTTTCCGACTCATACAAATGTGAGCTGTTCTTTCTGCTTTGGAGTGACTGAATGGAGGGGGTTTGCACACTGTGATGTGCTTTTGATTTCCTTTTTTGCTTTATTCCTGCTTTTTTTTTTTTCGCATTTAAAAAAAAACATTATAAAACACTATCAATTCACTTGAAAAGCACTGTGGGTTTTTTCCTCTGTTATGCCATACAAAGTTATACCATCAAATATTACCCTTCTGTGGGACTCTTTTCTAGCTGGTTGCATGGCATTGCAATTGAGGGCTTGGCAAATACCAGCAAGTAACTCTTGATGTTACCACAATGTTCTGAAAAGCTTGTATCAGGATAAAGTGGTTTTCAGCTATGTTTAACTGCAAAACAAAGTGAAGAAGAAATATTGGAGTATGACCAAACGGTTCCTGATGGTTTTGTTCTTGTGCTGGGGGCAGAAACTGTTCAGTTTTCAGCACTGCTGTAATGGCTCCCTCTAGGAATGCATTGGATGTTATTACAAATTGAATGGCAGCACTCGCACTTGTGAATTGAAGCTTCACACAGCCCTGGTAACAAATTCAGCTACTTCATATTCTTGTTGAAAAGCCTGATGTGGTGGTGGGAGAGCCCAGGCCAGCAGATTTCACCTGCAGAGAAGGGCAAGAAGCCAGTTTTTGGGGAAAGCAGGGGAGGTGGTCTGGGCCCTGGGGGTGGTGGGGAGCAGCAGGGATTTGATGGTGAATGCAGCAGGCTGCCTTTTGTCATCTGGGTGGCTTCACTGGCTGGTGCCTTGGAGAAGGAGACCTGAAAATAGGGAATGAAAGGGTGGATCTTTTAGCAGCTTGTTTCCTATCTTGTGAAGTGGGGCACTTAGAAGGAGAGAAATGGGCCTGCAGTTATCTTATGGTGACTCCTCCTGCCCCCTGCTCTGTCTGGCAATCCAAAAGGCTGCCACTTCCCAGAGCGGTGCAGTTGGTCACCACTTGGCATTACACTGGGCATCTTGCTGTAGGAGACAAAGGCCTGCCTTTGAATGGCCATAGAAAGACACTGAAAATAGCTGGAAGCATCCCAGGACAAACAGCTGAAGTGAATGTGCAGACATGGGGGTAATATTATAAGAGGATTGACGGTATTTATCCAAGGTATGAAAAGCGCTATTATTCCCAAACAAAGAGGTAACCTGAGGAAGCTGCAGCTGCCGAGGAGCAAATCAAATGGGCTCTCCTCTTTTTTATGCCATGACAAAATCTGCCAGGGGCTTTGTGAGCAAATAGAAGGTAGGGCCCCGAGGCAAACAGCTAACAGTTTAAGGCTAGACCAAACAGTGTGTGTTTGCAGGTAGCGGTCTGCAGGTTAGGGAAAGGAGAGAGGAGATTAGAGAGGAGATAATCTACACTCCCTAAGGGATAGCACACAGGCTAGCCAGATCAGATGGTTCAGCTATCACAATAAATCTGTTTGCTGTCTATCTGGATTACTAGGTGCATTTTCGGGATGGGTACTGTCCTTGCTCTGGAGCAGCCTGACCCTCGAACACCCCTGCTTTGCAAAGTGCTCGGTGGTGGGGCAGCTCTGTGGGCTTCTCTCAGCTTCCTGATGAGAAAATACTGTAGACTCTGACCCTGAGGGAGCCTGGAGCAGTGCAGAAAATGTTAAGCCCCGAGTCTCTGATCTAGAAATGCTTCCTATCACCTTATATTTGGAATCATATTGGCACATTTAAAAATTTTTTGTGACTACAATGTTTGATCTTGTAGCTGAGACCAATCTTCCGGTGTTTTTTGCCAGGCTCTCAAGTCGCCCTTGGCGCTGGGTCATTCAGGCCGATCACAGGTAGAACAATGTTGGCTGTGTTCAGCTAACCTGGTGTAATGATACAAGATCTAACCTGCAATGCAATGCAATATCCTGCACCCGAGAGGGTTTTATGCCGGTGCAGTTAAATCAATAAACTTTGTAAGTTAGGCTGGTACAGATATTTTTAATTGCACTCCCTACAGACAACCTCACAGTTCCAATGTCTAATCAGAACTGCAAAGTATTCAGAGGAGTTTTCTTTGCAAATAGGGTTATGAGTAATCAATAGCTCAGTGTATGTGTGTGTGCACAAATACTCATTTAGTAATTCTGGCCTCTGAACACATTCATTAACCTGACTGCCTGATGTTACCCCAGCCTCCCTCCCCTCTTCACAGACAGGAAAAAGGAATGCATTCATTGATTACACTGCCTTAATTTATTTGCCTAGTTCTAATCTCTGCACAAGATAAGACTGCTAAAAATTGTCAAATTGCATGCTTTGGAGAATTGAAAAGGCCATTTCCTCTCTATTTCCTAAGTTATATGATAATGCAAGATCCGTGGTAGCATTTTTGCTCTTCATGCAAAACATTGGTTAATGGATATAGCTTTTAGTGTCACTGTTTTGTGCTAGTGTGTCCCATCATTTATGCACAGGGAAATTAAATAAATAGTTAATACTAATGGAATACAACTGGACTTCGAGTAAACAAACAGAATTACCTATCAGGCCTTGTCTTTGGTAAAGGCTGGTCCCAATTAAATAAAAACGGATTGGTCCTGTTTGATGTATGTAATTTTGACTATGTCATTTTGATGTGGAAGGAAGGCTTATTTAATTACAGTTTAATTCTGTCTCCTGTGAGTTATTGCTGTATTCCTGCCCCCAAACTTCTTAGTCCAATGTTGCTTCTCAATGACAGATTGCTGTCTGCTTGGCGTGCCTGTTGCTTACTTGTGAGAGTAGGAAAACCTGTGCAGCAAAACTGCCCTTCAGTGGGTGTTGGAGGTGGTCTTTGTTATCAATCCTACAGGAACAGTTGGTAAAGCAGCTGTTTTACCAACAGAACCAAAGTTCTGTTTTTATTTCAGCAGTGGGAAAAGGAGACAGCACCGTGTGCTGCAGGTGCAGAGCTGTAGGTGAGTGTGGATCTAATAATTTGCTGGGCTTCTGTGCTGGAGTGTGGCATGATGCCCTCTCCAGGAACCACGGCACTAACAGGCCAGCCAAAGGCTGCCACTGCAGAGGATAAATTACAGGGAAAGGGACAAGTTGCAAGAAGGAAAGAGAAATGTGAGCAAAGAGAAGGAAATGAAGTGATGGAAATGTGCAGATGGAGAGAGGAAGGGCCAGCAGCAAAGGCAGCAAGTAGGGAAGGAGTAACCTTCCATGACCTTGATACTCCCAACAACATGGAGTACCCCAGGGCCCAAGTCTTGGCACCGACATGGCTCCAGGCACCTGGAGATGAAGGTGTGGAGGCAGCATTGTGCTCTGCCCTTCCCTGGAGGATGATCTGGCATTCATTTCACTGTGGGGAGCACTGTGGTGTGGCTGGAGAGCTTCGCCCTTCCACCCTGCCTGCACCATGAAACAGCTACAAACTGTCCATGAGGGCACTGATGTTGTGCTGCAGCTTATTCTTTCAAAAGCCTTTTCCTGACTTGGCCATGGATAGACCTCGTTCCTAACCTTCCCTGATGCCGGGGTTTTCCTAAGGCCCAGGAGGTCCTAGTCTGGGTCAGGGGGAGAGGGAGGGGGGGATTAGTGCATGGTGGAGTCATAACAGTGTCCCCCACTTTCTTTTCTGTCTCTCTATTGTAGGTGCCTCTCGTCAGTCCCCTTTTTTATCCACATGGATCTGAAATGCAGTTGTGTTTCCTCTCTGGAAATGATGAGGGCTGGCTGTTTCTGAAGTGGTGGAACAGTCCTGTGCATTGTGCTGGTGGGACCTGGGAGCCTTTCATCAGGTTGGGTCCATCTGGAGAGTTAATGGGAGGTCCCACTTAACCTTACAACCCAGGGAAGAAACTTTCTGCACTGAACTTGTGAGGAAGCTGAAGTACCCACAGGATATCTTGCCTTATCCCCCCAAACTGCACAGGGCTCAGACAATAGGGGGCTTCATTTCTGGTTGACTTCAGTGCTTAGACAAGAGTACCTGCATGCAGAGAAGTGCTACACTATTGTGACATGGGAGATTTATCTGTCAAAAGTGTCCTGGGTATTTCTCATCAACTCTAAAGTCACATCAACAGCCCTAAAGTTATTTGTGGGTATTGTTTTGTTGTTTTTTTCTTTCCCCCAATTGGGGGTAAAATAAAAATCAAAGTAGAAATAATGTCTCCCTGCCAACACTTGCTGTGGTCAGCCCAGGTGCATGATTTTGATTGTGTTGATGGCTATGGTATGTGACAACCCCTCGTGTCCTCAGAATGGCTGCATGCTTTGGGGAAACACATCTTCAGCTTCCTCCTGAAGGCCATCAGGAAGGAAAGGAGAAAGAGAGGGGGAGAGTTGCAAACACCATTCACATATTTGGGAGATGAGCTCATCCTCTTCTGTGCAAATGGGAATCAAGAGGATCCATGAAAAAAAAAATAAATTCAATTAGTCTTTTCTGAAAGGTAAAGAAAGCATTGCTTGCCTCTGGTAATGGGCTTAGAGAAGGAGGAAGCTGCATTGCTAATGTGCTGCAACTGTGTAAACACCTCTCTGGTTTACAAATGCTGTTTCTTTCTTTAAAGCAAAACCTGCAAAATTCCCATATTTCTTAGTTTCTAGCCTCCTGACCAAGGTGTGTGACTTCTGCTCATCAATTTCCACTCTCAGCTGAATGAGAGATACCCCCTACATTTGGGAACCTGCAGCACCCCCCACCAGCTAGACACTCACCTGAGGAAGGAAATTGTTTAGTCTGTGAGGTAGCTCCTCTATTTCCCTCTAATTGCAGCAACTCTATGTTGGACAGATGGCCTGGTCTCTGCATCATGTCAGGGAAGTTCTGCTTATTTGTCTGTGCACCAAACTTTATTACAGCACTTCCAGACACATTTATTTTAAGTTAACTTCGACCACTCTGGTGCTGCATCAGAATAAGACACATCTTCACAGCAGCACCTCCTGCTTACACGCCCTGTCTGTAAAAACCTTCCTGCTGCTCCTCAACCAGACTTTGCTTGATGTTTTACTCCCATCTAGTGCTTTTTATTAAAACTGCTGGTGCTGTGTTTCTGCCATGGGACTAGTCTGAGCTGATCAAATGTCACCTTATTTCTAACCTAGGTGTAAACCAAATTTCTTTCCATCTGGCTATGAAAATCCACAGCTCTTTGATCCTCCCTGGTGTAGTGGAGGTACAGGAAGGAGGGAGATCCCTGCAGACTTTTGCTTCTGTAAAATTCTTTTGTGTCTTTCATGTACAAGACACTTCTTTCATGATTGTTTTCTTGTCAGAGGAATACTGACATTTATGTTTGCTTGAAGCAGGTATCTTAAATACATTCTTGTTTATATTGATGGGAATGGGAAGGCTGCTATATGAAATGTGAGTGGTGTACTCAAGTGGTCTGTATTGGCACCAGTGTTATTTAATATCTTCATTAATGACATAGAGGGATCAACTGCACCCTCATCAAATTTGCAGGTCACACTAAGCTGAGTGGTG
This sequence comes from Cyanoderma ruficeps, assembly GCA_008694505.1. NCBI lineage: Eukaryota > Metazoa > Chordata > Aves > Passeriformes > Timaliidae > Cyanoderma > Cyanoderma ruficeps. The sequence goes on from VZDJ01007755.1 coordinate 35,466,893, forward strand.
CAGCTGTCACACCTGAAGGATGGGATGGCATCCAGAGAGACCTAGATAGGCACAAGAAGTGCACCCATGGGAATCTAGGAGGTTTAAGAAGACCAAGTTCCAGATGCTTTACCTGGGTCAGTGAAATGCTGGGGGATGAACAGATGGAGAGCAGCCCTGCCCAGAAGGAATTGGGAGTGCTGGTGGATGAGAGCCTGGACATGACCCAGCAATGCAGCCCAGCCAGCCATGTCCTGGGCTGCATCCAAAGCAGTGTGGCCAGCAGGTGAGGGAGGTGTCAGATATCCCACATGCCTGCATCACTACAGGCAGTGGGAGAGCCCCAGGCTGAATGAGCTGCTGGGCCCAGAGGAAGCTGGTCTGTCTGTCTGTCTGTGCATTCATTGTGAGACTTATATAAATAAAAACCCCTGAACTCTTCCAGGGAGTAGACGGTAACCAAAGATGGGTCAGCCTCTTTCAGGTCAGTGTGTCAAGGTTTTCTGTTGGTAGCATCCCCGTGTGGGAGGGAGGTGAGCATCCAGGGCAGCGAGGTGCTGGCATGGTCCCAGTTTTGGGTTATTTGGGTGCTGTTAGTTCCTTACTGTAACTGTGGCTTGTTCTTGTTACAATGGTTAGCACATTAATTAAAAGAACATCAGAGGAGGGGATCATGTGTTGGAGAAACCGGCAATAAAGCCAGACTCCTGAGGTGGAGGGTGCTGTGTTTTGAAGCAAAGCAGCTTCATGTGGGTGAGTGCTGACCTGGTGGGGATCCTGGTGGGAATCACAAATCCCATCTTGGCTGTGCTGTCCAAGTACTGACATCCTTCCAGCCTGGATTCCTCTCTGGTCTGTTCTCTCCCCCTCTTTGTTTTCTTCCTTATCTGGGCTTCATGCAGCAGACTGAACATGGAGTAACCTGGTGTCTCCACATTTCTCTGACATCACCACTTGTGGCTGCTGATAAGTCTGTTGGTCTCCTTGGTGTCGAACTTTGTCACGCCAAAAATAAACGGTTCCTCATTTTGCACCCATTGCTGAACTGCACTGAGAGATTTTGCTTTTTCTACTGAGTTTCTACAGTCTGTTGCTGAATTTCTGTCCCTTGTGCTGCTTATATCACCAATGTTCCAGCTTGGATTGACTCAACATCTGTTTTTTGCTTAGCTAGCAGCTGTTTTTGCTGAGTGCTTTATTCCCCTCTGGCACCCTCAAAGACCCCTTCTGCTACCCAAACATCAAGCTCACTTCCACCTCTGGGTGCTGCCACTGCACTGACCCTAAATTTTCTCTTCATCTTTCTTTTTCCTTCTCCATATTCCCATTCCATTTGTCTTCCAGCAGGCTACACCCTGCTCTGTTTTCATTCCCCTATTCTTCCAATGAATATCTAGACAAAGCTGTTTTGCTGTCTACATAACATAACATGGTCTGCTCTTTTTTTTTTCATCCTTCCTTCCCTCTCTTCATGGTCAGTTAAACCACATCAATGAAACTTCAACTCTATTCCATCTAGGAGCAGAGACCATATTGCTTAAAGCTATAAAGCTCTGTGTTTACTTAGCCTAGCAAAGATAATTTTTGCAAGTAGGTGGTGAGACTGCAGAGTAAGAGTACTTCCAACAGCAGAAAATGCACAAAGGCAGGAAAAATATTAAAGAATGTTTATAGGCAGATAAATATCAAATACAATGCACTGATTAATATTCTAGTGGGATGGATTTTGATAAACTGGCATGCCATTCTGCAGGTTTTATTTTTAACAGATGGGAGAGAAAAACAACATTTGGTCTAGAGCCTCTGTCTGTCTGAGTGAGGTTTTGCTCATTTTGGGGGCTGCAGCTATTCTAAACATGGCAACTTGATTTAATTAGCTGACTGGGATCCTGCTTTGTCAGTGTTTTGTTGTTATTGTAGCTTTGTTGATTTTTTTTTCTTTTTTTTTTTTTTTTTTGCCTAAATGCACTTTAGCAAATCTGACAGTACCCAGAGCTCCCAGACTTCTCTGGCCAAGTTTCTGTCTGGAATGTGCAAACAGAATAGCTGATGAAATAATAGACATGTCCATACTGGAAACCTCTCTCTTCCCTTTTTTAGGGAAAATTGAATATCTATTGATTCATTGTTTCTACCAGATGGGGAGCACAGCAATAATTCCTTTGTGGTTTTGGAAGCAGTATCTTTCACAGAGTTTGCTTCGGTTGACAAGTTATTTTCCCTCTGATTTGAATCTGTCTTTAATGTGTTCTGTTGGGGTATTGACTACACAAACAGACAAGCTCTGATTACAGCTCCTGCATGGCTGCCAAGGTCCTGCACTGCAACAAGCAGGGAGCTGATTTAGTCTGTTCCCCTTGAAAGCTCAAGACTTCCTAAGGATGGAATAAAAAGCTCTAGGTCCATTAAGCAGGGAAGCTGATTGTGATGCCTAGGAGAGATGCAAAGGCAGTCAGGCTAGGCAACAATGCTTTGTCCTTTGTGCATATTTAAGTGTGGCACCATAAAAGGGCTCGTGCCAAGTCTGTCTGAAATATTTGAGGACAGCCTTACTGAAAATGGTCTGCTGTCTTAAATAGGAGTTGGAATTGCAGCACAAATCCAGCATAATGGGTTTTCTTTTTTGAGCATGTTGTTATGAGCTAAGCTTATGGGGGAGAAGACAGGGGAAATAACCTGGGATCACTAATTTTATATTATATTAATTATGCATTATCAAGTTGCGATATCAGCATTTCCCCAATTATGAGGAGTAGATACCCACATGGAGTATTGAATCAAAGGAATGGTTTTTGGAACCAGCCAGTTCTCCCAAGCCTTGTGTGACACATGCTCCTGTCTGTCTTTTCTGTTGGCGGGTTTCAGTCTCATTTGAAATGGACATCAAAGTCCCCAGATAGCAAAGTCCCTGTTGACAGACTGGGACCAACTAATGAAAAAAAAAAAATCAAGAAGGTTTCAGCAGAGCCTCAGTGTGTGACGGCTGGCCAACAGGTGTTTTCACATCAGCTGCCACAGATGTTTCACTTTCTTAGTGCTATCAAAGGCAAATGAGAGCAGGTAGAAGCAGTTATTGCTACTAGAAGGAGAATAAACTTTATGGGATATGTCACAAATCCATGGGAAAGAAAGTTTGATGATGTCTGCTGCTCACAGGTCAGCTAAAGTATTTGGTTGCTTTTTTTCTTTTGCGAAAATTCTGAATTGTTATGTTAGATCATTGTTTAGTTTTCTGGTTAATTTTTTTAAGGTTAAAAGTTGTTAGAAAAGTCAAGAAAAGCAGAACTTTTGTCCACTGGTTTTCCCATCTGCATATTTCAGATAGCCCCCTTCTCCTCTGAAGTGTTCCCAATATAGAAGCCAAGGCAACAAGTTGCTGGCTGTAGAGCAGGTTTTCTGCAGGAGTTGGAGCCATGTGTGTGAACAGTGAGAGCTACAACAGTGCTGAACTTGGGGAGAAGGTCACAGCAGCCCCACAGCCATGTATTGCTCATTTGGTGGCTTCAGACACAGCCATCCTGCCTACACTGCAGTTTTTTAATGCACTTGAAAACTATCATTGCATATATTTGCATATATTTACACATGTATGCGAGCATATGCCTTGTTTTCTGAACATGCGGGCATTTATTGCCTGGACTCATGTGCTTGATGGAAAAAGTATCTGAAATCCACTGCCAACATCTTGCTGGTACCAAGAACACCAGGTACTCACTGTCAAGTGTGGGAAGTGTCCCCTAAGCTCCAGCACAAAATGCTTTTCTGTTCACAGCAGCTTCATGCAGGCAGAGGGGTTATGCATGTTCCAATTCTTTTCTGCATATCCACACTCTGGGTGACCCTTTTTAAAAACCCAAGGATTTCCTCCTACCTGTGCACAAATAAGGATGGGAAGAATGTTTTGGGCTCCTGGGAGTTAGGTCGGAGAGATATAATATAACTGTAATTTGGCCCTTTGTATGCACAGTAATTAGACTTTAATTAAAATATCATGTTCTGTTATTTTTTCTGCAGACAGTTGCCTGAGAAGGTGCTCAAGAGAAGTGCAGAAGAAACTAATGAAAAAGAGCATGACTGTGTAGTGAAAGCATTTTCTGTCTGGAGAACTCCTTGCTGGAGAAGGCTGCAAATGCATAATGAATGAGGCAGGATGCTGCAGGAAGACACAAAATGGTCTCAGAGGGGATACTTGACGCCTTTGTGGAGAACTAGATCCTACAGCTTGCTCAGCCACAAACTTTGTCTCTCTCCCATAAACAGAAACATTGACCACAAAGTGCATGATTCTCATTTTCTCTATGACCAAGGTAAGACATACAGCAGTTTTGGGGGTTTTTTTTAAGAAGAGGTAACTGCAGAGGCAGTTGGTGGGACCTTCGTCTGGTTGCTGAGCTATAAGAAAGCTCAGTACTCTGGAAATTGGGGGTCTGAGTCTCATTATTCAAAATTTGCAGGTGTTATTGTTAGGCCTATACTCAAATTTTCCCATCTCTTAGTCCTCTGTTGGTAAACTGAGGAAAATAATTCTTAGATATCCTAAACAAACTACAAAGACTTCTTAGTGTTCGTGGAGTACAGGATACTGCAGTGGGAATAATTGAAAGGAAAGCATAATTTTTTTCCTGAGGCAGGATTTAGATGATGCAAAGTAAATAAGGATAAGGGATGTGTATTATAGTAGAAGAGCAGAAATAAATAAAAATATTTAGCCGCTCACTGAGGAAGATAGGAGCTTTGTGTAAAAATCTCATCTACAATCACGTAATTAAAGACTGTATTTTAACTCAAAGCTGAAGTAAGGAAGCTGCGTGGGTGGTTTAAGCTCTTACATTTCTTAGTCACTGAGTTTCTCCTTTAATAGGTAGCTTTTCAGATGCAGTTGTGTTTGTAATGGCATGGTAATAACTTCCATAACATAAGCTTTACATCGCATTAAGAGCACACATCGTACTTTATGCAGCTCAGTAAACAAAATAATCCACTTCTCTTATTGACACTCATCTCCTTCCTACATCCATCTCTCTGTCACCCCTGTGCTCTCTGGGACAGGACACTTGTCATGGGTTTCCTGCAGGTTTATCCAACACCAGTTTATTCAGCTGGCACTTGAGCCTCCCCTCACTGCCTTTGGACCTGCACAGCCCCTCACAATAAATGTCAGCTGACCATTTCAGAGCTGGTGCTTCTGTTGCCAGCCCTGCTCTCTCCCCAGCTTTCGAATCCTCCATGGCATCCAAGGGTTGCATTTGCATGTCTTTGCTGAACTTGATGTCTGTCAAGTCAGTACTGAGTACTGGCATTGATTATTTTATTATTTTATTTTTGCTTTGCATCAAGCAATCCTCCCTTTTAATCCCATTTGATTGGGGTTTGTTTTTATTTTGTGTAGTTTTCTTGGCATGCATTGCCTTTGTCCAGCTGTGGTTTGTTTCAATGATATATGATTTCTCTTTATCTCCCTTGCAGGGAATAAGGGGTCATGAGGAAACAATGCTGGCCACTCACCACCACGCTATTATTGTACTTTTCAAGGCCATGGAATTGTGTGCACCTGCAGAGGGGAGTGGTGCTAAATGCAGGAAACCTGAAGCCAGGATATGTTTTACAGCATGGCACTTAAAATGCAGGATCATAAGAAATGTTTGCATTTTAAAATGTTTTATCTTATGTTTAAAGGACAGTGTTTCTGGCAGGGGGAAAAATATATAAGGGCATTAAATTGCTTTCTTTGCAGGCAATTAAACAATGAAGCCAGTATGAGGCATTTAAATAATTGTAACAGATGTTTATTGCCTAGTGCAGTTTATTGCATCCTATTATTCCTTTTACATACAGGAGAGAAGAACACATGACAAACTATACCATAAAAGAAGTTCTTTACTGCTTTGTGAGCAATGTGGCTGTTCCTCTGACTTCTTAATTGAATCACCTTGGGAACAAGTTGGTAATAAATAGTATTTGGAGAGCAGGCAAGTGACTAACTGCCTGAAGGAGCAGCAGCAACTGGTGTGCAAAGACCTGGGGCTGGCGGTAAATACCTCTGAGTAAACAAACTGCAGTGGGATTGCTCCGAGAGTGATGTTTGGCTCACTCTCATTAAGGATTTCAGTGCCTCCCAAGACTGTGTGTTTCTGGAGACTCTCTTTGCCTGAAATCCATTTTGTGTGCTCCATTGAGAGAGGAAAGATAAGATTCTAGGTCCGTGGATGGACTTTGATAGGACATTCGTAATCCCATGTTACCACAAACCTGCTGTGTGGCTTTATTTCCTGTACCCCATCCCAATGAGGCTGGGAAACATTTCAGTCTGCCCAAGTTGTCACATCCTATGAAACATCCTATGAAGGGGTGGATGTCCTCAGCCAGACCAAAGGTGCACAGAGCCCCTTTGGAGGGCTTGTGATGACCTCTGCAAACAGCCTCTGGGGGATGACTAGGAAATGATGAAGGACAAGTCTGTGTGTGTTATTTCTGCCAAGTACTCTCCAAATATTTATTTTGCAGAGCCAGATATGTTTCCTATGTGTTTAATAATGTATTTATTCGACCAGGTAATTAATCTGTGTATTTATCAGTGATGTTTTTTTCATCCATTCTTCCCTTGAAAATGTCCTCTAGACAGTGTTAAGAGCAGTCTTTGTAAAGGCTGTAGGATAGTAAATGCTCTAGATAAACCTATAAGCTAGCTCAGCCAGTAAAAAAAGGCTCTACCTTCTCAAAACAAAGAAATAATCTTCATCAACTCCCTTCCCAATCCCACATCCCTAAAGTCCTGTAGATATTTTAACTCTTGCCTACTATCATTCCTGTTTTCTTATCCTTGGTTTTGACTAAAATTTGAGGTGTTTTTCACTGAGTATTTATTTTCAACTTTCTGGCTTAGTTCAGCCAAAACTGTTTTGTGATTTCAGGTCAAATTCGGCAAAATTTGAGAATATTCAAGAGTCTAAAGACGTTTATATTAAGGTTTTCTTCAGGAAAATTTCAATGTTTTTAGCTTACGTAGTATTTGGACACCAAGTTTTGATACTGTAAATCATGAAAGAAAGAAAACTTTTTTTTGCCCTTTGCAGGGAGGAAAGTGGCACCAATGGTTTCTTCCTCACTCCTTTTTCCTTCCCTTTTTCTTCCTCTGCCACATTTGATTTGCCATTTTGACTCTAACATCCTTTTAGACCTCTCTCGTTTCTCATTGTCTGCAGCTCCGTGTTATGCTAAAACTTATCATACATGTTGCTTTTTATCTGTGTTAGAGCCTTTGGCTTGTTCCCTTCCTTACCCCTAGAATGAATTTTCTCCAGCCTCAGGACTTCACTTCTTTAACTGGCTACTGATGAGATGTTTATAGCTGTGGGACTTCTAGGCCCAGTCTGTGTCCCTTGTGTTATCACCCCATGCCAGCACTCCTCTACAGCCCCTCCAGTGTGTACCAGTCTCAAGGCTTCTGTCCTCTCTAGTGCATCTTTACCTTAGAGTGGTACATATCTTGTTTATAGAAAAATTGCTTGTTGCTGCCACCCNCTGCTTGTCGCTGCGATCCATTTAAAACTACCCTTGTGTCATGCCAGGGTAAACAGAAGTAAAGCAAATTATCATCAGAGAAGCTGCCATTTCAGTTGAACTGGGCTTGGATGATGTTTCTGAGTTGCTCTGGTCTGCTGGTACCTGCCCTTTCCTGGTACAGCATTTCATCCTCAGGCAAGTTGCTGTTACATGCGTGACCTTCACAGGGGTCTGCAGCAGAGACACGGCTGGGTGGAGTGAGGGTAGGGCCAGGAGGAGTGGGAGCAGGGCAGAACCAGCCCCAGCTGCAGGATGTGGATCAGTGCCTCTTCTTCTCAGGGTAATCAGGAGCTTTTATGAAAAGTCCTGTCAGTTTGTCAGAAACCCTTCAGCAGGTTTTGATCTACAGCTTGTCCTGGCAATGTAAGTGGGTAGCAGATGATAGCTGAACTGGGAGTGCTTAAAGTTTCTTACCTCTCTTTCTCTTGATTATTGAAAGAAGCCTTGACTGGAAAAGCTGAATTGCTTCCAAGATGTCTTTGGAAAGACCATATTCATTTCTTAAAGCTAAAGAAATCCCAGTGTAATATCTCAGCTCTGATTTGGGGTCACTCCTGGGTGAGCCACTGGGCTTCCTTTAGAAACAGAGACCACTCCACATGAATGAGGGTGACAGAAAAAGGACTGATGGAGTCTGACAGAATAATTTAGAGAGGAACCATCTATTTAAGGATGAGGACAAACTGAAAGGCCTCTATTTGGAGGTTGCCTACATCTCCCTGTGCAGCTATGAAGGGGATTCTCTTCATTGGAGAGTCTTGCCCACAGCTTCTTTGGATACATCAAGCAAGAGCCTTACCTTCCTCTGTATCTCTGGTTCATCCCTACAATCAGCAAGACACCTCAGGGAGAGGTGAGTGGTGTGTGCAGGTCTCAGCTGTACTGAAATCAGAGCAAAGGTTCATGCAGTGGTGGAACCTGGAGTTCGGAGCAATTAGATGGGCCCTGGTCTCACCTTATCTGACAAAGCTCAGTGGTGGCACCTGGGGCCCAAAGGGTGAAAGAACCATCTTAACCCTCAGATATCTCATCTCCACCTTTCCCATAACTTGCTAAAACCAGACCTCTGTCATCTCTCTCCTATGTGAGACTCTTAGCAACAGCCTTTTGGTATGTTAGAAAGCAATAATCAAATCAGTCTGCCTTCTCGCTGAAGCAGAACAAATCCATGGCTGTGTTCCCAGCTGTAAACAAAGGTAAACAGATGTGGGACTGTGGTCATCTCCTTCCCAGCAGGAGGGATTATCAGAAAAACTCCATAAATAATGAAAATGTAAATGGGGCATAAAATTCCTTTTTAGATGAAACTGGAAGCCCTTTATACACCTCTTATCCAGTTTAGGTAAAGAACAATCCCTGGCTTACCTTATAAAATTAATTTTCTTCTTGGTGAATATTTTAAAACTTTGAATTCTCGAGAATTCCCCTGTCATATTTGATTGCTTGTTTTCCCCTTGTTTTGTTTGCTGGTTACTTAAAATGAAGTGGTTTTCTTACCAGTTATTACCTTTTCCCGTTTTATTTTATTTTCCTATTTAGAATGCTTCTTACTCTGCCAGATCTCTCAGCTGCTCACTATCCCCTTTCCCAGATTGTATCCTAACCTTTTAGACACCAACTTATGCTTGTATTTGTGTTTTCACAAGCTGTATCAGAGTAGCAGCCAAGAGGGAAATAGAAAATAATATAAATTTGAGGCCAATACAGCTGCATTCTCAGTTCATGTCTCATCACTGGACACAGAAAATGGTATGTGCTATTATTTCCTATGTACATTGTTATAATCATTGCCATTTGCAGATTATTTTAGAGACTGAACCTGTCTTCAGGGACAAAAGAACCAACAAAGCAGAACAACCCACCCTCCTGCTCTGCCTCCAGCCTCGACACAAAATCTGTTGTGGTGGATTTTATATTAAAATAATGACAGCCTTGAAATCAAGGGGGGGCTCTGCTGTGGCTGAAGTGCTGCTGGGTGCCAAAAGCCTCTCTGGAAGCTGTGGGCCCCCTCTGGAGCTAAGTGGTCTGGGAACTAACTGGGTTTCCCTCACCTGCACAAATACACTGCTTCTTGTTTGGGATGGGGAGACTGCCTGAGCTCCTATTCCTGAGCTTTAGATGAAAATCATGTCAAAAGGGGGATGCTTCTGCCACATGTCAACAGTGCAGTAGATTTTAACAGTGCAGTAGATTTTTTTTGTTGTTGCTGTTTTTGTTTTGGTTTTTTGTTACTGAAAATGATATCAGGAAACTCCTGATGATTGAAGGCAGATCCCAGAGATCTAAGGCTAGCCTCCAGGAGGAACCTCTGCTGGAAGCCAAGCATTGGGCAAGCAGTTAATGTGCTTTAAAAACAAGCCTGTGAAAAGTATTTAGGCTGCATTCAGTGTGGCCATAGCATGAGGTCCTCGATTCTTGTGAAAGGAGAAAGTCTAACTGCATAGAAAAGCTTGGTAAAGGCACCTACACCCAAGGCTGCTGCTGCTGTGAATTTATTGAATTTTGTTGGGGGATGATGAAATAGCAGCCAAAAGATCACCCCATCATATGGCTCCTTTTAAAAATACATCTTAGAGTGAGGTTTCATCTTTCCCAGAGTGATGTGGGTTTCCACTTGCTTAGAGCATCAGTGGGGGGGCTGGCTGCTCACAAGTGTCCTTCTGCTGTGGGCACAGGAAGCCCCAAGAGTATTCCCCATAGCTCCCTCCAGCAGTTAGAACCTGTCATAATCTGCAAGATGAGAAGCATTACTGCCACATTTCTACTGCAGCATTATGGATTATAACAATCCTATCCCTCAGGAAATATAGTTCCAAATTTATTTTCTTTCAAAATGGACAGAAAAGTAGAAAATTGTGACTATTTCTGCGGAATGCAAATTAAAGAAAAAGCCATTTGGAAATTCCCCTGACTTTTGACAATATCAAGTTGTTCAATTTTTGGGTCCTTTTTTGGTCATGTCCAAATACTAAATGACATAATGTTTTTTAAAATGGGTATGCACAATTTTAAAATATGACAACAGGCAGAATGTAGCCAATAATCTGATGAATCCAAATTCTATATTTAAATATTACCAAAACGAACTGTGGCACTTGAAACTACACCCCAGCCACCATCCAAGTTTCCCCTTTTGCAAACTTATTTGAAGGTAATGTTCCTGTGAAAATATCTTCATTAAAAAAAAAAAAATAAAGAATTTGTCTATTTTTTGTGAGAAATCTTAACTGGTTTTCTTAAACATCCATAGTACCCTGCGTTTAACATTTTGTCTTTACAAAAACTGGTGAGGATGCTGCCTCTGTAGGAGACATTCCCTCTCCTGAGTGAGTAGGGAGAAAATAAAAACCAGTTCAATCCAGACCAAAATGACAAAGATCTATTTTACTCCTAATGAACTAAAAAACATTGATTGCACCTTGGAACAAGTGAAGTGTTCTTTCAATAATTTAATTTTATTTCTATTCTGAGTATCCCTTGGCAAAAACAAGAAAAATGCGCCAAATCCTGGGTTTAGACACATCTTGCAGGTTGTTGTGGGTTATGATTGCCTCTTCACCCATATAACTGAATGTGAAATCACCTCTTCTGCTGCTTAGAGCACCTGGAGAACCCCTCATGAGTTTAACCTCATCTTTCATGGGAGATCATTTGCACCCTCAGGTCCCTGGAAATTCCCCTAGCAAACACCATGAATTAGACAGTGTCCTGGGATGGAGAAATGCCATCTCTCCAGCTAATGGTTTCCAGTATCTGTAAAGCAATTTAATGTTTATTGAAACAAAGTCTGGAACATAAGGGTTTTTCCTCTGAGCCGAGTGCCCTCACCAGATGACAACTGATCTGGCTCATTGAACGTTTCAGTCTTTGTGGAAATTATATCAATTCAAGCAGGAGGAGAAAATGAAGTAAATTTACCCCTTAGTGCCCAGAGCTGTGCTGGTAATGTTGCTCTCTTGAAAAGCTCTGGTCCAGGTCCACTCCTCTACTCTGGCAGACCTAAAACCAGGTTTGGGGTTATGCAGTTATTCGATTTCACTTTTTTGGATTCATAGGCACAGTATGGGAGGGATAAAAAGGGCTCCATGATATTTTTAAAGGATAAAATTAAAAATATTGCAGTTCTGTCAAGTATTTGCAGCAGTACATGCAGTCCACAGGGGTTTTTCCTTCCCTTGGATGCAGAGACATAGTGGAACTCCCATCATGGTGCACCCTTTCCTTCTACATTTCTGCCTTGGCTAATGCCTGGATAACCCAATCTCTGCAGTCTCTTTAAGTGATGTGATGACGAGGATAAAGTAAGGTCTGGTGCCAGAAAAAAAAAAAAACAAAACAGGTAAGTGCTGATTTAATGTCCCAACTCCTGTCATTTTGAGTTACAGGAAGAGAAAATGGAGAGGAGAAATGCATCCTGGGGATGAGGACTCATGGTGCTGGTGCTGGAGGGGAGCTGCTCACTGGAGTGAGACTGATGGCTAATGACTGGCATAAGGAGCTGAATAGATCAGACAGTGGTGTTCAGTACACACTGAGAAAATTCCAGGGAGTTGACCTGAGCCATTTCTTTAGTTTGTGTTTTAGGAAATCTGGAGGGAGAAGGACAAATTATTTGTTTGTATTAATAAAAGCTTATTATAGTACTGTGGACTTACACACTGCTTAGCAAACTTAACTGTGTTCCTTACCCTCTAAGTCTTTCATAGAAAATCCATTGAATAAACTCAATTAATTATTTGGAGTGGAACAGCAGTGAGATGGGAACCATCTAACCCTGTCCTTAGAAGTGATTTTACAGCTGCATGAGGTGAATTTGAAGCATTATGTTTATTTGCTTGTGTGCCTAAAAAGCTGAGGGGTTTTTTTGCTTTCTTACCTTTATCATGGATTTTTTTGTGCCAGAGACTGTGATATTGTTGGAAACTGACCCCTGCTCTGTCTGACCAGTAAAGTCAAGTAATTAATTGCTTTCCTGCACATAAAAATGCCTTTTATTGTCTGCATGCTTCTTGTTAGTACCTCATCTGAGAGAAACATCGGCTGCTTGCTCAGTTTCCTGCTTGGACCCGGACCACCTCGTTATTCTGGCTCAGATTAAAAGGAACACCTCCAACACCTCTGTGTGCCCAACCCCTGGATGTTGCCTGCCTGTGGATTAAAGGTGGTGGAACAAAGATCAGGTGAGGTGGACCTCACTTTTTCCCTATGGCAGTCCTGCATGTGCATCCCCTGGGATGCAAAGGCTGCTGGGTGGGAAGTTTGGCACATAGGAGCTTGCGCAGTCTCCAGCCTTCATTCTCTGTCCTCCCACCTGCTGTTCTGTTGTGTGGCCTCGCCTTGAGCTATAAGAAGAGGCTGATCATCCTCTCTCCTCCCTGCTTGCCAGCAGTGCTGGAGTGCCAGTTTTGGCAAAGCACCATGATAAACCCTTGCTGGGGCCAAGCAGAGAGGAGAGGACCTGACAGATGTCCTCTACTGGGTTCAATTTTGCCATCCTCAAGAACATGGAAAAAAAAGGGCTGGCACTAAACTTTAAGCAGTGATATTTTTAGCCTTTGTAAGGCTGCTGCCCTAGGCCACCTCCTGCTTGGATGGTGCCAAGGGTCTCCCTGCACTTCTCAGAGACCATTGTTGAATTCTAAGGTCCTCAGCAGCATTAAGCTAGCAGAGCCCTCAGATGTGACCGCAGAGCAGTCATGCTGTAATGAGCTGGACTTGGCTTCCCTGCTTACAGAGGCCTTTCCTCTGCCTTAAATAGAGAGGAAGGGGTTTGTGTCCACTTAGGGGAAAGGCATTGGGCCCACCTTTGTAACAAGCTGCTCCCAAATCTGGGTCACATTCTGATCTAGCAGCTAACTTTGTTGTTGGAGCCCACCTGTAGCATTAATGGAAGTGTTTAATTTAAACCAGCATGGAAGTGGCTAGCAATGCTTGTGAGAAACATCTCGTGCTGTTAGCAGGCACTGGTCCTGCTGGGAAGGGATTCATTCTGCTGGCTCTGGGAGGCAGGGAGCTCATGGCTTTTCTGGAGTAGGGAAGCAACAGGGGAGGGGAGTTGTCAGCTAGACAGAGACAAAAGTCTTGTATGTGAACTCATAGATCCTCTTGGGTTAGCAGCGTGGTTACAGGGGTGGAAGGATTGGGGTACATGCTGGCTGGGGCTGGGTAGAAACAGGAATTTAGAGCCGCCACCACCACCCACAGCCAGCATTTGAGCTCTGTATCCAGACATCATGCTCCAAAGATACCTCGAACCCAGTGTCTGCCCAGTTATCAGAAATAGTAGTCCAGGGTTGGGTGAGCTCTGTGGGACCCCTGGGCTGGACTTGTGCCTGCCCATCTGATTGTGTTACCAGGTTTGCTGGCCCTGATGCTGGTGTGACCTGAGACATTGTGCTGCAAGCAGCAGCAGCAGCAAATGTTCCATTCTTGTCTTTTCCTCCTGGTGTGGTGGCCCTTGGGTTTGAACCAAAACTTCTGTAAAGATATCGACTTTTTTTCTTTTTTTTTTTTTTTTTAATTCTGTCACCCTAAAAGATTTTATATCACTGTGACTTATATAAATTGGGACGTATATCTTCCTGGTGTTATTTCTTTTCTGTATTTAGGGCTTTTGGAGCTACATTACAGCCAAAAAGAAAGAAAAGTAGAGACAGACATTAATTTACAGGAAAAGGAGGTCACAAGAATCTGGACCATACATCTATCGGGCGTTTTTCCTGTGTCCAGGGAATCTCTGCAACAAACAGAATGGCTAAAGTAAATTTGCCCTTAATTGCTGTTTGTTTGCTTGTAAAACTAGGAGCCAGCTCCAGAACTGTGCAGCAAGAGATCCAAAATGCATTTTCTTGAAGTGGGCTCTCTCCCCAGGTACGTGTTATGCAGTGAGTTTTCACTCCTGGTCTCAGCCTGCTTGAGCTCCAAACCCTGCAGAGGTCAGTCCAAATGCTGCCCCATGCACAAGGGAGGCTGGTGTACCAAACCGTGCCTGGGTGCTGGGGCTGAAATTTTCTGGGGCAGTTGTTTCTGTCACATGTCTTGCTTGTAAACTCTTTGAGGTGAAACCCTTGAATGTGTGAGAGCAAACAGAGACTGTGCTTCCAAAGTTACTGCAGAGGCTCCCCATAGTCAAATGCTGGACTTCTGTCTCTCTCATTGGCAAAGAGGTTACCCTTGCTATGCAATCAAAAATTGATCCAGAGGGAGGCATTTACCCCTCTTAGACTGTTCAGTATTTGGTCCCTAGATGATCTGATTGATATACAGTATGCTGTATATTTTATTAGGTGAAAAAGTACCCACTGAGGCATAGTATCATTTCCAAGGGTGACCTTGTGACAGCGGGTGGCAGCAGCACACATAAAAATGATAAAAGCCTGGCCAAAATTCCCGGCTGCATAGGTTGAAAAGGTGGCTCAGAAACTGTTGATAGATGGGTTAGATTAACCGATACGCCTTGGCTCAGAGGTTCACTTTTTTTTTTAAAAAAAAAGGTAAATCAGGGAGAGAAATGAATGCAGATGAGCACACAGAAAATCAAGGGAAAGGCAAATGCTGCAGAGGGAAGAAAGAATGGAGAAAGGTTTGGATTTTTTTTTAAATAAAGCATTCTTCATGAGGAAATATGATCAGACTGAGGTGGCATGTTGCTTTGTGCTGCAGAGGGAAACTGGAGTGTAGACTGTACTAAATTGCCCATGAGTTTCTTTGTCACTATTAAGTTCTCTCTCTCTATTTCACTTGATTATTTGTGGTGTGTGTTTGTAGTGAGTTTTCAGGCAGTGTAGATAAATTATCACATTGATTTTTCTTTCTCACCTTTTTTTTTTTGAGGGGTGGCCAGAGGGGGCAATGGGAAAGGTTTCTGTGTATTATATAGAAAGCAGAGTGGCTGTTAACAACCTGCTGGGTTTAGTATCCACTGTGCAGGAGAGGCACTTGAACCAGAACTTGAAAACCAAATATCTTAAACTGCAGGGCAGCTGAGGGTCTGCATCCGAGTTTGCCATTCAGGACCATTTCTACTACCCAATACAGGAATAAAAAATTGAATACTAGCTTCCCAGGACTGTATATATCACAGCTCAAGACAAGGAATATCATAACTTGATGTATTCAGTGATTGATGTGATCATGGTCAATGTAACAGAACTGATTGTTTTTGCAGCTATCATTGCAGTGGGAGTATAGAAGTAACATTTTTTGTTCAGCACTGCTTTGGTTTTCATGCCCTGCTCTGCCAAGACAGAGATATTAAAGGTGAAGAGTGGAGAAAAGGGTTTTAAGCAGTCAAGGGAAGAGAGAATAGATTAATATTTCTGTCCAGAAGCTGGAGATGAAAAGGGAGAGTTTTGCCCATGACAAACATTACCTTGAGTCACTCACCGTTGACAAATGGGTCTGTAGACCAGAAAGTGTCATTTCTCTCTGGGGAAGCATGGCTTAGATGGGAGACTGGTGGCAAGGAATTTAAGTGGATTTGCCTTAGATAACTTTCAAGATGGTGAGATCTGCTAGCCAGTCGGGAAACACAGAAATTTAGCCTTCCATTCTCCAGATTGCAAGATGTCCCCTAGAGGGTGCAGGAAATAGTGGAAAGGAAGTAATCCTCACTGGAAGTGTTTATTTATTGTCGGCATTTGGCAAACGTCCAGATCTAATAATTCTCTCTGAGTTTGTTGCTGGCAATGATGTGACTCCTATGCAATCTTTGTTGCCTTATCATTCTCTAGTGCACCCTGAGAAACAAAAATGCTGACCATAGCCAAAGTGTTCATCCAAAAAGTAGTCCCAGTGCATTGCCAGTTGCATTGGAGTTGTGCCATGTTGGTTCAATGTGGTTTTGGTGGCTTCAGCTTGCATTGCACTCCTACATCTACTTGTGTTTTCACTTCTCTGCTCTGGGGTGTTGGATATATCCACATTCATCATCTTTATAACTTGGAGTTATGCATGCCAGCGTTTAGGGTCAATCTTTCTAGTGTCCTCTGCCACCATGGAACAGGTGTGCTGAGACCATTCTAGGATAAGCCATCCTTACCTGATTTTGTGTTCAAAGAAATGATGATGAAAAAGGGGTGAGAATGTGAAAGATAGAAGGACAACAGCAGCAAGCAGAGGGCTTTCTGCTGGGGAAGTTCATGCCTCTGGCCCTGCCAGCCAGGAGGTTGTCCCAGCTCTGGCACCTGTGGGACCTATAGCTAAAGCCAGCTCTGTTTCTGAGAGCTCAGGAATGCTGCTGGCTCCAAGGCAGTTGTGCTGGAGAGTGAGGTTGAGATTTCAGGGGGCTGGGAAGGGAAATGTCTGGGGGTGGCATGGCAGCAAGCATGGCTGTCAGGTTAGCTAGAGTAATGACATGATCCCATGAATATTTACCTTCTACTATTTATAGGGCCATGTGTTAGATGTTCTTTATGGTTATTTTAGTAGAATTAATGCTTAGGGGATATTCTCCATGAAAAATATTTCCCGTGAGTGAGTCAAATCAAATAAATAAATTTGCTGCTTGCCATAAAATAGCAAAGGTACACTTAATTTCCCTGCTAGGGTGACATCATTTCTGTGGAGATGGTAGCAAAATATTCCTAGTGAATACTGTGCTTTGAAATGAAAATAAGTAGAATATAAGGTATTTTGAGTGCAGTGAAAAATCTACTGTGAAGGCTTAAAAGAAACGTGAACCTTTTGACTTTGAATTTTATTTCAGCTTTGGAATTGTCTGGATTATATACAGCCACCTCAATCAAAACTGTTGCAGAGTAATTAACATTTCTATGTACATATGCCAAGGAGGTTGAGGACAATAAGAATTCAGATACTGAAATGAAAGCCATCCCTTAAGAAAACATAGGTTCATTACTTGGTACAATTGGCACTACTGCAGAAAAAAAATGAACTGCTAAATGAATATTCATTATGGATAAGGGAAGGTGCTTTGTCATACATTTGGGAGTCACAGTGAGAATGAAATTCTGTTTTGAAAGTAGCTAATGAAAATGCTAGAGAGCTATTGCTAACAGTGAGCATCTTAAAATTTACATGACCAAATAAGTTTCGCCCAGGAGTTCAGAAAATATTTACACAAAAAGATCACACATTGTTTGTGAGCAAACTGTGAAGAGCACATCAGAGAAGGGTGTGCTCAGACATGAACTTGATTGCATAAGATTCTACCAATTTTTTAAAAAGATACTTTGAAACCACAGGTGAATAAAATTTGATTTGCCTAGCAATAAATATGATGTATAAAGAAAAAGAATTAGAGGAGAAAAGGGAAGACAACTGATGCCTTTCAATATTGTTTTTGTGGAAAAATGTCCCGTGGAACTTAGCTTTTTGATGTGATTATAATTTCATTGATGATACCCGCATGATGTGCTTCTCATCATGCGTTGGGCATCCGACTCAGTGTCACAGAAGAGTCTAATTAAAGGTTAGCAGTGGATAAACTAAAAGTAGCACACTTAAAATGGATTAAGCCATCTCATCAATAATCTTAAAGTAGTAAACCCCAAGGGTTCCCTAGGGGTCGCTTCTTGGCTCAGTTCCTTTTTTATTCCCCCAGTTTTTCATAAGAACATGTAAAGTCATTGATAATAAAGTTTGTGGATGACATAAAGGTGAAAAATAAGGACAGTCTAGTTCTACGGACTGAACTTGATAAGGGTGCACTTTGGTGGGCTAAATCCTTTTCAGTATCTCCAGATTCAAGGTCATGGAACCAGAACTGGAGAATTTAGATCATGCTTACAGGAGTAGAGGCTGCTTCCTGATAGACAGCAAGTACAAAGAAGACCCATGGTAGATAACCCACCAGCCCCCGTTGGGATCCTCCTGCTGAAAGCTGATTTGACTGAGAAAATTAAGAGACCTATTCCCCATTTATAGTGTGAGGTGCAGGACCAGCAAGACAGTTGGTAGAAATCTGCAAACAATTCCTGGAAAATTCTGATGAAGCAGGAATGATTTACAAAGAAAAGGATAAGAACTGACTTAAAACTTGAATTATACTCGGTTATTATTATTCTTTTGTTAGTTCATATTTTTGCCCTGCTTATCTAATGTACCTGTTGGGCAAAGAAGAGGAGGAAATTAATTTCAGGTTTAACATTTTTAGCTTTTTGTTGTGTAGCAATAGATAAATACAATTCCTATATCTAATTCTAAGTCTCTATGACTGTACACACAATTATTCTTTTTATCTCCAGCCTCTCTCTGTAATACCTACTTCACCCCTCTTTTTTAAGACTAGGCCCAGATGTCACTATCTGATGTAGAGTAGCTGAAAGTCTAAACCCTCCCAAACAACCAGCAGGAGTTTCAGTGCCTGCCATAACCTGCTGAGGAGGTTTGCTTCACAAAGTCTACTGGATCATAAGAACTAGAGACAGGACAAAAAGAGAAAGGATGCAACATCCAGCTGAGTTGCAGAGATCTGCACAGGTGTAGCTACCTTCTGAATGTTGTGATAGTGCAGTGGAAACTACACAATTGTTGTCACTTGAGTGCTTTTGTTATATATGGCCTGAAGCCAGAGCAGTCTAGGAATAAGCAAGAAAAATCAGAGCTGCAGCTAGACCTGAGTGCCCTTACAACCCACTGGTGACTTGTGATGCTGTCTCAAGGAGGAGAGGCCTGGTACAACAGCAATGCACCCAGTATAGCACCAGTGCAGCTGGTGCTGCTAAGTCCCAGAGAAGTTTGGTCCATATGCTATGTTCAAGTGCAGAGCAAGAGAAAGAATGGCTGCTGTGGGCGTTTAAGGGCATGGGGGAAGCAGCACAAATGGGACAGGGTCTGTAAGGCCCTAAGAAAGAAGATTAATAAAAACGGTTTTCATTAAGAGTAATGAAGAATAAAAATAATATAATGAAGAATAGCAGAGATATAAGACAGGATGGCACTTCTATGTTCCCTGTTCCATGCAGTGAGAATGATAAGACTAAGGAGGTGGAATTCAGTACTGAAAAAATTAAATACTTACTTTCTCTGCCTGCTTATAAGTGAACTATAGAGCAGATTGCCATAGTATGAATACTGAAATACTTTATTAAGCCTTTAGTTTGAATTATTATGCTAATTACTGTAATTTGTGCCACATTCTCTTGATATCCTTGTCTGCCTATCAAGAACACCCAAGGCAATTATAGTGACCATTGTTAAAAACACTGAGGGGTGGACAGATCTCTTAAGCCTCCTGCTTCAGAGCTTAAACCAGTCTTCAGATACCAGAGATGGTGTGGGACAGAACATGGCTCACAGGAAAACTGTGGTGAGATAATGTGAAGGCTGGAGTCAAGGTATGGGACCATGTTATCTTGGTTCTGGTTTAGTGACTTCTGTTCTTAGTTTTGGACTTGCCTTGCTGATTTCTGATTCCTCGTGTGGTGTAAAGTGGCACAGGGCTTTTGGTTTCGGCAGTATATTGCCGATTGACACCACGTTTTGCGTAGACATAAATGGATCAATATACTAATTATCTCTACTGTATTGGTCAAACATACAATCCTTTTTCCTGATATCCTGAGAGAGTTTACACTTACAGGGAATCTCTCATTCTTTTTCCATCTGAAAAGAAAATAAAATCTTCTACCTGAGGTCTAGGAAAAAGGTGTTTCTTTCTAAATGGATTTTTCTTTTTCAGCTGAAATTGAAGAGTCATCCTGTGAGCAACCAGGCAGGGAATTTTGGCCCTGCTGTGCAAGTCTTACTCTTCAGGTGCACACTGGCAGTTCGCAAGCACTTCTGAATATCTTCTGGCATGTGAGCTCTCTCTTCTTTGGATGATGCTTTTTTTTGAATCTTTGCATTGTACAAATGCTCTTGCAGGTGGCAGGCATGCTGCAGATAAACCTTTTCATCCTTCAGAATCACCAACCTCTTGTAATCATGTTTTCAGCTTGGTAAATGTTACCCCCAACACATGCAGCATCTTGTTCCTCTCAGATCTTCGTCCTTCTTAATTTCAAACAGCATCATCATCCCTGCCTCTCAGTATGCTGCATCGCATTTCCCCAAGAAAAAGAGTCTTCTTGAAATGATCACTAGATGGCTACACTACCGCACAGGATTTCACAGCTCTGCTTTTCCAGACCTTCAGACCGTTTCTCTCAGCCCTCTAGTTCACAATATCTTTGGTCTGAATTGCATTTCAGCCACAAAATGCAATTTCCATATCTTCAATTTTCTTCTCAGCAGGTTGCAATATAACTCCACACCGTTCAAATTTATTGTACAAAGAAGTCGCTGGGGCTTAAACGGCATCTAACCTCTGAAGCATCTGGTATTGTCCAGGATTGGAAATAGGATCCTGGACTGCATGCCCTTTTAGTTTGATCCAATAGAGCAACTCCTGTCTTTCTGGAGTCTGTGCAGAAAGCCTTCGGAGTCAATTTGGCGCAACCTAGTGTGTCTATTGACCTGGCTATGGCTGAGCAGCTTCAAAAGCCCAGAGATTTGGGATGAGCATCAGTCCATGACTCAAATGTTCACTAAGTCACCACTACAGTTTCAAAGGATTGAAGGGAGTTTCAGAAGGAGGGAAAAAAATTGTGCTTATTTTCCTGTTGTAAGCAAGAGCAGACTTTAGGAACAAGAAGTGGCAAATACTAGAGAAGTGTTTGCCTTCCTCACTGCCTTTTTTCTGTCTTTCATTTAAATCAAAGACAAATGTGAATGTTAAACTTTCCAACAGAAATAATTTCTTTCAATGGTTGCCAGGAGGGACCTAAAAAAGACACAGTAGTATTAATTTTTGTCATATATTTTTGTGTTCAGATTCATGCAGAATAGAAACTCATTCCTCCTCTGCTGAAAGTCCCTGTTTGTGCCTTTACACAAATCCTCCCACATTCTTGTGAGCGGTTACACTAATGACATTTATGTAATATCTCTGGGTGTTTACAGCTGCGTAGTGTGAACGTGAGTCTGGATATAAATAATGTGATCATCGTCTCCTGCGAGCTAGAGAAATGTTATCTGTGTTTTACAGATGGGGGAATTGAGGTAAATGGGGGTAAGTGAAATGAAGTGAATCACAGCTCTCGCCTGCAAGCTGTGGCACCCTGCTACGTTCACGAGGGATGCAGGATGCGGACAGACAGTCAGCCAGCCCTGGGATGCCAGCAGGCGCTCGATGGTGCCAACAGCTGTGCTGTCACAGGGATGGGAAAACAGGGCAGGGGAGCATTTTGCAGAGAGGAGTCTGGTGAAAAGACCTGTTTTGAGAGAACTGAAACAGCTGGCTGAGGAATAAGGTGTGTGGTGTGCAGTGGCAGCACCCCAAGGGGCCAGAGGGGTCTAGAAGTGACTAGTGTTTTTCAAGTTAGTTTTGTGCTGGCTGCTCTGGAAACATGACAGGAAAACCGGGGCTGTAGATACATTTATCTTAGTGTATTTTCAGTGGGAGTCCACAAAGGAGGAGAAGCATCGGAAGAGAATTAGCAGAGCTCAGGCTGGGTGTCCCCTGCCACATGGCTGTTTGGAGCTCGGGGAGGGTGGCCTGTCCTCC
Source organism: Cyanoderma ruficeps (assembly GCA_008694505.1). NCBI lineage: Eukaryota > Metazoa > Chordata > Aves > Passeriformes > Timaliidae > Cyanoderma > Cyanoderma ruficeps. The sequence continues at coordinate 35,488,944 of VZDJ01007755.1, forward strand.
CTGCCAGGCTGCTCTGGCTGGTGACCATGGAAGCGATTGCTGCTCACCAGTAGCCCTGGAGGCCCCCAGTACCTTAAAAGGAACAAAGTAAACCTGGATGGTTTGCCTGTGAGTTCCCCATGGAAAATAAAGCTCCTCATTTGGCAAACATTCAGCCTGTTGTAAAAGGTAAATTGAAAATGCAAAACCCCTTCATGAGTGCGGAGGAGCTCTAAACTGTATATTCAAAAAAGAGCATCTCAGCTGTTTTCTCTGAGTAGGGATGCTGTTCCTTTGGCCCTAGAAGGTGTCTCAGCCATTTCAGAGGTGAGACATTTTGGAAGATGAACTTCAAGTTTTCATGGGCTGATTTGCTCCCAGATTTTCAGAAAAGTACTAAAAAACACTATGGTTGGTGTAATTATCAGATATATAAATGTGTTCATGAGAGTTCCTGGGAAACACTGTGAGTTTGTAGGTGAAAGCCAGTACTAATTTCAGACAGTAATCTATAGTGACAACAGTCTGCTTTCAGGGAGCTGCTTTGCAGCCTGTGCCATTGAAATTGAGGCAAAGGAAGGTATTGCTGGGAACCAATATCTCCAATACCGCCATCTCAGCAAAACACCAGATATGGTGATCAACATTGCAGCAATCATTTTATTCTGTCAGCACAAAGCTAGAGAATCAAGAGTGGCTAATGAGACACCAGTTAATAACAGGACTGTGGCAGGACTGTATGGACCACTTTAGACAGCAGCATGTAATTTTGGAAATGGAGCTGGCGCACGTTTGAAGGGAAAGGGTTTAAAGGCAAAGTGGTTCCTTCTGAATCCTCTACTTAGCTGTTGTAAAAATGCTGATATGTTGGCAACAAGGATGGCTGCTTGGCTTTCACTTTTTCTATAATTATGTGCTCTGACCCCATATCAGGATGCCCAGTGAATAGGTTACATTAAAACCCTACACACCATTTTGCAAGTAACAAGGAACCCCAGTGACCTGATGGGCCCTGTGTGGTTCTTCTAAGAGATTGATGGCTATGAAGGCTCCCCCTTCTTGCCTCAAGGAGACATCAAACACAAGCAAAGTTCTGACATTGCTAAGGCAGCTTATGTAGCACTGTTCTCTGCTCCACAGCTTTTCTTAGGGATTTCTTTTCCAAAATAAGACAAATAGTTTTGGCTTTCCTTTATGCAAGAGCAGAGGAGAAAATGATCTGGGGTAGGAGCATGGCCCAAGGTTCTAATAAACCCTTGTTGCCTCTGGGGCTGCTGTACAGAGATTTTCCCAGCAACTCTGCCCTTTTCACAATTCACAGGATGCGCCCCAGCTCACAAACCATTTACTGAGAGGTTAAAGCCAGCTCTGGACCACAAAAGTTGTGGGCAGTCATCTATGCAGGAACGTGCTCGTCCCTGAGGCCCTAAAACTGACCCTCCCTCCTGGAGCAAACAGCTCCAAAAAGGAGGATGCATACCAGTGCCTCTGCAGTGGGACAAACCTTATCCCAGCACAGGGGCTGGGCAGTACTCCAAATATCTCAGGGAACAAAAATTTAATTTTTAGTCTCTATTCCACCCCAGAGCCGCCTGTGGATTTCTTACAGCAGCAACTTGGCCTCAAAAACTGCCAATGCGTAACACGGCGTTTCATGTACTGCACACTAGACAATTACTGTGGGAAGGCTGCTTTGTATAAGCAGAGTTGCTCATACAAATGTTACCACATCTCTGGCTTTCTAGCCAGAAACAGCTCCTTCCTTGTCCTGTGTTGGACTTTTCCATCCAAATCTCAGGCACTTGTTTCCCTGGAGTTTAACGTTATTCAGCCTTCAATTTCAGATTAACAAGAAAGTTAATGACAAGATGAAATAGTTTTCCTTCTGTTTTTTAACTCCCCAAACTAGAAGTAAAAGAGGCACTGAATGTGCACAAACATATGATGCAGTCTTTCCCATGATTGTACTTAAACCCTACTTGAAAGAGAGACTTTTGGAACCATAAAATACTTTTATCTGTAGGATTGAAATTGGGTTAGCAATTTCCTCAAGAACAGAAGAAAACTGACTGCTCTGGGTCATGCAGTGTGCTTGCATTCCTTTGAAGTAGTCTTTTTAAAATTAATGTCCCAATGCACAGTTAAACTTGCTTCTGTTTTTTTTTTTTCCATTTCTGACACTAACAGGTCATGGGTGTCAATAAGGTTATTTTTCATCTTGCTGGATAACCAGAGGATGGTGATGGGGAGCTGAGAAGTGCACAGGTCCCCATCAGCACCAGACAGTGAGTTTCGGAGGAACAATCCCACGCTCTCATTCAGACTTTGGTCATGCATGAGCCGTTCCTGATTCTGGCCACAGTCACTGTCGCAGATTTATGTTGTTGTGCTTTCTCTGCTCATTACAATTTTCCAAGAGGAAAAGGCATTCATCAGCTCTGACATCAGACAAGATCTTATGAGGGCTGTTACCCAGGTCTGTTCAGCAGTGAGAGCCCCAAGAAAAGTGTCGCAACTCACTCTGCCCACACGGGCCATGGCAATGTGTAAAGGAGCATGAGGCTTGGAGTAATTACAAGCAGGAAATAATTAGCTAGCTCTAGTTTCCACGAGGCAATGTGGTCTAATGATTTAACTCTGAACTGGTGGGCAGGACTCCTAGATCAGAGCTTTGTCCTGCTAATAGCTGTGGGCAAGTGATTTAAATCTGTATTTTGATCACTTTGAGAAGGGCATGTAACTGTTGTGATTTCTGGAGTGAATGGGTACTGGGCTCTGATCTCCCTCCCTTATTGGAGGGGTACGCTAGTGAAAAACAGCAGAAGACGAGCCTTTGAGTATTGCAAAATGTTCCTGAGGGAACCTAGAAGTGAAAAATACTGAGAATCAAATTCATTCAGCAATACTTGGAGATAATGTTTTTTAGCAGAGATATATCGTTTCGATCCAAGTAACTTATTTATTTTTATGTTCACCTGTTGTTTGTCCTCTAATCTTTGTATTTCAAACCCTCTGTGTCAAAGTCAGCTCGTGATATGCCCACGTGCAGTACCTGCTACTGTGTATTGAGCTTGGACTGTACTGCCAAGTAGTTAATAATTGGTTTTCTCGTCCATGCTCCGGCAGATGACTCTGAACTGCCTGGTCTCATATGGGCTGCCACTACTCTGATGTGGCGTTCCTTTGCTTTTTCTCATTTCCACCTGCACTGCAGTCCAAGTCAGCTGTTACGTATAACTGAGATAGGGCAGGGGTTATCATTGTCCTCCTCTGAATACACAGATGCATTCTGACACTTCCTAATTCTCAAGGCCAGAATGTCAATAAAAACTGGAAACACTGTGGCATCATCATATCTCACCTTCAATATAATCCTAACACAGAGTCTGTGGCCTTGGGTACATGGCAGAGGAGTTTTTATGACTGTGCACAGTGGCTTTATAATGGTATATGATGATTGTGCTGTCAATATCTAGCTATAACCTCTGCCTGCTGTACAGATTGTTCTGCTCCCTTAACTGCTACTCTCCAGCCCCAAGCCCTAAATTTTAAATCTGTGTGAGAAATAATGTGCGTTTGGAAAATTAAGTCTTATATTCCTCTCATTATTAATCACCCCTTCCCTGGCAGCTCCTGATTGTGGCTTCATGTTGCATTAGCATAAATGCAGTGCTTGAGATCCACCCCCACCTCGTCCTTTTCTTTCTCTGATTCCTTTTCTAACTTCTAGGCTAAGAAGGGCCATTCAGTCAGAAGGTGTCAGGTGTGAAGTGGTGGAGTTTAACAGGAAAAAAATAACAGGAAAGACTCCATGAACAATGCGTTTATTAGACTGTTTCATGTTAAGAGGGAAGAAAGCGGTTTTTACAGAGAATGGAGAAGAAAAATTACAGTTGTGTGACTAGAGTTGAATTCAGATTGAAGTTAGGTAACTTCACAGTGCTTCTTGGGTGTTTCGGTTTTTTTCCTTCCATAACTCAGGACAGCACTTGAAGAAAAGTCAACAGGTAAGAGAGAAATAGGCCTAAACCTAAATCCTGGTCTTAATTTACTGAAACCCTGGGGAGTTCAGGTCTTGCTCCATGCCCAAACTTTGCATGTCATAGCCAGAGCAGAGGTAGTTTGGATTTCCCTCCTAGTTTTTTCCAGAAAAAACCAGCAGAGGGAAACATGATGAGTCATGGTAATGAGCTGGATGACAACATCATTTTGCCATCTCAGGTGGGATGCCAGGCACCCTGGGGGCACCAAGTTCATGGTGGCCACGGGCAGCCTTGCTGGGGACACCTCCAGCACCCTGTGGGCTCCAGCTCAGCTCAGGGCATCCCATCCAAAATTGCCCTACATCAGTCTCTCTCTCTGGGCAGCTTGTCTCCAGCCTGGTCTGGGACCTTTCCTCCTGGATGGATCTTGGACACACAGTGCTGTAGGGTCCAAATTCAGCCCTGCCTCCAGCCCAGTCTGCAGCTGCTCCTAGTTTGACCTGGATGAGATCATGTACCACTGTTTCACAAGTATATTTATCACAAGTTTTCAAGGAAAAACTTCAACAACTTTTTCCTGATTTCCTTATTCTTCTTTGTTTCATTTTCCTGGGCTAAAAAAAACCAAACAAACCAAAAACATAAAACCAAACAAACAAACACCCTCCAACCCACTAAAAAACTAACAAGTGGCCTCCCCTCTAAGCAAAAAAGAAAAAGGCATCAAAAACAAACAACCCTAGGAAAGGGGGAATTATGATGAAAAGGAAACTGGTTTGAGTTGGGAAAAGAAAGGGAGAACATAAGTGCTACTATTGTTTGCTGTGTCTTTTCTAAAGAAAAAAAATCTGAAAAACAGCCAAATCCTACACCTGTCCAGAAAAGAATCTATGTTGCTTCAAAATGTACATTTGGCAAAAGCTTTAGTTTTCATCAGCTCCTTTATTGAAAGATGAAGTCTGCTGGTATAAACCTATTTTCTGGTATGATAGGCTTGAAATAGTGGTGGAAAGTCTTATTACCTTTTGATAAATTAAAATCTTAGAGATGGAATAATGATGTATGTGTAGAAGTCATGAGGGTCTTAGAAAATATTAAGAGTTTAGCTATTCTACCCTGCAGCTTGGAACAGTTTTTGTTAGTCCAAAGCTGGGAATAAAAATGCTTTTATCAAGGGTGGTTTGTTTGCTGCATGCTCGATGGCTAGTTCTGTCTTTTTGGTTTATTAGACTTTATGGAGTCTATTGAAAATTTTTTAGACTTTCATTCTCCTTGGAATCCTTCTTCCTTTTATTTCTGTTAGCAGTCATGTATTATCTTTAGTGTGATGTAGTGCTTTTTATTAGATAGCCATAATATCCTTTGTATGACAATATTATTTGCGTGGCACTAGCTGCTATAAGACTTGGGTCTGAGATCTCCTGCTCAACTCCTGCAAGTGTGAACACATAGAGGATGGGCTGGTTATGCAAAGAGTCCATGATCCAGACAGGCAGGACAGAGGAAGGGGCAGCCCTGAGAGGTGAAGCCCTCGGCTGGAGCCAGCACTGTGGGTCGGTGTCAATAGTGGAACAAATCTGGAGCATTTATCTTCACAGGGGACTTGCTCCACAGTCAGGGACAGCCCAGTGGCTAAGTCAATCTTGAACTGACTGAACTGATGGAAAAGTACTTTTCCCCTATAGATTAAAAAATACATGTTTTAGCACAAAATTTCTGTAATATCTCATGCACCTGACAGCATTCACCTTGACGAATATGGGCTGTAAATGTATTGTATGTTGGTGGGAAATGGTGTGAGCTGGCCTGAAATGAGTTCTCTCTCAGTGTGGGTGCAACCAGCCTCGGTTGCACAAAGCTCTAGGGACAGCCAGCCCAGGCCTCTGTGCTGTGGCAGGAGCCCTATAGTGCAGTGTGGGCACAGTCCATGTGTCTTCAAGGGCTTCTGGAGGGTTTAACTCAACTATCTGAGCCCTGAGCAGGTAAAAATTACATTCCATCAAGGATTATCAGTTAAACTCTCAGTGGCTTCTTGCTCATCACTTTGTTATTTTCAGAGATGAGGTCAAGAGGAACGATGGAGTGTGATGAGAGAATAATCCATTTGCTTCTGCTAAAATATGCCTAACAGAGCAAAAGGGAAATGGGCTATTCTAAAGATAGGGAAATAACCTAGCAAAAGAAAGATGGTTTCATAAATACTATTGCTGAGGAAGCAGAAACTGTATTATTAAAAGAATTATTCTTTTGACCTCTAAATAATTCCAAGTCTATAAGAGGCAGAATTTTGTCAATAAATGAGTGTCATTAAGACAGATCCATACAGAAAAAAAGATCATAAATCAAAAGGAGGAGGGCTGCTGTATTACAGCACAGCTACAAATTGCTGTTCTGCTCATTTCTGCATTGTTAGCAACCTGCTGATAAATATGAAATGGGCACAAAATGTCTGTAGCTATTTCATCAGCAAAATGGTCCAGCTTTTGAAAATAGATGGAGCAGGTGGTGTTAGCTGAACACAGGCTTGGAAGGAAAGGCAGTTTAGGTGGCATCTTTCATGAGAGTCCCCATAGAACACTGAATTATTTCCATTGAACTTATTTTCATTGCACCTTGCTTCTAGGACCACTCCAGTGAGAGCTCATTAGAGTTAAGTGGCAAAGCATGGTGGTGGTGATATCCTTTAAATGTTGCACCTGACTAGCTCCAGGATTTCCAGGGACAAACTGGGTGCTAAAGGGCAGAACTAGAATGTTCAGGGGTGATAAGCCACTAAGTGGGGGAAAAAGGAAAGAGATTAAACATCAATATACTCACTGCTTCAATCCTCTTGAGTATTTTCCAGAGTTTGAAAAACAAGGCAGGAGGTGGGAAGCTACCCCAGTGAGCACTCTCAGACTATTACTCCTATCTTATCTAACATCTGTTGAACGATACATAACATAACATGCCAGCTCAGTGGATAAAAGGAAATAATTTTGCTAAGGGAAAGTGGGAGACAAGGCAGGAAAACAGTATGCAAAACCCATGGAATAGAAAGGAAGGAGGGAGACTAGAAAACCTCTGATACGTGATTGAATTCAAGTGTCCAGCCTAGGGACACACTGAAGGCACATGAGCTTACAAGCAGGCATTTTTCCACAGCTGACAGAGGGGCAGATGTCTCGCAGAGTGCCTGGATCTGTCTGGAACTCAAACCCAAGTAACTCTGCAGTTAATGAGGCAGTGGCTAGTGCTGGATGATGTTCTGGGCCTCCTGGCCTGGACATCCTGACCTCTGTTCTGTCCCAGTTCTCCTGCTGGCCTTGTGTGGAAGAGGTGGCCTAATTATGCTTGCAGGAGGCAGAGGGAAAGATCACCCAGGCACCATCAGGGTGGAGGGGGAAGAGGAGCTGCCATGCTCATGGGCAGATGGTAAGAGAAGAGGTGTGGTTGAGGGCAGGAAGGAACATGTGATACAAGGCCTGGGGGTCACAGTGGGAAGCAGCTGAGAAGTTCTGAAGCAGCAGGGAATGAGGACAGACAAAAAATGTGCTCTAAGGAGAACTAATGTACTTTGTTTTGCAAAGAGCTTGGCCTAGAGAAAAGTGTGGCTTTCCCCCAGCCTGCCAGACTGCCAGATAACATTTGTCCAATGATTGGGACCAGAGCACAGCAGCAAGATAAAGATGATATCATCTTCCATTATTAAATCCTGATGGAGGATTCCTTAAATGCAGTCAGTTCACACAAACGTGTTATTTTTTTCTCTTGACGTGTGAGATAGTGAAAAAGTAGGACTTTCTCTTCCGAGTTTAGATTGTGGTTTGTCACTGATTAGAGGAAGCAGAACTTCTCTGCACTCAGTGGCTCTGAGCCATCTTCATGAAGCTGGTGCAGTAAACACACTCTGACAGTAGGAATTAATGTTATAATCATATCAGGACTGTGAACCATAACTTGTTGATGAAGTTGTGAGAAGTACACTTACCAGATATAGAATGTATGCAGAGCATTTGATGCATTAAATGTCAGATCCCCACAGCCTACATTCCAGAAATAAAAAAGGATAATTAATTTCCATACATCTTGGCACACTCCATTAGAACAGTGACAGCAGAAGCAAATGTTTTTACAAGTAGTTGCTGAAAAACTCTATTGAATTTTGGGAATAAGAACGGCAATTCAGGGTCAGTCTAAAAGTTCATCTCCCTCTGCATTTTCTCTCTATAATGACTAGTGCCAGTGATTTAAGGAAAACATGAAAAAAGAGGGAGCACAAGGTGATTTTTCCTTTATCTTGTCCTACCTTCTACCAGTCTGTGGTTCATGGACTTCATATATTTTCATCACATACTTAAGAGCCTGTGTTGAACCTATTTTTTTATTTGTCTAACCATTTTATTTTTAACCTAGTTTTATTTTTGGTGTCAGCAATGTCTCAGATCAGTGAGTTTCACACTTATGTATACATGTGTGAAAGAGCAATTCCTTGTGTCTCTTTTTAAACCTGCCACCTGATAATTTCCCCAGTTCCCTCCTACTCCTTCCATGGTGATATATTATGAAATTGAATAACAGTCCCTTATTCACCTTCTCCAGACTGCTTGTTAAGACCTGGAGCTAGTTTATTTCCAAGTTGAAATTCTGTACTTCATGTACCATGTCCTCTCCTCTGGCTCATCACAACATGGCTTTTCAGTGGCAAGCAAGGAAGTGCTGAATTTCAAACCCATTTCTTCCAGAGTTGCTACCATCTGATAGATAGCAGTCACTCCCATTTGCACCAGCAGCTGGTCCCCTTCCTACAACCTCCACCTGAAGATGGTTGTCTTGATCTTACCTGGCAGCACTTCTACCTTTCTGGATAAGCCTTTTCACTTAGGAACACTCTATTCTTCACTTGAGTTCTTTTGAAACAGAGGATGTTTACACACACAATCCCCCCTCCCCCCGTTTTAGAGACTCCTGGAACCTCTTTTTTTGAGCATGAGCAAACCCAGAGCAGTACTGGGTAGGCAAGGCATTTATTCTACTTTCTCATTTCAGCCTCTGGAGAATGGCTGAAGTCAGTCAGCACAGCTGTGGTAACCTCCTCAGGAAAGGACTTCACTTTTACAGAGAAGAGAGAGGAATACCAAAAAGACACAGAGATACTGGTAAAATGCAATGAATATATAAAAATCTAGAAACATGACTGGCTCAGAAAATTCCCAAAGTATGTATAGTGCAGGAGGAAAGTTTAGAGGCCAGTTCCTAAACTCTTCTCTAGATGAAAACTTTTGAAAACTGTTCGGAGATAAAGTACTAGGCTAAATGGACTTTTGATCCCACCTACTGCAGCTGCTTTTACTCTTAAGACATGGATAGATCATCTGAGTCATTGCACTGGGGTGGATGCAGCCCTGCTGGGTACAGATGGGGAGAGGGAGTAAGGGTGCTGGGGCCTTTCCCGCCTCTAGGAAAGTTGTGTTAGCACAGTGAAACACCTGTCTACGTATGAGATATTCCCTGCTGAGGTTTTCATGAAGATGATTTTTGGCCTCAGTGGTCCCTAGCACCAATTGGATTCCTCCCTTTGAGGCTTGAGCAGTTTCTTCTGCTGCATTTGTGCATTTCCTAAGGGAGAGGGTGACTGCCTGAACCTCAGGGTGGTGCTGCAGGACTCGCTGCTGATACGCTCCGGAAGAGTCTTGCCTCACTTCTCTTCTTGCTTGTAAATGTGGATAAGCCTGTTTGAGCTGGAAAACCTGAAGAACTAGCACTAAGGGGCATGGAATCTGTATTCTCTGATGTAATCAGTTTCAAAAACTTCTATTCTTACAGAAAATGGCAATGCCCAAAACATGGTTAGCGATTCTTCTGGAACTTAGTTAAAGACAGATTTTCAGGACCATAGAAACACTCCTTGGCCTCTTACAATAAATACTTCTGACACCTTCTAAGTGTTTTTCTCACTGTAGCCCTTGTGATTTCAGGAAGTTTGACAAATAACCTCTGTGTCTCAGGCCCATTCAAGTGTTGCTAGATCATGGCATTCATTAACCTTTTATAGACAGAATTAAAATATAAAGCCACAGTCTACTCTTACTATTCCAGGTTTTGTGTTATGGTACTGAAAGAATGGTGGCAGGAACCATTTTACTGCATGAGGATAGGTAAGTGTCTCATTCAAATTGAATAACAAGAAGTTCTTTGATGAAGACTCTTTACATATATCAATATTATATTTATATTTGTACAAATTTTACATTTGTAGCATAACAAAGATAAAGCATTAAAAAATAAGCCAGGAAAAAAAATCTGTACTTACATACTGAACACAAAATGTGTAGGCAAAAAAAGCTAGAAAGGGTGATAATTATTGCAGGGTCAGGCTTCTCTGTTTGTCCTGCAAGAGTTAATAACTACTGAAAAAATTAATTGCTGTTACCAGAATTTTTATAAACCATAGAAGGTGGTAGAAGTGAAGAGGCAGAGAAGCAGAAGGGGAGGAGTGTATAGTTATATTGCAGCTAAAATTCTCTTTGCAAGTATTACCATTTCAGTGAGCAATCAAACCTCTGAATTGGGTCCTGAACTTCGAAGGCTTTTGAACTTGTGTAGGTTTCTGTGAGTGAGCAAATATACCTGGGGTTGTGTTCTGCTGTAAATTACCTCTGCAAATGGTGTTCCTCTCTGTGCACTTTACAGCTTGAGCAGATGTAACCTTTCAGGGGTGTTTCACAGCATAAAACATGTCAAACCCTGCCTCATGCACCTTGTCATGGAGTTTCCTTGCAGGTGGAGGCCTTTGTTCTGGTGTCAAAAATCATTGCCTATCTTCTTATCACGCCTCTGTGGTACAGAATTGAAAGCCATCAACAGGACAAGCTGGGAACTTTGCTAGATTCTAGCTTGTAACATACTTCACTTAGAAATGTTAAATTAATCTGCTTAAATGTTCCCATTTGAGTTGTATGTTCTGTAGGAACCTCATTGACTTACAGAAGTTGAAGCAGCACCTTGCTTTTCTTGACCTTCAGACCTATTTTGGAAAGCTGCCCTTTCTGTGAATTTACTCTTCTAGTCTTATGTGTTTAGCTATGGGATATTTTTAATCTTACAGGTAGGTTGTTCTTAAACTATAGACATATTTGGAGCACTAGAGAAAATGTCAGGTTGTCTGAGATATGGTATATATCATTGTGAGCTTCTCCTTGGACTGGTTGTTAGAGCTGTTTCTTGCCTTCCCAGAGAATAGTCACAGCTATGCCAAGAGCCAGCTTCAAGACAAATTAACTGACATTGGAAATGACATATCCTTTGTGTTCAATTACATCCCTTTTTGTTTATGTACATGGTACTATGGAAGTTGCTAAGGTATCCTTTCTGCCAGAAATGAACACTACACAGAGTAGTAGCTTATCCTGGTGTAGCTTGACTGGTGTCAGTACAGTTGAGTTGGAAATGAGTATGGTGCATTATTCTCCTTTCTCTAAGTGATGGAGCAAGGGTTTGCTCCAGATGTGCTTAAGTGATGGAGCAAATACCTCAGCTGTGCTCCGCTGTTGCTGTGTGTTTCTCCTGCTGTGGTAGGAAGAGATGGTGCTTACACCCAGGGCCTTGGCTCTGTGCAGTGCTCATCTGACTGTGTGGGTCTTCATAGCATTTTCCTGAAGCCAGGATTATTTGCCATTTGCATCTTTCTAGCTCATGGAATGTGCCTTACAGCCATTCCTGTGCACCTGGGGCTTGTGCCAGGAGAAAGCCTTTCAGGTTGATTTCTTCTTAAATGAACTATTGTGCATACTTACCTTGGTAGCAGCTCATGTCAATAGCGGATTAGAGGGCACAGGGCACATAAAGGCTCTCCCTCTAAAACGCCTTCTCAGCAGATGATTGATGAAGTATGAGAGACTGATTGGAAAGCCTGTAAACTGCCTTTTTCTTTTAGTCATTTCCTACCTCCCTCTGCTGCCAGCATGTTTTCATGCCTTTCTTACTGAAAGATTAGTTATTCATGACCTGCAGTCTTTAGGTGTTTCAGAAACATTTGGCAGAAAGATGAACACCCATAAGGAGCAGCTGTGGGACAAACTCAGCCATCAGGAAAGAAGCATTGAGGGGACTGCTGGAGGATTTTTCTTTTCTTACAGGTTTTTCTCTTCCCAGCATGCTTGTGCAATAGCTTTCTACATCTAAGGCATCACAAGTTAAATTTTGGCTGATGTTTTTCTAATGCACATATGGGACATTGGCACGAGGCCATCTATTGCTCCAAGATGCTGAATAACTTGGTCTCATTTCTGTTCTTTTGCCACTGAGGGAAACTGTCCCCCATCCATGTTCTCAGCTGTGAGTTTATAGGCGGATGGCCTCATACTACTCCATGTTTATATGTGGATAAAAATTTCTGAACACTTCAGTTTTTGGTCTGAAAGAGTCAATATATATTAGCCTGATATTAAAACATGTTTAATGATTTTTCGCACAGGTACCTGCAGAAAAATATTGAACATCTATACTCCAAAATGTTATCTTTTAGATATTTAAGGCAAAGAACCGTTGTACTACAAATTAGGAGACTCCGGGAAAATTAGTGCCTCGGTTGGACTCTGTATAGATCCTGTACCTGGGTGAGGGCAGTCCCAGGTGAAAATACTGTCTGGACAGAGAACAGACTGAGAACAGCCCTGAGGAGAAAAACTTGGAGGTGCTGGTGGATGAGCTCTGCAGAGCATCTGGCAATGTGCATTTGCAGCCCAGAAGGCCAGCCGTGTCCTGGGTTGCATCCATACAGCATGACCAGCATGGCAAGGGAGGGAGTTCTGCTCTCTGCTCTGCTCTGGTGACAGCCACCTGGAGTGCTGTGTCCAGCTCTGGGGTCACCAGAATAAGAAGGATATGGATCTGTTAGAGCAAGTCCAAATGAGGCCACAAAGATGATCAGAGGGATGGAGAATCTCTCTTTTGAAGCCAGACTGAGAGAGTTAGGCTTGCTCAGCTTGGGGAAGAGCAGACTGCTTCTGAAAGACTTGGCAGCCACCTTCCAGAACCTAAAGGGGGCCTGCAAGGAAGCTGGAGAGGACCTTTCACGAGGTCATGTAGTGGTAGGACAGGGGGGAATGTCTGTAAATTGAAAAAGGGTAGGTTTGGACTGGTTATTAGGAAGAAACTCCTTACTGTGAGGATGGTAAAACACCAGAACAGGTTGCCCAGAGAAGTTACAGATGTGCCACCCCTGGAAGTATTCAAGGTCAGGTTGTATGGAGCTTTGAGTAACCAGGTCTAGTGAAAGCTGTCCCTGTCCACAGTGGGAGTTTTGAAACTAGTTGATTTTTAAGGTCCCTTCCAACCCAAATCATTTTATGATTCTATGGAGCATTGACTTACTTTTGGAAAGTCTGAGAAGGGACAGCAAATTCTGTCTCTCCGTCCACAGCAAGCCCCTCTCACAGATCATGACCCCGATTCCTCTAGCCAGAAGATTGTGCCTGTATCAGAAATGCTCCAGGACTTCTTTCTGTGAGAGCCGCATTGCAAATGATAAAGCACCCCACTGTCACTGGACACTACTACAAACAGGGAGAGCAGCTGACTGGAAGAAGTTTGGTTTCCCCCCCCGCAGTATACAACATTTACATTTACATTTGCTTTGGACAGAGTTTGCTTTTCCATTCAGGAAACACAAATTGTTCCTCTGTTGTAGATACCCTTTCTGCAGGCTATTTTCCCTGTTTTCTGGATAACTGGAGGGCTGGCTGAGCTCATGGGGATCCAGGTGTCCCACCAGCACTGGCTTCTGCCTTGGAGTACTCAACCTGTTGGTGTGGATACTCTTCCTGTTTTGATCCACGTATATGGTCTACATGAACAACTGCACAGCTCCACTCTTTGTTAGGAGGATTTTTTTTACGAATTAACTCATTTATAGTCCGAGTAGTCCCAAGCCCACAGTGAAGACATTTCCCAATTAAAATATTTCTAAAAACACTTTTTCAATTATTAGGGATATTTAACTTTATTTGAACAGCTGTAGTACTGACATGATTTGGCTTCAAAAGTGTATATTTGGCATAAAGTCATCCTTCCTTTAATTGCAAATTAGTGTAAATCTAGCCTTCATAAAGCCACAAAGCAAGAAGGTGTCAAAGACTATTGCACTGTGGTGTGTTAGTTTGGTGGATAAAACATTCAGTAAAGGCTCATCTCAATTATAGGAGGGCAATAGACAGCTTGTGTTTTTTTAAATGGCTGGGAGGGGAGCTGGGGATGGCAATTAATACCCTATTTACTATCTTCCTATAGCATGGTCCAAATATCTTGTCTCACTGATGGGAAATATATGTTCTTGCTTGCTCTGTTTCAAACAACTTAAAGAACAAAGCCATGGAGTGGCTTGGAAAAGTAAATGAAACTGGGAGTGGGGGATAAATACAGAGAAGCAAGTGAAATTGTGTCTGCATTTATGTGCGTCTCACGTCCACTTTGTGTACTGTTGCCCTAAAAGAAATACCAAGGTGCTTTACAAATGTGAGTAGAGCTACCTAGCTGTGTCATTATTTTTATCTGGAAGTACTTTGCCACAATACTGAGCTTAAATCAGGCCAACTAGATGTTTACCACCTTTAAAAACCTGGTGGAGATGAGATGGATGAAAAAGGGTGAGGGCTGGAGGCCACTTAGTGTTAAAAATGTAATTAACTTAAAGATGTGACAGGTATTTCAGATAATTTTTTTCCTCTCATTTGGAAAAGCTGTGTGTTTGATCTTTCAGAACATGCATTTTTTTTTTCTCAACAAAGCTTGGACAGTTTGGACTTACAGAAAACTGCATCCCTTTTCCTTGTTAAATATGACTATTTATAACATACTTATAAAAGTTTGAGAATTTTTCAGTCTCTTCCACACCTGGTTAAGGGTGGTGTCTTTATTTAAAGGATTAAGATCCTCCTTTTATCTATATGATGTGGAAATTTAATTGAAAATTATAACTCTGAATACTTCTAATTCTTACCTTCATAATCAGCTTGCAGGTCTCCATGTTAACTTGCCTGACTGAGATAACTTTTTCCAAGTAGTTAAATGTAGGCGTGCTTGAATTGTTTTTTAAACTTTTCCTAGATACATTTTATTTCGAAACTGGGTGGAAGTATCTCAAGACTGAAACTTTCCCCAGTTTTTGATTAACCTCCCCTCAAAAATTGCAAATTTCAACAAAAACATTCTTTCTACACTTCATTTCAAAAGTTCCTTTTAAATTTTTCTGTGCAAAAGCATTTTTTTTTTTATTTGCAAGTCAGCTTTACTTTGAAGACTATGAGAAAACATCTCAGAAGCTGTGGCTCTATGTGTTGGTCAGCAGATTTGCATAACCGGAACTTTTCCAGACTGGAGGGAAGATTTTTTTTCTTTAGACCTATGAAGCACGTTAGGTACTCATGGGGTTCTTTCCCTAAAAAGTTTGTGTATGTTTACGTGTGAGAGAAAAAGACTAATTGAATGTCAGAGACTGGGTAAGGCTACGTTAGTTCTAGTCTTAGGCTATGTTAGTTCTAGTCTTGCAATGTGAAGTCAGAAAACGACACCCCTAAGCATCAGAAAGGTGTGAAGGATGGAAGGCAATAGTTGCGCCAAAGGGAAACATGTGGCTGTGTCCCACCTGCACTTGCCCCTCGGTGGTTCCATGAGGGAAGAGTTCTGCCACACCTCCTTTCACCTTGTTACCTTAGCTCCCATTTCTGGACAGTGTCTTCAGAGTTGTGTGAAACCAGAGAGGGAAATGGTAAGCGAAGAACACTCAATGCTTCTAAATTACCTTTGTTATTGTGCTGTTAACTTGGCAACAAAATGAGTTTGGAATAGATCCTGGAGTTTTAATTGCTTGAGGCAATCACCTTGGTTATTAAGTCACTGGGGAGGATTCGGCTGAGGGAATCTTACAGCAATGAGGGGATGCAAATCCATCACTGGTAGGTGGGAAGTAATTCTTGTGTATAAAACATTCATTACTTTCCTTTGGGTGTTACTGCCAAAGTCATCACCATAAACTCAGTGGACACAGGGTAATCTTTCTGATGTGTTGCTGCTTGTTATAAAGAGGTGTAGGAGGGTCAACAGACCCTCAACGTGATGAAGTATATGCCCTTAAGGATTGTCACTATATATAGGAGGAAGGGAAATTAGCAACTGATTAATGAACTGACAGTGTACCTGTCAATAAGGGAAACAAGACCCAGGTGTCTACATTCACGATATGATGCCATTTCTGAAAGTATGAGCAATTTTACCAATACCTGTGTGAGTAAGATAGGGTCTGGTGTCTTGTGTTATGGGGCTTGTACAGCTGTAGAGTACATTTAGAGCAAAATCTCTTCCAAAACTGGGAGACAAGACATTTCAAGGACTGCATTAGACAGAGGATAATGCTAGATACATAATTTGGGAGGTATTACATAAGCCATAAAAATAAATGGATAAATACATTTACAGAAAGACATCCTAAGCATTATCACTCTTAAGTGTCTACCACTTGGCAAGCTCTGTTGGGCTCTATTTTATTTTTCTTTTGTTGATGGAAACTCATCTCAGTTTTCACTTGCTATAAACTGGAGTTGTTCTGTGAAAGTCAGAGGGTCTCAAGCAATTTACAACAGCTGAAGAACCATTTTAAATAAGAGGACAACCTCAGAGAGGCTCTGAGGGCAAGAATAAAAACTGTCAGCAGTCTCCACCTCTTCCTGCAAGGGCTGTGAATTTCTGGAATACACTGGAGTATTGGTGGCCCTAACCCGCACCTCCTTTTGCTAGTCTGAATGTGAGCTGGATGAGGTATTCCAGCTTTTCGAATTTTCCAATGCCCCAGGCGTTTCACAAGGGCTGTCTCAGTAAATGAGATTATCCCAAGGCAATAGTGCAACCAGCCCTGCCCTGTGTGGTCTGTCTGAACCAGTGTACCAGGCACACTTCACATGCTAGTCAGTCATAAATTAGTTGTAGTTGAGAATTCTAAGGGCATTGCCAAGACATGCAGAGATGCACTTAGAAAAGCTCTTCTTCACTTGAAATCGGCCAGAGGTTTTAGAACGTAAAAGAATGAGTTCTTAAGGTATGTAAACAACAAGGGGAAACAGAAGGAAATTATTGGCCTGCTGTCAAACAAGGGAGGTGAATTAGTTCCCAAAAATGCTGAAAAGGTTCTCAGCACAAACATATTCTCCATCTCTGGCTTTACTATTGTTTTGATAACAAAAATCCAGGTTGATTTTAACACAGACATACTGTCAGTTAAAGAAGATTTGGTGTGTGAACAGGAATTTGATGGGCCCTGATGCTATCCATCCAAGGGTATTATCCAGCCAGAGGGCTGGTTGACATCATTGTGATGTCATTCTCCATAATCCTTGAGAAATCTGGAGGCTGGGGTTATCCCAGAAGACGGGAAGAAAGCTGATACCACCCCCATCTACCAGATAGTTGTAAAGGAGAATCCAGGTACTTAGAGGTCCATCAGTCTTACTGGAGTCCCTGGGAAAATTGTGAAATGAATCACAAAATCACAGAACTGTTATGGTTGGAAGGGGCCTCTGGAGATTATCCAGTCCAACCCACTGCCAAGACAGGGTCAGACAGACCAGGTTACACAGGAATGTGTCTAGGTGAGTTTTGAATGGCTCCAGAAAGGAAGATTCCATGACCTCCCTGGACAGCCGGTTTCAGTGCTCTGCAGTAAAGTTTTAATTTATGGCTATTGTTCCCCATCCTGGTTCTGGGCACCATTGAAAAGACTCTGTCATCATCCTCTTGACACCCACCTTTGAGATATTTATATGTATTAATGAGATCTCCTATCAGTCTTCTCTTGTCCAGACTGAACATCCCCAGCTCCCTCAGTCTCACCTCCTTAGAGAGATGCTCCAGACCCTTCATCAGCTCTGGGGCCTTCACTGGATTCTCTCCATTACCTCCTTGTCTTGTGCTGATGATCCCAGAACTGGACACAGCACTCCAGATGAGGCTCACTAGGGCTGAGTAGAGGGGCAGGATCACCTCCCTTGACCTGCTGGCCACACTCTTCCCAATGCACCCCAGGATCCCACTGGCCCTCCTTGGCCACCAGACCACTGCTGGCTCATTGTCACCTTGTCATCCAGCAAGACTCCCAGGCCCTTCTCTGCAGAGCTGCTCTCCAGCAGGTCACACCCCAGCCTGTGCTGGGACTTGGGGTTATTCCTCCTCAGGTTATTCCTCCAAGGCGCTGGCCCTTGTTGAATCTCATTGGGTTTGTCACTGCCCAGTTCTCCAGCCTATAAATGGCAGCACAACCCTCAGGTGTATCAGCCAGTCCCCCCAGTTTTGTACCATCAGCAAACATGCTCAGGGTACTTTCTATCCCTTTGTCCAAGTTGTTGATAAAAACAATGAATAAGGCTGGGCCCAGGACTGATCCCTGGAGAATGCCACTGACTACAGGCCTGCAACTGGATTCTGCTTTGCTGATCATGACCCTCTGAGCTCTGCTGTTCAGCCGTTCATCCCCCTCACTGTTCATCCCCCCTCCATACATCTAACAGATATTTCCTGAGCTTGCCTATGGGGACGTTGCAGGAGACAGTGTCAAAAGCCTTGCTGAAGTTGAGGTAGATAATATCCTCTGCTCTGCCCTGATTAACCCTTCTTGCCATGCCACCATAGGGGGCTATCAGATTGGTCACACATGATTTCCCCATGGTGAATCCATGCTGACTACTTCTTATTACTTTCTTTTGCATGCTTGGTGATGACCTCCAGAATAATCTGTTCCACATTTCCAATGGTGGAGGCGAGCCTGACTGGCCAATATTTTCCCGGGTCATCCATCTTTTTGAAGATCTGAGTAACACTGTCTTTCCTCAAGTCATCAGGTATCTCTCCTGTGCTGCATGATTTTCCAAAGATGATGGAGAGTGGCTTAGCAACATCTCCCTCAGCACCCATGGGTGTATCCCATCAGGGCCCGTGGATTTATGATTGTTAACTCTGTCTAGCCAATCTCTACCCCTCTATAACCAAGGGTAAGTCTTCCTTTCTCCAGTCCTCTTTTCCTCCAAAGGTCTGAGATTCTTGAAGGCTGACACCAGCAGTAAACCTGATAAAAAGAAGGAATTCGGTAATTCTGCCTTATCTGTGCCTTCCATCACAAGGACACACATCTGATTCAGCAATGGCCTCATATTCTCCCAATCTTCTTTCTGCTGTTTATGCACTTGTAAAAGCCCTTTTTGTTGTCCTTGATGTCCCTTGCCAGGCTCAGTTCCAAGAGGGCTTTGGCCTTCCCATCTCGTCCTCTCACATTCTGATGTTCTTCTGGTCCTTCCATGTGTCTTTACTCTTTTTCCATATTCCATTAATTTCTTTCTTCCATTTGAAATTTACTAGAAACTCCCTTCTCAATCATGCAAGTGTCCTGCCCCCTTTGCCTGATTTCCTGCATATAGGGATACACTGGTCTTGAGCCTGGAGGAAGTGATGCTTGAATACTGACAATCTCTCTTGGACCCCCTTTTCTTTTAGAGACCTAACCCGTGGGATTCCTATAAGTAGGTCTTTGAAGAGGCCTAATGTGGCTTTCTGGAAGTTTAGAGTTCTAGTCCTCCTTACTACTCCATGCAGGATCCTGATTTCCATGATCACTGCAGCCAAGGCTGCCCCCAGCCTTCACATCTTCAACCAGTTCCTCCTGTTTTTTTACTACAAGGTCCAATAACACACTCTTATTGTTGGCTCCTCCACCACTTGCATAAAATGTTTTCATCAATGATCTGCATGGACTTCCTGGACTGTCTGTGCCAGGCCTTTTTGTCTCTCCAAAAAATACCAGTGTGGTTGAAGTTCCCCAGGAAAAACCAGGGCCTGTGACGCTGAGGATACTTTCAGCTGTTCATAGAAAACTTTATCAGCTTCCTTCTCCTGATTAGGTGACCTACAGTAAACACCCACAACAGCATCACCCATATTAATCTGTGTCTTAATTCTTACCTGTAAACCCTCAGCTCATTCATCTGACCCTGGGTGGAGGTCAATACATTCCTGTTGCTCTCTCACATAAATACCAGCTCGCTGACCTGTCCTTTCTAAATAGTACATAGCCATCCATGACAGAATTCCAGTCATGTGAGCTGCCTCACCGTGTCTCTGTAATTGCAATGAGATCATGACCCTGCTACCACACACAGATTTTTATTCCTGTTTACTCCTCGTCCTGTGTGTGTTTGTGCACAGGCACTTTAGACTGGTGCTCAGGCAATTGGATTCCCTAGACAGGGTGTAAGAGGAAAAGTCACAAACATAATCCAGAAAGAGGAGAGCCTGACATATGAGAAAAGGCTGAGAGAACTGGGTTTTTTCAGTCTTGAGAAAAGGCTTAAGGAGACCTTGTCACCATGTTTCAGCATATAAAGGCTACAAAGAAGGTGGACAATCTATTTTTACCAGGAGTCACACAGAAAAGATGGGGAGCGGGTAATGGATATAAGTGACTTCTGAGGATGTTCTGATTAGACACAAGAGAAATATTTTTCATGATGAAAACAATCAGCCATTGGAATAAACTCCCCAGGGAAGTGGTGGATTCCTGAGCATTGGACACTTTTTAAGATTTGGCAGGACAGGCTGCTGAGCTACCTTATCTAGATGGTGCTACTGCCATCATTTTGCCAAGAAAGGTTGGACCAGATAATCCTTGAGGTCCCCTTTCAATGTGGTATTCTATGAATAACAGCAATTTATTTTTAGAAAATTAAATGGGTATTCCAGCAGCAGTCCTGGTGTCCTCAGGATTTAGCTTCCAATTTAATGTGAATAGTCCCAGATGGAGAGCCCTTGCTTAGGGAAGTCTCTTCTCTGTAGGCAACTCGACATACACAGGCAACTTTTTGTACCTTTTTTAGGGCAAGCGACTTATAAAATGCAATATGCATGAGAAAGGGAGAGAGATGAAAGCTGAATTGTAAAGAAGGAGGAGGTCCTCAAGGCCCCTGTGGTGACGTAGGGGGGAATTTACAAGGTCATATTGGACCTACTTTAAAATGTGCTGATGTAGAAAGGATGATGGGAACTCTTGAGGCCAACTGGGGATTGACTCACTTGTCCCAGCCTGCTGCTGCCTCCGCCTGTGAGTAATACTTGCAGCTCACCTTTTTCTTCTTTAAGCAGCTGGAACGCCTGATGCTGACTCAACTCCAGGGGATGGAAATGTAAGCCAGATTGAAGCCAGAGGTGATCTTGTTTCCATGCGCAGGGTTTTATTTTTCACTGTTTGATTAGGATCACAGCCACATCAAAAGAATTGGAGAAAAAAGAAGGCATGGTATTTGCCCTTCATGAAAGGCCTTTGGGAATTTTAGCTCTACCTGTGGCAGGCGAGAGAGAGGTGGTAAAGTTTACAACTGGATGATCCAATTCATTTCTTTCCCCCTCAGCTCCCCCCCTTGCCGTTCCCACTCTTGTCTGAGCTCTTTTTGTAGGGAAAAGATAGGGGAAGGTGACTGCGACAGATGAAAGTGATGTTAGTTATGTCAGTTGCTGTTGGAAATGGAGCAGAGGAATCCGCCTACTAAGAAATACAGCGAGAAAATAATCTGTCCCAAAGAGTTACTGCAGTCTCTGCGCAGGGCACCTGAAGAAGCTTTTGAAGGACATCTTTTTTCTTATTACAGTAATATTTTTCAGGTTCACAAGGTGAGCACTGTATATCGGATGCAGCTGGCTACAGTGATTAATGGCTCTTTCTGCTAAGAGTTCCTCTGCAGATCCTTTGGCATTTCATGTATTCAGCAAAGCTTATTTCCACTTAACTGCAGTCTCTCTTCGTGGCTCAACATCCATTTGGACCCTTATAAAGTATATCTGCATGCTAGTTAATCTCTGCTGTTGGCAAAAGGTCTGCCTATGCAGCATGCTGCTGCTTCCTCTTCCCTTGCCCCGGGCTTAAGATGATATCTTCTTACTAACACAGTCTAGCTACATCAGCCTATAAAATCTGCTTTTGAAAATTATATGTTGAAATCCATTTCCTCTGAAGCATTTTTTTTTGTTTTCATCTTAGAAAGGAAGTGTCATTTGCCAATTTGATACCATGTTCTTTAGGTGCCTTAAAGAGATATATATTTTCTTCCTACAGATACCTAACACGCTTTGCACAAGGTGGTGAAGTTACACGGTTTAATATAATAGTATCCTAAATGTGACCCATTGTGCAGCAACATCAGATTGTAAAGTGGAGACAGACAAGCAAGTGCAAGATTCTGCTTTGGAGGCAGAGCCTGCTGCCAAGCAAGAGATGAGGAGAGTTTCTCTGCCATGTGAATTTTTCTGGCAGTGACTGTTAGAAAGCTGCAGAACTTGATAGGAGAGGCTTTGAAAGCACAAAAGATGTCCTTTATCTGTTTTTCCTCTCTTGAATGCTCCTTTTGTAGTGCTTTTTACACCTGCTGCTCTTACTGCCATTCAAGGTGTGAGACCTGTGTGAAAGGGGCTGTTCAGGACATTAGCCTCAAGGTGCCTTTTAAAGAAAAAACAACTGCTGGAACTGTGGGCACATGAAAATATCTTGTGGTTGATAAAGAGGGTGATCCTCTCTGGTGGTAGGTAGGTGGTAGAGATGGCAGCTTGAGCAACTGGGTCAGTACCTTGAGCTAGAACAGAGAGTCTCCATAGCACCACAGTGATCAAGAGAGGTAGTTGAAACAGTCAGTCATCCTTTGGATTTACATACCATTGTTATTCTCACCCTGGCCTGGGTTTCTGCTTCCTTTGTGGCACAGGCAGGGTCACAGAAAATGGGAGTTACTGATTTCCCTCCCATTGTGGGTACAACTCTGCCACTCCATCTCATAGGAATTGTTTCCAAAAGTCATGCTTCTCTGAGTGTTCCTTTTGCCTGCTCTGCAGCTGCTGAAAGATGTGCCAGAAGGTGCTGTTTTCTATTTTTATTTTTTTTTTGCCAGTATTATTTCAAGGCATGATCACATTTCCCCATGCTGAGTTCTCTTCTAATTTGGGATTGACCACAACAGCACTGCCCACTCAGGCTGTGTTTTGCTTAGAAGTTACTCTTCTTTTCAAAACTCTCTGTGGATTGCTCCAGGCTAACTTCTCTGTCTTGCTCTGCTTCTGACCTGCCATACAGCTAAATTTGGCTGATGAGAGATCTGTCTTCTCTCAACTCTATGCCAACTTGTGTCATGTGCATTCAAACCTCAGCTGAAATACTTCCTCACTTCTGCTTCCTAATTCACCACTTCTTCCCTTGGTTATTATTATTATTAGGGTGACTAATGTATTGCCTCTGTTTCTTTCGTCTCTGCTGTCTTCTCAGCCTCACTCTATGGGTAATTCAAGTGGAGGTGAGTAAAGGAGAGGCAGTGAGCATGGTGGCTGTTTGGAGATGGAAGACAGTGTATTCCAGAAGTTTTAGTACTTGCTAAACACAGGACTGATATGCTAAGGTACAGCTCTGAACACTTGCAGGCTTTAAGCATGGGCAAGGGTTGAGTTTGGTGTCAGATAACTAGATGCTCAGAACAAGGCACAAGTTCACTCCAGATGCAGAATCCTTCACCTAGGGTTTAATTCATAGTATTTGTTGGGGCTTTGGTGTGATCTCTCCTGGAAATTACCTTTGCCAGCATTTCCAATAGCGTGTGTGTGTGTCTTTTGCACCAACAGAGCAGAAATGCTCCTATGTTGGATATCTGTCTTATGGGGAGCCAGAGGAAGGTAACAGAGCTGTCAGATCTCACAAAATTTGTAGCAGAATAGGCAAATCCAACACATCCTTCAAATCACACCTTACAGACTGCAGCGCCTTTGTGTATGTTGCTGCTGAGAGGGGCATAGCTAGAGAGATGAAGTGGGGAGGAAGATTTCCTCCCACGTCTTTCACTTCTGTATAGAGAAGGCCGAGTGTGAACCAGACAAAAATGAGATGTGTTTGCAAACACTTGGCAGACTTCGAAACCAGAGAGTGCCTTTTTTTGTGTGCACGCACCTCTTCAGACATGGTGGTTGTGTGGAGGCATTGCTCATTCGAACCAGGATGGAAATTTCAGTCCAGTGACTGGAATTTACATAACTGTCAAGCTAAATGAGTCTGAAGCAAAAGCAAAGGGGGCTTCAGAAGGTTAAATCTGGAAGCAAACACCACTACATGTTTCAGGCTTTAAATTGTGAGTCATGAATGTTAAAGACTTGAAGGTATCAGCATAGCATGCTCTTTATCACAAAACAAAAACTTAACTCACTGAACACATTTATAGAGGTCTCATTCTTCTCCCACACTTGCCTCTCAGGCAGATGCAGAACTGCTTGTGTAAGGAAGAACTCCTTTCCTATAGGACAGAGAGACATGAAATGGCTAACCCTGAAAGCAGATATCATTGCAGAGGTGCTCTACAATGAATCCACAGTTATTCTCCACAGTTGACTCTTGAGAGTGCATTTACTCCCACAGTGTATTTGAGAGCCAAGTAAAGAAATGCATATTAAGGTGAAAAGGAGCCCCACTGTGCATACAGCAGGGCACCTTCATGTGTGTTGTCTTCCACAGCACAGAGCAAGGATGAGAGGAGCAGAAATAGATCCCAGCACGCTTGTGCCTGCACACACTTCCCAAAATCTCATACCATAAAGTCTCCAGGGTTTCCAAGCATGAGGCATGGCTTACAGATTCATCTACTTGTATATATTCTGAGGCAGTTATTCTGTAATTGGGTTAAGCGTTTTCCAGCTGACCCCCTCCAGCTTCCTCACACAAGGATTTATCACATCCAGAACCCTGGGGAGCAATGTTAAAAATAACAGGAGTGAGAAACACTGGGCTGGGTTAGCTCCTAGGTTACAAAGATTGAACTTGGGCATTCTGCTGGAGTCTCCCAAGACTTTCTGCTTATGGAATGGGATGGGGAACTGTGCCATTGTTGGAATGTGATAGAAGCCAGGAGGAGCTGTGGGAAATCTGAGATCACTTGGATTCAGCAAGAAGCACTGTCAGTCCTCCCACTGCAGTGGCTGTGCTGGTTGCCAGTCCTGCAGGAGACACCTGGATCCCCCCACAGCCCCACTGCTCCTGGAGGCTGACATTAAACACCTGTTCAGGTCCCTGTCTTCCCTACAGCATCCCTTGTGTTGTGATTTCAACGTCAGCTACAAAGATAAGGCTGTGTGATTAGTGTGTCTTTTAAACCGAAGTGTATCTTAATCAGTCTGATTTACTGTCTGATTCAGCACATTAGCTGCAGCTTCCTAAGCTCCGTGGTGTAATGAATATGCATGCATTCAACAGTTGCAATTAGCAGGCAGCCACTGCTGGGGAAAACAAAGTACCCAGGGCCTAATACCACCCTTCCCATAGTGACTTCAGTGGGACATTAGCATAAACACAAGCCCCTAGATCCATGGTAAAAGTAATGGTTAATAGGCCCCTGTATTTCAAAAAATCTATTTAAATAGCAAGATTTGTGTCAATTCTAATTTTACCTGAATGAGTTTGCCTATTCCTCTGTGACCGAGGCAGGCAAATTGAAAGTGCAAAGCACATGCAGTACAGTACAGTACCTACGTCAGTGTTTGTTTCGGGACTGGTCATTTGGGTAAGCTGTCTCCTCTTGCTGAAAGGAATAGAATTAATTAGAAAACTTCAAGAAAGTAGAAGGGTTAAGCCTTTCCTTTGGGTTTCCCAGCAGATAAGTTCAGCACTATGCAATTGTCATGAGAATTTATGAGGCAGAAGCTACTGGAGTAACTAGGAAAAATATGCACAATTAAAATTATATTTCTGTTCTTGTCCTTCAGCTTAACCCCTTTGTGCACCATAAGCTGAAATGTTTGTGGGTTTGTTTTTTATTTCCCAGAGGCTTTTCAGACAGCCTAACGCAAAATTGAAGCTATGATTGGTATATTTAAGCCCTGGGTTTAAGTTCTGCTCACAGCCGACACAGTGATTTGCAAAGAAACACTTTCACACAGTTATTTCATAAAAACCATTTATATTTAGTATAAATCTGTCAAACATTCAAAACCATATGTGAAGTAATTTAAAATGCTTACAAAGTCGTAGAACATTGTGCTTTATTGCGCTCCGAAGCAGAAAACAAGGGCAAGACCTGCAGCAATAGAAATCTGAGCTCAAGCTTATCCAAAGCTGAAAGAGATAAGGGGATCCTGTTGCTCTGTACACACAGGAGAGGGAGCTGAGTTGCACCCCTCCCTGGGTCTGCTTCCTCTCTGCATTTGGCTTTTGCCCTCCTGTTCCACCCACACCAACTTCACCGTCTGAAGCTGTGCAAGGATTTGGGCTGTTGAGATTTGGAGAGGCTGCTGACCTCTTAGCTAATGAATGCCTGTCCCTGCATCTAAATAATGTTTCTGTTTCATAAGGTGCTTGTCCTGAACAGAGGCTGCTAAACATGGGCCAAGTAATAAGCTCTTTGCAGAGCGTAGGACCAGCTTCTTCTCCTTTCCTTTGGAGAGGTACTAGGTGTTCCAGGAGAAAGGGAAAATGGTGATTCCTCACAGCATGCTAATGCATCTGAAGATGGCTGAGGAAAAGAGAGGAAGTAGTGGAAGTGCTGTCTCACTTAAATATCTTATCCCATTTACCTCCAAACTTTCCAGCAATATTGCACATTATCATCAAATCTGGCCTATGAAAATTCAAGAAGACAGGTCTAACTGTTGCAAAGCTGAATGGTGACAGGGAGACAAGATCAGGTTTATAGTGACAGGATATTTTCTACTTAACTGTGGTGATATTAAATTCCTTCTATATGTGCAGAGTCACTGCTTACATTTATTTACTTTAATAAAAGGCAATAGCTACATCTGTTTACAAATTAATAAAAAATTGTTGTATTCATAGAATTGTTGGAAGATGTTTTTAAAAGTCATCTAGTACAACCTCCCTGCAATGAGCATGGAAATCTCCAACTAGAACTGGTTGCTCAGAGCCCCATCCAACCTGACCTTGAGTGGGATGGGACATCTCTCTGAGGCACCTGTACTAATGTCTCACAACCCTCAATGTCATAATCTAAATCAATCCTCTTCTAGTTTAAAATCCTTTGTCCTATCTTAAGTTTGGTTCCATCTTTTTTTGCAGGTTCTCTTTTCATTCTGGAAGGCTACTTTATGGTCTCCTCTCTTCTTCAGGCTGGATAAACCCAACCCTCTCAGCCTTTCTTCATAGAAGAGGTATTCCATCCCTCCAATTTTGTGTCATATTTCTGATGCACAAATAGAGTTAGTGGGAATTTGCCTGTGTTTCATTTGGAATTGATAATCACACAGGAATTTCAGGGCCAATCCTGATGCCTGCTGTAGTGAATTGGTGCTCTTTCTGTGAGGATACACAAGGGCTGGGGAGCAATAAGCTCACTCTCTGTTGGGTTAGCCCTTTAATGATGTGTATAGGACCTTGGTGTATCACTGATAAATTCACCTTGTCGTGAGCTCTGGTCATGTCCAACACCACAAAACAAAAGGTAGAAAAAATTGGACAGTGGAAAAAAACAGGATCAAAATGGACTGACAAGCTAGGTTGGAAGGAGAAAGAATAGAGCATTGAAATGGGTGTGCACATGAAAATTTCACCCTAAAATTATGACCTGGCCCTCCATTAATCACAGTACTTGTATCTCTATTCACACACAACACTATATTTGGTCTACTTGTGCCTGGATGTTGGTAGGACAGTAGGAGGAATTTCTTGTCCCTGATTCAGGACATTGGCTTACTTTTAGATTAAAGGAATGTAGTTTGTGGAATATATTGTAAGGAATACACTGAATTAATTCTTGAAGGGCAGAGGGAGAGAATGAAAAGGGGGGTTAATAAATACAGCTTAAGAAGGAGAGCTATTTGGCAGATGCAGACTTCTGGTCAATTTGTGCTCTCAAGTAGATGCTGAGATGTCAACTAGAGGGGAGAGAGAGAAAGGAAGGGAATTTAGCTTCATGATTGTGCATAAAAATAACATTAAAGCTGTCCTATAACCCTCTCCTGTCCATCTCCTCCAAAATGTAAGTCTGAGTGGTTTGCAAAATCCTTTCAAATGAGCCTGCCCTGGTTCAAACACTGGGAAGTGCATTGTGACAGGCTCTTAACAGCAGTCGGCACCATATGTAACTGTTGCTGCTGTTTGTGGATGTGCCGTGCATACATATGCTCAGCAATGAAACATGTGTATGGTGAGTGAATGAAAAGCAGTCCATGAACTCGCTCCCTTTTTGTTTTCTCTGTGTGAGGCAAGTGGATTTATGCGTATCATGTGCACATGCATCATGAGTGTGAGAAACAATCAGCTGGAGCATTTGAAGGCTGTTTTGTGGATTGCCTGCCTGATTCTCTGAGGTGTGCCTTGCTAAATTTGCTCTCCTTTTAGAAAGAATATTTTTCTCTTTATATTTGCTTTGGTTTCTCAAAAAAAGAAAACAAAGCATATATGAAAGGCTTTTTCTTTTCCTAAAAAAGCACAGCTGCAAATACCATGTGGGGGAACGAACCTCAAAATTGTTTCCAATTCTGATTCTGTTTTTGACTGTGGGGAGGGTAGTCTGTGTCTCAAAGGTCTTCCTTAGAGCTGCAGCATAGCTCATCCCATGGTGGCATGTGGTTGTGGAGCCAACCTGTGTGGATAGCCAGGTGAGGAACTACAGGAGACACCAGACCCAGCAGGAGTCTTAAGTAGATACTGATGGCTTGCCCTGTCTTCTAGCCTTTGCAAAGAACCTTTTGGGAATTAACACTACTTTTGCTGATTGGAGTGGCTTGCTCCCCCTTCCTACCAACCCTGCACAGTGAGTGACTCACTTCTACTAGCCAGGAGTTTCCCCACCATCATTTGCAAAGATACATTATCCTCATTTCATGGCCAGCAGCAGCAGCAGTACTGCCACTCTTTCCTGGTACAGAACAAGTGACTCTCCTGGGAAAGTCAGTCAGCTTAATCCATTTCATCCTTAAGGAAAATGGGACCCCAGAGGCAGTGTGTGACTTGCCCAGTTGCTGTGGCAAATCCTTAGTGGCACTTGGAATCAGGGAGAGCTGAGCTGGTGAATGTTTCTTCTCGGCGCTGGTTTGTGCATCGATCAGCAGGGCCCGACTCACCTCACCAGAATAATTGTTACCTAAGCCTGCATGGCTGACTGCTCTCTGTGCTCCTGCATGCTCCCTGTGCATACATATTGCCTGATGAAAGCACACCCTGTTGAGTGTTATTGCTTTCTTAATGTGCTGCAATTTTCCCCCCAATATTCTAACCGAGAACGATTGTTGCTGTAGAACATCCTCCCTCCAGTTGCCGCAACCCATGTTTATTTACAAGAGCACATTTTACATCAGCTGTCGCTCTGGTCTCACTGAAATAGAAGTTTCAAGTTCGCAGAACGATAAAAGATATAAATTACCTATCATAATTAACTGAACAGCGTGAGCGAGCCTTCAAACACCAGACTTTGTTATGCCCTAATTACACACTGGGCACACACAGGAGCTTAAGCACCTCTGCCTGTCTGTCTGTGCTGGGCACTGGGCACTGCCTCCACCCTGATCTCAGCCCAGCAGGCAGCTCTTGGTGCCTCCATCCCAGCTGGTGCCGGGTTACTCACTCACGAGAGAGCTTTCCCATGCTATCCATCTTTTATTGCCATCCTGCACCATCCTCGGTGGGCCCCATGGGCAGGCTCAGGAGGGGAGGAGGGGGAGAGGGAAGCGTCATTTTCTTTGAAAGGCAATGTTATTTTCCAGCCTGTACAGCTTTGTAGAGAAATCCTGGCTGCCCCTGAGGTTTGTCTGCTAGCCCTTTCCATAGGTTTCAAGTAGCTCAGAAACCTTGTTCTTCCTCTGGAGGGGATGGGACAATTTCCTACTGATGTCCCCTGCAACCTCCCACCTGGAGCTGTGTCAGACATCCACTTCAGCTCTTTGCCTATCCTGTGTTCAGCATCCAGAGTCTGCTTGTGGACATCACCCATTTCTGCCCTTTAGGGTCTCCTGCAAGCCTCATTTCTCCATGTCTACTTGATGTGCTGGTTTGAAGGAGCTGAGCTGGGCCTCCATGGGTCAGGGGCGGTGTTTAACCTCCTGGCAACCACTGGTGTGTCTGCAGTTAGTTCAGCCCTTCGTCATTTTGACAGCAGGTGATTCCACACACGCAGACCCCAGAGGAGAGAGCATTGCTCATTTTTAGGTGAGGGCAGTCAATAAGCCTCTGGAAGGAGAGTTAAAACTTATGTCTTGCTCAAGTTGTAGGCTGGAGAAAGTTAGAGACAGGAGGTTTGATTGACTGTAGCCGAGGAAATGTTTATGTGCACAGTCACCATGTATTTCCACATCAGGAGCATCCTCGGGAAAGGTCACTGTGCTTAGGACTGAATCCTTGCCAGGAGGCTTTACAGGTGTTCAGACAGCTTGTTAACAGCAGGAAACACAGAGAGAGTGAGCCCTTTTGTGGCTCATTAAAAGCCCAGGTGGATGCGTAAACTTGGGTCTGTGCTCCTTCTGGCACCTGTTCTGGTCTTTAAAATGTGTGATCTGTATTTAAATCTGTATAATGTGAATCTTTCTTTATTTCTACTCGAACACTTGATCTTTTTGCTATGAGATGATGAAACAGTAATGGACCCAAAACTAAGAGCTCCATGTCAAGATGTGAGGCCACCCTTATAGAAACAAGATATCAGACTGTTCCCATGCCTATTCAGGCAAGCCAACACCACATTCTAGGATTTAGACATTGTGCCTGTGAGGAGGTTTCTTGATAAAGCTTCATAGTTAAATTTAGAAATTATAATTCATGAATTATTATTTGTGTTGAATAGGGGTTCCTTACCATACAGTATGCACAAGGAGAGAGAGCATGAACTTTTGGCAAAGTCCCGAAAGGTCAGGAAAGAATTCAGCCTATCCAAATCTTTCACAGAACAGCTATCACTTTTGATAAATTTTTTTATTGGAGAAAATCTGGCACATTTATTATACTTCTGGGGTTTATGATACTGTATTATTTTATTGTTTTATATTAGTACTTTATACTGTAATGTTTTGACATTATTGAAACAAATTATTATTTTCCTGCTGGAGAAAACGACTAGTGAAATAATATGTTCTGAGAGCCCAAAAATAATTTTTTTATTCAGCTTTGACATTTTATGGAAAATCTGAGAGTACTGCTTTTCAGAAAAAAAAAAAAAAACACACTTCATCTATTGGCATTCCTGACCAGAGCTACTGTAACATTGTACTACATTAACCCTCAAAGGATTAACAAGCATTTAAATCAAAGCTGACTGAATAAACTCTAATGAATAATTTATTCAATTAATTTCTCTTCTGTCTTCTCTTTACCAGTTTGTCCATTAATACATTGTGGCTAATTTAGTTGCTGTTTGAAATATTTTACTAATAATTTCTATAAATTATCTGATCAGGAAAAAAATATTGAGTTTAGTAGAATGTGTTATTATAATGGAGAATTTGAAAGGGAGTTTTATAGTACCAGGGGATGTAGATATTCTTGGTCTGCTTCTTGCAAAAAGAAGAATATTATCTGCAACCCACAGGTGCTTGAAATAATTTCTATTTTGACATTTCCTGTTTTCATTGCTATTTGTACATATAAGAAAAATAATACGTAAGAGAGTCTCAAGCTATCACTGGGTGTTCAAAAACAAGTCATGGGATGCATTTGATATTCAAAATTTCTTGAATTTTATTTGCATTCATAAGATATATAGTCTCTGTTTATTGTCTGATTGGATGATCTCAACCTTCCAGATTATTTTCTCATGTGACTATTAAATTACATTTTAAATCTCAGTGTCCAAGAACATCCTAGAATGTTTCAAGGATAGTTTCTGCCCTAAAGCCACTCAACAGGTGGTTTTGCTGTCAGTAAA
This sequence comes from Cyanoderma ruficeps, assembly GCA_008694505.1. Taxonomy (NCBI): domain Eukaryota; kingdom Metazoa; phylum Chordata; class Aves; order Passeriformes; family Timaliidae; genus Cyanoderma; species Cyanoderma ruficeps. Next base: position 35,520,799 of record VZDJ01007755.1, read on the forward strand.
AATTGATGGAGAAAGGGTGGGTTTTTTTAATATATCAGGTCTGGAAAGATTTCATATTTCATTTTCCTAGTTGTAATTCCTGAATGAGTCAAAGGTGTTTTTTCTGGAAAAGGCACACAGTAGTATTTTTCAGTGTTTGGACTGACTTTACCCAAGCCAGTCTCTGCACGTCTGTCCACTAGGTTCTTTGATTTGCTTTGAAGCATGGAGTGGTTTTTTGGAGAGATGCCCCTTCTCACTTCCTTCACTGCATTGGAAATCCTCCTTCAAGCTTGTCCACCAGAGCAGTAGAGAAGTCACTCAGAGTAGGGTAAGCCCAGCTCTGCCACCAGCTGTGCTGGTAAAGAGCATTCCCAGTCTTCACTCTCTAGGCATAGCCCAAAGCACTACAGGGCTATGCTCCACTAAGGAGGGAGTTGCATGGGTAAATTATAGATAGATATATATATATGAAGAAGAAAGAAAACTTGCTTCTTTGTGTCTCAGTGGTGAATTGGTGGTGTGGCACTTTGCTTGGTGACCCTTGTGGAGGGTTAGCAGGCAGTGGGAGGGTGACAGTGAAGGAAAGTGCTTTCTGTATGGTGGTCATCATCATCTGACAAATGAACGTGAAGGTTTCCAAGGTTTTATCTTGCTTCCTTGCTTCCATTTGGTTGCACGAAATGAGACTGCATTTTTAATATCTACACAGATTTTTGATTAATTAAAAACTCAGCATTTCTTTAGAATCTAATTTTAATTGGAACTCTTCTAGAAGCTAAAATAATTATTCTCCCATCTTTTCCCATCTTTCCATAGCTGATGTGAGTAGAAACTCCTCTGTTTAATGCTGTACCTTATTCCCACACAGCCAAAAATGGTAGTATGACTCACTGGAGAACAGGGACAAGCTGCAATGTCCCCCCTGCGGGCCACTGCACTGCTCCTATGCCTAGAATACTTTTGTATCACTTGGTATTCTTTCTCCATTGCAGCTTGACTCCACCCTCTGAAACAGAAACGTTTTCCCTCCTAAGACAACTTGTTCCATTTGCAGTCAAAGTTTAAGTGCAACAGTGATGGGATTGTGTCCAGAGAAGATTCTTCCTCTCAGGCAGGTCAGGGACAAGGGCCAGAGCCAGCACAAGGCCAGGAACAAGCCTTCACAGAGCACTCCGAGTGCAAAGTGTGAGGTTGTCACCTGTGGAACTGCTGCAGCAATAACCTTCCTTCCTTGGGAAGCCTGAGATTTTCAAACATAAACTAGAACTGGGTAACACTCTGCCTAAGAAGCAGCTTTGCATCTGACCTGCAGCACTCAGACGCAGGGGAGATTCAGCTATGTACCTATAGTGTCTTCAAGGGCAAAATATTTACCTTGGGAAAGGCTCTCTTTTTTCCATCATGTTTGATAGAGGATAAATATAGCTTCCATCTGTATCCTTCTTGAGCAAAAGACCATCCTGAACACACAGATGCCTGTTGCAGGTGTTTCAATTGATTTTGATGGGGCCATGGCTTTCCCACTTTCCCTGTTTAATTTGTCTGGGCAGGACTCCATGCACCCTTGGTACTAATTCAGTGAGAAAGAGCAGTGTGTTTTATTAAAAAGAGACTCTAGGATGGTCTTGTCAATGCCAATGTGAAGGCAATTTAAGCAATTTTGACTTAAAAAGTGGCTAACAACCTTTTCACATACAAATATGATGGTTTGGGCAAAGTTAGCAGTTTCAGAGTGATTAATAAAAGCTCGCCTCTCATTTGGATCTTAATCAATTCTTCTGTTACAGGAACTACAGCTTTTGCTCTTAACTGAAAGTGGTCTGGCCTTCAAATAAAATGGCACATACCTTAGAAGGAGAAATATTCCAGAGCCTGTTGGTATCGTGGCACCATCTCTGTGTGCTTTTCAGGCATTTGCACATTTCTCTAGTGCCAGTTCTGATAAAGACCTTACTCTGAGCAAAACCTGGTTCTTAACAGCTCTGGTTATTCAGCAGTTGTCTTGCACTGTATGAATGATGCAGCCCATAACAGTGGACATTGACTCCGTTCTGACCATTTTAAATTACTTTTTTTTGTAAAGAGTTTAGGCTTACTCCCGATAATCTTTTCCGGTTTGGGATCAAAAGGCATTTCTTCAAAGCTTTTCAGTCCCCTAGAATTCTTTGCTCTATTAATATAACAGAATAAATAAAGAAATTCAGGACATTCCTTCTAACACCATCAAAGCATTTAATAAGAAATGAAAGAGGATTTCTTTTGTTTCTACAATTATGGCTATTGAAGCAAGCTGTGGTAGTGAACATTATTTGGTTTTTGATAATTTTGTTACTTGAGAGCAGCTTAGACTACTGCGCATACGGTTACAACCCGTTATCGCAGGAGAACATAAGGCAGTGAATGCCACATGAGCAGCAGTCTCATGCAGGCGGGGAGGAAACTGGTTTTTGTGGGTAAAGCATTCAATTAGGACATTAAAAATATCTGGCTTATGTACCTCCCTCAGCTATATGATTTTTTGGGTCCTTGGAGCTGTTGTTGAGGGGCAAATCTTCAAAGACATTTAGGCATTTACCTCTCATGGGATTAAGAAGGACTTCACTGATTTTGTGAGCTTTTCTTGGTCTGGCTTCCACCAGATGATGATGCTTCTTTCATACCCTGTGCATTGCAATTGCAAGTTTTGGACAAAAGGCATTTTCAGTGTATGTTGTTTCATCAATTGTCAAAATGGAGCCAGGGCATATATGGAGACTGAGCAAGGATCATGCCGTACTGCACAAGGGTGTGTGTGCATGCATTCATGAGCACACTATCTCTCCAGTAACCTTTTCTGTGTCTTTCTAGCTTTGTTAGTGTCAAGGTAAAAAACACTTTTCTATCTTTCCTGTCTTCTTAAATGGCTTTCTTGCCTTCCCGTTTTTCATTTTTCATCTGATTTGAGTCTAAACTATGAAGGAAGATGAACACCTGACTTGCTGGAGAGCATCACTCCTGTGAAAAAGAACTATGTTGAAAGATGTTTCAATTATCCACAGAAACAAGTGCTTTTAAAGCAGTTAGATCTATTTCCTTACGTATTTGACTTCTCATTTTGCATTATATTCTACAGCATAATGTGCAAAACATGCAAAGGGCAAAGTGGAGTGCTACAAATTTGCTTCTGACTATGTGCAATCTACTATATTATGCAACACAAAATTTGTTTAAAAGTTAAGACAAAAAATTATTTCAAATCAGGATGACAGAATGACGGAAGTGTCATATGACTGTATGGAAAGGATATGTCTGCATATTTTAATCACAGCTTTTCCCCAGCTTGCTTTCAAAAGGAAATTCTGGAAAATTTTAGGCAATTCCACACGGCCCTTTGGTTTTGATAGAACCACAATAACAGAATCTGGTTCCATAAATCTTTTCTCAATGAAGTCTTTATAAAACCTTAATTAAAACACACTGTCCCTACTAGGGCAACAGGAAATCAGATAACAAAGCAATGGTACCCAATATGCTCCTCTAGATGAAATAATTTCCTATTTCTTTTACAGTCTTAACGAATGCTTCACTTTCTCTCCATTAAGTCCGTATGCATCCCTATTTGTCCTGGAGATAATATAACTGCTGGCACTGCAGGCTGTGCTTATGCAATTGTTATTTTTAAGACCATGAAGCACATGACACAGTGTTATAGGAGCTGCCGTAATGAAATCAACGGCACTGTCACTGTGCTCACGATCATTTACACCACAGACTGATCCAACTGCTGGCACCAAGTAACATCTGCTTTGAAATTCAAAGGAAAGGCTATCAAATTCTTCCAGAATTTCACATCATGAAAGAAGAAGCCAGTAGCCCCAATTATTTTATTTCTTCTGTACATAATAAATGTCTCAGTATTTTAATTACCAGAGGAAGGAGAAAGTATGTCCAACCCACCCAACATCTAAGTAGCCAGTGTGCCAAGGGGAAAAGAAAATGAAAGAAAATCATCAGCCAAAGTTCATTAATCTGAAAAATTGCCAGTCTTATTTCTCTTTGTGTCCTGATCCTGTTTGCACTCAATGTGTTCACATATGAGTGAAAAGGAGATTTCAATCAACAGTTTATGCAGCATGTCCAGTTTTCATGCATTCATGTGTGACCTTTGTACCCTGCAGGTACAATTGGTTTCTCAGTGACATATACTTTATTAACTTTTTCATGCTGGGTTTGTATTGAAGTGATGCTGGTTTTGCCCCCAGGAGTCACATCAGGTGACAGGCTTTCGAACCACAATTTACAGAAATGGTCTCCTGCAGATGTCCTGAGGAGGATAAGGATCTCTTAGAGAGTGGAGAAACTGTTCCTGCCACTTAGAGAGGTGGTGTCTCATGGTTTGTGAGCAATAGCAATCTCATGGGCCCTTTAAAGCAATTTCCATTCTTATACATTCTTCACCACTCTCATCTTTATTGTACTTTTCAGTGGCTCTGCAGGGCGGTGAAGACCCAGGGATTTCTTTCTCAGTAGCAGCCATTTCAGCTTCACTGCTCCTCTGTAAAACTTCATCTTTTCTCCTGGGAGTCAGAAAAAATGAGCATAGAGCAACCAGGAAGAGCAGCAGGGAAATGGAGAGGTGAAGTAAAAGGCAAAATGACCAGGAGCCAGTGTTTCTGTCTAGGCTGGTCAGAGGGCTGACTCTGAGATGAGTAACAAAGGCAGAGGTTGATCAGCCTACAGTGAAAAAGAGCTAAATAGCAGCAACACCATTTTCCTTAAATGGGGATCTGATCAAAAGCCTGCTTAGTTCAGTGGAAAAAGGCTTCCACTGAGATCAGTAGATTTTAGATCTGTCCTCCAAATGTGTTTTATCTTTGATAATTAAAATAGCTTTTGCTGCTTCCTGTTCATCTTAGCGTCAGAGATCCCATGATTCTGTAATGGAAGAAGTGGACTTGCTCATGACTAACAGGTGGAATGGTGACAAGAAAGCTTCTACTCCAGAATCTGGCCTGTAAAATTTTTATTTCTAGTAAAGATGTGAGGGGAAGAAAACATCCATAGTGGTTCTCAATCTCTTGGTGAGCTTCCAGAACAGCATGACGCAGTAAATCCCCAGCTTAGTGGCTGCAAAAGAAGTGCTGCTCATTCTGAAACACTATGAAACAGGAGCCCAGGGCTTTATTATTGCCACTCTGGAAGTCAAAATGATGAAATGAACTGCTGGCTTTCATTATCACTCCACCAATGCATTCCTGCAACAGCCTTTGTTAAGGAAATGAGAATTTAGCGTCCAAGTTCCCTTCTGAGATCTCACGAAATATTGTGTGCACTAAGAAAAAGGATTGCAGAATTGTAGCTATTCACTGCTATTTCTTTGGTCCAGACATCACTAGAAATATTATTTCTAAGAGAGATAATTTGAGACATGATGTCTACATCTGGCTCTAGGCTTCAGTGAGTAGGAGCCAGTGAGTAGCACCATTCATCAAAGCCCAGATCTCTTCACTGGCTGTTGCAGTGTCCCAGGCCATGCTCACCCAGGGCTGGAGCTGTGTTCTTGAGTCTTGCCCACCAGCATCCAGCACATTTTGAATGTCTTTGTGATTCTGAGCAGTAGCAATGCTCCCAATTACTAACAATTAAAAAAAAAAAAGGGCCAAGAGTGCCTATTTTGGTGCTCTGCCCACATATTTTTATGCATCCAGAGTTTTTATATAGATATTGGCAGAGAGCTGAAGGAAACTCACAGGTCTTTTTCTACAAAATGAGAAATTACAGAGAATAAGTCTAGGGAGTACATTAAAAGAACATAAAACAGAACAAAATGCTATTACCAACAATGTACTGTCCATCTTTGTCCTGAAAATAGAGAAGTGAAGCAAATATCTCTCTTTTCTTCCAGCCATAGGTGTTTTGATCATGATCAACAGCTAACACTTTACAAAGATATAGCTCAAGACATAGCTGGGCATGGAACAGCTGGAGAAATCAAGGGAGACACCAGAACTGCGTTGCCCATCCCTGCAGGAGATTCCTATTGCATAAAATATTCCAATGAACAAGCAGCAATTCCCAATCTGTCAGCCTGAGGGAGAGCTCTGTGAGTGAGAGGCAAGCACTGCTCTTCTGGAAGCAAAGCTGCAGGTAAATAGGCACTGCTGATCTGCCACCTGTGGCATTGCTGGGCTTGGTGTGATGCTGAACACAATGAGGTCATGCTTTTAGCTATTCATGGGCACTTTTACCCATATTTTAGATGTTCTTTCTTCTATTCTTCTACTTGTCTATCCCTCCCTCACAGTAAACCACTGCTGCTTGGCATATTCCAAAGGGAGCAGTCTGTTTCAATTACCATGGCAGCACTACACCTCTGCTGATAACAAATAGCCATTGTGCTCCTGGCCCCAGGAAAAGGCACTGTAGGGAATTGTGCCTCTGGTTTGCAGGCAACAGTTCAATTTCCTAATTTGTTTTCATTATTCAAAATTTCACCTAGGCCCTCTTGGTTTTCTCTGCCATCTACAGTCCTAAAGAAGAAGGTGTTGATCTTTAAGGATCTCAGCCTCTCAGAGGGCAAAATGGGGCTTCAAATGTTCCAAGATGAATAGAGCACCAAAATTTAGCCCACCTTCATATTAGTCAAACATGCTTGCAGTTCACTGGAAGATCATCTTCAGTGCAAGATGAGTGAAGCCACACCATAGCCTAGGAAGGAGAGAGATCTTCTGACTGCTCTGTCTACAGTCAGGACAGTATGAGGTGAACTGACCTGCCCAGGGCAGCAGGCAACAGGGCCAGAAACTGAATCTCCTGACTGCCAGGCCCACATCTTTCTGCATGCAGAAGGTCTTCCTTCTGTCATCCCAGTTTAAATGGTTGAGCACAACAGGTCAGCATGAGCAGAAGTATAGAATAACACAAGCAAATGTCTGTGTTAGGTTTACTGGCATGTGCTCAAAGTCATACTTACCAGATATCCTTTGTTAGGATTTTCCTGGATCACTGGCCATAATTCTCCATGTCCCAGCCTGTAATTTCTGAAAACACTACTTTTGCTTCTATTTTTAAGTCCTCTTTCCTGTCATTTTCTTCATGGTTATCAGTGCTGGGTAGTTCTGTAAGAGCTAAATCAGAGTGAGAGAAAGCAGCAGTATGGGAGAAAAACGGCAGTGATGGCAAACTTCAAAAGGTTTGGAGGTTCAGGCAGAGGTGTAAGCTTATCTGAACCTCTTTGGTGTGGAAATTGATATGGAATTTCATGAAAAACCTCAATTTGCTTGTAAGACGTCTGGCAGATCAGAGCTTCACCTGGGTTTGAAGTAACTTGGCAATGACCTTTCCTGCACTGTTTCCATATTTCGTCTTCCTGTCCACAGCAAATGAGAAGTGGCAGAAGCACGTGATGGGTTTTGGTATGTGGGAGCAGGCTCTCTGTCTCCCCATCCTCTGTCCTTTGTCATCAACACGTTTAAGGGTCCAGGCTGCAAACAACTAAACTCCCAGCCAGCCAAAGTGTCCTTTTTAAGAATGTTTTTGGGGGTTGGGAGAGGAAGTATACAAAGGTGAATAATATTTTACATGAACAGGCTGATTTGTAGGGGGCCACTGGATCAACTGGAAGCCTCACAATGCAGAGCTGATACCAGGATAAAGAATAATGTGAAACTGTGAAGCATTAATTTCCCCTGACAAACATCCATGCCACCTCGGAGAAATTGATAGCTTGAATGGATTGTAAAAAAAGTACAGATTTGGGGCTTTTGTTTTCATGCAAGGCTACAAATTCCTGACACTGTGATTGTTGCCCTTGATATGAAAGTTGCATGTTATGATTCAGTGCTTTTAGCTCTCCTAGAAAAAGCTCATTAACCAGTGATTTTACACGTGTATAATTATTCTGCTGGAAATCTCAATCCATTTTTTTAATGTGAGAGTCAATAGTTAGAGGGCTGTCAAGTCTATTCATTATAAAACGTTGTTGTCAAGAGTATATAACCAGGCTGTAAACACTTGTTCTAATCTAAAAAATTTGCACAGACTCTGATAAAGGAGGTAAATTTAAATAATGGGGGGGGAAAGAAGAGAAAAATCCATATGGTTGTTTTTAGTTATATGTCCCTTACAGAAGGAAGCATGAGGCACCCAGCTCTGAGGGCTCAGGATGACCACAAAGCTATGCAGTGCTCCTCTCCTTTCTGCCAGCAGAGGGAAAGAAAAGGCTGCTATATTTCCCTCCTTCTTCAGATACTGCAGATGGTTTTCTGTCCAGGCAAACAGCAGTGCAGCTCCTGGTGCCAAAGTTTGCACTCCAGGCAGAGGTTTCTGTGCCACGAGTGCCTGTCGAGCAGGTGTCTTTAATCAAACCCAGGTCTACTCTTTATTTTGTACAAAAGGTGTACTTTTGATACATGAGAGGTTCCAGTAAACAATGTCTTAGCTCCTTCTGCTCGGAAACTTTGCAGTGAGGTAATCCAAAGCAAGCCCTGTACTGTGTTCTGGCAGAGAGGCAGCTGCAGCAGAAAATGCCGTGAAATTGTGCCAGTGCTGGCAATGGAGCCTCACTTGCTGTTGTATCATTCCTTGTGGATGGGTTTGGTTGGAGGAGTCCAGTGTACTTCCCAGATCACTGTCCTCAGCTGTCTGGGCAGGCAGCCTGTGGCTGCATGCACAGATAAAACAGGAACATGAGCTTGGATGGGGAGAGTGCCTGTTTAAAATATATTGGTATATGCATGGATCTGCCTACAATCTGGGGCAGTTTTTGAAATCCTCAGGACTGTCTCCACAGCTCTGGGACTTATATTAATTTTATAGCAGAGGGTTGTGTGTTTCTCTGTGGAGAAACTGCTGCTTGGATGGATAGGGAGGCTAGGATGATAAAATATTTGAGTCCCATCCAGCAGTGGGAATGCAGAAGAGCTCAGTCCCTAAGCCTGAACACCTCCACCTCCTCTGCCTTGTATGGCAGAGGGTAGTCATGCTGAAAATAACTTTCCAAATTTAGACAGAGAAGTCTCTGGTGTGTCCCCTTACTCTCAGAAAGCAGGCATGAGCAGAACAAGTCAGGTGAGGGGAAATGTCTGGCTTCTTAGCATGCTCTTTCTGACAGGTGTGGAGCTGTGTGTGTCTGCTCAGTAACCACAAAAATGGTTTTGTGCAAATCATTGGCTATTTCAATACAGAGTTTTTTATGGCTGGAGAAGCATCTTTTGCAGAACTGGATCACTGCAACTGTGCAAGCATTTAATAATAGTATTTTTAAATGGCCAATGGTTCCAAACAGAGCAAAAAAGCACATCAGCAAATACTTAGGGAAACACCCCTATTTATGAGCCCCAGCTAAAGCCCCAGCTGCATATCCACGTCGCACACTGTGCCTCCAGGAGCTGTGCAAATGAAAAGCAGGAAAAAGCAGCCTTCTGTAGCAAGGCACTGGATTAATATCTCCCTGAAAGTTTCCTGCTTCTTTCTGTGGATGTTCCTGCTTTATGAAACAGAATATCAAACAGAATAACAGAGGATCAAAATAATTGAGACTCATCCAGGATATCTAAAGGATGGGCTTGAATGCAGTGTCAGTACACTAGGTCATTAACACTATGGGCTATAGGAATGCTCCAGAGCTTGGAGGCAAGGTTTCTTGAAATCCCCAGATGTGCAGAAAAAGAGGAGGGAGGCCTTCAGTGCCTCCCCCAAGTCCTTGAGCTCCACCAAGATAATCATTTTATAGAGTCACCACAGGCTGTGGCCACAATGTTGATCAGTTTGTGGTGTGCAGTGCCTGGGAGGGCTGCAGATGTCTGGAGGGAAAGGCTTTAGGAAGATCTTATCTCCAAGTAGAGCCTGCTGAAGGGAGAGCTGGCTTCTCTGGGTTTATCCAGTCAGGCACTGGAAATCTTCAAGGATAGAGCCTGCACAACCTATTTGGATAATCTGCACCAAAGTCTGGCTGTCTCATGGTGGTAAGGTTTCTCCTTGTATCCTGTCTGGACATCCCTTATTAATTTCATGGCCACCCTCCTGTTCTATGATCACACATCTCAGTGAAGAGTCTGCTTCCATCTTCTCAATCACTGCTTGTAAGTGCTGGCAGGCTGCTGGTAGATTGTTTTTTTTCCTCTGACATGAACAAGCCTTGTTTCCTCAGCCTTATTTCACATAGCAAGAAGGATCTTGGTGGCCCTCTGCTTAGTTCACTCTGTTGGTGAAAATCCTTGTGTCTGGGGACACAAGACTGGACAGAATAATTGCCATGTAGCCTGACCAATGCCAACTAAAGAGGACTGAAATTGCATTGTTATTCACCATTCTAAATTTAAAGAGAATCTAGTAGAAAATATTTTTAGTCCTTTGTGATTTAACATTTAGCTCAACCCCAAAATCAGAGTGAAGCCCAAAAGAGTCCATGAACTACTTTTCTTTTTTTAAATGTTCCTCAAAGCAATGCTAATAAAAAATTGCTGAAGATGTAAAAATGATTCAAAATCCTAGTAGTTCATCGACTGCAATTAAAAAATTCTTATCTTTCATTTCAGCACTGCTGGTTCGTTTGTGCATCAGAGACCATGGGGCTGAGCAAGCATTGCAGGTAAAGATGTCAGCTCTGAGCTATTTTGGGGAGCAGGCAATCTTGCCTCAGGACGTCTGAGGGGAGGGAGCAGCCAGCTCAGAAAGGCATGAAGAAATAGGATGGCCTAGGGATTTCCAGGCTAGGACTCTGAAGGGGTTCCTGAGTGCTACATTGCTAACAGGATTGTGCCTTTCCAAGGGAGATATTAAACATAGTGCTGCTAGGCTTCTAATTCACCTTGGTGAGTTGGAAGGCTTCCTAGTGTAGCCGCTGAAGCCTGTCACTGGCACCTGAGACTGCTTCCCCAGGAATGGCAGATTCTGGCAGAGTCAGTAATACCTCACAGACTGGTAGAAATATTAATGTATTTTAATATATGTGTATTTGAAAAATGCCACCGGTGAACGGCCAAAGCTGAAAGACTCTGACTTTATTACCCAGACTTTCAGTGAGGTTTTTTTCTTTTAATCCTCCAGGCAATAATTCTCCCATCTCTTTGCTCCTAAAATCAGATTTAATTTTAATTTTTTTGAGAATAAATTGCTGTAAATCTTTGGAGAGTCCTCAGAAATGTGATAGCTGCTGTGTCAGGCATTTTGGTTAAAGAAATTCTGCAGCTGAGTTGATGGAAAATAACCTATTTCTTGCTTTTATTAACCATTACCTGATTATTTTTTTCCTAAGAGGCTGGAACTATGACTGGTCACAAGTTAGTGTTTCATCTAGGCAGAGATTAAGGCAAAAAAGTGTCAAAAGTAAATAGGTAACCCACAGGGATAATGCTACCTTAATATTGCTGAAGGATTTGAATATATTTTGTGAGATGGCATTTTCGTATTTCTCCCTATTCTCACGCCTTTGTTTCAAATGCAGATAGGTAATATGAGCATTTCTTTAACTCACAACAGCTTTCTGAATCTAAAACGAAGCATTTCAAAATTTAAAAAAAGAAAGCAAAGTCAGAAAGACTGAGACAGTAAGCAGCCCTTTCAGAAAATGTTGTTTGGAAGTTGTATTATTAGATGGTGCTGGAGCTAAGAGAGGAGAGCATGTGCACAAAATTCCCTGCGTCACTAAATATGACTTTCAAAACCTCATAATATCTTCTGTAAAAGCTACCATCCTGTCAAACATTTTTGCAGTTGATCTCTTTGTGGCTGAAACTATAAAGAAAGCTCAAATAAAGTCACAACTATTTTTGCTATAAAAAAAGCCACATCCTTTTCCTTTTGTCTCCTTGTTCTAAACCCCTGGCTGTACAGCATTTGATCAAGCCTTCAAAAAGACAAAAGAAAATTTTCCCTCAGGCATAGAGCAGTCTTCGGAAGTTTTGCCTCACGATACAGATATTTCTGCAAAAATGAAAATAAGATCTTGGAAACAAAATTCTACAGCAGCCATAACTGTGCATCGCTATGGTGGTTTCAGTTATATCTAGAAAAGCTGGGGGATTGGTAATACTACTGGAAGACTGAAGTGGGGCTGGGAGCTGGGATAAGGACAGGAGACCCTGAAGAAGCACAGATGCTTTTCCACCTGTGTCAGGACACAGCCATGCAGCAGCAGGCAGGCAAAAGGAGGTGCTTTTGAGTCTTTTGTAGCCTCCCTGGTAAATCTTCTTCCAGAGGGAAATGCCAGAGAGTGAATGCAGCTAGAATGCTCTTTCTCGCCATCATGCAGGCACAGCTCTCAGTCCTGAATTCTGAGCCGATGTTTAGCCATCAAAAAGATATTTCATACCTGTCTTCACCTGTTTAGTAGTAGGTAATCAGGCAGCCTGCTGCTCTGTGTGTGTATGTGAGCCCACACCTTTTTTGGACAGTTACCTGCTAATAATCAGACCTGAGCTGACAGCATGAGGTCATTAATGGTTATTAAGTTTTTTGTCAACTCTGGCCTGTGTCTGATTTAAATCAGGGGTTTAGAAATGATAGCTGACCACCTACATGACCTTCTGCCAAGCAGTTATATCCATATTTAATATATCAGATTTTTCCAGGCGTACATGTTCCCTCGTTTCTATGTTTTTCTGACACTATTTTCTTACCATTGTCTACCTGTAATTTGCTTCAATAATCTGGAAGAATTATTATGTTGCTCTTTTTCAAGGCTTGAGTATGCATTCTTCAAACAGATGTTAAGCTTTAAAAATAGCAAGGAGTAATGATAAATAATTGGGATAATCTGAGTTAGAAGTGGCAAGAAATAAAGGAAATAATTTAAGGGGAAAAATTCTATTACCATCGGTAAGAAAAAATAAAGTTAGAAAATAATTGCAGAAGCTGTGCTTAATATTCTTGAGGGACCCTCAACCCTGAACCCTGATACCAGGGGTACATCCCATGTGCTGTTAACATCTATCTCAGGTAAGGCCGTGGAAGGGCAATCTCAGAGGTAATTTCATCTTATGTATATAAAATGTTGGAGTTATTCAGGTTTAGAAAGAGGCTGTGTCACTTCCCTTTTCTCTAAGCTGTGACGTCTGATCTTTGCTTTTGCAAGGACGACAACAAAATCTCACTCTTTTCCTTTCCATTTTGTGTGGAGGTATTTGGGCTGTAATAAACTCATAATTTTTGTCTCTTTGCCAGAAATGGAGCTACAGACATCAGAAAAAGTGATTGTATGTGAGCAGCTCCCAGACACCATTCTGCAATTTTCTCTGTATAGGACATGCAGTGGATGGCATGATTGAAGTCTTGTAACACAGCAAAGCTGTATAATGAAACTTTAATGTCTTAGTCTCTCCTCAAATGCTGTACTTTGGCACCTTATTCATTTTTGCCTTTTTTTCTTCTCACCCTCTTCAGTTTTTCTAATTAGGTTTTCCAGTGTCTAATGAGGGTTCTCAGTGTGGGTTCCCCTGCCCCAGCACGGAGGAGGTGAGCAAGTCCATCACACCTCCTCACTATGATCTACTGGCTTTATCCATAATTTACAAGCAGTGAACAATTTGCTGTCCAGTTTTGTTTTTCCTGAGTGCCTGACATTGTTTATTTTGGGTTTTTCCTTCTTGAAACACCTTGCTTTATGTTGTGTTGCTGGGGCTTAGTGCAGGTTTTGTTTTACATTGGATTTCCTTTTGTTACTTCTCACTTGTAATTCTCTAGATACATATGTATTGCTGTATTTTTGCCCTTTCTCTTCTGTTCCTGAGTGTGCACTTTGCAACATCTTTTGCATTTCTAATGAAGCTATTACTCAGAGTCAAAACTGGAAGGAACCCTGTGAACATCTTGCTCCTGCTACCTCATCAGTCTCTCTGCTGCAGTTTTGTGCAGGGCTCCTTATCACTTTGCCTTCTGCTGTTGCTCTTCCGGTAGGTCTTTATTAAAGCAAATTGTTCGTGCTCGTTGGTGAACTGTGTGAATGCAAACAAGCCTGTCCTTTCATGCAGTGGTTGCACAAAACTGACATGGAAAGATTTAAGCATGCGCTTAAGTGTTGCTGAAGGGAGGCTCCTGTTCCAATTTAATTACTTTTATCCCTTACCTTTTGATTCTAGTCTTCTATGTATAAGGCATCAATAACTCCCTCTAGAATGGATTCTTTCTCTATCCCACGTCACTTGTTGCTCATGTTTCCAATGCCCTCTTGAAGTTTTCTAATAGCTCTTTTTGTACTGCTGGGTCGATTATTTTACTGGAGATTGAAGATAAAAGTGCTGGGCAGTAATTGCCAAGATCATTCTTCCTTCTGTGTAAATCAATACTATATTTGCTTTATTTCCAGCCTTTGGGACTTCCATAGTTCTCCATGACTTTCAAAAATAATTGCCAGTGGTTGAGTAAATTAACTGACTAATTCCCTCATCACCTGAGGATGAGTGCAACCAGACCAGCTGGTCTGTACGGTGAATATTCAAAATTTCCAGCTGTTCCTGCAACCTGCACTACAACCTGGCTACAATAATGGCTATTTAGATAGGATTTTCATTATTTCCCAATTGTTACATCCCTTTTTTTTTCTCTCTCTCTCTTTTATTTGGGGAAAAAAAAAATAGGGGGTAATTTGGCCTTGGAAGAAATACTGCTTTTTTCATCTTTCTCTCACTTATTAATGAAACTACTTTCTGGCTGACTTTCCTTTCCCCTACAGGACATTTGTGAAAGCCATTCTTATTCCCCAGTACTGCTTGGGCTAGCATAAATTCAGCTAAGTTTCTCCTGTCCTTGTCATTTCTCTTTTCTCCTATTTTCTCCAATTTTTTTTCTATTTTCTGCTGCTCATTTCTGGGTTCTGTTACCTCTGAGCAAAGCAGCTTGCACCGCTGTCACTGACCTATTCCTACAAATAATTGGAAACATAGCCGGGCCAGAAGGATCCAATCCATTACCAAATTCTCTCCCATTTCTCCCTTACTGACCTGGTGTCCTATCATACCTGGAATTTTTCACTGTCTTTTATTTATCAGCAACAGAAAAGGAACAGCTTTAGGGGGATATTTATGATTGCCTTTCCAAGATACTTCTCTTCCCAAGAGAGACGTAATAGGCAGGTGCCAAGATTAAGAAAGCCCTGTGTTTCTGGTTCCCCTGAGGTCACAGCAGAGACCCTCCCTGGAGGTGGCTGGCCATTTTCTCTGTAATTTGTCACTGCAACCTCAGCCAGTGTGTGATGTTCAAGCCCAGAGCGCTTTTGTTGTTATCTCTGTCTTTCATGCACTTGTAAGGGCACTGACTTCCACGACCTAGCAGGACTTTTCCATCTTTAACTTTTTGAAATGGTTTACCTTTTACAGCAGTGCTCTCTGACTCTTTCATTTCTTGGTTGTTTCTTTTTCCCAGAGGCTCAGTTTTGTATCTCCCAGGTCTCAAAATGCCCTCACCTTAATAAATTATGTCAGTTTACAAGCTGTGCTTTGGACGCTATTCTTGTTGTACTTGAAGTATTTCTGAATAAATAATTGTCAAAAACACTTCCCAGATTTATGGCAGATTTTTTTCCTGTCATTGTGGTACCAGCTCTCAAACTCATCTCTGCAGCTTTTAGAGTAGGTCATCATGTTGTGCTCAGAGTAATGTAATGTAGTGTGATGTGTCAGGCAGCTCACACAACCTGTTTCTCATTTGTAGCTGCTGCTACCTTAAAACTATTATTTTAAGGAGGAAAATTGTTTATTCTCTTCTTTGATGTTGTTTCATGTTCATGTGCCTTTATTTTATCCATTTTTCTCATGGTAGAGGCTGCCTTTTTTGCTCCAATGACCATATACTTGGACATGAAAACGTTACTACCTATTGCCTCAGAGAGAGTGTAGGAAACAGGCCTGGGGGAGACCACCATTATTTTCCTTCCTAGCTTTTCTACCACAGGCACTTATTATCATGTTACTGGCTTCCCACTGATTGTCTATGATAGTCTTCTGAAAACATATGGATAAGGCTTTAGAAACATATTACAGGAAATATTAAAAGTACTATCTTGTTACTAAATTCATAATTATCCTTCTTTTGAGAGAACTTTATAAAGACCAAAAATGATACCACAGATGGTGTAGTTGGAAACAAGGTGGTTAATTAAAATTAAAAAAAAAAAAANAAGAAAAAGAAAAAGAAAAAGAAAAAGAAAAAGAAAAAGAAAAAGAAAAAGAAAAAGAAAAAGAAAAAGATCCCTTCACCACTTAATTTGTACACTGTCGTGATTTTTTTGCATAACCACTGCTGCTCCATGAGCCTCATGACTTCCTCACCATATTTCTACATAATGCAGGGTGTGCATCTTGCTCTGACAGAAGCTGTTCATGTCCCCAATTTTCCATGCTCACAGATGTTTCATTTCAGATTGTTTAAATTTCATCATTACTCGAAAGAGGAAGCTGAGTGTTTCAGGGCCCTGGTAAAGGGATGGCAGTGACTCTCCCTGGTCATACTGACCTGTCTCTGCTCTTGAGCTGTTTTGTGAGCAGGACTCCATTCACATTAGGTGGGCATTTGTGTTGCTCTGAAACAATGTGGATGAAGTTGGCCTCTGCTTCCCTGCATGACTGAAAATATTTTTATGTGTGGAGGAAATTCACATTAAACCCTAAAATCACTAATGAAGGTCCAGCTTGTTAACACAGTAGGTGACTTGCTGTAGTCAGTGGCAGCATCTTTTTCTTCCAGGCAATTTGCTCACTATGACTTTGTTCTTTATTCCCTGCTGTCTTTTAGCATCAAGAATAGAGTCCCTATTAATATTTGCCATGTTGCCTCACACTCAGCCATCAGTTAGGCTTGAAAACTCCCCATTCTTTAGGCACTCCCCCTTGAAATGTACAAGATGTTGTGGAGGATGACCAAAGGAAATGAAGGTCCTCAAAAGCTAAAAGCAAACAGAGAACAAGCAAGCCCTGGTTTGGGTAAATACCCAGGAAGACGCATGCCATTATCACGGGGGCTGAGGTTTGCCTCTGTGTGCAGAGCTGTTGAAGACATCCTTGGCACTTGTTTCTAGTTCTAGTGTCTTTGATGCTGAAAGCACAATGAAAAGATACAAAGAAATTTTTAAAACAAACAAACAAGGTCAATATGAATACAAAAGACATCATCCTCCAAGAGTTCAGTTATCCAAGTGAGGGTTAGGAGGTGGCTGGAACATCCCCCCTCGGTAACGATTTGAGGAGAAGGCTGATAGCAGAGGACTCTTAAATTCGGCGCACAGGATTGTGAAGCTGTCCCCTCAGACATGGGAAGTGCACGGCTGAAGCCTGTGTCCCAGTCTTAGCTAGACCGATGGTTCACAGGAGGCCTGTGAAGCCTCAGGGGACTACTCCTGGTTACACTGCATCTGGCAGGCAGATGTGCACCCTCCTGTAGGTGAAGGCAGCGGAGAAGGTGGGTGTGTTTTGCCAGCACCAAGCTGGTTATTGGCTGTTTTCCCTTAGACATTGCCATCCATTTGAGAGTCCCTCCACAACCAGCCAAATCTGCAGCTCAGGGGGGCGCATTCATTCAGTGTTTACTCACTGGTGCTGGGTCTGTTTGCCTCTCAGTCTATAACACACAGAAGTGTGTCATATTTAATTTTGTCACACTTATGCCCACATTCCCAAATCTTGTAGCTATGGGCTGCCTGAAAGATAACAATTCCACACCAGATGTAGGTGTTTTGCTAAGACTAATGATGAGACACAGCATATAAAATTGAAGAAAAGCAGGCAAGCCCTAGTCGTTCAGACTTTGCTCTAGTCCTGTTATTTAATGAGAAGGTTCCTCTTTATCTGCTCGAAAATTGTTTCCTGCTGCAACACTGTTCAGAAAATAATTTCTTATATTTTCTGTCTCACAGCAGGTTATATAGCTGCATTTGTTTTCAGTCTCAGACTGATTGCAAATGTAAAATATAGTTCTTTGTTCTTTTCAAACAAAGAAAAAGCCCCTCTAAGCAGAATTTGAAGAAAGAGGTCTGTCTTCTTTTAAAGGTGGTTTTGAAAGATTTTGCAGGTTTTGAACTGCATAGGAAAATGTTAACTGGAAATTTCCCTCTGTACTGGTTCTAGAACCTTGGCAGGAGCTTCAGGGTTTATTAGTCTAGGTAATGAACAATAATAATAGTGATAATTACACTTTTGAATGTTTAAAAGAGATTCTGTGACAATGTGCTGGTCAAATGTGATATAATCAAGACTAATACAGTCTTAATTTTCAAGCTGTATAAAAATGCAGTTTTGAGATGATATGACATTCTGAGATAATATTCCTCCATAATGAGTCAAGAAATTTAGGCTTTCCAAATGCCAGTTACCGAATTTATAATTTTATCTTGGAAATTGGACATATCAGAAGAGTAACAAAAAAGAGCATGCTCCCCAAAGAGCATGGGATCTGCCAATATGTAACTTTAGGTGCTTAAAAGACCAGACATTAGAGATAGAGCTTCCCATACTTGAAATTTAGCATTCTCCAATTTATCAAAATCAGATGTTTGGGATCCTACTGAAACAACCAGAACATGTAGGCCTCTGCAGAAACTCAGTCTTCCAAGCCTGGGACAATTTGTGTGTTTTCTGCTTAAACAGCATGACAATTTCTGGCATGCACTTGCCAACAAACCCAATGCATAAGAAGCCCCAGTTATTTTATTTCTTGGTCTAGCAGTTTCAGATATGCCCAGCTGAGAGTTCTGTGTCTCTAAAACTCTCTATTTTTAAGGAATATGCCTCAGAAAACTTTAGCATGAAGAGAGCGTGCACGAGTTAAGAAAGGCAAACTCTGATATAGCAATGTCCCAGATCTGGCTTAAGCCAGTAAAAAGGATCTCACTGACTTAGCACGCTCTCATCTCTGATCTAGGCTCCATGCCTGTAACAATTAGAACTTTAGACAAAAAGGTACCACTGAAATATGGAGGTTCAAGGATAAAAAAGGATGTTAACTAAAGTCAGCTGAAAGCAGCAATTGTGTCTAATAATTTCTCTATTACTAAATTTTCCTTTTCTTTTTTTTTTAATACCACCACCAGGTTCAGATCTTGGTAATTCACATTTATTAGGAATTCTCATTTTATTTACAGGAACACAGTCTGAGGAATATCTTGGAAGTTTGCAGCAGAGGTTCTTTCCTGGCTGCCAATACAAAGCTGCAGGTAATGAAAAGTTCCTAGCCAAACTTTCTATGAAAATGAAATGAAAGAAGAATGTTCAAGTTGTCAAACTTTACATGTAAAGTACAACTCTAATCTTAAATATTTCTCCTAATCTCTCCATAATTCCTGGATTTAACTTGCTTGGCTTGCAAAAAAAAAATTAGATGCTTCCCAGCAAATAATGATGAATTATTCACTTCTCTTCTTGCTTATAAGTTGTTCACAGACCTATATTTATGAAGTAATTTGTAGTTTCTGGCAATCTTAAGTCACTCCTTGCTGGGAAGCCCAACTCAATATTACTCAGCAGATTTTCTGCAGACTTCATTGATTCACTCTTCATGCTGAGCACCTAAATTTCAATGTGTGATTTCAGATCGCTGGATGGGTAATGGCTGGTTTTGATCGTGTGATAAAGGATAACTCTTAGGGAAAAGTATTTCTCATATGCAAGTATTCTGGCTTCTACACAAATGCAGGTTTTGCAAAAAAAACCAGCTCAAACCTCTCTTAGCATCCATACACTGAAGTCATTCAGGGGCTACTGTAGAGAAGACAGAAAGCTGCAGGGAGTTGAAGAATTCCCTGAGTTCACCCCCGTTGTGCTCTAGTCCTGCTCTCTCCATTTCTGGCTAAGGAAGAAACCCAGGAGAGAAAATGGAGGCTCAGTCTCTTTCTGCTTGCTTGTTCTAGAGCTTGTTGGGAAGTGATTCAGCTGAATGCTGCCATGACAATACTCATTATCAACTTTACACAGTACACTAGCAAGTTAGTTCTCTTATGGAAAACCTTACTTCACCACTTTTCATCTGTCTCACCCACAGTCTCTGCCTGAAGGCTGTGATTCTCTCTGAAACATATCAGTTTGGTTCCCTGGCCAACTGAGAAAGTTAATTAGCTGTTTTCTGCTTTTCTGTGCTTATGTCTTTCTCTGTGACAGAGTGAACAAATCTGCAGCCGGAATTCGGATGCCTAAGTGATAACATGAGCGTCACCATGCTGCCAGCCATCCCTGTGATAATGCTTCTCCACACATAAGCAGGTTGGCCACTGAAACCTGAGATTTGTCTTATTTTCTCCTTGATCCCACCCAAATCTTAAAAGCCACAGAAGACTCTGGAAAACAGTTCTTCACAGTTTGGAGTAATGCAGAGCTCCCTGTGCACATCCTTGCCATTGCCTCGTGTTGAGGCACTCGCACTCTCAGCCTGGGTGTGCACAGGGTTTAATCCATATTCCCGGAATGCTGCAGCCAGGAAGGCTGAGAAGCAGGATAAGCAGAGACCAGATGAGAACAGGAAGGGACTACTAATCTGATGTGAGGGTTCCATACTCAGCTTAGGAGGAACATGAGGCACACATACTTATTCACCACAGCTGCAGAATTCTGGCAATTTCCAGTGAATTTGCGAAGCTATTAAGAAAAAAAAAACAGTAGTTGGGTAAAGAGCTGAATGGTTTTTCAAGCCTCTGAATTTGCTCAGAATCTGAATTTGATCCCTGACAACAAAGATAAAATCTACCTGGTTTTAGTGTGGAATGCCATTAATATCTGAGGAGAGTTTAATAACTCCAGAGCATATTCATAAACTGATCCGTAGTGATTTGTGCAGGCATATCTCTATCTATCTAGCATATCCTTCTGCCTTTCCATTCTAGGCAGGCTCTTCCTCTGTGATTTGTGAATCCATCTTGCAGAGGGCCAACTACCCCCCTTTCAGCTGCACTGAGCAGTCAGGGCACCCAGAAGGAAAAACTACACTTGGAAAGGTTTATATTCCAATTCTTGATTTCATGTATTATTCTGAAAGTTGTATTATCTATTCTGCCTGAGTGGCAGCTGTTAATAAGCCTTGAGGGAGAAATATTAAATATCACTTTCTCTTTCATAACAAAGATGATCATATTTATCTGATCTGGGTTTTATTCTGTGCTTTTTATATGTCCTAACACACCAAATGTAACTTCATTGCTCCAGAAGTGTTCTGCCCTGAGCCTTTGAATCAGGCCATCCTGCAAGGCTTGCCACACATCTGACATTTCAGTAGCATTTTGTTCTTACATGGCAATTGAGACCTCCAAAGTTCCCTAACAGAACATGGCCCATCTTCGTCCCCTGTAAAAATGATTGACTGTCCCAGTGATACTCTAGCTGCTCTTCACAACATTCCTGTAGGATGTGTAGTATTCCCATGGGGCAGGTCAGAAAATATAGGATTTAAAGCACAAAGTTGTTTTCATATCATGCATTCAAGCTGACCTCAGTTTTTCAGTTTCAAAGCTGTTGCATGTTTTCCCTCCATTTTTTTCTCAAACGCATGACAGAATGAGAGAGAATGGTGTCACCAACTTGACTTCACACATGAACTTATTTGGTTAAAAACTTACTGTGAAAACAATCTCCCGGAGAAGAGCATAGGACATAAGGAAGCTGAAAGAAAAAAAAGGGCCTGATCTATGTTTTAAAGATGGGCTGGCCACTTGTATGACTGTCCTTGCTGTGCAAACACACTTGGTTTATTCTGGTTCCTGGTCCTGCCATCAACTGAAAGGAGTAAGAGATGTTAGCCAGCCCCAGGCTAGCCAGCAGATCAATATCTGAGTCGAGAAGAGAATACAGCTCTTACCTCCTGGGGCTGTGGTTGGACACAACTGCCTCTTCTGCGTTATCAGAAAAACCCATTAAGAGCAACTCATTTATACCAGGACACACAGCTTTAATTCCTTCTTTCTTTTAAGTCCTTTCCAGTCCTCTGTCACCAAACATTGATTTAAAAATGGACATTTTTTTTCCTTGGGCAGAACACTGGCATTTGCAACCCTCAGAACTCGCTCTCTAACACTGGAAAATGATAATGCCGGTGAATTGAAGCTGGTGATAGACTTTTTAATAGGCAAATATTACCACCAGATTTACCTGCTGACAGTGGAGTTGATGTTAATGGCAAATGGTATGAACTAGGAGAACTTTGGGGTCTTTTAATGCTAAAAGCCTGAAGCATGTAGGTTTTTAATTTACAAGCTCCACTTACCATCTACTTGTCGGGAGCCTGAGGCTTTCAAATGGGCAAAAATGGATAAAGCAGTTAAAGAGGTGCTGAAGTATTATTAGGTGTGAAGCTCTGAGTGCAAACACTGTGTGCAGTTGCTGCACTGGCTGGGCACAGAGGTAGAGGCAGTCACCGCCAGCTGGTGACAATGTGCTTACTGGGAGACCCACACCTAGAGTGTATGTTATTGAGGAATAGAGGATGGCAGCCTTAGGATTAGATGCTAGGAGAACCTGGAAGCAATCAAGAAGCCATTCTTAATAAGATTTGGCTTATATATATTTTGCATTTTGTCATTGGTTCCTCTCAGGAAAGCAAACGGTGCAGACACGCTGGAAATACTGCTGGACTGCACGGGGTGGCTGAAGCCTTCAGTGGCACCAGTGTTGTGAAATTTTAGGTGCGAGGAATTGTGCTCCCCTTCTTCTGCCTGCAAACAGCAGGAAAATTCACAGTCTCTCGCCGTGGGGGCTGGCACGATGTGCAATGAGGGGCAGATCCATGTGCCAGATAGATTTGTTGTTCTTTGGTTTTGATTTTCCTGGGAGATGTGAAAGAAAAGGGGAGATGATAGCATGTGTTTAATTTAACAGAAACTATTTGGCTTCTTAGATGAAACACACTTTTGAAAACAGGAACATCAGTGTAATGGAGGAGGCAACTTGACAAAAGGGGAGCACTCAGAGTAATGCAGTTGCTTCACAGTGAACAATGAGGTCACGGTTATGAAGAAGTCCAAAGTGTGCCAGAGCTCCTCATTTCAAACTAATGAACCCCTTGACGACAGGAGCTGGGCTTCTGTGACAAAGGGGATGGACTGTTTGCAGGAAAGTGGTGATGTGGATGTCAGCAGTAGCACCAAGAGGTTAAAGACAGCAATTTAATTCACATGGGCAAGCATGTGTCACCTTTCTGGTCAGGAGGGTCTGACACAAAATCCTCCTCTAGGTTCAAGTTCAACACTTTATCTTCAAACTATCAAGGCCAAACAGAGTTCAGTTTTACATGGTCACGTAGAAGTTCACCTTTTATTCACCAGAAACATCTTGTTTCACGGCTCATAAATATTAAACTAATATAAATGTAACCTCTGTGGTCTCAGGGCTGATCACGAGTGAATGAATTTAAAAACTAAAATTTCCAAGCTGCAGTGTCTTTCTCTGTTGTTAGCACTCTAATAGAGGCTGAACAAAAGCACCAGCAACTGTGGTCTGCTCAAGTGCATAAAGGACTCTCGACTTCATTCCCATCTCCTCTCACCCTGAATACCCACTGGTAGAAACTCAACAAACACAAATACTCCCACCTGACTTTGTGAGCTTTGAAAACAGCAATAAAAACACAAATGTTTCCAATGTTCCATTCACAAATCCATGTCCCATATAGTGTGGGGGTATGTGGGCTTCTGTGGCACTGTGGTCATATCAGTGCTGCCATGTCCTTCTTCAGTTATTTGTTGTTGTGCCAGCACAGTCTGGAATTCACCAGTAACAGAAATATCCAAGTGATTTTGTGCTGTAACTTCTGAGATGAAAAACTTGGCTGGGAAAAAAAACCCAGAAGCCATAAATCTATTTGCCTCACCTACTTACTGTGTGATTATCTGGAACAGCTTGTGAAATTATTTGGAAACCTAACATATTTAGCAGGTAGAGACCAAGACTCTCTGTGAGCTTGCCAAAAGCAAACTTTAATTCATGGTTTTGATATCAGGGGAGAGCTATACTTCAAGTGGTCTGATGTAAGGCTTTTCTGACATTTATACGGTGAAATACAACCTAGTCCCATATTTAAAGGAACAAAAAAGTAGTCAGAACAAGAAAATCTCTTAGGAAAGCTTCAAGGCCAATGGCCAAAATTCAAAAGTTACCCTGATCACCCTCATTTCTCCTTTGGGTCTCTGAGAAAGGTTCTTGGATTGTGCAAAGAAAGACATATATATANTAAAGTTGACTTTGAATCTCGAAAGATCAAATATTTTTGGATGATTAATGCCCTCAGCTCTTGCTGTTTTTGTCTGACATTATACAGAACCTAAGAAATGGGAGAAGTGCTTCTGAGTATTCCTGCCACCAAGTATTCAAACTAGAATAGCTGTGTTAGCTGTAAGGCTACCCTTAGTCCTTTAGCTTCCTTCTTGCCTTGCCTCTTGTGCTCAGTCCCTTTCTCAGTCTTGCCTGCTCTTTACAGAGACAGAACACAGAGCCTGCTTCTATCTCAGGTTTCAAATAGGATGATATCTCGTGCCCAGAGAAGGCCAAAAAGATGATCTGTGTAGATGAGCAGAGTGATAGAAAGTAAAATTAGCAATAAAAAATGATTAAAAGTCCATTCTGTAAATCTGCAGTGACATAAAAAAAAAAAAAAGTCCTGGCAGGGGTTGATGATGTCCTTTACAGGAAATGGTGCCTGGGGCATAATTACCCTCTCACGCTGATGATGACAGATGTACAAACCAGAGAGTGATGGGAGTATGAGGCAACTTTGCTCCCTCCTCCAGCCAAGCCACCAAACGTCTCCAGCTGAAAAAGACCTTGTGCTGTAGTTGTGACTCACAGAGGATGGTATCTCCTGTCAAAGAAGGTAAGTGGGGTTGAATATCTTTCTGAAGCAGGTCAGCTGTTGTGGGTGGCACCGAAATGGGGTCAAAAGGAAAAGCAGGTGTCCCAGAAAAGGCATAGATGAATATCTTGGTATGCGAGTCACAGGCAGCTCAGTCTTCAAGCAGGGACTAATCCTGAAGTCTCTGTGGAATACCCAGGCTATGGAAAGATTAGAGCCTCCCCTTGTGTTGTCCTGATGGCCTTTCAGCCTTCCTGGAGGAGAATGGTGCCAGGAGGTTGACATGGCTGGAGGATCTATTTTTCTGATAAAGCAGAAAATGAAGTCCTGAAGTCCTGATTGCCTGTATTTATTCAAGAGCTGATGGCTCAGAGAGAGCAAGGGACTCTTGCCCTTGTGAACACATAATGTCCCACTTCAGTTTCCACGGCACTTTGCTCTTCTTGGCCCAAATAATTGTTCGGTTCTTGTACTGAATAGCAAATGGTTTCAGCTCAGGCACGGCGGTATGAAAAGGCCTGTGACAAAACGCAACTCAGTGCTGACTTAACAAAGTACTGGTGTCTCTGAAGAGCCACCATGGCTGTGGTTTGTATTCAAAGCCTCACAGTGTGCTGGGGAAAACTCCATCAGGCTACACCTGAAAAGGCACCAGTGTGTCTGAAACTCAGAGGCTGTAGCACATGATGATGAAACGAGCAATCCAGAGCCTGGAGCCCTGCATGGGACACCTGCGTGCCTGGGAAGTCCCCTGCTTCTGACAAAGGCTTCCAAGACAATATGTGGCCAGTGCTAACCAAGGAGTAACCTGGTCTAGGGGTGTGCTTATGGGGCAGTAGAAGGGTACTTTCATCCTTCGGGAATGTCAGTCATTGTGCCAGAAGCTGCTTCTCTGTGTTTTCCTTAAAAACAATGAGCACAGATCCTGGAGCCAAAGGCTAGAGTTGTTTCCCCAAGAGGCAAGAAGGTAAGGTTTCATTCCCTCATTTGCCTTGAAAGAACCAAATCCACACTAATTAGGAGGTGTAGACTAGAGATGAGGTATGGTATGTGTGGGCTTGCCTCCATCTAAGCTGAGGTCTCCTGCTTCCCTGGGCAGTGCTGAGGGGAAGACAGGCTTTGGCCACCTGCTGTTTTAAAAGAAGCCCTTGTCTTCCTCTTGTGACTTGGTTTGAAAAGAGAGTGATGTCTGAGGATGTGACATGAGCTAAGCATGTTCTGAAACCACCTCTCAGATCAGCTGTTTCGTGTATCACAGCTGAATGTCCAGTTTCCGTGAGCCAGCAATGTGCACTCACAGCTCAGAAAGCCAATGGAATCCTGGGCTCCATTCAAAGCAGCATGGCCAGCAGGGTGAGGTACGGGATTCTGCCCCTCTGTTCTGCTCTAGTAAGACCCCACTGCAGTGCTGCATCCAGCTCTGGGGTCCCAGCACAGGCAGGACATGGGCTGTTGGAGTGGGTGCAGAGGAAGCCACCAAAATTATTAGAGGAATGGAGAACATCTCCTATGAGGGAAGACTGAGAGAGTTGTTCAGCCAGGAAAAGAGAAGGCTTCTGGGCAGCCTAATCCTGGCCTTCCAGTACTTGAAGAGAACAGCCAAGCAAGAGAGACATTGTTTCTAAGACCATCTAGTGACAGGACAAAGGTGAAAGGACTCAGACTAAAAATAAAGTAGGTTTAGATTAGATATTAGAAAAAATTCTTTACTGTGAGAGTCATGAGGCCCTGGAACAGGTTGTCTAGAGACGCTGGGGATGTCCCATCCCTGGAAGTGTTTACAGGGAGGTTAGATGAGGCTTTGGGCAACCTGCTCTAGTGGAAGGTGTCCCTGTTCATGGCAGGGGTACAGAACTAGACGATTTTTCAGGTTCCTTCCAATCTAAACCATCCTATGACTCTATGATCACAGTTGGACACAGAACAAGAGTTAAGCTCAAGGAAGAAGTATTTGCAAAAACTCAGCCCTGAAACACCTGAGTGAGAAAGAAATCACGCCTTGTAAGTCAGCAGTCTGGGTGCCCCCTGCCCAGATGAGGATTTTTCTAATGGCACTTTTAGATGCAATGCCATGCAGAGAACTAGTGCTTACCCAGACTTTCAGGATTACCTTGATATGGAGCTTTCTGGTGTCTTTTGAAGCATTTGCCTTTTCTTTATCACAGAAAGTGATATTTGATGAAAGTGACAGTCCACATGATCCTTTTGATCAAAGCAGCAGGCATTACTGTTTAACGAAGCTTGTGACTTGAGGTTCTATAAAATATGCTAAGAGCCTGCATTACAAGATCCAGTAATAGAGGAATTAGCTTATAGTGTACACAGGAGAAAAGCTTTGCTGTGAGACAATTTACAGAAGTTCTGGGAAAGGATTGGCTATAATTTTGCTCTGAAACAATGCTGCTGCTTTTATAGCAATTTTTATTGGCAAGTTCATCCTCAAATGTGTTGTTTTATCATTACTTTTCTATTATTCACCGTGAAAAAATATCACCACAAAAATATTACTTGCTCCAGTAGAAAACTCGGTTACTAAGGTTACTAGATGAGATCTGTTTGGAATGATTTACAGCTCCTAAACACACTTTCCTCTCCCAACAAGCTGACTGAGAAGAAGAATCTGCCCTAATAAATTAACCATGGTAAATGCAGACTGACCTACAAATTAAGAAATACAAGGTTAAATACAAACATCGATCAAAGGCAAGAACTATAAATAGATAATGAACTGAAGAAACAATGCCTGCAAAGCAAAAGGCTCCTGGAGTTTTCACATTGGCTGGCGAATGTTACTTAAGTACCCTGCTCAGCAGAAGAGGAGGATACTGCTAACATGCATTCAGAGGAAATGTTGTGCAGCAGGAAACCTCATCACATCCACCTAGAATAATTCAAGAAAAAATAAAAAACATCCTCAATGAAACTCTGCAGGGAAGTTCAGCCTAACTTCTCCAGGGCCAAGGCTGTAACCTGACAGACAGTATCACTGCCTTTACACAGATGAGAAGTTGTTGCTTAGATTGCGCATTTTCTATTACTTGTTTGGCTGTTGGTGAAATCCAAAGCTGTATTTTACAGTGGGGCTACCCCTTATCTTTCTGCTTTTTGGTAGAACTGAAATCTGTAAAAGCAAGTACCATCACTAACAATGAAACATAAATTGTACAGGCAAACAAGCACATCCCTGTGTGTCATCACAGGTCTATTGCCTTCAGTGCAGTCACACAGACATTCAGTGAGTGAGGATTCAGACTCATAGGAATGGGGCTCTTCCAGGCATGCATTTAGTTTTTGCACTGTTGACATCCCTGTTTTGAAAGGCAGGTCCTAACCTAAAGCTCTCACCTGAAGTGGGATTCTCTCTGGAGCCACCATCAAAGGTTTTGGGAATACACTGCTTCATTGAAAACATGATCCTTGCTGGAAGTCCCTGAACCTTCATGGTGGTAAATAATGGATAGACAGTTTCCCTCAGAGGTGCAGGACAGGCCCCAGGGAGGTGAGGAGACTAGGAAATGTTCTCTGCTAATTAAAGTGCCGTTTTCATGTAGCTGCCTCTGGCAGCAGGGAATACTGTATGTAGCACTGGAAGGGATGTAGGAGCAGATTTAGAACTAGAATGGTACTACTCAGATGAGAACATTGTCTTTGATAACCACGGAGGAAAAAAACAAGATGGAAAGGATATGGTTTAATTAGGTCACCAGTGTAATAACTCACCTGGGAGTACCACTTGGAAGTATGCTGTAGCAAACAAGTGTCTTTTTTACCCTTAAGCCCCTCTCCTTTGGAAGGCTCTGTCTGCTTTCCCACTATCAAGACCCTGAGGAAACAGGAGCAGCATTATTGAGGTTGGAAGAAGTCCCTGGAGACCGTCTAGTCCAAGGGCCCGTGCTCAGTGCAGCATCTGCTAGACAGGTTGCCCAGAATCAGGAGTGTGAGCAGGCTGCTCAAGACTGTTCAGTCAGATTTTGAATACCTCTGAGAACACAGACTTCACAATGTGTTTGGGCAACTTGTCCCAATGTTTGACCAGTTCAACCATAAAAATGTTTTTATTTCTTATGTTTAAATTGATTTTCTTTGAATTTCAATTAGTGCTCATTGTTTCTTGTAAGATCACCAGGCACCACTAAGAGCTTGTCTCCATCTTCTTTACTGCCTCCAATCAGGTACTTATACACAGTGACAAGATCTCTCTGGCCATCTCTTCTCCAAGCTGAACAGTCCCTCCTCTCTCAGCCTCTCCTCAGGTCCCACATGGGCTTGCCCCAGGTTTTACTTTCAATTCCTGGCAGCTGAATGTACTTATGAAAGAACAGATTTTGCCCTAGAGGTTTGCCACAAGGTGATGCTGCTAGTTAAACCTATTTCTCCTACACCCCACCTCTCAGACTGAGATCTTGGAGGCTTCATTTCCTCACTGTTATCAGCTAAAGGCACATCTGCTTTCTGATTCACTTAGGATGATTTTTAAATCAAGCTGATGCTGCACTTGATTCTTTCTAGCTGGTACACTGACTTATCACCTTGGAGAAGTCCTAGCCATGCCCTAAATCCTGATGATTAAGTCAGCCTTTTAATAATATCCCAAATCATTTCTGTGCAGGTGTACAATAATAATTTTATGAGGCAGTTTCTTGGCTGTAGAAAGGTATAGCAGAGCCTGTCTCGGAGCATATTGCTCATTTTGATGCCAGCCAAGAGCCATATTGTCATTGAGGCATTGCTGTATGTGCCTTCCTATCCCCCCTCTGCCAGCTGCTAAAATATCTTTCTTCTTGTCACTCCATTCCAGCCAGTTTAGTGACCTTCCTCAGGAAATCAGCTGTCTGTGCCCTGGGCTTGTGTACCTGGGCACTGCTCCCTTGGCTTATTCACAGCATCTTGAAGTGGGATTTGGAAAATCACTGAATGTGCTGTTCCACAGTTCCTGTGTATACATGGAGGCAGTGGCATCTCAGCTCTCCTTGAATTTACACTGTTCTGGATGGAAGAAATGAGAAGGAAGTGTCTTATTTTCTTTTATCAGGGAAACAGAGTGAACTGTCTCTTGCATGCTGCCACAGCAGAGTTCATCTCTGAGATGATGCTTTGACCTGTGAGATGAGGCTGGTGACCAGATCGGGCATGAGAAATGTCTCAGTGTGGCATTGTCCATCCAATGCTTCTGTTTTCCATGATCCATCACCCCAGTGTGGAGCTTTCTGTCAGCTAGGGAGGAGCACAGAGGGAGGGGGTGAAGGGACAGGCAAAGATATTCTGACTGCTCTGAGATCTTCCCTGTTGTGAATCCTGTGGGCTGAGGTTTTGTGTAAATCCCTTCCTGCTGAACCCAACCCAGAACGTGAGGAACTACCTGCCACAGCCTACCAGTCAAGTTGTTTTACACTGAGACAGCTCTTCTTAAGGAGCAGCTGGAATGCCACAAAGAAACAACAATACACCATGACTCAGGAGGGAAAACAGAAGTCCCACATAATGGGAACCTAAATGTTGTTAAATGTTCCTCCTCTTCTACTCTCTGTCCCAAACTGGCAGTTCAGTGGGAGCAAATCGAAGACTACACATGATAAATGCCCATACACACACAGAGACAGCTGAGCTTGGGGCTGGCTGTCAGGATGTGCGTGTTGCTGGCTTGCAGCCTAGGAAAAGCTGGAGGAAACAGTGACAGCTAACAGGAAGCACTGCTTTCAGATCAGGCAATTTGGATGCTGCTGTGGTGCCCTCTCACAAAGGCTTTACTTTTTGCTAATGAAAGATATTCTGAAGGAGGTAAATCCCTTTCTTAATCCACTCCCACACCCTCATAAATTCACGACAGCTGATGGGCATAATTTGTTCTAATTACTTTGGTTCTTAGATGACTTCTTTACCTATGTGTCCTTTGAATTTAAAGTACAATAACCAGCAGTGTAACTTGCCTGCATATCAGTCAGCTGTTATATGTTTTAGCTAAGGAATAGCACAGTTGAGTTCACATATTTGTTGAATGAGTTACAGAATTTATGAAAATCTGTTCAGATAACCTTAATGAATTGTATTACCACAGTATTAGTAATTCAGAGCTTTGACTGAAAGTAAAGAGACAATTCCTCTAGGCACCATCAGCCTAATTCCTCTTTGGTCATAGGACAGAGTGCAGCAACCTACTCATGCCTCACCTTGAGGAGGGAAAGGAAACCACGGTTGGACAGGGGCATAACCCTTGTGTGGAAACACATGCCCAGATCTCTGTTTGGCTCTGCTGGCAATGGCTTTCTCATCAGCCTAGGTCTAGGTAATGGATCAGCCAAGGAATACCTACTTACTTCCACCTCTCTGTTTTGTTTAGAAAGTGGGTTTTTTTGTGCAAAATTGCTTTTTTCTGGTCAACAACCATTCATCAGCAAAGAGAAGGTCATGTACCTCTGGCAGTACTGCCTTGCATCACTTATTTCTCGTGAAGGGCAAGGTCAGCACAATGGGAGTGCATGCTTTGCACTGTCAGTAGTCCTGGGCTGAGTTCACTTCCATGCCTGGTTCCTTTCTCCTGGGTCATCATGGCACAAACATGGTCATAAAATCTGGTCTCTGATAGAAACATTTCAGAATGAGGAGGTGGGAAATGTTCAACTCTATATTCAGAGTGAACCTAAAGTACTGTAAGTGTAACAAATACAAGGGTGAGGGGATATTTAAAACAGAAATGTTCTGAGGCAACCAGATATAAAGTTTGGGTCCTGACCAGATATGATGTAAGCAGCACAGGAAGACTCTGTATTAAAAGCAAACCCTTTTTAGCTGAATGATCAGAGAGTACTCATCTTCTGTAGTCTATAAAAGTAAATTTATATACAGGGAAAGCCTCTACAAAGTATAAACAAGATCAAAATGCAGCCTCATTACCGGTTACCCTGGTAAGTGCTGTGCCACACAGAGCTCTACAGGAGAGAGTTTCTGAGGAGAAGAAATGAGCCAGCCAAAATATTATCTTCTAGGCTCATAGCCCACTGCTTCCTGTCAGTCACTAGATAAATTCTTCCTCAGGATGATTTTCTTTGCCAAAGGGAGCACAGTGCTGCTGTCTGCGATACACAGTCTCGAAAACATAGGTTTCTGTTTATCGGCTCAAGCTGTACTTGGGCTTCTGGACCTTCACTTGGGTTATCATGTCTAGTTGCTGGCTTACAGCTGCAAATCAGGTGCCAGAGGAGAGTCAAATTCGATTTGATGCTGTAATTAATTCTGTAGGAATAAAAATGCTTGCAGGAATATGATAGCTCCTTCCGTCTGCAAGCAGTGATGTTTGGTTCCAGCCAGGCTGAAAATACATCATATTTACTCAAATGTAAAGCATTGGATTAATTTTCAAACATATTTGTTAACAGCCAAAAGCCTCTGCCTATCACAGAGGAAAAACACAGCCTATTATCTGAATGCCTAGGTCCTGCTGAATTCCTTCAAGCCCTGTGAAGCAGCATCAAAGGAGGAAATTGGCAGCCACTATTTGGGGTTTTGTGTCCCTTCTCCAGCTAATGCAGAGGTTCTTTTATCAATGAGCCTACAGGAACCCAGTAGGACTTGCATTCTTGTGATCTGATGAAGGACCAAGGCATGAGCTCAGGGTGCAGGGGACTTGAAAAATGGGAAGTGTTGGATGGGAATGTTACAGGAAGGGCTGTGGTTTGGAAATACAGGATGATGTGGAAAGAGGAAAAAGAAGACCTAGAGGTGACATATAGGCAAATTATATCTTATTAGTTTAGCTCATGAATCTATCTATGTTGGATAACTAGCGAAAGTCCTAACCTTACCCAAGTTTTAAATAAGTTGTCTTTGTATGTATAATATATGTCTAAGAAGCAGAAATTTGTGCTGTTGCCATTCAAGGACAGGCTATGGGATTCTGTTTCTTCAGTTGGTCTTCCAATCATAAGCCAAGGACTAAGGACTGCTTGTCCCTTACACATAAAATGTCGCCATAGGGTGTCCTCTGCTGTTGACCTCACTCTGCCCACATGACTTTGACGCAGCTGATATGGAGCACGGCATTGAGGGGTTCTTTGTGGACCTGTCCTAAATCCTGGATCTCCATTCCCAGTGATGCTAGACTTGTTCACACACTTGAAACAAGTTCAATACCAAGGAAAGTCCATTTTCTGCCCCAGCCCTCAGCTGCCCCAAGTCTGCAGGCCACTCTGCTGAGCCTTGAAAGCAGCAGAGATGCTACTGCACACTGATGTGGCTGTGATATGGGCCATCCACCGAGGGTGAGGAATGCACTGCTCTCCACACGAAGTTTTTAAAGGTGAAATGCTCAGTGTAGATAAGTAAAATAAATAGCAGCTGTGGTTATCTCAGTCACCCACTGTATGGAGAATTGCTCGTGATGGTGTCCCATCACTCCACCATTCAGCTTCACCATGCTTTTCAAGATAACCTTGTTTTTTAAAAAGCTAAAAAATACTAGCCTTTAATCTAGTTTGTTTTGTCAAGTGTAATGCAATTCATGGGTGACTGTATTAGCTTTGACATGAAAAACTCATGGCTTCAATGCCTTCCTCAAGAAAGAAGATAATGTAGATATTTTTCACTGTGAAGGTACTAACATACTAATGGTTTTGATTTAAAATGGTGATATTTCAAACACCTCATGTGAAAACAGAAGAGAACCAGTGTAGGAAGGAAGCTGCTCTTCATGAAGAATTGGATGTTTTGGAGGAAAAACTCCTTTGACTTTGGCAACTTCAGTGCTTACAACAGCTAAAATTTAGACATGTGCAATGCAATTATTTTTCCTGGGGGCTATGGCTTAGTGACATGCTTAAGATTTGAAGAAAGACAGCAGAGGAAAAAACCCCACACTTTGTTGAGCCATCCCATGATAAAGATGTACTAAAAATTCCAATTTTTTCTCACCAGCTGCATATAGACTCCACTGCCCTTTCAGCTTGGAAAGTAAAGTCATTAAATATCACCTTGTTTCGTTTTTCTTTTTCACTTCATTGTTTCAGTTGGTCTCACCTGTAACTGTTATGTGTTGTTTTTACTGCTTTTCTGCTTCTCTGCATCCCTTCTCTTCTGTGGATTTTGTTTCTACTCCTGAAGGGCTCCTCATAGAACTGGAAGCTCAGCATGGACTCACTCAGGTCACTCATTCGACTTGTTTTCCTCTATAATTTCTTGCCCATTTTCCCTCAGCATGCCGTGATAGACAACAACAGTATGACAAAGGCATGCTAGTCTGTTTGATTCTGTTCCAATCCTGTACACCACCCCTGACCTCCTCTGTGCACCAGTCCTGCTCTGCCCTGACTATTTCAGTGCTCCTTTTCAGGCTCTCTCTCACTCCCTTGTGGGGATCTAACGCCCAGTGATTGTTGCAGCACACAATGCCTTCCCTTTTTGGAAGGGAGTTTTAGAAGTCAAAACTACCGTGGTTTTTGTGCCTCTGCAGCTCACCAGTGGCAAACCCCAGCCAACAGCACACTGCCAAGGACTTGTGCTAGAGAGGACCTGGGAGGGCTGGAGTAGGGGGGGGTCCCTTTTTCTTGTAATGTTGTAACAAGAAATGCTCTTGGTTAAGAATAGACTTTGCCTGGAGAAACAGGGACTGTAAATAACAGCACTCATTGGTGATTTTCCTTGACACAACCAGCTGCAAGGGCCACCTGGATGACCGATGTAGATGCAGCTGTAGTGAGGCTGTTAGTGCCCAGCAGCAGGGAGACTCAGGTTTCTCTAGGACATGCTCCTGTTACGTTTTACCAGAGTTGTGTTTGGCACTTACTTACATTGAGGGGTTTTTTTTTTCAGGAAAAGTGTAAAAAAACATACATTGGTGTAGTTTCCTGTGAAGTGCTTCTATCCAACACAGAACTGAATATCTTCCGTTCGCTAGGATGTACCTGGAAACCCCTCCTAGTCAGGGGGTTGTAATGTCAGTGTGGAAAGGGAGCAAAACAGCAGTAATGTTTTATTTTGACCAGAGGATTCTGCAAGCTTCTGCCACCGCATGGTCCTACCTCCAACCTGCCTTGTTCTGAGTGCTCCTGCGGTCACACTCCCTGAGCTTGTACCCAGCCCTAGGTCTCTCTGCTTCCCTGCATCCTTATTTTTCTTGAACAGGAGAAGTATATTCTGTACAGACACCTTGTCTTTGTGCGCTGTCTTACCTCTTTCCTCTTACAATAACTTCAGCTCTTCCCAGGCTCTCTTCCTCCTCTGTGCTATTTATCTACATCCATTGATACTCTTGTCCCCCGCCTCATTGTTCCTCTTTATGTTATAATTAGTATGTCCAGCACAGCTTTAGTTCATTTAATTTAATAATTTTTTATCTTGTTCTTCATTCCTCTTTCTCAGAACCTCACTTCTTGCTGTTTTAAGTTAATTCTTGTTGGTTATTCAACTGTTAACAAAATGAAATATAATGACCATCTATCAAGATCCATTTTCCATTTACCCATGAAAGTGTTATGATCACTTTTGATTAAAATACAGATGGGCCTGCATGGATCTGAGTAAAAACTAAAATGAAAGAAAACTCACCTCAAGGTTTGTTTAAAACTTCATCTGATTCCAAATCTGTATTTCTGTAACATCACCCCATGTCTATATTCTGTGCGCTCTAATAATACACAATTTCTTTGGTATTAGGAGTTCACAGCTCATTTGGCTTACATCACCTGTAGTGCCAGCACAAAGCTGAACTATGTAAGCCTCAATTTACCTCCCTAGAACTGAAAATTAGTCATCTGT
The DNA here is from genome assembly GCA_008694505.1 of Cyanoderma ruficeps. Lineage (NCBI taxonomy): Eukaryota > Metazoa > Chordata > Aves > Passeriformes > Timaliidae > Cyanoderma > Cyanoderma ruficeps. The sequence goes on from VZDJ01007755.1 coordinate 35,556,259, forward strand.
AAGCAGTCAATCGTGCTGATTACAGTGATCACTAAACCAGCCGCATCCTTATCTTACTTGCTCAGTTTTTAGGACTGGAAACGGTTGCATCAACTTCATTTCTGCTACATGTTCTCCCTCTCTATCTCTCTGCCTTTTTTCCTCTTAATTCACATTTGTTTTGAACTGAAAATGAAACATCACAAATTATCTATAAAACACAGCTAAATATAAGGTAAAGCCCTCAGGGAAACATCACCCTGGCTGAACACAGACGGTTTCTCCTTTCTGTTAGAGTACCCAAACCAAAGAGATTCATTATAACTCCTTGATTAGAAGGTTTATATCCTCCTCTTTGTGCTCATTTTTAATTCGATTATTTTCCCCACCCCAGATACAACACAATCCATCCACTGCATCCTGGGCAGATCATCTTTTAAGGATGACTCCCCTATTACACTTAGTAACAGGTGGAGTCGTTTCCTTGCATCCATACATCTGAGAGGTGGAGGAATAAGAGAGATTGCACTGAGGGCACCAAACTGCAGGGGTTTCTCTTTTATGTCAGATATCGTAAAAATGTGGCACACACACTGACTCCCAATATTTGTGCCAGCATTGATTCTCTTTGGAAATTTCATATTAAATTGCTTTTCAAAGGCATAATGGAGAGCTGGTAACTGGTTTCTGAAAGGTCAAGTTTTCTTTATTCTGCCTGCTCTGCCCTGTAGCATCCATGTAATACCATTAAAATTTCCTTCCTCTAAACTCTGAACAAGAAGAAGCCAGACATGTTTACCACATCCTTCCTTCTTTGGCTCTCAATTTTCAGACCAAAAATATATCTTTTCCCTTATTTAAACTGCAGCTGCAAGTGCATATCAGTTCACTGGAACCAAGGGGTCCATGATTCCAGTATTCCCATGTCCCCATGTGCTTCTGATTGTCAAAGCTGCTAAGTATGAAGGATATTGAGCTGTCCAGGTTTCCAGGTAAACTTCACCTTTGGCTTTCTTTACTTGACATTCTGCAAACCTTCTCTGAAGACCTGTGCCATAAGGAGTCTGATTTCTATCATCTGCTCAAAACAATTTTTTTTTCTTTCCTACATAGCTTTATGCAGAATAGCTCCTCAAAAATCACATTCCCCTCTAAGTACTTTTCCTTGTATTATACCTAGATATTAATTGCTTCTTCCCTAGAAATCAGCCTACTGTGATGACAGAAACACTGGGTAATAGGGAGTGTGTCTGCTGAGCACTGGCAATTATGGCACTTTTTCTGTGTCCGTAGGTTCATGGAGGTTGTCTCTGTCTCCGCAGTTCATCTGGCTGGTGATATTTGTCAGATGGCTCGTGGATATACCCGACAGGTAAAGCCTGAGCTCATAGGTCTGGAGGCTACAACGCATTCCCAAAGGACCTGACTGCTGTAGGCCATAGAGAAACTTTTGTTAGGAGGTGCTGCAGCCTCGGGATATCTTTTTTGAGAAGACATTCCTTTCTCAAAGACTTGGGAACTGTAAAACTGAAGGACTGGATGTGTGAGCTCTGCTCTGACGTTTGTGACACAAATATGGCCAGACAGAGATATGAAGCATGGGTCTCTCTCACTCGACTCCCAGAGCACACGAAGCACGGAGAGGGTGTCTGCACGGAGGGAGGACAGAGAGTTGGCTGAAAGCTTTCCACAGGAGCCATGCTGCCCTTGGTCTGCCAAAGCATGTAGGCAAGGTGTATGAGGCAGCCCAGCTTCGTCCACATCAAGGGTCACTGCTCAGTCTTGGCAGAGTGTGGCACCTTCTGCTGTGGGTGTGCTGCAGGTAGCAGCGCTGCAGCTGCCCTGACAGGCAGCCCTGCAGGAGCAGGACAGGTGTCCAACAGCTGCCTGGCTGAGCTGATGTCTGTCCCCACACCCTCACTGTCCTCCTCATAGTGCAGAGGAGGGAGAGTGGAGGGGAGGTAACAACTCTGCTGTTGGGGAATGCAATTGCCTGGTTCTTTTCTGTACTCATCAGGGCATGGATTATTTCTGCTTGCAGCTCTAATGAAGAAACGATGTCAAGAGACGGCAGCAGCAAACCCAATCTAGCTTCATCACCTTGCAGGTAAGGGCTCAACCAGCTGTGCTGCCGTGCCAGCATTTAGCTAAGCAGCGTCCATTCAGAACAAATGCAGTGTGACTGAGCAGCAAGTTCACCATTTAAAGTGAAAATCAACACTTCCCAGCAGTGAGGCAGATCATTAAACATTTCGTTGCATGAGCCAGCATCACTTTTCTAAAAAAAGTGTCAGGGTGTTCAGCCAAATGGGCAATTCAGTTGGCTTAACTTTCCTGACCGCTTTCTAATTTGGTTTTAATGAAGATATAATTAAGAGGTAATGTCAGTAGAGCAGAACATTGTCACACAATAATGGTCTCCTGCTGCTGTATAAATGGTAAATGCAATAAATACAGAAGGCAAGCCGGGATGTTTATTTTCAAAGCAGGAGGCATTGTTCTTGGGACACACTTCTGTTTTGATACCTTTATTTCCATTTTGTTGGAAAAATGAGGGGCAGCAGATTTAATTCCTTTTGGCCTGCAGCCACTTCACAGGAGTAGGAGGACAACTTTCAAGGTGGCTCTGCTGCAGCTGGGAGGTGCTGCTGCTGGATGGTGGCTCATGGGTTAGACTAAAAATTCCTCACTTTAACCTGATTGTCCAGTGGTATTTGTGCTGCCGTGGGGAATGCAACAATTGAGAGCCTCAGTCAGCCAGCACTACAGAATAACTTGACCATTACAGTGCTGCTTATGAAAGAAAACCACCTTGAGAAACCAGTCCTTTTATTTTTTCACTGGCTGGAGCTTATGATCTTCGTCTTTTCTGGTGAATAACGTCTGCCTTCCAGCATTGCAATAGCAGAAATAAGGATTTTATGTTCTAGCCCATACCGTTCACCTCCACTGCAATTCAGGCTGCAAAATTATTTCCGTTCTGAACTTCAGTTCCCATTTTTCTTTTAAGTTTTTTGCAAAACTTCTTTGGGGAGAAATTCTCTTCCAAGGCATTTAAGCCAAGTAATAGCTTTAACAGTTTTTGCCTTATGAAGGCTGACAAGATATACTGTCTCCTAAAGCTAAGACTGTTTTTTCAAGCAGAAAACTGCATGAAATAACTGCAAATGAGACTTATGCTAAAATATGGATAAATCTTGGAAGTTAAAACTTCCTGTGAAATTAGTACTTGCTGAAGAGCACTGCCTTTGTTCTGTCTGAAATATTTGGTGTTTTGAATTTGCAAAATAATGACAATTTTAGAGCACATGGAGTAAATCTTAAGTCTTCCGGGACATTGGAGAAATAATACCTCCTATATAGTGCTCTTAATCGATAACTCTCAAGGCATTTCATGCTGATCAGAATAAGGGCTAACCAGGTATGAGTACATTTTAAAAAAATCCAGGGTTTTTCCATTCTGAAGTAGAAGCAAATCCAGCCTTTCAAAAATGCTAATAAAAACCAGGAGACCGTTAGCACACCATATGTTAAGTACATCCAAGCTGAGGGGGATTTGCCTTCAAGCCCAGAGTAGGCCTTGCATTTAAATGTGCCCTAACTACTGTGTTGCCTGCAGTCACTCTGCTCCTGTGGTGGGAGATGTTCACGCTGACAGGGACGAGCCAGGCTCCATGTGTTTGTGACTGAGCAGTTGGCTGGAAGATGGAAACACCCAAACTTCTGAATCTCCCTCTTGGTTCATGCGGGTCTGGTTTGAGTCTGCCATCTTCTCTAAGAGGATATGCTGCCCCTTCATCTGTTCCAGTGACATGGTGAAATAGGCTCTTCACCTATTTTCCATTTGTGAATTACAGCTTGTACCAGCTCCCTGCTGCCTTACAGGGAGCACTGAGATGTTGTTTTCCATTTACTCCTCTCCAGCTGAGGTTGAGCACTTTCTCTGATGAAATGGGACATCTCCCCCTGGACCAGAGAAACGTGCCTGCCACACAGAAATTGTTGTGACAGATATATTCCCAGGAAAGACTTTTTCTGTCATATCATAATTTTACAGCCAGAAAAAGTTATTTTAGCAACATGCAGACCCCCAAGTCAGTATTGTAGCATCATCTTCTCAGAGAGGAAAGACAGGATATCACAAGCATGAAACCTGTGGCAGAGCTGGGTGTAAGACATAAACTTCCAGTGCACATTCAGCATTTTGTCTTAGACTTGGCTGTGGAGAACAATTGCAGTGCAAACAGCACTGAGTATTTTCAGATCCAGTGCTGTGAATTTGGATGACTACATGTATTTAAGTGTCGGGGGGCTGCAATTACATCAGGGTAACCCAATTTAGTTAGCACTGTGTGGAGCAATTTTGTGTCTCTGTAGGCTGTGGCCAAATCACATGCAGGAGTTGTGTTTAGATGAAGTAACACTTGTGTAGGCAAAGCAAATATTAGAAAGTGAAAGAGATCTGGTGTAATGGGATCACTTTGTCTTGAGCCTGCTTCTGCTGAGACCTGGCAGGTGGTCAGTTCCCCCATGACGAGCTGCTCCCACCAGCTCAGTTTAAAAACTCCTGGGGACAGCAGGAGGCTATAATCCAGCTGAAAGAATCTAGTGGACCACCTATCTTCTTACAAGAAAATGGCCTTTACAGCTTGCCTATGCTGTCAGGAGCTGAAGGAAATAATGTAGGTCTTCTTAAGCTTTCATGCCCTGGATGCTGTTTGTACTCTTCGGTGAGGAAGTCACCCTTCTTCCCAAAACTTGTCCTCTGGCAGCACTTCAGAGGGCACAAGGAGCCAGTGCCCTGGGTCACCCTTTCAGAAGGACTTGTGTGTCCTTGCCCAGCTGAGAGAGAAGGATGGTGGATCCAGCAGGAGAAATCTCTGTCTGAGGCTCAGTGCAAACAGCAGGAGGATGCCAGCAGCTGTGACACAAAGGGCACCTGAGGCTCCTCTCCCACTTATACTCAGAACCAAGTAGGGAGGTGACCATGGCACTCTGGTGGCAGGCAGGGGGGCAGCTGCAATGCCCTGGTGCTGTGTGCACCCCAAGAGATCCAGCACCTCAGAGAGCTGAGGAATTGGCCAGAGCAGCTGCCTGGGCTGTCCTCAGCCACCCAGGAAAAGCTTGAGACTATGGCAGGGACAGAAGAAGCCCTGCATGAACAACAAGGGATAAGATGTCCCTATCCCTAAACCACTGTGACTTGGGAATGTGCTCTTTGCTTCCCTACACCACCAAAGGGCTGTCACCATGCACTTGGCTGGCTGCTGGAAGTGAATCTGGGGAGAGAAGAGCAAGGAGCACCATATTCCTCCTTGAATAAGGGACTCTCAGGATTTTCCCTCACCCTGTGGGAGCATTTCACTTTGCAGCAAGCAGCACTATAAATTTCACCTATTGGTAGAAGTAAAGATGTTTTATGGTTGTCCAGACTAAGCTGTGATTGACTTAAAGTCTAACAAATCATTCCTTTAAAGTCTAACAAATCAATCTCCTCCCACTGTCCCTTTAACCATGCTACACAGAGTGCCAGCTCTTCCTTTAAAGATAACAGGAGAGGGAGGGAACAGCTGTCACCAACATCTAAAGAATGAATGAATGAATGTTGAGCCATCCTATAATTTCCCTCTGCTTGGGCATAAGAACCGGAGGAAAATAAGCAGAGCAGAAATCCTCTGGCAGGAAGCAGTCAGAGCTCCTCAGCACATCACACCTGTGCTGTCAGGAGCCAGACCAGTCCACCTAAAGCTCTGAAGCAGCTGCTTCCTCAGAAGAGTGGGGGGGGGGTGGTTAGGGAAGGATGAAGAGCCAGTGGGAGCCTCGCCACAAAGGGGTTTTTGTTGAAAGGTGCTACACAACACTGTACATTGTGATGGAGAGGACAAGGTGGAGTATTTCCAGTGGGAGATGATGCATTTATACAAATTGGAATGCATGCTCTTTTCTCTGTTGGAATATTATCATTGTCCTTTATTACATTAAAGGGGAACATCTTTATCTCACGGTGATTTGGGTGGGATATGACATTTCTTAATGTAAAGGGGGACTGTAATATCAAGGAGACAACCGTGAAATAACACATTACACACTGAATTGAACAGCAGGCTCATTTACATTCCTTTAATTTGGAAATATGAACATTCAGAAAAGCTCTTCTCCGCTTGCATTCCCTTATTTGGGAAACATGTAAATTATATTTATGATAATTTAGTATTTAACTGGTACAAGCATTGCAAATTCCAGAAGCAAACATTTTAAAATAGGCAGGAGCTGTGCCAGCCGTCTTTGGAAATGCGTGAGGTAAAAGCCACCTCTGCGGATGACTCCGAACGCAGCGCCTCCAGCTTCTGGACCTGCACTTGCAAATGCTTGTAAAGCAGATGGGACAGCAATGGTGAGGCTTGCAGGGCTGGAACTTTTGTCCCAATCATACTTTAGGTTTATCACATTTGGCAGATGGATTTAATTAATAAAGCTCTTCTGCTGCGTGTGGAGTCGTGTTTTTGCAGCCTATGAGATCCCAGAATGGCAAATGAAAATGACAGCAGAGGAGCTTTAAGATCAGCTGTGCTCAGATGATGCTGAGAGGCCTCTTCTACAGTAATCCCACTGCTACATTTTCCAACCTCGCCTTGGAAACCTTCTACCAATCGTGAGTCATGTTCAGCTGCTCATCAGTCAGCTTATTCTATTACGTGTGTAATAGCCCTTATTATAGAGTCATTTCTCTTGTATCTAAATGGGATTGTTCCACTTTTAATCCAATACCCTTCCTCCATCTCTGCTGCAGGGAAGGTCCTTCCTGACAGCACACAAATACGAGCGTTCATCCCAGAGCTACCTGGACTCCCTCCTGCACTGTGAATTGCTTTCTGCCACCCCCCCCCCTCCCCACCCTGTGGTTCTCTTCACCATTCCTGCTGCCCATCCTCAGGTCCTCTGTCACTTTTCACTGTCCTTTCTAGAAAGTGAGGCTTAAAATTATGTCCTGTGCTCCAGTCTTACCCAGATTGCATAATGCTGCACCCACCACTCCCTTTTTGTCACATGGCAGAACTCTTTATACCCCTCGGGACAGTGATTGCTTTCCTCCCAATGGGAACTCTTTTCCTTACCTACTATAACCCCAAGGTATTTTCCTATAATAATGTTTCCTAAATATTTGTGTTGATTATTGTTATTTCTCTCCAGGTGCAATACTGTCACATTCATCAGTATTAAGTAAATTTTATTTTGTTAACATCTTCCCATGACTCAGAACATGCCAGGTAATTCTACAATTGGGATTTGCTATCCCTTTTCACCTATCCATTTCATATTTTATTGCTTTCAGTACTAGTAAGGTTAAACACCGCATTGCCTCATATAAATCAAAAGGCCTGAGTACCGAGGGGAATAAAAATATTTGGAAAAATAATTGGAAGCTGAAATAGGACTTAAAAAAACCCAAACAAACAAGAAATATACACTCTTTTCTCATGAAATATAACCATTGGATTTTAAATTTTTCTCCTTGCCCAAACTTGAATAAAAAGATAGAAGATAAAAGCACCAAACAAACTGAAAATGTTAACATAAAAGTTTAGGTCTGGAAAATATTTTCAACTGTTTTTTTTTAAAGAAATTATTTGGGGTTTTTTCTTTGTTTGTTTGTTTATGTTCTGATTTAGGGCAAATTTGGGAGAACATTTTCATCTGAGTTGTGCATCTATTGGGAGCAAAATTGTTCTGAGTAATTCTGACAGAGTCTGTGAGAAGAAAATACCTGGGTTTTTTTCTGCCTGCTTCACAGAAGGGGCAGTAAAAAATCATTGCTCTGAATAAGAGTTTGTAAGAGTTTGTTTCAGCAGAGCTCTGAAACGTTTGCCTGCGAGCCATGGCTCAATGGGCTTCTATGTGTCTTTGCTGTGCAGAGCAGGGACTGAAGCAAGAACATGCTGCAAACTTCAGTCAACAGCAGTCCAGATAGCAAAGTTTTATTCAAACAAACAAGATCACCATAACAAAAAACCAAAACCATCCAAAATATATCTGAAAACCAGAAATGTTTACATACTCATTTCTTGACATTGTCCATAGCCTTTTATATATTCATGAGCAATTTCCTACACAAACATGTATGGAGAAAGGACAATCCCATCTGAAGGAAATACCATATATATATAATAAGAAAGGCATAGATAAACAGAGGTCTAGTTAATGAAAAAAGACATTTTTTCTCAGAGACCCAAACACTTGGACTGAGCTCAGAGGAGGAAATGAGAGGCTCATGCCCGTTCCTCAGGAATATGCAAATTTACAAATTAGCTGTCTTGCACTGTGCATTGAACCCATGCTACAAGAAGTACCTGCTATTGCATGAAGGTGTAAGAAGCTCTGGGCATGGGTTGTCCACGAGGGGCTGCTGGTACTTCTGAAAATGGCATTGGGTTATGTCTGCTGTCTGGCACTAAAACGACCCCAATTCTTTTAATGACAATACAAACACAGCACCATTTGGCATGCCCTGTGAATGGCTGACTCCCAGATGCCATTATCAGCTCGTGGCCAATGTTTTAAAGTTTCAACCTTCTTAGTAGGTCTGCCTTGTACCTGTGTTGCTTATTCCCATCAGGTTTGAGGAACATTGGTTTAGGTTATCCCTAAAGCAAAGAAGGGTACAGGAGGGAAGCCCAATCAGGATTCCTTGATTACCTGAGATTTGCTCTGACAGATTCATTTTCAGTAATTGTGCCTGCACACCTGATTTAGGACTCCTCAGCAGACAGCAGTGGAAGCTGATTTCTTTGAAAGTAAATACCCAGCAGCCAAGACTATAACAGATGTTATGGATGAGACCAGTAATTCACTTAACTCTGTCTCAAAACCCCTCTTTTCTATACATTTCACCTCAGTATTCTCCTGGGCAATCACTATTCCTCCTAAATTTGTGGTTCTCATTTAATTCCCTGACATGTTCTTTTTTAAGGCTTTATTTTCAGCTATTGAAGTACAAGAAGTTGCCTGGAGCCTTGCTTTCCAGAAAGGCAAGAACAGACTTCACTGTTGGTAACTAAAAGGGAATGCTTTCCATTTTGGCATGAACATCTCTGAGGGCCTTTCTGAACTCACCTGCACTTTTCCACAATGTTCTGCATTTCTAATGGATGCAAATCTTTTCCTGTTCTGACAGTGGAGGACACAGCACTTAAACCAAACCCTGTCAATAAAGTAACTTGCTCTGAGATGAATGTCTTGGAATTAGGGATAGTGAACACATCCCTCTGCCCTTAGGGTTTCTTAATTTATCTTGCACCAGGGGCAGTCCTGGGCAGGGGCATCAATCTGCAGGAGCCCGGGTCAGGGACAACCCTAGCAGGAGTCACCCAGCAGACACCAGTGCATCCCCTCTGGAAGCAGGCCCATGGTTGTAGGGGCTGTGGTCACACAGCCCATGGTCACACAGTCTGTGACATCACTCAGGTTAAGAGGCAAGTGCTGCCTATGGCACCTTGTTGGGCTGGCCTGTAGATGCACATTAAGATGCCATGAACAGGTAATCATTCTTTTCACGGCATTGCATCAGAAATGCTACTGAAATCACTACAAATTATGCCTGCTGTATAATCTTTTTTCCTTTACCTAGTCTATAATTACAGCAGCTCCAAACAAAAAAATCACCAAACAGTATTGGATTTTTCTGTCATGATCTGTGTTTAGGTTTTGGCAGGATTCAATTTTAATTTCAACTTCAACGATAACACTTCATTACCTGTGTTCTTTATTTATAGTTACACACTTCTCATTTAAACTGATGTAAATATTTTTCGACTTGTATCCAGGAAAGTGCTACTATCATTGGTTGAAAGAAAAGCAGCTTCTCTCTTTTGAATAGCTGCTGTGATTTCAAAGAGATGGGGTCTACAAATTCATCTACCATCAAAATATTTAGCCCTTAATCTATACAGAAAAGAAACGACAAATACATTACAAAACCCTTCTTGACAGAGCCTGTCCATGCTCTGTTTTCTAAGAATATAACACAAGGTGATAACATGAATCACAAATAACATTCAGCATGAGCTAAGGCAGACTGAAAAATGCTCTTTTTTTTCCTTTGGAGGAGGGAGAAATAAATCGTGTTATTAAAAACAGAGATGAGCTGAGAAAAAAAATATTGTTTTAAGTGTTTTGTGCATTTAGATAACCCAAGAAGATCCCATATGCAATATGAGCAAGTGTTAACAGAAAGATCATTAATCAAGAAATACGCCTACTGGAAACAAATCCCACAGCAGCTTAGGAAAACAACAGACAAAAAAGTTATCCCGTGGTTAGATAAGTAAATGGATGTCAGTGTGGGAGCATTATGGCAAGGAGGAAGCAGCATGAGACTGTGAGCAGCGCAGGGTTAGGCATTTCATCATCGACTCTCCAGTACCCCAGGAGTCTCGTGCCAATCAGCTGGTATCCAACCAGTGGAAAAAGTGCCCTGAGTGGAGGCTGCTTGCTGGAGAGCATGAGAGTGCCCACCAGGAGGAAACCTCACGTTTATGCAGGAGAAGTGATCCCCAGGACTGCAGTGTGACCTGTGCGGGCATAGACATGAGGTTTCCTCTGACTCCAGTCAAGCTGAAGGAAAGCTGTGGGATGGTGGGCACGTTACCTGCACTGTCCCACCCAGAGCACTCGCCTCCTGTCCAAGGTATCCAGGTAGGAAGCACCTTCCCCACCTTCTTCCCTCCCCAAGCAGGGCAGTCCAAAGCAGTGTTGCTGAGAACTCCAGCTGTTGCTCAGTAATGCTGAAAGCTGAGAAATATTATCTCTAAATTTTCATGCACAAAGGGAAGGCCTAATTTTGAAAGACTTTATAACAGCACAGAATAATTCGTCCCTACACACAAGAAAGATGGGAGTTATTGGTTCAGGGCTGCAGAGTGGGGGAATGGGAGATGACTCCTACTGTCTTGATGCTGGTTTGTTTTGGTTTTTTGCTGAGTGATTTGGCAGAGCAAATAAAAAAAAAGGCAAGGTTGTAACTGTTTTCTCTTGTCGCCCTAATAATCCTTAGTGCTCTGAGGAAATTACCACTAAGCATTTTGTACAAAGTATTTGTGGAACAGACCTTAAGAATTATTGTTAGTAAGAAAACAACAGATATTAATGAGCATCTTCCCCCAGCTAGTGTACCAGCGGAGAATTTACAAGTCCTAATGTGCACTAAATTTGAAAAGTACAATTTTAATTCCATCCTGAAGAGTACTTAAATCTGAAAGAAAATTCCCAGCTAACTAACTAGGGGATCTGAAGAACAATTGTCAGAGCTGAAATGTCCTTACTTCCCCCCACAAAAGCAACCAAGTCCATTAGTTTCAAAGTTTTTATACAATATTCCATTGCCAGGAAATGTTTTCCAATTCAAATGAAGGGAACAAAAATAATAACAATCCTAAATATATCATTAAAAGCTTTATGCAGCAAACAAGACAGACATTAGGCCACCAGGACCTTAGAGTCCTTGATTTATGCCAGACATGCAGCCATGCAGCATCATGAGAGAGATGAGTGCCCCAGGACTTGTGTAACAAGATATTGTATTTTTCCACATGCGATGAACAGCTCTATCACAAAGTCAGAAGAGAAAGAAATCCTCCAAAGCCTCCTCACTTTACAGGTTGGGCAGAGATGCTTCTGTGAAGAAGTTCAGTTCTTGGATAGGCCCAAATTAATAGCATTTTTTGGCCCACCCTGAAATTTGATGCACCTCACAGAGGGAGGGGGGCTGAAGTTGTGGACTGAGGGAAGCAGACAAGATGCACCAGTTTGCAGAGATGATTCTCCCAATAACGGGTGCTCTTTTAACTATGTGTGCATGCATGAATAAGTACAGATGTGTATGAAGACTGGGGGAAGCAAACCAGAGCTTCTGAACAAGCTCAGTCTTTCACCATGTATCTTGACACCAGTTCACCTTTGATGACACAATATTGGCAGCAAACCTCAGGAAGCATCTGTTTGCCTTGGTAGGTAAATGAGTAGCATCTGGGAAAAAACAGAGTTCATGTGGGGACAGAGGCATTGAAGGGCTTTCTGAGCTATTGATTTTTGCATGTTCTCAAGGGAGCACAAAAGGGAAACAGATTTTGTGTCAGCCCTGGTTACCCAGAAATTTCTATATTTTGCCATCCAGCTCAATTTCTAGATTGACTGAACCTGGGGTTGTTCTTGTCCAGTTTCCCACTCTGCCCTCCACACAGCCAGGCCTCAGGTATGCTGAGCCATTCAGCTGCTGGGTGGACAGAGGACACAGATCACAGCATCTCTTTCCCCCATAACCCACAGGTTTTTTTCTCTTGTCCAACTTCATCCTGCTCATAAAGGCATTGCAGTTACTATAATTTTGCAAGAACGCCCGTGATATTAAGATGCAGTTCCAAACCCCTGTGTTCCTTGGATTCTTTACATCTTTCCTTACAAGCACATGCAGGCATTGAACAGGTTGCACTTGCTTTAGGACTGTAACTGCCTCTGCACGTGGTGCTGTGCTCACTCCCCTGCTGACACTTCTGAACCAAAGGTCCCCTCAAAATACTTCATATGGAGGCGGGGTGTGCAGGATGGCAGCTAATAGCCATTTTCACACAACTCTTTGAGAAATATCTGCACCCAGGGCCAACTCAAAACACGGCTCTGCCTTTCAGTGCATCTCTCTCTCCCCTCTGCTCACTCAGCTCTAATCATTAGGACCTGATCACTTCAGCAAAGATGAATGTGTTGACGGGGTATTTTTGCATCCATTTGTTCATGAATCATTGTTCCTGTCACACAATAACTATAATTACTTCTTTTCTAGACCTTTGGCTGATTGTCTTAGCAGAAGTGGGAAAAAGAACCAGCAGAAAAGGAGGGTGCAAAATCAGACATCTTGGAAATAAAAATAACCTCTTGCCTCTTGCTATTAAAGTTGTTCCCTTGAGGTCAGAGCCCATATGCATGCACATGTGCACACATTGCTTCCTCTACTCCACAGTAGCCTGGGGTAGTTTGTCTAGTTTTAAATTGGCCAAAGTAGATGAAGGGTGGCAGAAGGTTATTTTTAGTCTGTTAATGTGTTATGGGAGATTGTTGCGGCAAGGAAGCGTAGAAGATGGGGGAAGGCAGAGGGAAAATGTGAAAGAAGTTTGTTTGAACTAAGGGAGCACAGTGTGAGAATTTCAAAGCTCCTTGTACCAGACTTTTATAGTAGCAAAAAAAAGAACTTCACCCACCCCCCCCTTTTCTCATTCCCTGAGAGGACATGTCCTTATGCAGAACATGGGAGTCTTGGCTTGAATGTGTCTGCGGTAAAGGGAGAAGGGACCACCTCACAACTGGACTTTTCCAGAAAGCTCCTGGCTGGTTACATAGCTCAGCATAACAAGAAGTGTCACCACTAATACACCCAGGAGCTGTGGATTTTGCACACACTCTTAGCCTGCCTGACCCTGGGAGATGGTGGGACCTGACCAGACAGGCAATCAGAGGACATCCTCTTCCCTTGGCAGCTGTCAGGTCCCTGCTATTCCCACTCTTTCCCCTATGAAATATCAATTCATTTATTTATTCCTGCTTCTCATGCTTATTCTGTCTTTTTCTCCCTTTTTTCTTCACTTTATATAAGAGAAATCTTAGCGATTTCAGACAGGTCCAGCTGTGGTTAATTTGTCATGGAGAAAATAATATCAAATGGAACAGTGCTGGGAAAACAAACAGCCTAGTGCAAAGCCTGCCCCTAATTGATTGATGAAAAGAAAATTAGGGTTGCCTCCAGAAACAATTTCCATAGCAATGGGAATAGAAAGGAAGCTGTGCTGCAGATTGTGGGCGACCCACTGCAGCTCTTTGGCCTCTGAATTGCACCAGCAGCGAGGGGCCGGGCAGCGTGCCTGGGGCTCCCACCTGCAGCCAGGGTGGATGCACACGGGGCTGGCACGGGACCACTCTGTCACTGATGGACCCCCAGGGCAGGGCACGGCTCAGCACAGGCTGTGTCCCTGGCCAAGCCCAGTTAGGGGGCTGTGAGCACAGTGCTGTACTGAGGGATGGAGTTTAGCTTCCTCCTCCCACTCCGTTCCCCCTCAAAAGTAACAGATGCCATGTTTTGTGGGCCTTGCTCTTCCCTCTGCATCTCTTTCAGGAAAAAAAAAAAAAAAAGATTCTGTCTCAGCTTGAGTACTGATTGCTACCACTTCAAATGGACTGACTTTCTTTTATTTTCTCCGTAACAAAGTCATCCAGGAGACTTCCCAGCAGGATTTTTTCCACTTCAGAAAAAGTTCTGCGGGTGCCCATGGCAGTTGAAGCATAGTGGCAATTATTGGGACCATGTTCCTCATTTTAGATGGTTTGGGTGGCTTGTATTAAAATTGACTAATGATATGGGGAATGCCTTCTGTTTGCTTGACTGGAGATACATTAAGGCAGGCCCCATTTCAGGGAAGGAAGTTCTCTGCAGGAATCTCAGGGTGGGGAAACAGTTACCCACATTGCCAATTGCTTTTGAAAACCTTGGTCATGCAAGACTGTGTGTGCCTTTTATTTTTCAGGCAGGCCACAAAAAAGCAAAATCAAGTTCCTGGCAGCTAAATCATGAACAAATGTTACTCTTAATTTGCTGTAGTACAAAATTAACAGTTTACAAATTTTAATAGACCTTAGAGAAAAAACAGCTCAAAGAGAAAAAAAAATAATCCTGGACTTGGAGCTTTAAAAAACAAACAAATAGTTGTCCATTGGGCACACCTCTCCCAAGTCTTACATTTACCAGAGCTTAATTCCTGTTCTGTAAAGGCTCAGTCCTGATGGGAATTCAGCACCTAGATAGGAGGAGCCATTTCTCACAGCAGAGGTGCTGTCACTGGCTTCACCTCTATGTTTTAAAGCCATACCCTTTTCAAAGCCAGAATGCACACTGCTGTGTTTGGCAATGTTTTGATTGCTGGTTGTGACCACGACAGCATCAGAAGAAAGGCAAGGCTATGTGATTTTCCCTGTGCTGCCTTTGTCTGACTCACCTTTTTCAACAGCCATTCCTGAAGTAAATGGAAAGGTTGTCACTAAACAGTCTCTCTCCTAATGAGCGGCTTCTTTGTTATTGTCATCAGTACCTGCAGTCTGGAGAACATGTAGAAGAAACTGGCAGGAAAGAAACAACCTGAAGATAGAGAGACAAACAAAGGTCTTTTCTGACCTAAACGACTCTACCATTCTACGATTCTATGATTCTGTGATTCTATGACATGTAATGCACCAATTGACCTGAAGATGGATTTCTCTCAAAACAACACATTATATTTTTATCTGCCTGCATTTATAGCAATAAATTTTACAGCACTGGTTTTTGGGCAAACAAAAGTTAGTAGGCTCTGAGGAGCATTCATATTTCAGTAATTTGTAAAAAATTTAAAAGTCAGTGTATCAAAAACATGACTTAAGGGACAACTGGGGGGATAAGAAGTAAGTGGAAGCAGACCAGTGCTGAGAACGAAGTCGTGCATTGTCAGAAATTTCTACTATTTTTCCAAATACCCTTTCAACAGCTTCAGCTTTCTGGGGAAAACCGGAGTTTTCTATTGAAAAGCTATTGAAGTAACGTTACGTTTGGAGAATTTTCTGATACTCAGCTTTCTAGTCTAGTAATTAAAATTTGCCACAGAGGGAGAACATGCTCTGTTGTTGTTGCTGTTGTCAATTTTTAGTAAGAAATCTCTCCTTCCCTACCCTCACTGGGGAATGAAATCTTGCACTTGGTGCAGAGCTAAAGTAAAAGACAAACAAGGAGAATGACAAAATTAGACAAGTCAAAGCACCACGATTTTTTTATATACTCTTTGGTACTTTCTCTTCTTAGCTTCTTATCACTTTTTTTTTCCCCTACTTTTTGGGGCTCTTCTTTTAGACTATCAGCATTTTGCACAAGGATTGCTGTTGAGCTTTCACACAGGTTAGCATATTGTGGTCTTGACTGGCAGAGGGTTAAGGGTTACAGCATATGCCAGTCACTTCAGAAAGACAGCTAAAAGGAAAGGTCATCTGGGCAGCCCTTTGCTACAGTAAACAGTAGAGGAACCCAAACAAGAAGGTTGAAGTATTCCATGCAAAAAAATAAAACAAATTAAACCCCCCAAAACAGAGTGACTAGAGCCCTTCTTCTGAAAGAGACTTAGGCAAACAACCAGGTGACAAAAATCACAACCATCACTCCTTCTATTTGAGCATTTGTCAGGCCTAGGAAACTGTTGTTGCTGAAGGCTGGTAGTTTTGTGAGGTGCTGTATTTAGCTCCAGCTTGAAGTCTTACAAGCAGTCAGCCCCAAGGCAAGCCTACACATTTGCTGGCTGTACTTGAGCAGTCCTCCTCAGCTTGAACTCAAGCACTTGCTTTATGACCTTACTAGGTCTGGGTTGGCAAGGCCCTGGTGCTTGTTCACGTGTATTTATAGGGTAGGCTCAATGCTCAGTTGGAAGTGGCATTGTTTCTAGAGAAAACAATTGGGACTAATAGGGTAAGGACAGATCAGACATGACATTGTCAGCAAGAGACAGGAGCTGATGCCACTAGGGTGGCATTTTAAATGTACTCTTACATGGTTTATTTGCAAAGAATGAACATAATGCTCGAAGAGATGAAGAACTCCACCTGCTCTAGAGATGTAGCTATAGCAACCTCCACATGATTACATTGCTAATCTGCAGGTGTTGAAGAGGCATAGATAGATGCTGTTGAGTAATTCAGCTTCAAATAGATACTTTGATCTGCATAACAGCTTGCATTCATGCCCCAAATATGGATCATTTCCAGTTCTGCAATTCTTCCTTATAAAAGCAACATTCCTATCCTTTATTTCATAGGAGTCTTAAAACTTGCTACTGTTATCTAACAAGATAATCAGCTCCTTTACTCTTGGGTGGGGCAGGAACAAGGGGAAAAGAAACCTTTTCACTGCCTAAAATGCCCAAATTATTTGTTGAATGCTTTGTCCGAGTGACTCCTCAAAGGGAACAAAACCAAACAGAAGAGAAAACTTGTTCTACTTTTCTGTATACATGATGTACCGACAAATCACTTGCATCTTCACATTAAAGACAGTCTATTCCACTGCAGGCTCTGGCAGCAGTGTGTGAACATGTACCAGATCAGGTCATGCTTCATTAGCAGCCACAACACTGTTAGGAACATCAAGCTAAAGTCTGTCCTGCTTTACTCTCCACGAGATGCCATTGAACTTGGTGGGTTGCCTGGGATGGAAGTCAAGGCAGAATATGGCTCACCATCAAACAGCTCCAAAGGAACCTGGACCTTTGATAAGCGGAATCTGCTATTCACTGATTTAGTAAAAGAAAGGAATTCAAGATCTCCAAGAGAAAAATGACCCTTCATTTTATTCTCCTCCAATCTGCTAGAGCGCTCCTTTGAAAGGGTAGTTCAGCCACACACTCATCATTTCATGAAAGCTGGTTAAGGGCATTTGATGAAGCCTCTAAAGCATATATCACATGCCTTTCTCCCTCTTTTCCTTTTCCTTTTTTTTTTTTTTT
>VZDJ01007755.1:35573802-35785825 GCA_008694505.1 Cyanoderma ruficeps
TTTTTTTGCCAGCTGAACATCCCACAGCCTAGTTGCTCTCCTCCTTACCTGAAGCACCTACACTGGCCTGCTTCCTCCCCCCATTTCATTTTTGGCTTCACAACTTTCTGCACAACCACCTTATTTATTTACCTGAATGACTTTTCTGTGTTAAAGAACAACAAATTAAAACACAAAAGCCATTTGAGATTCACTGGCCGATGTTGGAAGCTTGCCTTTCTTATGGAGACCATGCATGGGACATGTGACAGTGAAGTGGACCACGGCACAAGACCCGATGGTTCTGTCCATGGGAGCCTGTCTCATCTCTTGCCCAGGATGCAGCTCTTTCAGAAAATGCTCTCTTGTTGACAAATTCACTTTCTTCATTCCTACCCCCAGCTCCCACTGCCTTGCTGCTGCCTTTACTCCTGCCTCACTCTCCCTATCTCAGCGTCCTGCATTTTGTTACAGTCCCAGCCCCCTCTCATGCACTGGCCAGCCCTCTCTCATGCACTGCCTCCAGGAGCCACCAGGCTCCTCCACCTTCCAATCTGGAAGTCATTCCAGACTCTGTCCCTGGCTCCTGTGGCTTTGCCTTAGCGTCTCCTATCACTGTGTGACCCTGGCTGGGGGAGTTACTCACCCCTTTGAGGGTTAGGGGACAGCTGGAGAGGGGGATCACGGACTCTGTCTTGGATGAAGGGAAGCAGCACGTTAGTTTTTGTTGTGCTGGTCCTGGGTCTCCTGCACACTCGAGTCTTGTGCACTGACTCAACAGATTTGTCCTGCCTGGATACCCTCTAGTAACCCTGCTTCCCACCTCAGGTGGTCAGGCTGAAATCACAAACTGCTTCTCAGTACAGCCATGTTAATTATACACCTCTCTTATCACTCCTTATTAATTAAATTTTCCATTAATTTTTCCAATACTCTGCCTGATATTGATATCAACTAACTGGACTATATTTACCTGTACAGTTTCATTTGTCCCTGAATTTTTACACAGTATTGACATTGAACTATGAGAATGTCCCCATTATTAAAAATATTAATATTAATATAAAGAATTTACATACACAAGCTAAAAATATCCCACATTGACTCATGTGGGCCAGTTTTGTGGACCTTGCAACTTAAATGGGTTAACCCTAGTGAAAATTGTTCAGTATCTTTCTTAATTAGTAATGTGTCAGAAAATGCATTATTCCAAATAGAGAGCAGAAATAATTGTTGACCAGTTTGGGGGTTTTCTTCATTGTTATTAATGACTGGGCTGTCTTCAGCTAGTAATGAGTCTATGGCATTGATAGTTTTTCTGCTAATATTTATATGTTTTCAAGAAAATCCTTCTTCTTAAACAAAGTCTGACCAGCCATGAAGTTTTTTCTGATGTCTTTAGTATCCTTTATCAATTTTCTACACCTCATAAACTCTTATTTATATGGATTCTTATTACCTCTCCCTTTTTGCCATATGTTGCATATTGCTTTTTAATTCATTATTCTTGCCTTCATTCTTCCGCTGAAAGAGAATGTGCTTTTCATCAATATTATTCAGCTCCTTTACTGTGAAGTAAGGGCTTTTTGGCCATTTAATATGTGCTTCTCCCTAACAATTTTTTACACTCAGTTTCACTTGTAACTTTTCCAGTTTGGGAAACTAGTGCCTTTAACTATTATGTACATGTGGCACTTGGAGTTACACAGCTCGTCGGGGCAGTGATGGCAGCTGTCCCTAGGCAGCCTGTTCTTCGTGTTCTAGCAGGAACTTTTCCTTGCTGACGGAGGACAGCAACCTGCACCAGGACTGGGGCTGCAAAAGGTCCCTTCTCTCTGAAGGACACTGTTTTGATTTCATAGGTGTGTGCAGTTTATGAAGCAATTCCCTGATACAGAGGCAGAGCAGGTTTGCTGTCCCTGATGTGCCGTGCCTGCCATCCCCAAACCAGCAATGGTGGGGAATGTGCCACCTTCCCCCTTACGGGCTGTGCCCTGCCCAGGCAGGTTTTACCCAGCACTTTTAACATTGCCATCATACACAGCCTCCCAGGCGGTTTCAGCAGGCCACTTATATTGGATTTCTTCCCATAAGGGATTACTTTCATTTTCTCCTGCTTGTTTCCCAGACTCCTGTTAGCTGTCTATAAATGCATGAAAAACAAGGGCTCTGATGACACAGAAGATGGGAAGGGGCTCTGGTCAAATAGAAATCCCGTACCCACGGAGACTCATGGGAATGGGAAGCTTGGAGGGAGAAAGAGGCTGGCTCAGAGGTCAGGACAGGGTTGAACGGAACTGTTCTTTTTAATCCTCCACCTTGACTGCAAGACTTATCCTTCCTCCTGAATTGCTTTTGAGCTGTATTGCTCCCAGATGTGCAGAAGTGTTTCTAGTGAGCCCAAATAGCCTCTCAGTTATCTAGCTGAGAGGGAAATGTCATATATTGCTGTAGGAAAATCTTAACTTTCTCTCTGTATGTGCATGCTAGTCCATAGCAGAAATAGTTCCATCTACAAAAACATTATTTTGGGAATCAAAATCAGCACTTTTTCTTGTTTGAATGTGCTATTTTTCACTTTGCTTGGCACTTCAAGTGCAAGGTCATGTGGCAAATCATTACATGAGCAATGTTTATCTCTGTTTGAAAAACTCTGTCAAGAATTGATTTGGAAAAGGTTTGGGTAGTGCCTTTTTTTTGCTTGTCAACAGTTCCATTATTCAAAGCCTATTTATGCAAAATCATTTGTTGCACAGGTATTTTCATTTTAATTGTAGAAAGAAGCCTGGGGGCAAGAAGGAAAAATGTCAATTTTTTGAAGCAGGAATCGTAGTTTTTAAATTTTTAAATTGTGTCACATCCACACCCATGGATTCCATTGGAAATTCAGGGAAATGTTGTTTAGAGGTACCCTGGGGATCACTCAACTTGGGCAAACCTCGGTGTTGAAGCTGGAACAGCATCAACCCCGGTCAGTCCAGCACCGCCAACACTTAAACACACATCTCTGTCTGTGTGCATGCACATATACACCAAATGACAACTTTTATTGGCCTTCCCTATTTTTAGTAGTCTTTAAAGCCTTACACGGGTTGCCATATCTTAGAAATACAGCTTTTAACACCAGCTGGTTTGAGTCTGCTAAGTGTTTTATCTCGCAGATTAGATTACACACCCTAGGGAAGAAAGTGACTTAACCACATTGTACAGCAGGTAAAGTGCTTTGGGGTCTGTGTTGTGTCATTAAGACCAATGCGAGGAAGCAGCAAGACTTATCTTAATCTTACTGATTGCCTCAATTAACACAGTCCCTATAGTGCCCTCCTTGATATCTAATCCCTGCAGTTTCTTGTTCTGTATTTTGCTCTGACAATGTTATCAGATCATTGCTAAGGGTATAAAAGTACATATTAAGTAAGTGAGGATGTGGTAGCTATTTGGAGAAGCCACGTGCTTAATTAGCATGGAAATCAAGCAAGGGACTATTAAGTCTTTCACGTAAGGCAAGAAATGTACTAGATACCGGCCCTAAAAATAAAAATTAAAAAAAAAATAAATAAAAGGAAGGAAAACATGTCCAGGAAAGAGGAGTAATTATAAGCAGAATTCAAAAGCTATGCCATTCATAACAACCTGTCTACTCCTGGCAAACACTTTCATCATTTGGAAATAACTCACACAGCAACATAAGCAAGCAGCAAAAAAAAAGGGGGGGTTGTCCTCCCACATCTCACACATCCAAGATGTGGTGAAATTATCTCTTACACTCATGGGACTTTTCCTTATTCCTGAGGGTAGCTTCTACTCCCAGAGCAGCCCTGAGTGCATTCCTCAGTCATGCAAAGACAAATAAACATGAAGATTCAGATCTAGGGAACTTGATGGAATGATAATCTATATCTTTCCAGCCAATTCTGCAAGTGATGTCTAGCATAAAGATTGCTGTGTTAAGGAAAAAAAAACAAAAAACGACAACCACCCTAGCTGAGAATAAAAGCCAGTTTGGGAGGCTGACAACCTTGAACTGGCAGTGAGTGCTCCTACCAGAAGCAATCCCATGGCTGAAATTGCTTTCTGCTCTCTGATGTGCCATCTGATGCTCTGGACAGTTTTCAACCAGTGTCCCAGGGCCAGGATGCTGCGGTGAGTGAGAACAACCATCACAGTGAGAGCACCTGCGGGCCCTTCCCTGGGCAGCAGGGAGGTGGGCAGCACTCCTCCTCCCTGTGGGGCCCCTGCATTGAAACCTCATCTTGAGGATTATATCCACATCAGCACAAACTCTCTTTCCTCTGAAGGCTCAAAATGAGAGCATCCAGTTAAGACATTTTCCTTCTTTTTCCTCTTTTCCCCACACTGTCTTACCCACAGTGAGCAATATATGGGATCATGTTTTGGAGAAGAACGGTGGAGAGCGAAATGTTCATTTCAAACCCTGCATATTTAATCATGTCAATCCCTAAATATTTCATCTGGATCAATCTTTTAGATCAGTTCATCACTCACATGGCTCGCTGGGCAGCTGCCACGAAAGAGCACAGCAGAGGCTCTGATGGTGAACAACTACTGTGAAGACTTTTTTTTCCCTTTTTTCCTCTGCCAAAATTTTAAGCAATGTACACCTGTTTCTGAGCCAGGAAACCCACTCTGTCTTTTGTATTGCCTTTCCAAACCGAATACCTGACTGTATGTTACAGTGAGATGCCAGGGCAGTAACAAAAAGAAATATTTCTGGAAGAGCAACAGATCTCTACTAGTGTAAGAATATCCCATCCTTGCTGCTCACAATGCAAACAACAGCCCATTTGCATTTCTGTAGTTTAAATGTAAATGGTCTAAGATAAGTCATTGTCAGACTCCTGTAAATATTGATGACTGCTCCGGGACCTGGTTTGTAACCATTTCTTTCTCTTCTGTCACAATCTGAGGGCGACATATTAGCAGAGATGAGGATGGAGCTTCTGGGAGGCAAAAGAATAGCTTTGCTTAGTAGGTGACAGCAAAAGAAAAGAAGGAAGTTAGGGAGGAAAATTTCCAGATGAATAATGAATTGAGCATGGTTGGAGACTGGTGAATCTTAATTAGAAATCTGACATCGGCCTCCTGCCTTTGTGCTCGCTGCACTCCAAGGGATGCTCAGTACCAGCCACACGTCCCTGTGCTCCCCACATCTTGGTGACTGCAATGGCAGTGATGGACCCTGTTGTGAGACCAGGTGAGATGCAGCCACCCAGGCTGGGGACAACACTACTGCTTCTCTCACGCAGATGAAAGGATAGAGAATGTGCCAGCAAAAATGATGGGAAAAGGTGACTCAGTGGCCACCCCACCTCTCTCCTGAGATTATCAGGTCTGCTGAATTGTATTCAGCTTGTCTACTGTGAATAGATCCTGACACTTCTTCTTTCTGCCTTTATTATTTTTCCTAATGACAGTTTCAGCACTCCTATCTGAGATGTCTTGGTGAAGTGCCTGAAGTTACAAAGGAGGGAGAGAGAACATCAATCTGCATCTGCTCTCTGCTGCAGAGAGTTGTCATCAGTCATCTCATCTGGACTAGCAGGTGAGGAACAGTATGACCCAAAGGGCAGCCCCGGAACAAGGAGGCAGGTGAGGTTCTCCCAGATTGTGCCATGAGAAGGTCACGTCCTTGGGACTCAGTTTCTCCAACTGTAAAATGAGAAAAACACTTATTGTTCCAATTTATTTCATGTCTTAGAGGAAAAGTCCTCAGTAAGTGCTACGGTTTATTATTCTAATGTGACTGTAAAATCATGATGTCTTTATTGCAAAATGATCTTTAAAACATGAAGCATTAGGATGGTGACTGAAATCATTAGTATCAAATTGTTCTGCTTTTGCCCTGTCACATTGATGCTTCAAAGTCAAATTGTCCTGTGGGCGTTTGTAGGATTTTATGAGGATAACTTGTCTTTTCAAACCTTATTCAGGAGGGCAAAAAAGCCTCCAGATGTTTTCTTAATGAAAAAGGGCTAAGGTTTCTGCCTGCCTAATTCTGAAGCTGTCCTTTAATATTTAAATTTCAAACCCACTAATAATCAATGTGATGAACAACCAACAGGATGAAAATGAGTCTCCACTTGTTCAGAAGTGGTGCAGGCAATTGTCCCCACACCTTGGTCCCATCCAAGGCTGTTGAGCTCACTGAGACATTGAAGGAGGGAACGCCATTGTGCCTCATCCCTCCCTCTGCCTGCAGAAAGGGAGTGAAGGTGTCTCTGCCCTCTGGTGTGAGTGTCTGCTAGCAGAGGCCACATTTCTCTGCTGCTTTGGGGTATCTGACACCTAGCACAGGGAAGCCACACTCATGCCACAGCTCTCTTGGGTACAACCACAGCAGAAATACAGAATAAACAAGATGGCACCATGCACTGTGCAACTGCTGGGCTTTTAAAATCTGGTTTGCCAGAACTGCCCTATCTTCTGTGTCCCACAGGCTATATCATCACCAGGTTAGCAAGAGCTTGACTCCTTGTTCTGCCCCTCCTTCCTATTTCAGGCTGGGCTGCATTGCAAAATCATGTTTCCTCTTCTGACAGAAAGTCCAAAGTGTTTTGGCAGTCTCGGTGAATGCACTCTGTTCTGTGGGGACACACCAGGAGAAGCTTTCCTCCATCAACAGCTCCACTGGAGCAACTTTCTCACTCTCCTTCAACTTGCCACTCCCAGATCTTTCATTTCCTTGCATATGCATTTTTCAGACTATGAACATGCTTGTGGATGCCTATGGTTGCCCTGTTTTGACCCAATCCACAAGTACCAGGAGGGAAGATTTCTTCACTTTTTTTTTTATTTTTTTCTTTTCCCCAGCCTAGCTATTTAGCAAAAACTGCTACTGGCAAATTTGTTTACTTGCTTTTTCACTCTCTCTTTTTTTCCCTGGCAGTTCTTCCAAACGACCTTGGGATTTGCCAGGCAGTTTCCAAACAATTTTGATCAAATGAAAGTGGCTCCAAATGCTGCAAATACAACAATGAATTAAATATGTCTGGATTTGTTCCCTGGCACAGAACAGCTCTTTCTTGCCCATGTGATTCAACAACTTTTTCCCAACACTGTATATTTGCAATGGTCCGGGGCTTGACTCTTACATTGTGTCCAGGAATTGCTGATGAGTGCTTGTCAGCAGAGGCCAAAATGGGATAAGGAGTCACCACCATCTTGTGCTTATGTATAAATGACAGTGTGTCCATGGACACATCTTAGTTTTGTCAGAGGGGCGTATCCAATGGATATGCCTGAAAATCAAACAGAGATGAAAGCCAGGCAGCAGAGAGCCAGGAACTTACACCGTGTCATCTCCTGACACTGGAGAGCCTGAACACAGGACAGCCTCACAACAAACTTGATTTCATCAGTTCAGGAATGAGTTGGTAGTGATTGTGAGCAGAGATGCTCCAGGTCTGTGTGGATGGCCTCACCCAGGGACATTTGCTTGTACAGTACTGCTCGTGACAGCTTCAGAAAATGTGTGAGGAAATGCTGTTCCCAGGTCCTCACATCAAAAGTTTAACAAGGTCACTGGTTGTGTGCTGGACAAAGGAGCCACCTCACTATCACATGTCCCCTCTATCACATGGTCTCGGACCCAGCCCTAGATGGTGTGATAGAGGTCACAGAATGTGCTTTTCAGAAGCAATGATGCAGCTGGTTCTGATTTAAATGGAAAGAGCCTCTAATGGGCTGTAAGCCTACCGCAACCCAGAGTGGGAAGTGCCTGTGGTCCCCAAAAAGTGCAGCCCAAAGGAACTGCACAAAGCTGGCAAAGGAATCCGGTTTTGAAGTGACTGAACTACAGAGGACGTCCCACAGGCAAAGCTGGGAACCACAGCAAGTCACCAGGTACAGGGCAGGAAGAGACAAGTATTTCTGCCTTTAACTCTTCCTCAGGATTGCACAAGTTCATGTCTGGCTCTACAATCAGATTTTCAAAGTCCACATGAGCAATTTCAGGTTTTTAGAAGTTGTTTTCTGCAGGGTTTCAGGGAACAATCCCCTCCCCAACCCCCCTTTGCATAGGTCTATGACATCAGCAGCATCTCTAAATTTAATGTCACAAGTGAAGTCCAGTGAAGGAAAGACCCATACTATGGCTCTGAAGCAGCTATTGAGTATGACTTCTGTTTAGCTTTATGGCAAACAAGTCCATTAGCATTTAAATTGATTCTTAAATATTTTCGTAGAAATTCATAGCAATATAAGCCTTAAATCCAGGACTGGTAATATTGTGATTTTTATGTCTAATTTTAGATTTAGTTTTCAGTCAGATAGATTGCAATTATAAGGCCATGAAATCTCAGAGAGCTGCTTTAAAATGCACAGATTTGTGTTTCGTCCTTAATGAGTAAAAGAAAAAAAGAAAAAAGGAAGTAAGCATTATCCCACGTCCCTGTGCAAAACTGTTGCCAAATCCTGATATTTTTGGACATAAACCCCCCATACAGTCTACTTACATGGTTTACAAATCAAAAGCCTAGACTGAAGATGTATTTTAATCTGTGTAAAGGATACGAAATATAAATCCCTAGCACCTGCACAGTTCTGTAAACTGAATGGCACAGATGTCTGTCATTGAATACCTATATTCATGGAATCATAAAATCATTAGGATTGGAAATGACCTCCAAGATCATCGAGTTCAACATTTAGCCGAACACCACCATATCAACTAAACCACATTGTTCCAAACTTGGTATAAAGCACAGGTGACAAGGCTTGAATGCCCTTCCACGCAGCCTCTGAACACATCCAGTAGGGCTCAGCCATCACGATGCTCTCCATTTGACAGCACCTGCTCCACCAGAGCCTCTCTCTGGGGGGAAGCCGAAGATTGGAGGAGGTAAGTCACACTCAAAATATGCTGATATTGATGCTGTGTGGACATAAGCAGCAGCCTTTGCCTGTCTCAGCGATGTTGCCCAGAGGTTTTCTACCTTTCTGTCTTTGTGCAGAAGTTTCTCACGTAGCCTTCTGTAAACAATGTTTATTCTTAGAATGTTTGCATTCTTCTCCTCTGAGAGAAGAGATGATTGATGGTCATGTCCACCATCCAGGTTAAGAGGTGGCGACCTCTGTAGCCAATCTCTGGACCGCTGTACAAATGTATAAAGTAGTTAAATTGTAAATAAAGTGGAAGAGTTTGTCCTCTCACTGCGATGCTTCTAGCCTGCTCTCTTACTGTCCCTAAAGTGGGACACACCCAGCCTCAGCTAACAACACAGCTGTGCACCTCAGGCCATTAGTTTGATAAATTTCTTCACCCACTCTGGAAGCATTAAAAAAATGTTTAATATAGGTACAAAAAGACAAAACTCAGTATAAGCCAAACCTGTGTGGCTTTTCAGTGACCTTTGTGATTGGGAGTATGTTTTTGCTACATTTATTTGATCCTGGTAGTTAATGTCACCCCATGTAAATCCTTGGGAGTTTTGTGATTTTGAGAGGTGGTATTTCTCCAGATGTGGTTTCCATGGCTGAGAACTCTGCTGCCACTTAGGTCGGTCATGACTGAAATCTGAGAATCTTCAGAGACCAACAAGTTAACAAAAGGACACTTAGCAATATTGCTCCTCTGCTTGAATCTGCATTTAATTAGCTTGAGGAAGATATAAAGGCTGCTTTTTTAGGTGTGAGTTGCTACAAGACCCTGGGGGAAAAGAAAGAAACTATTTCAGGGAAGGAAGCATTGGTGCTATTACAGCCACAGAAGGCTGACTTCACTCAGTCCTGCCCTGTTGACAAGTGCTGATAATGTTGTACATGAAACACCCTTTCTCAGACATCTTCGAGAGCTCTAACTTGGAAACCATCGTAGATGATGAAGTACCACCACAACACTGACAATCCCACATCTTCAGTATTGCATTAAAAAAAAAAAAAAAAAAAAAAAAAAANTAAAAAAAAAAAGAAAAAAAAAGAAAAAAAAAAGCTTGAAAAATATCCTGGTTGAGTATTGCTCAAGAAATCTGGTTTTGGTGTGAAAAAGGCTAAGTCAAACTCTCCATGTTACTTACTCATGTAACAAGCATTGCTGCAGGGAATGTAAGGGTAGAGACAAATTACTGTCACTGAATTTTAGTTTACTGAGCTAAATCTTCAATACAAAGCATGTGTTTCTCATTACCAGTAAAAGTTTGACTATGAACTGAATGTCAACAGTTCAGCAGAGTGCATTTCACTGAGTGCTAAATTCACTTCCTTGCCAAGAACATGTATCTGTTGATTAAAACATCAGGCTACTTACACTGTGTTTGATACTGTATCAAAGGGGACGATGCACAGCCCAGACACGCACATTTCCTCTCCCACACTTTTACAAAACACACTCTACTTGTAAAAATCACAGCTAGAAACCTCAGGAAGTTATATGAAAAAACAAGGTTAAATCAGAAACTTAAAAATCAAATCATCTGGATGTGATTTACTCAAGGTTACACCCAGATGTTCCAGGCCATTCAATGCAATCCGTGACTCTGAACTTTTGAAAAGGAGCTGATCCAAATGGGACTGTGAACCTTGCATCTTTGACTACCTATAGTTTATAATAAAATATAATCAATTTATTCCCATAAACCTAATCCAAACTCCAGTACAGTCAACAGAAACCTCACCACTGACTTCAAACCTAAAATCTATCACATTACCCCAAAAAAGAAAAAAAGCCAAACAAAACAAAACCAAAAAAACAAACAAAAAACCCCAAACAAACAAAAAAATCAAATGCATGATGGATTGTTCTGTCTCCACAGAGCACAAAGTGGCTTCAGTTTTAATGCTCACACTTCAACTTTAACTCCCAAACCTGTCTGTTTTGTGCATGTTGTGGAACGTCATATTTATTAAACCATTTTTCATAGGTGGTGTGCCAGGGCAATAATGTAAAAACAAAACCAAGTTTAGGTTTATGCAAAAATGATACCACAGTTCTGGTTCTATGCCCAGGGCTTCATGCAGACTGCTGCAGGGACCCAGAGGAGCGTTCCCCTCCATGGTTTTAACCAGAGTCACATTAGGCCCTTCACTTTGAGTATTCCTTTGTCAAATAGTTCCTAAAATCAGACAGCTGAGGTCTTTCAGTGCTAACTTTTCCCTCATCCGGGGACGCTTGACACTGGTTGAATAATGCTTCCTTCTCTCACAGCCCCGTGAGAGGGCTGGGAAACAATTAAATGTGTCAGAAGGAAAACTTGCGGAGGTGCTTGCACACCCCAAACTAAGATAAAGCAGTCTATTTCCTAAACGTAGCCAGAGTGATTTGGCCATAAAAGAGCTGCTATTATCTACCTAAATGATCTTGCTGATCTCTCTTTCTTTCAGCGACTACATCCTTTTATATCTTATATAGCTGGTGAACCAAACACATAAACCTTTTCTCCTGATAGCCCATTAGGTATGCTTTTGAGGTACAACCTCAGTAATTACTTCCTTCCAATGTAATTGTATTTTAATTACACATTTAAGGCCAAATTCCTTCCTCATCTATCCCAACTAAAACTCTCTAAAACCTTATTAATTTTAATTAAGTAGGAGTGGATGCAAAATTTTTAAATGCTCAATTTTGCATTAAAAGTTTCAGATTCATTTAAACATAGATTTAACTTCCACAAGCACTTCAATTGGTAATGTTCTCCTGCATTTAGTCTTTCAGAGCATAACATGAAATACATGAAACATGAAGTCCTTTCCAACAGATGATATTAGGACATAGCTCACCTTCAAATATTTCCTCATTTGCTGCAGCTACCTGAGGGATGTTTGCTACGGACTCTAACGGGACTTCTCTCTTATTAACGCCAGTAGCAGTGCTACACCAAAGGGATGAACGGCAGCTGGAGATAAACTGTCCCTTTCTGAGAGGTGGGACAGAGTTTTGTGCCATCAGCCAGCACAGTAGACACAGAAAGACAGCCTGGGAATGAAGCAGGCAAACTGCCAGAAGGGACTTGGGTCATTGAGAGCTCAAAAAGCTGGTTTGAAGTGTTCATGTGAGCAGGGAATTGATACATGGAGTTGGCCATGAAAGAGAGTGAGAAAACATGGAAGTAAAACTTTTCACTGTCTCACCGAGCAAAAAGGACAAGAAGCGACTTGAGAGAGTCACTTACTGTTTTCAAAATAATACTTGGAACAATTGAACCATCAAGAAAGTTATTTGAAGACTTGACCTGGACAGAATAAGACTGTAGAGGGAATCAGTAATTGTGCTCAAAACTGAAAATAAAAATATGAGGCAGTTGAGCCTTATGTTTCAGATGTAAGATCTCTGACACTACGCATATCTTTGGAAACATTATGGAGCCCCTAATTAAAAACAAGAGCTGCTTGTGGGATTCCAGAGCGCAAATGAAATTATTGAGAGAAGCAGATCCAGCCCTGGAGAGATCAGCCAGCATCACAAAGAGGTCACTGCTGAGCACTCAGACAAGTATAACACATGTCACTGGGCCTCCAAAGCTCTCAGGTGAGGAGAGGATAGTGCCTAACAATGTCTCTGGAATACAGCAAGCCGGGTATGCTGCACAGAGTACCATACAGAAGGGCTGTTTGCAAAACCTTTACAAGCCCAGAAGGGAGGCTCTGGCAATCACTATAACCTACTGCCCACAGTGGGCACTGCTGGATGTACCCACGCTGACTCCCAGCACTTCTCTTAAGCAGCCACCCAGTAGCTCCAGCAAAGGTTTGACATTTTTTACACAACATACACTGGACATGTGGGAGACAGGCTTGCCTGAGCAGAGCCATGGAGCATATCCTCTGGCCAAGCATGACTGCCCACAGCAAACACTGCCAGACAGGGAAAACAGTGAACTGGCAGGGAGAGAGCCCAGCCAAATCCCTGGGAGGAAAAAAAATCAAACAGCATGGACAGGTCTGTTTGCTTTCAATAACAGAAACATGTACAACTATCCCAGCTCATTGCCTCAGCTCCACAGAGACCAGCCTCCTCAGAGCCGTTTTCTAGGCTTTTGGGAGCCCTAAGTGCGAAAGGGGTGAGGTTACAGGCTTTAATGAGAAGCAAAACAGTGGTGAAAAGTGAGTATGAATAATGGAAGAAAAGTCTGCCTAAGAGAAATTCCTGGGAGAGAAGTTAAAAAAAGCAGGAGACAGAGCTGGATGTGAGTAACACAGAGGATATTACAGTCATGTTGGACATGACATGTTGCATAAAATAGTGTGTGACAACAGGTCAGAAGCTTGATGTGATTTTCAGGGCTACATCTGTAATTGCCAGTTGTGCACAAAGTGCCATGACACAGAGGAAAGTGGGATCATACGGATGTCTGTCTGACCCTTCCGTACCCTCTCCACTTTCAGCTCAAACCCAGAGAGAATGTGACGGTCCCGGGCCCAGAGGGTCAGGGCGGCTTCTTACCAGCCCCTGCACCAGCTTTGCATGAATCCTCAATGTCAAAAGCACTAGGATTGTCATTTCTAAAGCATTGTAGACAGATACGGGGCACAGGAAGCCTGAGAGATTTGAGACTGAAGTCAGAGAAACCCCTGGAGATGTTTGTTGTGTGTGGTGTCATTTATTGTTATAACCCATGGCATCGGCCAGATGTCACAAACCCTGCAGTGTGAAAGAGCCCCAGCACCTGATGCCACCCTCAAGCCCAGGAGGAGTTTACAAAGGCTTGTGAGCTCTTGAACAGACAGGAGACTCTGCTAGTTGAGACCTTTCTGAGACTGTACAGCACCTGCTGCACAAGATCACCACAGCCTCAAAAAAATTATCTCTTTTCCTCAAGAAGAGGCAGCCAGTTGCAGTCACACCAGGACAGAACAGCACCAGATGCTGCTGGCACGGCAAAGCAAAAACTGAAACATCTCCCAACACGAAACAGCAGAGCTGTAGATGAGTCAGGAGAGAACTGGAGGTCAAAACAGTGCAGGGTGACCCAGGGGTTCTCCTGACTTGGCAGACTGTGAAAAATTAAAAAGGTATATTTAATCATTGCTTTTTTCATGTAAATGTTTGCTGTTAGTCTGTGTTGTTTGTGCAATGAAGGTCTAAAGAAAGGTAGGATGCTCTGGCACAAGATAACTGGACCTATCCCTGTTATACATCTTACCTACTGATGCTGCTGAAAGCTGGTCCCTGGTAGGCACTCTGCCTGATGGCTGAGAAGTGTGGCTACAGCATCATCTGCAGCCGTAATGCCTCTGAAGGAGCTGTTTTCCAACAAGGAGCATGTTTCATTTTTACAAGCAATAAAGGGCTTTTTGGCTCTTGCTCAGCATGTGTTACCTGACATGCCAGGCATTCCCAGCAGCCATGAGGAGAGTGAGGCAGTGAGGAACTGCTCTGTGTACTGAGCTGAACTTGCTTTCTCGTTTTTCCAAGTCTTGGCAGACAGGTAAATTTTTTAAAGGCACTTGTTTCTAAATACAACGTGTAACTCGTTTTGCTGCAGTCTATCCATCTAGTGCTCTGTGCTTGTGGGTACAAAGTTACCAGTACCGGTTAGCGTGACTGAGAGTTAAAAAGGAAATACATATTTTTCAGTCAGAGACAGAATGGTTGAAGCTAACAGATTTCAAGGTATTCTGAAGTTTGGAAGCTCCTTGCCTGCTTACATAAAGGGAAGTGGAGCTAAATGATACATTTCTGCATAACTGAAAATGCACAAACACAGGGAGAGAGACAAAAAGAGAGAAGGCTAACTGGAAGCAGTTTCCCAAGCAAGTGACTTGATCTTGGCCAACAGAACCTGCAGTTTCAAGCCATTTAGGCACTCAGGAAAATTTGCTCTGGATATGAAACATACTTACTCAGTGCCCATCAATTCTGTACTGCAGCCAGCCCTGGGGAAAGAGAGGTCTCTCAGTGGCTGCAGCCAGCCCTTTGGGCAGCTTCCAGTCCTCCTCTCCTGCCAACAGTAAATAAAAGCATAATGAAATAAGAACAGCTAATGCTAACGCCCAAAAGCTGATGTTGGAACTCGGAGCGTGAGACTGGAGAATAGCAAGCAGCCTCTCCATTGCAAAGTACTTGCAGCCCAGGCACATCCCGAGCCAGGCTGATTTTCTGTGTATTCAGTAGCTCTGAGAGGGTTCTCTCTGCCATTAATTCATTCAGCCTTCTCTCAGGCTGCTCTACTGATCGATGTTTTCTACACAGGCAGCCACACTAAGGAAAAAGAGAATCAATATTCACTTTGGTCATGGCCTCTCCCATCCTCAGCCATTCCCTTCTGTGTCCTTGTGTTAACAACCCCATGTGAGGGGTAGGAATGGGATCAGCAGCTGCCCGCAGGGCCCTGTGCCACAGAAATTTCCAAATAATGTTTTTTCTCTGTCTCTTAGGGATACATAATTCAGCTGATGCTCCTGCCCTTTTATTACACCTTTTTCTGTGCATACAGTTCATCTGGCAAATATACATCGAAGTAAATGTGAGGAAAAAAAAATTTAAATCATACAAATGAGCTTAAAAAACCAAATCAGTGTGAAAACTGGTTTGCTGAAGTTTTGTTCCATGCACATAGTGTATGTTAGTGTTCAGCAATATGCAGAAATTACAGTTGTGACTTAAGCCTTCTAAGACTTTATGTTAGTTTTTCCCTCTGCAATATAAAATTCTCCATGGAGGAAGCACGGCATGAAAGAACTAAGTATTGTGATGACAAGATTATTGATATTTTTCCTTCCATATTTTAATTTGACAGAACTAGGTATACACCTTTCCTGAAAGAATGAACCCAAATTGAATTCAGTTGAGCTGCTGAGTGAAAGAATGAATAATTTTCTTAATTTCCCTTAGGAAAGAAAGGTCTCTGCATTACTCGTACATGCCATCAAATTAAAATGGTGTGAAGTAGTACAAGTTACTCAGCAATGAAATGTTGTGGAGTAAATGGGAGGCAAATGTTAAAAATCCTCCTCTGAGCAGCCAAGAAGAAAATTCCTTCATGATACATGTAGGTGACATAATCTTGGGACAGCCTTTCCATAGGTGTGGGCCTTCTTTTCACATTCCCCAGGAGAAATCTGCACATCGTTCATCAAAATGGCTGTAGATTTATGTCTTTGTTTTCTTAGAAATATGAATCTTTGTCTATTCATTGATTTTCAGTCTAGAGTTAAACTTTACAATCATGTTGTACATCAATCCTTGTAGGCTTGCCACAAACTTTCAAGCTTTCCTTAAGTTCCTGTTTCTAGCTGAATTGAAGCACATCTTCTGCAATTAAAAAAAAAATAAATAAAAATCAAGCATTGATTTAGACACATCAGGTGTTAGAAAACTGTCAGACAGAATGCGATTCTGAGCTGTCTTGTGGTTTTCCTCAAGAGGTTCATTGGTCCCTGGGCATCTGTGAACTCCCTCTAATGCAATCATGAAATGTGATTGAGGAAATGAAGTTCTTGGTCTCTACATAGCAATTGACCAGTGTAAGATATCCTTGAAAACTGTATTTCCATTGAAAGAAGTTGGAGAATCTATAAATCTTGAAAATTATTTACCTAGTATCTAAAAGTGCCAGCACTAGACCCTTCAGAGAATGATGCAAGCAGTTTCACATCCTGCAGTTATAAAGTAATGTGTCAGAAGGGGATATTGTTCCTATCCCAACCATTCATGAAGCTTGTTTATGTCTTAAAGCACAAGTTTATTTCACTTTACTTTTGGAGACAATTTTTATTCCGTGCTGTAAATCAGGGTGGCTCATTGGAAAACACTAGATTAGCAGTCAGTTTCCTAAACCCCAGCACAGTACCTGACATGGCTTTATTCACCATTATTTTTCAAAAAAACTACTAATTCCAGCCCATAGTCATGTGTAAGCTGAAAACATTGCATAAATATATTGTATCATAGGTACAACAAAGTTACTGTATGTCAAAAAAAGTCAGTATTTGCCCACTTTTCATACTGATATCCCAGCCTTACCTGATGAGTCAAAGATGGGATGTGTCATACTGGAAGCTGCTTCCACAAGCACTGGGGAGAAGAGGCAGAGTTGGGACACAGTTTCAAATCCACCTTGATGGAATTGCAATCAGACATATGCGTGGAGACCTCAACAACTTCCCTTCTCCTCCTTTGTCTGAGGTCCAGTCACTTTTGGTTTTGATCTTTGTACTGGCATGGTTTCACTACTGGGTGTGGGACACCTCATCCTCCTCATGTCCTTAGTCCCGATGACATTATTAGGCATGCTGGTGAGGCCCAGGCCCAGCCTTTGGGAGGGAAACAAAAATTAGAAGTAAAATAGATTTTGAAGTAGGAATCGCTTTTCCCATGTTGAAGAGTCACAACACTTCCAAAATGAGAAGGCATATTTTTAGTGATTAGCTGCAGTTAATCCTAAGAATGCTTTAGGCTTTGTAATAAGTCAAACACAATATCCTCTCCTCCATGGAGAAGTGAGACTGGGGTTTCAGAGTGGAAGAACAAAAGGATTACAAATGAGGTATTTGCAATAATTCCTCCACAGCGGCTCTACATGCTACATGATATTCCCCCCGCAAACAGAAATCTGCCTTGAATAAAAGGAAGAAAATGACATTAGGAGAAAGAAGTCATATCTACAAACTGCACGTAAATCAGAAGTTCATTAAGGGAGTATGCAGAGAAGCTTTTGGAATGTAATTTTGCTACCAGCTAGTTTTCACAAGAGTGAAGTAAGGCTTTCAAAAGCATCATTGCTCTAAGTAATTCAAATTACCTACTCTACCTGATACTATCTCTTCCCATAGAGATTACAAAGCACTTAAATTTTTACCCACTTTGTTACAGAAATCCCTGAGGAAGATTTCAATCCATTTGCAAACACTGCTGTGAGAAGAAAAGAAAAGATATCAGAAGTTTTCAAAATGACCTCCAGCACATCTAGAGTTAAAATCTTCTTACAAGATTTGTCTCTGTATCATAAAGTTCTTTGTTCAGAAATTTACCACTGGGTCACACAAAAAAAACCCCACTCTGGGCCAAAACTCAGTCTACAAGAGTTCAGCTGAGAAACAATAATTCATGGTGCTTTGTCCCCTTCTTTTTTCTAGCACTGAAATAGAAAAGTTTCTATGTGCTCTACTGCTTCCAAGCATGAGTGTACTCCTATTACTTAGAATTGCTTCCATTTTAAATCAAAAAGGTGTGGGCTTATAGATGAGATTGCTGACAATGTTTGAGGTGTCAGGTGATCTCCACCGCGCTGGTGGCCCTGAATGGCTCAGCTGTCATTCAGCAGAGGCATGCACACTCTCCTAGGACATCTCCTCTTTTGTAGCAGTCCAAAGCCTTGCTTTTATTTAAGTTAACCTACCTCTGGCACCCACAGGGGTGTGTTATAGCATGGGTCATTAGGGAAGGTATGGCTCAGTGTCTGTCCCTCCCCATGGCAAGCAAGACCCACAGCTTGCAGTGTGGAAACGCACTCTGTACAGGCACAAAAGTGCTGGGACATCTTATCCCTCTCACAGCCCAGAGGGGAATTCAGGAGTGTGGCTGTGTTTTATTCTGGCTTGCCACAGAGCTTCACCAGACTCGGCCTCTTGCAGAGTTTTCCAGCAAGGCCGCTCCTCAGGGGAGCTGAAAGGGTGTTGGACTGGGGCAGGTCAGACCTGGCCTGGCTTCAATCAAAACCGTTTTTAGCAAGGGTTTTGTACTGACGTACGAGGGGTTCACTACATCCTGCTTTGTGTGCTGAAGTTTGAGCAACTCCAAACTAAAAAAAAAAAAAGGAAAAAAANAAGAATTAAACTTCCCATAAGTGCTACTGCCTGCTGTGCTTTGAAACCCACAGGTGAAAATCCAGGGTTCTGTGAACCAGGAGAGCTTTGCCTTCAGCTTTGATGTACCTAAGGCTTCCAGGTAAGGTCACTGCTTTGCTGCCTTTACAGGTCCTGCAGCTTGCCATGCTTGTAAATTTCCTGCAGGTCACAGCAGCTGCACGAGAAACACATGCCATCCTGAATA
Source organism: Cyanoderma ruficeps (assembly GCA_008694505.1). Classification (NCBI taxonomy): domain Eukaryota; kingdom Metazoa; phylum Chordata; class Aves; order Passeriformes; family Timaliidae; genus Cyanoderma; species Cyanoderma ruficeps. The sequence goes on from VZDJ01007755.1 coordinate 35,592,728, forward strand.
GGACAGGAGGGAAGAGGCAGCAGGGAAGTTGCCAGAAAATGGTCTAGTGGAAGGTGGTGCACCCATGGAACCAGACGATGTCCCTGGGTGTTGGAATTAGATAATATTTAACGTCCCTCCCAACCCATGCCATTCTACCATTCTCTAAAAAGACACCATTGTGGTAGAGTGAGTAAAGGTCTGTATTATTGTGTCTGGCTGAACCTTGCTGCCTGTGTGAATGCGCAGCTAAATCAAAGCTAACTGTGCCACTGACCAACAGCAGACCAGCAGAAAAGGTGACATAATCAAGGTCTCTTGGTGGCTGGCAGTCATCTGAGAAAGCAACTCGCTCACCAGCTTCTCTGGGGCTGACACACCACAGAGTCTCTCAGCCCAAAACATGGCCTTTAGAAAGACCTGGAGCTTCTGAAAATGGCTGTGTTGTATCAGTAACTGAGGGAATCACAGGGCTAGAGGGGCAAACACACAAATGCCTTCAGATACAGCATCCATGAGGAAAAAAAAAGAAAAAAAGAAAGCAAAACAGTTTTAGTGTTCTTTTAGCATTGCCTCTTGCATTTACTCCAGCACACTATATTTGGTATGGCTGTTTCTGTAGGAGAGCTACTCTCTGACAAGTCCTCATGTAGAAGCAGCAAATCTCCAGGGAGTTTAAGGCAGCTTTCATTTAGACCCACGCTTTGTTATGATACCAAGTTTAGCCTCAGTCATGCTGCTTACTGAAATCCCAGTGTCTGTGTCTGCTCACAAGCTAAGGGTCCACATTTCTTGGGTTTCACTGATTTCACAGCATCACTGTCCAAGCAAAACTCTGCTCCTGTTAACCCAAATCTTTGACTGTAGCTCAGATGTCTGGCGATGGAGAGAGGGTGGTGGGAAAGACAGCATGCAATGTGCGCTGATGGGGACAGGAACATTGTGTAGTTGTCAGCACAAAGAAAAGGAGGCTGCTCATCTTGCAGCAGCAATATTTGGGACAGAAGGCTGGAGGATCAATTTAACTCCTTTGATGTGTCATATCTTGCTAGTAAAGGTTTAAATGCTATTTCTGTCTGCCATATTGATTTTCATTAACGTGGATCCTCTTCCTGAGGTAAAGAATTTCTCTCAGAGATGTTTCCTAGACTTGTTTAGCTTGTGGTGATGTTATGTTTTAAACTACAACACAAATACCTGCATGCATATATGCACCAGCCCATATAATTTGTGAGAAATCTATGTACGGTACTGTGTAATTTTAGTTTTCCATGACAGCAGCATTTAAATTATTAATTTTCTTCAAAAAAAGAAAAAAGAAAACAAATCATAACTCATTCAACTTGCAAGTACAACACCCTGTCCTGCTGCTCCTCTTCCATTAATCTGGAGATTGGGAGGCATCAAGTGACGCAAGGCCTTTGAATCTGCCCCCTCAGAAACTCTGACAGCTCAGAACATTGTACATTCTCCGTTATTGTTCCAAAATATCAGCTAGCGCACTCCAAAACTATTTAAGAAATACTGATTTAATCATATACTCCCCCACATTTTTTCAACTGCCATCACTACTGTGAGTGTTAATATGTTGAGTGGGACAATGGTGGTGTTTTTCTGCTCTAAAGAAAAAATTTTTCCTCATAAATTCCAGGAATGGGTTCTTTCTGCTGTTTTATCTATTTCATGTGATGAATAATCTTTGCAATAGGAGAATTTGGCTCATCATGCAGATTTGTGTTCTTTATAAGTGGAAAATAATAGCAGACAGTCTTCCCCCTGTGTTGGTGCTTTTATTCCAGTCAAGGTCGATAAAATATTTCTTGAAGAGAAATGCACAAATCCGTCTGCATGGGAAACCTGATGATGATGATGATGATGATGATGATGATGATGATGATGATGATGATGATGATGATGATGATGATGATGACGATGATGACGACGACGATGAGTGCAAGTTTTGGGGTGACATTCTGGTGTAGTGCAATTCCTTCCCTGTGGCACTTGGGATTTGGCTGGTGGGGCTTGATAGGAGACCAATAAAAGTTCTTAAGGCAGAGATGAAAACCATGCAGGGTGTTACTGCTGGAAGAGCTGTTTGGAGGAGCCTGAGGATTCCCAGAATAGTAGTTTCTCTAACATAGCTACAAGCAACACATCAAGCTCCAAAGAGATTCTTTTTTTAGGCTTGGATCTAAGGAGGTGGGGGCGGGGGGGACAAACAGCAGAAGGCTGACAATGACAAGCAGGCATTCATTTGAAGGAAAGTAATGAATCTACTAAACGCTTAAAGACTAACAGCATAAAGCATTGGCAATCCCATCACTTTCCCAAAATATAATAATGTCAGGATTCTGGTGGTAGAAAAAAAAGATACAGCACAATGTTTAAGACTACAAAATAGCATTTTGCAGCATTATAATAATAATGAATACAATGCTATCTGGAAATATATGAAATAAGGGTGCTTTTTTTGCCTTTTTGTCTGGGCTGAGGTGTTGCTGTTGCTCCTGCATAATCATTTACATCAGCCATGTGGTAGCACATGGAGGCCCTGGCAGTGTAAAAAAGCCACTGGATTTTGCAGTAATTGCACTGTAGCTTTAAGAAATGTCAGTTGACATCCCACAGCATACTTATTGTTTGTATAGTCACAGGATTTAATGACCCTGGCCTCCATTTTTGAAGGGATTATTTGGGTGTTTATGTTTTTTCACTACTCCTTGAAGAGTTCATCTTCCTGAGCAGTCTGGTGAAGGCAGTTCAGCATGTCTCAGCTCCTCCACGGAAAAAAAGGAAAGATTTTGTAGTTAGACCCAGACATTTAGATTTCTTGAGCATCAGGTATTTCCTAACCCTCTAAACAGCTTGGTTCTCTGGCTTACAGCTCTGGGTTTCCCTGCTGTCTTGGTCATGTGCAGAAAATACAATCCAATTACTTCTTCCATGTGGAGAAGATGCAGAGAGTCAGCAGTGATAGATAGATCCCTGCAGGGCAGAAAGACCCATCCTCTGCAAAATAATGAACCCTGTAGCAAAAATAAGGAAAAAAAAAAAGCTTGGAAAAACACAACTTACAACTGAAGACCCCACGGCCCTGAGTGAACTGAAGTTGAAAGTTCATGTAGTTTTGAATCATTGCTCGAGGCTCTCTTCAGAGTCAAAGGGATCTCAGTTCATACAATGGTTATCCATTTAATCCTGCTTTAGTGGCTGCAATCAAGTCAAAAGTTTTTACTGTTTGGGAGGGTTTTCAGTGAGAGCTGATACCGCGTGTGGCGAGAGAGAGCTTTCTTCAATTCCAGAGACCTGAAATAATCAGTACCACAGTGTGAGCTCCACTTCATTCAGATGCAGTGTAGGCCAAAACTTCTTTCCTAGTCCTGAATATTCTTCACAGAGGTGAGAGCCTGAACATTTCTGAGGCAAACACTGGCATTATCAATCACAGCAGCACCCGAGCAAGTGATCTGATTTTAAAAGTGATGAAATGGAAACTGTCGGTGCTTTTTCACCTCTGAACATCAGGCAGTATGTTCACAGCTTTCTCTGGATGGAGGCATTTGATATTTGCCACTGTTTTGCAATTTTCCCTCTCTTCCAATGTGTTATGAATGTGGGTTCAACAACCTAGGGGCCACTATTGTTTCCAATAAGAAGCAGTAAATATCCACTTACAACCGCTTAACCAAGATCACATTAATTATAAACACAGGTAATGGGCTGTCTTTGATGTCACTGCATTCATTATTAGGATTTCTTTGCCTACTGTGGAAATCAGTATATTTGGGGATCTTCTTAATGGAAGCAGTTCCATTTGGATATGTATGAAATTGTTGACCTTGCAAAACAACGTCTGACTATACTTCTCTGTCGTCCCCAAACCAAATTTTGCCAGTTATATTTGTGAAATAAAGAAATCATTCATTGTGTGGCAGAACACAGCTTGGAAAACCTTCCCAATGCTCTTTGCCCAGCTTGTAGATATGGTGAAATTCACTTTCTCTGCTTACCCAGAAGCCTGAACAGATACTACAAATTCAAGGACCCTCTCCACGTCGCAGGTGCTCTGGTGTAATTCACAAGCAGTAGCACACACTGTGCCCTCAGCAAAGCCCAGGCTGGATGATGGCAGCCTTGCCCCCACAGAGGAGCATCTGTATCTGCAGATGGTTTTAGAGAAATCAGAAGGTGGCAGAAGAATAAGACTCTGCAACTGTAGCCATCTCTTCCCAGGTGACCTGCACATTCAATTCTTTTTTTTTTTTCCTTGAGAAGCTGGCAAATGCATTTGAAACACACACAGAGATATTTTTCAGCCAGTTTAAGCCATGGAGGGGAAGTTTTGTGGGCTACAGAGTAGGTAAGTGCAGTTTCAAAAACCTTTACCCTCTTTTTGCAGTCCGATGCCAAATGATGGTGAGTTTATTAGCCTTTCCATAAAGCTAATAAGCATAAGCTTATTAGGCATAAACATCTGTTTCCATCCATGATGGACAAACTGAATTGTCTCCAAGACTGCTGACATTCTCATCTCAAAAGTCATTGGCAGCAGCTGAGCAGAATCAAACTGTGGTGTGGGGTTTGTGGAAAGCGCAACCTGCCACACACACATCCTTGCCCAGACAAGTTGCATTGCATAGATCTCATTTCTCTAGAAATTCAGACTCTAAAAATATTTTATTTTTCCCCTCTTTATTCTATGCATTTCATTCAGCTGTGCTTCAATCACTCTCTGCCAGCCTTTCTTGCTTTTGTGAGGCTGGAGAAGTCATAAATATGGCAGGTCCCTTTGAGTGTTAATGCTGGATGCTGTCCATGACTGCTGAGCTGCAATATGTGAGCCAGTGGTACCACAAAGAGAGAGTTTATATTCCTTCCCTATTACATATTTTTAGTGTGTAAATCCACAGAGCAGAAGAAATTTATAGCGAAATGAGTGGTCATGGGGAAAGTAATCTCCATATAAAGCAGTGGCAGATACCTCTTTCTGTCTGGGACTCCGTCTACTGGGAAGCTTCCCACAAGGCTGAATGAAACCTTCAGCCACTGCTGTTCTTTTTTTGTGCCTCAGTTTTGTGCCTCAGTGACAAGGGGGTCACTGACATTGTTTATCCATTATTCATTTAGCCATGCCTCTGGGAAGCAACTTAATGTCATGTATTTTTCACTTACAGGAATTGCAACAAACTGGTTTCTTCTTCAAGCCTGCCTGCACTGGGAAAATTTTCTAAGTTGTTTTACAACCAGCATAGCTTAAACTGTTTGGAGGCTGCAGCAAGGACCTGGTAACAGACAGCATAAGGTTAGTGATTGGTTTATACCAATGTGGCTTCAGACTGTGGCACTAGCTACACTTACTAAAACATGAACTATTAAGACTACATAAGCCAGAAATATTTTGGCTTTGTTGAAATACACAGTATCTGTCTCCCTTGGACTGAAAATGCTTCTATTCCACAAACTGTTCATTTTCCCTTGAAAGGACTGGCTTTTGGTGAGAGATTTGAGTTTTTCTTGCTTTGCTTTCCTAGCCTTCCTCAAAGCAGGGTATTTTAAGTCAATATATCACTAACAAGCCCAGATGAGATTTCAGTGCAGCCTTTACTGTCAGAATCAAAATTACATGAAGTACTGCATTTTGAGGCAGTGATATGTGTGCAGTCAAGAGGAGGTAGATTCTGATCTACCATCACGTGCAGGCCTCTGTGCAACCAACACATTTGGGCACTAATAAAACTGAGGGGCTGGAAAGACTAAAAAAAAAAATCTCTGGGTCTAATAGGAAGAATGTGAATAAATCACAGCTGAAAACACAGAGCAGGAAAGTTTGGTGGATACCCAAGAGACCAAGACGGTAGATCCTTTGCTGAAGGAAGGCAGCTGAGGAGAAAGAGGAGGTGCTACACAGAAGGGAAAACTCATGTCTGTCCTCAAGTCCTCCTGGTCTTGACATGAGTAGTATATGGGTGGATGTAGTGGATTAAAAATTATCCTGTAGTTGCAAAGATATATTTCCTGAAGAAGTGAAATTTGCCGAATTTCAGCTGGAGTCAGACGCACATGCTTCACTCCTTTAGACAGTCTCCAAAAATAGTAGGAGCAAGGTGGGTTGTTAAAGCATGAGTCCAAGTCCTTGTGTGAAAACACTTCTCTTGGTATGGGAGGCATTTTTACCTCAGGATAAGGCATGGGTAGGTTAGGGTAGCGGAGACCATGCCCACAGGGCCTGAATCACTCAGAAATGCTCAGCCTGTCCTGGGAGAAGCAGAAGACCCTGCTTGTCCTGAAGCTGCTGTATCACTTCTGTACTGGGCTTCTGGCACAAGGAGGCAGGAGCTGTGCTTTGCCATGTGCCAGGAATGAGGACACAGGGAAGAGGAGAAGGAAGGCAGGAAAAACTAGTTGTCTTTCAGCCTTTACCAAGCCATTTTTCTCCTGAGAACAGATCCAGGGCTCCCTGTGAAATCAGGAAGCATGTGGTCATACAAAGAGACACTAGGACCATCCCAAAGGAGGGAGAAAACCTCTTCCAAAGCAGAAACTGTCTGTATTTCCCTTTGGTGCTCCCAATACCTTCTCAGATGGGCTGTGCTCTCATCTCAAGCTACCCCTGGAGTGGGATTGGTTTCCAGGGTTCCCACAGCTTTGGACGACAGTAAAAGGCAACATGAACTGTTCACTGACCTCTGCAAAGGGGCCGGTGGGTCACTTTTCCCTTCCCGTTTTCTTTCCAGAGCCAGTCATGAAGAAGATTCAGTAGTCTGTTGGCAAGGGTGCAAACCCAGGATTAAATTAGCTCATGAGGACCTCTGTGTACACTGAGAGCAACCAGCTTGTTCACACCTCTGTGTCCTCTACCTGACCAGGAGAATGCCTGATTCCCAAGCTGAAATTTCTGCCTGGCCAAGTGTCCCAACATGGGACCCTGACCTGTTCTGCTGTGGAGCAGCCCTGGAAGGAAGTGCCTGTCTCTCTTCTCAGCTCCCTGTCCCACAGCCAAAGCAGCCTTACACCTCAGGGTGGAAGTGTGGTGCTCTAAGTTAGGTTGCAATGTACAGGTCTCCCTTGAGCTCTGCACTGAGTGCAAAGCATGCCTGAGGGCACATGGCACCTTTCCATCATCCCAGAATTAGTTTCTCTGCACAACAGTCTTGTACTTGCAGACACTTGAGTGTGTCATGTCCCTCCTTTTTCTTGCCTCCCAGAAGCTAAGATTCTCACATGAAATTCAGATGAAGATGGTTTTGGTGGGATATTCAGTAAAAAAGCATGTTGAATGGTGAGACAACGAGTCCTTTCTGTCTCTGAGAAATGATTGTATGTGGTCCTTAGTGCTAGACTGCCCAGATTGCCTGCTACCTAATGAATCCTTATCTTGCCTCTACCAAACATTTGACTATAATCAAGTCTTTACACATTTGCTTTAGTCTATTCTTACTTCAGCTGACAGGGTGGTGAGAACTGCCTTACTAGTTCTCTTGAGGCATTCCTGGTGGCTCTCCAGGTTGCTAAATCATCCTCCATGCAGATCCTCTCAGAATTGGTGGCTTAAACATAACTTCCATGCTCTCCCTCAGCTGGATTACAAGGTGGGGGCCAAGGGGTTACTCTGACCAACGTGACAAAGGCAACAGACCCCTCTCACCCTTGCACAGCCACTGCTCAGGTTTGCAGTGAGTTCAGTTCTCTCTATGCAGTCATAAAGCTTATGGGCAGCACAATATGGATCATGAACTGTCAGAAAACTTCCCTACATTCTCTCCATGGCAGACAGATGTGTAGGTGGGTTTTTTTCTTTTTGTCTCAGAAGCCTGCAGCTTGATGAGTCACCAGCACAAGCTTTGATGACTCCTACCCTCCAGTGCTGTTTCCTGCTCTATGGTTACACTGGCTGCCCAGCTGGCAAGCTGAGGGGAAAACTGCAAAGAGAGGGTATGAGAGCCAAAGGAGTCTTGCAATGAACAGAGAAGACTGTGACTGGTGTGCCATCCACTTTTAATATGACCTTGGAGAGTGTGTCTGCCATGTATACTGCATGCTAGGCAATATATTCCTGTGGCACACAGAAATAGGGGAGAGTGAAACCCTTTGGAGGTTCTGTTGGAAGCTGCTTGTCAGTGTCTTCCCGTCCTGACCACAGGGGTTGTAGTCCCAGGTGAAATCAAAGATCAAGGTTTTTTCCTAGCATCTGGACTGTGCTACCCCAGCTTCCTGCTGTGTCCTAACTGGAGGTACAACTGCAGCCACGGCCCTGTGAGGAAGGGGTGGCAGGTGATCCTGCTCTGCCACAAGCAGGTATCCATCCAGGCAAAGCAGGGCAGGGCAGCAGCACACCAGTGTTAGCCCCCTCAGAAAAGGGCAAGTCCTCCCCAGAGGGAAGGTAGGCTGCAATGCACTGTAAGTGGGAATTTGAAGCAGCAGTATTATATGCACAAAATATCCACATAATAATTATGGATAACACAACATCAGCTATGGAATACTGAGGAGAAAACAGCAACATTCCTTCCCACAAATGCAAGGTTAATACTTCTTATCCAATTTATTTTCTATGCTTGATTTACATTCCTTTTCATGTGGCTGTGAAAATACTCACAATGTTTGTGATAATAAGTGTGAATTGCAAACTCCATTTAAATACCTGTATTTATTTTCATTCTTCCCCTTTCAGTGAAATTTTTGGTGGCAGACAGGCTTCTGATGGACAATTTGCATATACATCTGTGGGGCTTTTCTGATCTGTTATAAATATAAATTATATAAATTATTTCATAGCCAGATACTGCCTTAATTGTTTACATACCATTATCTGGGGACAGACAATGTGTAGTCTAGGCTTTATTTAGCAACTTAAACTAACATGTTACTGAGTGGTTGGTAGACAAAACATTACATTGTAAGGGTTTGTTTTTTTTTTCCCTTGTCCTATAATATTTTACTTTGATTAAAGCTGTACTGAGGTAAAATTGCACATCTCATGCGAAAAGCAATTTACCTCAGCTCTTATTGAAGTTAACCGTACTTATTTGTCCTAGCATAATGTATTTTTCTAGCTGCATTCTAACTGCAGTGCTTTATCATAAGAACCAAGCTAGATTTAATCAAATTCAGTTTGTGTTGTGAATTTTAAGACATTTGTTCAATTAGTTGGAATAAAAGTAAAACATTTGGAAGAAAGATTAAAGTTGAAAAATGTGGTTGCTAAGCTGGGCATCCAATGCTCATTATGCACCTTTCTCATCCCAAGATACTTCTCATGCTTGAAAAGGCTCCAAATCTTTTTTTTTTTCTCTTTCTGTTCCTCAGATTGCTGGTGATGCTCATGGGATGGGGAAGATAAGAGCTATTTTATCAGGTTTCAACAACCAAGGATAAGACCTGATGGGTTTTCCTCCTGTTGTGTCTGTCATGAGCTTTTTCTGGGCTCTGATGGATAGGACCACATTCAAGCTGGGGCTTTCTTAATGTATAGTGTCCATTGGGAAGCCACAGTGCTGCTACCCAGTTCCTCTCTAATCTTTCCAGTGCCCTCAACTGCTTTCCTGTTCCTCTCCTTGTTGCCACCTGCTGGAAAAGTTGCCATCATTCACTCCTGTTAGCCCTTCAGACCAGGGTGTGCAGCTTAGGGAGACCAGCACAGGAGCTGAGGGGCACTGGGGAGAAAGGTCAGACTCTAACACACCTTCCCAGCAAGCAAATTCATTTCTCCTCTAACCTCTGTATTGTTTCCCCTAAAATATCTTGTTTGCATGCAGACAAGGTATTTTGGGCTATCTGGATGTTTTTACTGTGTTGTCCTGCCTATGAAATACAACATCCATTAATTATTATTGTATTACTTTTATCAAGAAAAAAAATTATGCTTGTTGTTACTACGTCTTATTTTCCTCATTTCCCTCATTAGGAAACTCTTACCTAACTCAGCTTAGGTTCTCCAGCCTGAGTGATTTGAAAGGGCCATGGTAAAAAAATTGTGAGAAATAAAAACGTCTTCATGAAGTCAGAGTCCACTCTCTCAACTGAGAAGTGCAGTGTTTTTATATTTTGAGACAGTTTCTCAGACAGCCAGACAAGGTGACATTAAACAAATCACACTAATTACAACACAATTTATGTAGAGAGATTTTACTGGCCTACTAATGCTTGGCAGGAGCTGTCAAGTACTAATGTTTCAAAAATGAGCATTTCCAGCATTCACTTTTTTTGGTGCTTAGGGAAATGATGGAGCCTGTTGATGTTTCTTGTTTGTGCCAAGGGAAGCAGAGCCCAACCCAAGTGCAGAGGGAGACCAGAGTTCAGGCCATGGCTTTCAGACAGAGTTACACAGACTGTGCTGCAGCCCCAGGCAGATCACTCCTGAATGCACCCCATGCCAAACAAAATTAGCAAGAATTTCTGTGATCCCTGGAGGCTTTGCAGCTCTCTGGCTTCACAGGTGTCCTGCTCTGTGAGTGTCATGCCCAGAGGTGCAGACAAAACCCTGTCATTCTGGGCTGGAATTATTTTACATGGTTGATGGTACAATATATGACTGAGGAAAACATTGTGCATTAGCTGCCTTATTAACAGAACAAGGATTAAACACTTACCTATAAATCTTGCCAACAGCACCATGAAATTTGTTTCTCAGGAGCCTGTAAAGTGCTTTAAGCTTAAACCTGAGAGATATGTAGGGCTTAGCCTCCAATTCACTTAGTTTAATGTTGTGTTCCTATAAAATGGCATCTCCCCCCATCCCACCCCAGCTAGTGGTTACCTTCACTTTCACAGAACCAACACAAGGCTATGGGGCACCCACTCCTCACCCATGCTGGTACTCACACCACACCTTCAATACTATCATTTACAAGAAACCACCCTGAGAAGTGCTCAGGTGTGTCATGCTGATTTTGCTGCATGGACAACAGCAGCCTGGTAATAGCAAATGGCTTTGGGAGCAGGGCCAGGAGGAGAAAGCAGGAAGGGGAGAAGGCTGGTAATGGCCTCTCACTGTGAGGGTTTTCTGAATGAGTCTCTGGCATCACTGTCTGGAGAGGTCCCCACTCCATGTAGTGCCCACTGATCACACACAGACATGGGACACAGAATCACAGAATACTGTGAATTGGAAGGGACCCACAAGGACCATCAAGTGCAACTCTTGCATGAACGGCCAGTGCGTGGGAAAGCAAAGCTCTGGGTTAGACCTCTAAGTCAAGGGAGAGGGAAATGCTATGGGGAAAGGTCCTTGAAACCCTGCTGCTTAGAGCCAAACGAGCCCAGACCCTCCCTCTGCTTCTCTGGGACAGCTGGAAATAGAAGCTAATTAGACAACCATCTCTCTCTCTGGAAAAGTAGAAATGCTCTGGGCAAGCTTTTCCTCATGTGCTCAAAGGAAGACAGTGTGAATCAATCTGAGCTGGACATTCTCAAATAGTGTGGGGGGTGAGATGTCTTGCCCTGGAGATGGGTTCAGATCCTTCTCCAAAGCTAACTGAACTCAGCTCTCTAGGTTGGTAGGTGGATGCAGGGCTCCTCACACTCAGCCAAGTTGCTCTCATTCTCTCACAGTTATTCATGTAGCCTGTGCCTTGCTTTGGTATCGTTTAGAAATGTCTGTAAGCATGGGCATACCTCTGCAGAGCTTGAGCATCTTCTTTCTGGGATTCTTATGTTTTGCTCTGAGATAGATTTGTAAGCAACTCTGCATCTGTGCTTCCAAGGCTTCATGCTGCCTGTGGGAATTTGTCTCTGGCGAGTCCTGGATACTTGTGGAAATTGCTCAGGAGGTAAGCTGTATTTTTGAGAGGGTCACAAGGACTATAAATGGTATATTTAGCATCAGCTGGAGACAGGAACACCTTAAGGGGCCTTGGTGGAGGTGGCACTTTTTGCATGCATCAAGGAAATACAAACTCTTGCCAACCATAATAGCACCATTAAGTCCTGCAGGGCTTGCACATTCAGCGAGGTTTGCAAAAGTTACAAAAAAGAGGTTTGAGGGGCAAGGGCAGGGTACTACAAGGGGCAAAAGCCTCCAAGGGGAATGAAGCCTCCTGGTCTCACCAGGAAATGCAATTCCTGTGAACTGAAGATGATCAGCACCTTGTCTCAGCAACCTCTGGGCCTTACAGCTGACTACCAGCAGACATTCTCCTGTGGTGGTGACACACAGAGCTCGTTTTCCCATACAGCTGTACCCAGTGGCACATGTGATTGTCACTTGCTGAGTATGGGCACATTTTCACACTTGGCTCACAATTAGTCCAGTGCCACAAGCCAACACTGCCCGTGGTTACAAGAAAATCCAGTAGGAATGAGAATGTGTATAGCGGAGAGAGAAATGGGTCAGAAGTGTTCTTTCAAGCAGATGTGGGTGATAGATGTTGGTAGCAACACTAAGTTATCAAAAGGAAACACACATAAAAATCTTTTCAGAATAAAAAATGAGCATCTGCACTTGAACAGGGTTTAGTGATTGCTAAATGGCTCCACCGTCAAGCAAGAAGCTTTATGAACAGAAGGGTTTGCATGAAGCAGTTGTTGTTTACACCTGAAACTGGTGTACAAATAAAGCCATCATTCTTCGCTGCCAATTCTCCTCTGCTCTGAGCCAGAGCAGCCTGTGGAGCTGCATGACAGCCCTCCCTGCAATTGTTCCTCGCAGGTGTAGCTTTTATATGTGTTTGCTAATGGTTGTTCAGGTCAACTCACACACTGAGCCCCATTTAATTCAACAAACCAATGTGTTAAGAAAAGCAGGGAAGGCATTATTCAGAAAAGGGAACTTTGGCCTTGGACTGAAAAAGGAGAGCATGGAGTTAATTTTCTGCTTTGAATTGCCCTGCAGAGGAGTTTAGCTTTTTCCAGTGAGTGTCAGGGGACACCAGGGACAGAGGACACCACGGACAGAAGTTTCCTTGTGCAGCTGCCTCCCCTGCCTTCCCTTCCACAGGCATTCACAGTCCAACAGACTAAACTTCAACTGGATAAAAACAAAGCCTAAATTGTAAAACACTAAAACATTAGTCTGAAATCCAATCTTCTTCTCCCTCCCCATTTCTGTATCTTTTATACAACCATCACCATCATCTCTTTCTCCTGTATCTTTCTCCTTGCTATGGTAGGTCAAATGAGGTGCCTTCCCTTTGAGAAGATCAATCCTGGGAGTTGTGACCCTCTGGTACTTCTCACTGCAGCTGCACACCTCCTGTGGTGGCAAACCTCAGCTGCTACAGGAGTGCCATGGAGTCCTGTGAACCTCAGCATCAGAACTGTCCTCTGCCAGGTGTAGAAGGAGGCAGCAAGCTCTGAGTGATTGTGTCCCTCAAAGGCACCAGGAGCCTGGGGTAAAAAAGTGTCACTGATGGAAAGGACATGAGAATGGGACCAAGAGACTAAAACCCTTCCCATACTCACTGGGTGCTTGCATGACCAGGAAAAGTACAGGGAGGTGGTGGGAAGTGAGGAAAGTCTGAGAAAGGCAATAAAGAGGGGAGATGGAGGCTGGAGTAACTCCAGGAAGAAGGAAATGGAGAATCAGAAAGAATTAGCAAAGTGAGGATGGCAGTAGGAAGCATTGCTCCTCTGTGCTGCATAATCATAATACAGTGTTGTCACAGCTACACTTAAAAAACCCCACAAACTGGATCATAGAAAAGCTTCAAATGTACTGCTTAAAACAATAAGTTTGACCCTTTTTCTTTCCACTTCTCATTGACAAAGGAGGACTTCGGTCATGTCTTCAGGCCTTTTTTCTAGAAATTAACATTTAAGAAAACAATTCACACCAAGCTGTGTGACTCAAAGAACTGAGGCACTGGGGAAAACATCAGCTATCACAAACCTTACCACTGAACGGCAAGCACTAACAAGTGGGGGATTAGGTTTTCCCTGGACCTGTCCCTTTAAGTTCCTGGTAGCTTTGATCTGGCAGCAGAGAGCTGACGTGGGAGGACAGATCACACACTCCCTCCTGGATACTTTCCTTTTGTAGCTGCATGTGATGCTGTCATTTAATCTTGACTAGAAATGGGAATTGATGGTTTCTCTTTTTGTGGAGAGCATGGATAGGTCCCATGCAGGCATTCTCAGCCATCCACAGATTTGAAGAAGCAGTGGGAAACTGGGTCCAGCCTCAGCTATCGTGGCTTCAGGAGACAGTTTCCAAGCAGAGGTTATGCTGAGGCTCACTGCTGCCTAGGCACATGTGCAGCAAAAAGCCAAAACACAGACCCATATCCCACCTGTGAAACACTAACAGGTACAGTGTTGCCCTCCTGGCAAGCTTTGTTTAGCACTCAGAAACTCCTGACAAACAGCAAAAGTCCCCAGAATGTGTCTGGGCAGTTTTCAAATGGACAAAGAGCATATATCTTAGAGAAATGTGGGCTGTATCCAAAGCCAAAAAAATCCAGTTTCCTCTTCAGACACCAATGAGAGTCAGCCCCACACTTCAGATTCACAATGGCAAACTCAGATCTCTGCATCTCTTTAGACAACGTGAAAGCTAATTTGGGCATTTAAAGATAATCCAGATAAAAGCAAGCTCATCTCAATCTTTCATCCAATGAGACATTTGATGTATCTGAAAGTTTATATCATGTTTTCAAAATCACTTGTAAAGTCTGAAGTCATCACACCCCTAATAAATCCCTTCATGGAAGTTCAGTTTCTTGGAATTAAATTAGAATAGGAGGTATCTGGATAGACAGATACACAAAATAAAACAGGCAGGCTGGCTTACAGTGATGTATACTGTCTGTACGGGAATACATCAGTGGTTCCCCATATAAAAAAACACCTTTCCATAATTATGGCATGCATTAAATGACACTTCTTAGTGCATTTTTTTTCTTCTCCAGTAAGAAAAAGTGATTTCCCTGGATGTCACACTTGCCTGAGTCAAAGCCCATGGGGAGTATTGTCATCCATGTCACTGTAAATATTTCTGTTAGATCTCTTTCTGAGGATTCTTCCTCCAAGCTGACATGATCAAAAGCAACAAGTACAACATGCCTTCAGTCTACTTCCTTGCTTACAGGTGTTCTGTCTCCTGAAACGTACCCTACAAGCACTATGAGTATGAACTGGAAGATGTAATCTTTAAATTCATAAAGAAATGCATGTATATTATAAATTAGTGCTATTGTAGATTAGAGATCTTTCTATTAAAGGTAAGCCATTTACTTTTCCATTTTACTTTATACAATACAGAATATTTTCTGAGATTTGATAGATCACCAAAGGCACAGATACTCACATCAACTCTCAAACAAGTCTTCATCATTCCTTGGAATTCTTCTTTTTCCCAAGAAAAAAGCCAAACTAATAATTTTTGCCTACTATGTTCAACTACATTTAAACTATTGATTACCCTAAAGGTTTACACAGTTAAGACTCCACTAGATGTGAAGCAGCTCCTGATGACAGGAAGTACCACTGCCTCGAGTCATGCTGAATCTGTTCACCTTTTTCATGCCAGGAAGACAAAATAACGCCCTCCAAGAGACAGTGCTACTCAGTTGGAATGATTTTTCATCCGACATAGTCAACAGAGATTTGGCAGAGGTCCTTGTTGGTACAGTCACCTGTTCAGGAGCTCTCTTGGGCTTGTGCTGAGCCCTTTGGGGGCTCACACCTCCCCATTGCTGTGGGCTCCCTTCCCCTCTGCTCCAGCTCCACTGGCTGACACTGTTTATTCCCTGTCTTCTCTTCCCCTCTGTCAGAGCTCCACCGGGTGACACTGTTTGTCCTCTGTCTTCTTCCAGCTAGGCTTGTATTCAGCATCTCAGAACATTCTGCTGAGTTTCGTCTGCACATTGACAGGGGATTTATGGGTGCTTCTGCATGGCTTACTGGCTCTACCAGCTCTGGTTTCCCACTCAGCATCTTCTTCTGCTTGACCGTGGATGGCAAGAGAAGCCAGTCAGCAAGCCCTTTCCCTTTTCAGCTGTTTCCCAGCAAAAAAAAAAAAATTAGCATGTCAGACTGCCAGACAACACACCACAGAGATTCTCCCACATATTGCTTCTTTCTTCCTTTTTTCACGTCAAGAGCTAAAGAGGTGGGTGACAGATTTCCAGTGGAGGAGGGGGAAATTATGCTGAGCACTGCTGTTGTGACCTCTCTGTCTTTTACACTTGAGCGGGAAGGGGCCCTGCAGTGAGGCACTAAAACCAACAGCCTATCCACAAAGCCCCGAGGTAATTAGTCATTAAAAAATAAAATTTAAAAAAAAGAAAAATAATTGCAATCTGCCAAGAGAGGAGAGAGGGCTTTAAAAGGATATACCTTTATAGCCATAAATCGCTAAAGAAGAAGAATTACAGGCTAATGTACAAAGGGTCAATGCAATAAAAGGAGTGAAAGAGACACCTGAGTTTCCTTGAAGTCACCGGGCAGGCAGCTGTGCTCGGTGTGCTTGCTGCACATACATGTAGCTGGATAATTGCTTGGTTAGGAACTGAAATAGCAGCATGTGGGCAACATCCAAAGGAGCAAGTAGACACACAGGAAAAAAAAATCACCAGTCCAGCCTTGGGCAAAGTTTCTCTGCATGCAGAATAGATCAACAATTTATTTCTGAAATTTACACTTTGTAAAGCATAAATAAGCAGGGAGGAACAGCGTGCACCCCAGAAATGTACATACCCTCTGACAGACGCTGTGTTTGGGTCGCTGTAATGAGAGCAGCCCCAGAAACAAGACTACAGACCTGCAGGATCTGCGAGCTCTCAAATTGCTTTTTTTTTTTTAACACACAGCTCGATTAATCTGAAGGTTAACTTAATTAAGTAAAGCTCACCTCCTTATCAGGCTCTTCTAGACTTTAACGGCACACCAGGTACTGTGAGGCCATTCATTAGGCCTTACAATGTGCCTCTCAGCTAGGTAAATATGTGCTAATTGCGTTTCACTGCAAGGTTCAGACAAAGGCAGAACGGTTAAGCCCAAAGTTTTGAACGTCTGGCCTTGCAAGTTGTGTAGGAACCCCAAGGAAAATCTGGGTCAGGGAATGAATTCCACAGCGCCTGTGGGACCATGGAAGCCAGACAAAGGAGGAGAAGGTCACCAGAAATGAATCCTAGCACAAAACAGCAATTTGTGTGCTGCATCAAGCATTTGGTGTGCTCCCAAGGTTCTTGAGGCTGGGGTTGACTGCAGAAAAAGTACAGCCACCCTGCCCTGCAACTGGGAGGCCCCAGGGAGGCAAAGGCTCTGGGATACTGGGATAATACATATTGTTTCTGATCCATTTTAAGGTCCTGCTTTCTTCTTAGAAAAAAAGGAGAGCTCACACCCACCAGCATGTGTCACCTCTGGCAGGGTGGTCACAGTGCAAAGGCCCGTGGAAACCTGATGTGCAAACACAACCTGTGTCACCTGCATGCAGTAAGGAAACCAAGTGACAACAGGCCCGTGCCTCTCTTGCATGCCTAGATGTGGGTGACAATGCACCACGGAGCCCAGGGCAGAGATGGATGTATGTTAACACTGGAGACTGGGGGGAACTGTCTCTTGCTCTTACATGATGAAGAAGGGAGTTTGTATTGCTGTCCTACAGTCATATATACTGCAGTAAAAGAGACCTGAAAGAACTGGACAAGGTGACCAAGAGAGAAATCTGACAGAGGGTTTTCAAGGCATCCTGACTTGAATCCATGTCCCAGTTACAGTCTTCCTGACTGTCTACACATCCCTTACCTCCATTTTTCTTTTCCTATAAAAGATAAACGTAATGTTTATTTTTGCAAGGAGTGCAATGCCATAATCAGGTTAAGAAAACGATTGAATGCTGACGTATTTCACTAAAAACTTAATTCTGAAAAGCTTCATTTACTCACAGGGGACACTTGTCTTGTTTACAATGTCACTTCTGTTACAAGTGTTTTTAAGGACAAATACTTCTGGGAATGAGAGGAGCCTGACAGTCTTATGAATTTGGCATGCAAATTTGCCAGCCAGATTCAGCCTTTGTTCCCTTCCCTATCGCTGCTAGTAAAAAGAATGTGCATTAGCCTTGTTTGAAGAAAGAGACAGAAACAAGATAAAGAGAAAGAAACAAGAGAAACATGCAGAGGAGAAGAAGGATGGGGGAAACGTGGACCTAGGTCAGTATGAGGAGTTTGCAACAGAGGTGAGAAGAGCTGTTTGTACATCTGTCTCTGCTAGCATTACGCCAGTTCTGCACCTGCCTTGAAAATACATTCTTTGGTGCTGCTTAATTACTGTAGTTGCTGAAGTTTCAGAGGCAAAAATATCTCCCAATAACCCTATTTTCATCTTCTCCTCAGCATTTTCAAAAATGCACCACCTCCCACCCCAGCCAATCTCTTCTGCCCTTTTCACCACAAATAAATTAATGCAAAACCACTACACAGCCATATTAGCCTTTTTTCAGCTTACTTCAGAGCTACCTCAGGAATTTTTATACTGATTTACATGAATCAGTGGTTGCTTTCAAAGCTGATTTTTCCCATATGCTGTTGCTTTGGAGGCAACCTCGGGAGCTGGTTAGGATTTTCCCTTTCACATACTAGAACCAAATCCATGTTTTAAGGACACATTTCTCTCACTGTCATGCTCGTATTTACCTCATTTTAAACAAGAAAACATTTCTTTTGAAAAAAAAATCAAATTTGTGGTAGTCCCAACCTCTCCAAATTTGTCCTAGAAGAACAGCTACATGCACTCTGACACAGGAGATCAGCAGCCAATAATTGTGGAAGTGAAAGTGTCTCTTCAGTGCCTCACCTTGAGAGGTCTTGGGCACACATGGATTTGCAGCTCTAAGGAGGCTCTCCAATCCTAGCCATTTTTGAGGGACTTTAGATGACCTCCACTTCAGTGCCTCTGCCCTCAAATGAAATCATGTGTATTAAGCAGCCTAACACCAGTAGCAGAGCTCTGCATGATGTGCTGACTCTTTTTCTAAACCGGAGCCTTTGGCATGTGAGGTCTCATTCAGCCAACAACATAGCAGAGGTCAATGATTCAAAAGTGTCCTCTCTAAAACAAGAAGGACCCATTTAATTGGCAAATCACCAGCAGCAAGAGATTAAGTTCAGACTACAAATAATGAACACATAGAAGAGCTATATTTTATAGTTTATAGAAGAGCTAGAGTTCTCCCCTGAATTTTGAGAGGTTGACTTCACAGTAAAGAGCCACAGGGGTTTATGCAGCCCTCTCCCGGCTCACTGGAAAGGTCAGGAGGAGAGATCTGCATAAACCCATGAGGCTCAGGGTGGTGTGCCAGCAAGCTGGAGCTGAGAAGTACATGCTGAGGTAGTCCTGTAAACAATCCTGTAAAGCAGAACAAAACAGGAGCAGAACTGGAGTCACTTTGTTGAAAGAAGTGTAAGTGGAAATATTTGCCAAACTATGCGGGACTGCCAAACTCACAAATCATCAGAGACTCCCTCCCACTTCAAGACTTGGAAAATGTATTCTGTGTTAAGAGCTACATGTGCTCCTAGAAGCCCATAGTTTAGCCTAAAAGTCAGTCTGCTTAATTCACACACAAGCTAGGTGGGAGCAACCAAATAGAGACGGGGGAAAAAAGAAACTAATTAAGGGAAAATACACTTAGGAGTTCTGTGGTGGTGGAGATACTTGGTGCTATTATCAGTCAGTGGGATTGATAGTGGGGCACCTTTAGAAAAGTCAGTAGATAATAGGAAACAGCATTAAGAACAAATTGAGGTGGGTAAAATTTACTGCTGTCTCCACTGAGACTGTAAATGGAAAACTTGGAGAGAGCTGGTGAAAATGCTAAAAGAGGCCAAACAAAAAAATCCCACTAGAACCAGCAGAGTGGTTTTAAATCATGTCCTTTCATAATCTACCATTCACATTACCGTAACATGTCATTGCATTATTCTGGTCTGCAAACAATTGTTGAGTTCCCAACTTCTGCTGCTGGGAAAAACGATGACCTGAGGGAAGGAATTTTTGTAGTAAATACCTCAGCATGAAAAATAAGATGAGGTTATTTAAGCGACTGCTCCTTGAAAAATTAGCCTAACTTCCTAATAACTGTACTACATAGCTTAAAGAAATCTAATTTTATCTCTGCCTCCCACACAGTAAATCTCCCTATCACAGTCTTTCCTTGCTTCATTGCTATTTCTTTGCTTAATAATCACCTACTTAAAAGATTGGGGATAATATTAATAATGGGCAAATTAGATACACAGAAAAACAATGTTTTCTGTACTTTCAGAGATACCCAGCATGACTGTCATTAAACCAAAACCAAGGCTTGAGGAGGGAGCACAGAATCCTAGGCGGGCAGCAGTGGAACAGGGCAAGGACTCTGGCTAACTTAGTGTTGAGCAGACAACATTAGTCAGCGTTGCAATGCTGAAATATTTAACAACGGGAGCGGCTCTTCCCTTCAGCATTTTTCTCCCATAAACTAATTAGGCTATAATATTATGAGCACTTCCTTTGAGGCTAGGCTTTCCTCTTAGCATGACTCTTGGCAGGCTGGGCAAAGCTGGGTTATCACTGTGATGAAAAAAAATGGCACTACATTTTGCCTCAGTCTCCTTTATTATTTTTTTCAAAGTTCTATACAAAGCCACTCACATGCCCAATGGCTCAATCTCACTTCCAATTAAGTCAATGATAAAATTCACATTGACTTAAATGAGAGCAGGTTTGCATCCCAAAGGCTAACAGTCAAGGCTTTTAACAGTCAGACTACTAATGGGGAAAGTAGAAAGAGTTAGAAAATGTCATCATCTTCTCTTTTCTTAGGAGCAGTAATTCAAAGTGAATAGAGTAGGCATGTTCGATTTGAAATTATTTTCAGGGAGAAAAAATACGTGGTGAGTCTATTTATAATGCGGTGATTCAGCTCTTCTTATAATACGTGTGGATGGTTCCATGGCAGAGAAGAAGGCAGCACATAAGAATTATTGACTCTCCCCTTAAATAGTTTGCAAGGACTTTCTTAGCCCTTACTATATTCAGCCCTTCCTATATCATCTAGCCTGTGCGCTGCTAATAAAAGGTTTTGGCCAATTAACTTGGTTATATTGGAGGCCACTGCTGAAAAAAGAGCAAAAGACCTGGAACGCCCCAGATGCTTCCTCAGCACTGGACAGAGACCATACGAGGCCAGGGGAAAAGAGAATTTTGTTTTTTCTCTTTATAACGTTGGCAAAATTAAGCAAAAGGAAGATGTTGGATTAACAGTGGCCACATGCTTGAACAAACGTACTTGTGGAGGAGGAGAGGTAATCCATTAGGAAAAAAGCCTTTGAAGACAGCTGGGCAGAGACGCCCAGCATTTAAATTTCCCATGAAACTTTTGAAGGCAGATAATTCCACTCAACCTCCCCAGCCTCAGTGTGATTCCCACTCCTCACAGAGGGCATAGACACCCACACAGAAGTGCAGCCCTCTGGGAGCAGTGGCTTAGGTGGTGAAACCAATTTCTTGTCCTTTCTCCCTTCCCCCCTATCCTGCAGAGGACAAGGGATGAAAGTTGCAGAGTGACTAAGCTGCAGTGCCCAGCACACAGCGGCTTCTGCCAGCAGGGAGGGGGAAGGGAGGACATTGCCACCACCAACTGGGCCATGGAATCTGCTCCCTTGCAGGTCAGTGTGCTGCAGTGAGTCAGTCCCCAATGGAGACTCAGCTCAATTCCAGCATGCATGCAGCTGGACAACTGCCACGGGAACCCTGCAGCTCCCTGCCTGGAACTGCCCCAGTACACACAATGGAGGCATTCTGGGGAGGATGACACCATGGAAAGTTTGGAACCTTCTGCCAGCTGGATTTGATGTTTCTTTAGGATGCCCATGACAGCCACAGTTGCAACTGTACACTGTGTGTGGGAACAGGGAAGCCTGGTCTGCCCTGCCCTGGCACAGTGTTGAAAGCATTTCCTTGCTATTCTGGGTATTGTTTGTTCATCAGCTGGTGGATGTGTTCCACCTGTAGTTATGTCTTTCATCTCAGTGCCTTTTCTACTCGTTGCTTTTCCCCTGCTAGCAGAGTAGAGGAAATGTGTTTGCCTTTTGCAATGTTTATTATCAAATTCAAACAGAAAACACTGAACTGTAGCACTGCCTGAGTAACCTGGTGTGATACACCCATGCAGGGGGGAAAGGTAAAGAGAACAGCTTTTTTGAATGACATTCAGGTTCAGCTTGCAGGCTTGCAACTCTTCTGAAAAACTGAAATGACTCCTGCAGCAAAGACAGTGAGCAAAGTTTCATGACCCATTATTTTAAAGGGAAGCCAGATGGCTCAGCATAATTTAATGGAGTTGCTCTGGAGGAACACATGGGACACAGGTGTCTCTGACATCGGCTCCCAAACATTTGCACCTCTTCTCTCCTCAGCCCATGATATGGAGAGTACACCTGCACACACCCACACATACTCTGTTTTTGTCTCCTTTTCTGCACTGCACTCCATTTCAAACCTTTTTTGATTGTCATGGCTTCAAAATTCAAAATAGTCCCAGACTCCTTCTGCAAATAAAGCAGAGATTGTGGCTTTGCATTTCTGTCAAATGCTGAGGGCCAATGGCATTTCAAACATCCATAAAGTTTAAATAGTAGGTCAGTACTGCAAAATCTCCTGGAAAAGGAGGCAGTGCAGTCCTGCAGGATGTGGGTCTGGATCTTCTTCTCTTCCTCTCTCCTGACACTTGCTCTTTCCCTCCCAGGCCCTTAGAGCAGAGTGACTGACACTGGTGGCCTTTGCCCCCTCACATGCTGCCCTAATGGGATACCCTAATCCCAGGCTGATTCCATCCTGCTCCAGCTACACCACATAACCTACAGACCCCCTCTGGGTTCATTTAGCTCAGGGCTCTTCCCAGCACAGTGATGGTGAGGGAAATGTACCCATGGCATTGTGTAGAAAATCCCACTTCTCTCTTCTGCTGGTGGGCTCCAGCAGCAGTTTCTTTCTCTTTGGAGAGCAGAATCAAGGGAGAAAAGCATCAGAAGTGCAGTGGGGCCAGACAGGAGCCTGTGCTTGAGGTGAGAGCATCCAGCAATTGGCACAGCCGTGTGCATGAAGATCAACAATGCTGCCACAGTGTCATGGTGTCAGCCAGGAGCAGGATGCATGAGGATTCAGGACATGGCTTGTACTGCCAGGGAAGCCACTCAGCCTTTAAAAAGGTAGACATACTTTGAAAAATGTCCTCTCACAGATAACTGGCTCTGCAGACCAATGTGAAGAGGGGAAAAAAATACCCTCCTCATTTTCCTGCTGCCACCAGCCACTCACCCCATCACTCCCACTGGGATTCTCTGTCAACCCTCTGCTGAATTTACAGGATTGCTCTGGCAGATCTTGCCTCGCTCCCTTCCTTTGCCTGCAGGGAGGAGGCATGTACCCACAAATGGCCTGCCTTGCCCAGCCTGGCCCCAACTGTGGGGACCCCATAATTGTCATGCTTCTTTCGCGAGGCTTAATTTACAGGAACAATCTCTTTTCTGACTACTGCAAGTTCACCCAAGGCTCTTAATGGATGTTTCCCCTGAATCATGACTACTGATAAACATTCTTCATTAAAGTACTAAATTAATCTCTGCTGAATATATGCGATGCAGCCTGAAGCCCACCTCAATCTCCATTAGCTGCATTGTTCTTGCAGCCGAGAGAAATAAGATTTATTTTAGTCAGTAAAGTGAACAAACACCACCTGTGAACCACTCAGGAAACTGACCTGAGATAGAAGGTGACATTTTTACTATTCCTTTTTGACTATAACGAAGGTTAATGGTGCATGGATTATTATGTTTCCAGCAAAGCTGCCTTTTTCAGTTGAAAATGAGGTTTTTGTCAATTAAATACTCAGTGAATCAAAGACATGTAGACCATACATATGATAATTCAATTTAAAAATACTGAAAGGAGCTTTAAAGAATGGCACTGTAAATGACAGATAAGATTTTTTTCTTTTTTTTTTTTGCAGTTTGAGTGAATTGCCACTTTTGTTCTCATGCTCTGTATAGTGATCACGGACTGATTCAGCCTGCAAATATAAACAGCTCCTTTGCTTTCCAGGAAAGTCACTGGCTAAAGTAACTTATACAGTGCCACTGTTTTATGGATAAACAGGCTAAGCCAGCTCCATATCCTGTCAGTATGGAGCTCTGACAACCACTAAGTTCCATGTTTGGAAGACAGATGGAGAAACTCTTTCAGTGAACTGCATGTGACTTTCAAAGCATAAGTAGAGCTCAAATGAAGACATGGGTGGCTCTTTATTATATCTCTTTTTCACAGTAAATGCAACCCCTGGAAAGTTCAGTGTCTGGAAGTGCACAGGCCTTTTCCATGCATGTTGCAAAGCTGGTTTCTGCCAGCAAAGTCAAACTGCCAAGGAGACGATGCCTTCCCACTTTGTCCTACAAGATGTACTGTGCTGGATTTCCTGCACATGGATGACAGTTAAAAATACAGTCAAGAATTATGTACTAGAGCTTGCATTTCTGCTACATCCTCTGTCCCAGGACTGTCTGAGGGTGTCGAAGCCTTAATAGAGCTTAATGACCTTAGTGCTCATTAAATCAGAGAGGGCTGAGAGTATTCAGAGAAGGGGGAAGAGGAGAACAGGAAGCAGAGAATAGATGAAATCACAAAAGGTTCAGGCATGGATAGGATAGGATAGGATAGGATAGNNGAGGAGAGGAGAGACTTTTAAATGGGATGTTCAGGACTAGGCTTTGCTTCATTATTTGAAGCAAATCTTCAAATTGAAGCAGATAAGCTATAAACAGTAAGACTAATGCTGTAGTGATTATTACTGTCAAAGGCACCTAACTCCTTCAGATTCTCTGGAAAATCCCTGAACTGCTGCATGTTACACTGACGGAACTGGGTATGGGCTCTGGCTAGTACAGGAAGAAATAGCTCCCACCATTTTCATGCTTCATCCATGGTTTCCATAGCAGATTTGGCAACATCTCAAAGCTTCCTCAGCCCTATACCTATTATCAGTTACGTTATGTTACAGTGCTGCATTTTAATTGCTGTTTTTTCTGAGACAGAGGGAGCTGAATCTAAATATATCTCAAGCGCCAGCAGTGATATTTAGCACAGCTACTGTAATCAAGCATTCAGCCACCGCCAACAAATAAAACTTCTCACTTGAGCAAATAGGTTCTCTGAAAAACACCTGAATTTTTGACAAAATCTCTTTTCCTGTTATTTTCATATCATTAGGAGGCCTCAGCTTTCTTGATTGGCAGGGTATGCATCTAAACTGCCAAGAAATTACCCATTTTCGATCACAGTTCTTTTCCTTTTCTAAATGCAGACACTGACAGCTCTAACAAAGATGCTCAGCTAGGAAGCTTTTTCTCCAGTAAGAGAAACGAAATATTGTTGAGTTAAAACCACTAATTACAGTTTATAATAACCATACTTCCTGGGGAAAAAAAATTAAACTATACTTAACTGCTGGGGTTTTTTCTTTAAACCAGGGGTTTGGGTACAGTCTGATGGCTAGCTACTTTCAAAACTCTACTCAGCTGGTACAGTCTAGCTGGCAGATTCCAGAGGGAAAAACTACACCTCTCCCACAATATAGGCACATTTTTTTTGTCAAACCATTTCCTTTGTAATTCAAGTGCAAAATGTAATGTATGCAATAGGAAGCAAAGTATTTGAATCAAGATCACTGAAAAAACCTGAAGTACATCCTTTATTTTGAGTATTTTAGGAAGCTCTTGGAATTTTTGCAAGCCCATATGGGATATTTCAGAAAGGGAAAAAGCACTAGGTAAAATGCTTAGGCTGTAGTAAACTTTGCAATTGAAGACATTTACGCACAGAGTTCTGTTCTTCTATTCCAGTGCGTGAGTTCCTGTTCTCTCCCAAAGTGTTGACACCTCCAAGGCTTTCCACTGGGATGGGAAAGTTTTTCTTACTCCTTTCCCGCTCAGAAGATGTGTGAACATGACTTGTATTTGAGAATACTGAGAGATGGAGCTCCTCTAGCAAAATTTTTCAATATTATCCTTCAGGACTGAAAGAAGTGCTGAAGGCAGAGACATGCACACACAGAGATGCAACAACTGGGCTTTTCAACCCAGTGGGAATCAATGGGATAAGAAATGGCATTGGACTATCGGTCTCTTGTGGATTATTTTGCTAATTAATTCTACCAACTTGCACCAAAGCTCAAGAGATCAAACATAAAAGTATAAATGGGATTGAAAAGTCAGCCAGTGACCCAGGAGGTCACTTTCTTAATGAAAGCACTCTCGCTCATTTAAATGATAACTACATAAAGTGTGCAGGAAACACTGAGACTGATCAGAGAAGTGAAGGTGAGAATATTTATTTACATTTCTTAAAAATACCTTTTATTTCCCCCTCAGAAATAGTAATGCAAAATGAAGTACAAAAATAGAGTATTGACCTGGTAAGGCAGTCTTCAAAAACTCTGTCTAATGATGACCCAAGGTTTAGTTCCTGCTATTCTTAACTCCTTGATCAGACCTTTGTTTCGTGTGTCTCGCCACTGAAATCAATCAATAGAAAATGGGGCAAAGTCTGCGTGATCAGAGACAGTCTGGAAACATATTCTAAGTTATTCAGCTTTTACACAAAAATCTAAATGTATCCATTGGCACATGAGGAGACATGTCTTTGCAGTTTCCTAAAAGATGTCAATATGGAAGGACTGGAACACAAATATTTTTAGTCACCATTATTATGTTATTTTAACAACTCAAACTACAAATCCATAGTCGTCTTCTGAGTATTTCAGTATTTCAATATATTTTTAATCCATATATTTAAAACATTATATCCCAGTGTATCCAATATAATGCAGTATTAAAAAGGAAGATTTCAGTTGAGTACACTTTATTGGATAGGACAAAAAGCATGCAATGTTTTAAACAAGTGGCAAAGTTAAGCCAAAACAAAGAAATGGTATTGCAGCTCCTACCCAAGATGAGGCACACCCTGAAGTCAGCTGCTGAAAAAAAGTGAAAAATTTGTCCCAGTGAGAAACAAAACTTCAATGCTAATCATAGGCATGCTCTCTGCTTAAAACATGTGAGGATACTTACTCTAGTTGTATTTCTATGGAAAGCTCATACCTACAACTGCTGAAGCACAGAGACAAAACAGCTGAGTTTCAAAAGGACAGATCATGAGATAATCGCGAACTGTTTAGTGTTTAATTCAGCGATCCTAGTCAAATTTGCAGAAAAAAACCCAAAAAATAGCAATGCCAGTGGGATTGCAAGTACAGTAACTTTTACTACCTGATTCAGAACTTTCAATCTGCATTCAAGGTCAGGCAGAAATCTGACATCTCCTCTGGATCTAGGAGAAAGCTTCAAAGGCTAATGCCAAGGATCACATTCCTGAGTCTGCTTCTTTAGATGTTCAGTGAAGTCCCACGACTGTACCCGTCTCTGACTTTCTCTTTACATCTCTTTCACGTTGGTTTCTTCTCCTTATCTCAGACTCTGTTGAAAAGATGTGCCCCTCTGGCTGCAACACAAGACACGAGGGTTCAGAAAAGCTCCCATGTCCTGTGTTGTAGCCGGAGGTCTCACAATAGTTTAGAGCAAACCCTCGCATGTGCAGGTCCCTTTCGCAGGCAAAGCTCTTTTCCTGCACTTTTGAATTCAACCTATGTGTCAATCTGCGAAGGAGAAGTGGAGAAGAATGGAAATCAGGTGCACAGATAACACTGTGTGCAATTGGTACTGTCAACACAGCAAATGGAAAAAGCACCTGAGTAGCTGCCAACCTGGGGAAGAAAAGCCAAGTTCTGACCTGGAATCTAAAGCTGCCATTTAGGTGACCTCAGCAAAGACACAGCAGCTCACAGCAGCTAGAATGAGCCCTACTGACTTTGCAGCACGGTCTCCAGATCTTGATGGCTGAAAGCATTTCTTGGGCAACTTTGCCAGTACCTGCCCCTCAAAAGTAGATAAAGCTATGCAAATAATTAGCAACTAATCATGTAAAAAAAATGCTGCCTTTTGTTTCTTGTTTGCAAATTGCCCTTACATGGATCACAACATTTCCAAATTTGTAATGCAGAATTATTTATGAATACCTTCATAGTTAATAATTCCAGGTCTGCAGATCACTCATAAGGATTTGTGAACATTTGTAAATCACACTGCATTTCTTAATTATATAAGCCATGTAAAAGTTATTCCTGATGAGGTTAGTTGTCTAATTAACTAACTGACACTGTGGATATTGCAGCTCAATAAACCACTTTTGGTGAACACCCAAACTTATGAATTTAAAGGGGGCATTGCTGAGAGCAGTTTCTGCTAACAAAGCTCTGTACCAAATATCCACAGAAAACAGTCCCTTGAAATGGTTCAAAGAGTTAAATTGAAATTCACTTGTGAATCCAAGCGGATATTCACAGGACAGCATGTTTTCTTACTGTTTGCTCAACTCAAGTCATAAATTAATGCTAACGAAAATATTCAAGGCTGTTGTTGAATTTCTTATGAGCACAGTATTTACTTCTATGTGTTCTTTTCCCTGTGGACTTATATTTCGTTCCCAACTGAAATGTTTTGAAAAGCAGAGCTTGAAAATCCCTTCATATACTTATATATATATACTATCTATATCTATATAAATATAGATATAAACAGATAAATATGTGTCAATCTAATACAATATATTGCTATGCATTAAAATATGTGTCAATCTAACACAATATATTGCTATGCATTATAATAAAGATCAGCACTTTAAAGCCAGGTGCACAAAACAAGATTATTGCTATCTCAGTTCAAAAAATCTTTGGCAGATTTATTGGAGATTTTTTGTCTCTGACTCACCACATATTACTTTTATGCTGTTGCTACTTTGTTTGGTACTTTTGCTTCTCCAAACAAACTCAAAGAAGCAGGTGAGGAAATGAAGTGTTCTTAGCTGCTATTTTTATGAAGATGACCGGCTGAATGCCTGTTCAGGCACTCTGTTGATAAGTACTCACATTAACAGAATTAAGCAAATTACATAAGCTGTTTGCTCTAAAATGTCAAACTTCTGTTCAAAAAGATTTTAAATTTTTTTAAGCTTTCCTATCTACTTCAAATAAAAGTATAAAAGTCACAGCTATCAGTTTGTTCATTTTCAGATTTATCTCACATGGAATAACGTGCAGTTCAACTGGTCCAACCTTAGATTAGGCAAAGGACAAAGCTATGAATTAAAAGGTCTTTCCCTAGGAAGGCATCAAAAGGAATGCCATCAGTATTTTTGACAGTAACATGGCTCTTAAGGTTGCTTAATGATGAGTGCAACAACAGTTTTTAGCTATTAGTCTGCAACTTGAAGAATCCCCAAATATTTTAATACATGCATTCTAAGGTTTTTGCTATGAATTATATAGTTTATCTAGAAATTAGTTATTTCCAGCCACCTGCCTTTCATATCTCAGCTGCATAGTAAAAAAAATACCCAACCACTTTTACATTCAGTGTGAAAAAAAAATCATGCTAACCAAGCTCCATCTGTCTTACCAATTCCCTAGACTGTGCCTATATAGAAACTAAAAGGAAATCAAAACACAGAGTACTAGAAACTTGGGACTCAGAATTAATCTGCTTTTTACAGGAAAAGTATGTACAGATAAAACTAAATGATTCGCTCCATCCCATTTCTACAGCAAGGAAATTCATGGTTAGAGATGAAATTGCATCCTTAAAGATTTGCTGATGCCCTATGGAAAAAGCATGAAAATATTTTGAGTTAGAGAAGATTCTGCTTAATTATTCTGCACTTCCTCCTTTTGT
The DNA here is from genome assembly GCA_008694505.1 of Cyanoderma ruficeps. NCBI lineage: Eukaryota > Metazoa > Chordata > Aves > Passeriformes > Timaliidae > Cyanoderma > Cyanoderma ruficeps. Next base: position 35,622,469 of record VZDJ01007755.1, read on the forward strand.
GTCTCCTCATTTTTGTTCACTGAGGGCATTTCTGAGAGAAGTTAGTCTGAGCCCACAAAGCTCTGTGGAAGGGTCTCATTGTCTGCTCTGTGTGACACCTCAGACAGGAAGCAGGATGTATTAGTAAGCAACCTGCTGTACACAGAGCATCCTTTTACCTGTTTTATACCACCAACAAGGATAAGTTGATTTATGGATAAATGGGAAGCCTGCTCATTCCTCAGGATTCATTTCCCTAGTCTGACAGTGCAATCATCTTTCACTCTACAGCTATAAACTCTGAGTCATGATGAATACTGATGGAATGGAGGCAGAGATTTGCAAATCACCTCTTGCCTGGTATTTCACTCCCCTCTTCCCCAGTGTCAGAGGAAGCTGGAAGCTGCAGTGAATGATCACTGAAATCTGGCTTCTCAGCTAAGCTGGCCAGTGTAATCCCCACAGTGAGTCATTCAAGAATCATCACTGGCAGATATCATTAGCCAGACAGTCATTACCTCTGTGGTTTGCATAAGAAGCAAGAACATAATGTGTTCATATGACCTCAGAGGTGTCCAAGGGGTTCTTTCTCCAGGATGAGGAGATGCCATTCCATACCTGGTGGTGAAATCGAACCCCTAAACTGGAGGTCTGAGAGGAATTCTGACTTCCACCATGAAGCATAAAATTCGGTGGTGTGGCTGGACCCAAAGTGAGAAGAGAATTGTTTTCCAGTTTCAGAAACACATTACAAGAATACTGAAGCCACAGAATATGAATTTGAACTCAAGCCAGGGTGATTTTTCCTCATCTTCAACCCATTAAATGTAAACTAGCACTTTCCTTTGGATCTGGATACTATCTTCTCTGCCCATTACTATCATTAGTTAAGGGAGAAATTTCTTGCCACTGTCGGAATCAATTTTTTTTCCCAGCCTCCATGCTTTGCAACAATTTTTGAGTTTGTGACAAATACCCTTTAGTTCTAATTAAATTTCACATCTCTTCCACACCAATTCATTCTTTCCTTTGGAGAGGACAGTTTTGCAGGGGCACACTAAAAATTTCTGTCATTTTACTGAAAAATAGATGTACGTGCTACAATTTACCTAAACACTGTGAATTAATTTTCTGTTTAAAGTGACACTGTACTAATTACATATCAGCACATTAATGTAGCTGCAGGCTGTAATCATTTCCCTTTGAACGAACAGTACACACTTCCAGTAAAGTCCTCAAAAACTGTTTTGGAATTCAAGAAAGCAATAATCAATTCTCTTATGCTGCTACTTCAATATAAAGCAAAGAACTGGCTAACTGTATTTTTAAGTAGATCAATCTCTATTTATTAGTAGTAAAATGATTTTGACAAACTCTGCCCTTGCATGAACACAAACCCTTCTGGTACTCAATAGGTACAAATCAACTCAGGCAGAATCTGGCCCTCAGTAATCTTAAGTGCTCCATGAGCCTCATCTTCTTCTGATCTGTATCCATGGGAGGTTTTCCACATTCCAGACTCCAAAGTCTATAAGCTTGTATCTTGGGACAAGGCCTCTGTGGGTTGTGTAGCAGTTCTGCCTTGACACGGTCATACAGAAGCATTTATCAGTGATTACTGTTAAACTTTAACCAGCATAATTTGAGAGAGCAAAAGAAAGGAATTTACCTTTAAATGTGGAAACTTTTATCTGATATTTTCTGAATTAAAGACCGCAATTTAAAATAATCCTGTAAATTGAAAATCTATATCTGATGTGGCTGAAGAGGGACTTCTAAACCTAACTGTCTTAAATATAGATTTTAAATCAATATGAGTAGTTTTGGAGCATTACTGTTCAAGGATTTTGTGCCACTGCTGTTAAAGTATTATTAATTCATGCTCTTATCTTTTTCATTTCATAAAGTGTACGAGGGGTTTTTTTCTGCAAGTCTATTAATGTAGGAACTATAATCCATCTTTTTCTATTTCAACTTGGTATTGTCTCCCCAGATCAAAGTTAGATTATAACACAGAGTGAATTTCATAAATTATTTTGAATGATTTTAGAGAAAAAGAAGGAAAGGAGAAAAAAAATACAGGTTAAAGTCAGAAACACATCACATACAACACAATCTACCAAGAAGCAGTCAAGGCTGCTTGAGATAATCTGCTAAAACTCAGCAATAAAAAGTTTGTTTAATTTCTAAAGGTAGCAGATGTCATAAAAAAAGAGGCTGATGCAAAAATAAAGCCTCCAGAGTCTGGCAGTTCTGTTTGGATGTCAATAAAAGATAATGTAACCTGTCAAATTTGCAAGCATGTTTTATCCAACCATCATATTCTACCTTCAGCATTCAAGCACTACCTTCCAAGAAACATCCGCATCTGCCTGATTATCCTAAAGTAATTCTGATGAAGAGAGCAGGCTTCAAATTAAAAGTGTCTTCCTCTGACTAGTTTTCTCTATCCCCCCCCTCCTCACTTTTTAATCCTTCATTTTTTACAGTTCAGCTAATTTTTTCCTGAAAGGTTAAGGACTTAGCAATTATTTCAATGGCTCTTGCAGCCTTAGGCTATGTTTCTCATCAGGCCTTTATTTTAAGGAGCTTCCCTTCATTCTTCATACTCCATGTCTCTCAGTGAGGATTGAGATTACTCCAGAGTTGCGTAACTTGGAGCTGCAGTTCCTGTTCCTAGCAGAGCATACAAACCATGGTATGGAGATGGCCTGTTATGCTTCACACTCCATTGAACTGGGCTTCCACCACCAGACAAAATTCTAAAGGCTAGTTCTTGTTTTATGCTGATTTAGACATATTCTCTCTTGGGAAATATTTTTTATTCCTATTTCCACTATGAATTCTCCAAACATTTTGTCTTCACTTTCTTTTACCATCAGTTCATACATTGTGACTCCACAAAGTTTCAGAGGTTGCTTAACTTTTTCCATTATATATGTTCAGTTCTGGAAGGAGGCCCAAAAAAGTGCACAATCTCAACAAATCGAGCATTTATTATGAGGTTTCTGCTGCCAGTCCTCATCACGGAACTGAGAAAATTCATATCATATCCTGATGACATCTCCTCATGTTGTTATGCTTGATAGATTCAATCACCCTGGCTACTGTGTTTCTGGAGAACCTGTCCAAATTCTGGACCAATCTCCAAAGAAAGCCAGAAAGTCTAAAGCTCTGTTGCTCATTTTCCAGCTGCACAGTAAACATGCATAAAATGTATGAATCAATCAAGACCACAGCTCTTACAAGACCTCAGAAGGGTGGGCCACTGTGTCAAGGTAAAAATGTTCGTGCCATGATTCTCTGGCATCAGTTCCTAGCAAACCCACCCCTGTGCAGGCATTCCCTCCTTAGGCAGAGCTAGTTTGTGCTGTGAGAGAGCTGCAGTTCATTCTCTAGAAGCTTGGGTAGCACAGAAAAAACTCATCTCCACAGACAAAACCAAAACTGAGTCAGGCATTAATTCCTAGAGAAAAATCAGTTTTTCCTATATCAAGGAAAAGAGAGTGGAAGCTGGCCCAGCACTTCCACTCAGCACAGAATAAAACCTACTTTCACCACAGGACTGGCATCAGTTTGGGAGAAAGGACATCAACACAGGCTCTGTCTTGTCAGGCAGTGCTGTCCTCCCACGGCCTGCAGAGCCACGCTCTCCTTGCTGGATGGCCACTGGCACATGCCTGCACATCCTGCAGTAGGGATGCTGCAGCTTGCACAGTTCAGGCTGCTTTGCCTCCCTGTCCCTGCAGGGTAAAGATGCACAAGGAGACTGTCATCATCATTATGACAGGCCATAATTTTTTTTCCACTTCTTATTCAGCTGTGATTTGAACTGTCCTTTTCCCATAGAAATGAGCTTGTGTAAGAGCATTTGTGTCCTGCTTGTGAGCACTTAACATCATCTTTTCGCTGCCTTTCAGGTTCCAATTTACAAAACAGAGTTAGGCAGTTATTAAAACTGACCTAATAAATGAAATGAAATAGCACCAAGGGAAGGCATGTGGACTGATATAAAAGTTTCATCTAGTGGTACCCTTCACAGACACAGTGACCCTCAGGCCAATGTCTCCATGGGCTGGATAAAGTGCCACTGAATGTTGCTTCCAGGAGAACTGAGCAGCTATTGCAGATATTTTATATCTGGGAGCCCTGCCACTCCCTGGCTTATCTACAGTTATATGGAAAATGTGGGCCAGAATTAACAGTGAAAACAAGATTTTAAAGGTGGAACTGAACAGGCATCTGCTGATATATGTAAAAATCCTTGGCAGGTTTAGAGCTGGTGCCCAGAGGGCACCAGAAAATAGGATTGGACACAGTGTGACTGGTGTGTCACACTGACACAGAAACGAGCCTCCCAGATATCATCAGGCACACACAGCACTTGCCACAGAGCTCCTCCCAGCCAGCCCATGGAAAGCCTGTAACTTCAATTTTGAAGAAACTGATTTTCACATTTACTGTTAAGCCATCATCAGTGTTGTCTGAGGTATGTAACTGAAACATGCTGGAGAATGGAGCTGATGATGGATTTAGAGAGGATCTAAATTTGGCAGTCTGTAGGCAGTTTTGTCCACTGTTACTTCCTTCCAGTACTAAGAAATGACTATTGCTTCCAGAATTAAACACTCCATATGAAGAAATTTTTCCCATGGCACAACTGACAGAAATTTGAAATGAAATAATAATAATGTATAGTCCACTTGCTGTCTAATGTATGTGTGGGCTTGAATAGTACTTTGCAATACATTCCTTTCTTACTGAATTACTCTAACTTCAAACTGAATTAAAGTACTTAGTTGTCACTACATCATTGAACTTTGATAGCTGGGTGCATTCCAAAAGCTGGGACTGCAGTTGCTTTTCTTGCAGAAATTCACAAATAAGGGGAAAAGAGAAGATTAAAAAAAATAATAAAAAAAAATTAAAAAANAAAAGGCAAGCTTATTCCCTTTTATAAGCTCTGCTTCATCCACCAGGCTGGAAAGTACAATTAGGATGTGAAACATGTATGAGGTGGAAACACCCCACCCAGGTGGGGGTACACTGTGGATGCGTTCCCAGTCACTTTCCCTGCAGTGGTACAGCTACAGCTCTGGCTGAAGCTGTGTGTTCAGCTGTGCACCAATCAATACACTCAAGGAAAACATCCCCACTGGTGACTTTTGCAAAACCATGTGGATATCTGCTACTGAATTCAGTGCAACAGCCTCTCACCTCCTTAGCTCGTGTCCCTCTGTCTTCTGTTAGTACCAGCCATGCTGAATTGTGTGGGAACACACCAAACTACGGATTATAAACATTTATACTAAATTATTGCACTATACAAATATTGCAACTAGAATCCTACCTCCAAGGCACTTGTTAGCACTAGCTTAGTTGCTGCTTAGGCAACTTGGGTGGTAGCTGTGACTGTACTGAGTCACACACTCAGGCACAGCCATCTACTAAAGCATCTTCACTAGAGTATTTGCTTTTGAATAGGTCCCACTGTACCACGTTGGTGAAGGAGCAAAGTCAGTAAGAAACTGCACTCACCAAGTCTGGTGCCTGTGGGCACAGCAGGCTTCCTGCTCTTGTTGCATTTGCCTGGTAGTGAAGGATGTAGGCAGACAGACAGCCTGATGAAACCGGCTACCAGGGAATCATCCTGCTGTGTTCTCTGTGTCTTCAATTACTCTTTAATTCAGGGAAAATTTTGTGCAAAGTCCTTCTGACTCTGAACAAGCTATGTATGTCCACTCCAGTTCTTACAAACATGAAAGAACATAAAAGATTATGTTACCATCCTGTCCACAGATGCCCTTCTGCTACCCAGCCTCCATAGAGAACAAATGCTTTCACTTAAGGAAGGAATAACACACAAGGCATTTTTTGAAGTTCAGACTATTGAAGTACAGTTTTTGAGCATTTCATATACTTCAATGACTATTCTTGCAGCCCACTGCAAAAGAAAAAGGACAGACGCCCAAAAATAGTAAGTAACTAGTCTGAGGTCACACACACCCTGACTACAGTGTCTGGCAAGGGTAGGATCAAAGCTTAAATATTCTCAAAACTAAACATGTCTGCTGCACAGGGGTGAGCCTGAAAGCACATTAGCTGGTACAGCTGAGGAACACCCTCCAGAGCATGTGCCCTCACAAGACCAGCACATCAGTGCACGGCTTTCACAGCCTGTGCATGCATCCTCCACTGCCTGCCTCCAAGGCAGCCTGCAAGGACATGAGGGAGGAAGGAGGCAAAACACATCACCCTTGCACCTACTTTGGAGACAATCCCTTCAAAGGGCTTTACATTTATCCAAGACACTGGACTTGAATATGATTTCATGTTTTCCCCATTTTCCCAGGGGCAAAGGTGCTTTAGGAAAACAGCAAACTTTGGACAACTTTGGGGGCATCATGTTCAACACTGGAAATGAAATTAAGAGATAACAGAACAGAAGGTTCCCACATATAGCTGCGGGGGTGAAAATGGGAAGAGGAAAACAGAAAAGAAAAGAATCAAGCATCTATACATTCCTCACAGGAATCATTTGGTAGTATAGCCTTTGGTTACTCCAGATGCCATTAGCTCTTCTGCAATGTTGTTCATAAAAGCAGCATACAAAAAATACTTTGGCTGGATTTTGTATTTCATTAAAATAGCTTAGATTGATCAGTAAAACACATTTGCACAGAGTGCATGTGCCATCTGGGTAAAGTGTCTCTAAGTAAATGCAGATTAAAGCTTGGGGTCTGTTTTTAATTCAAGTGAATAATCTATAAATTAATTTAAATACAGGAAATGGTGATCAGAGCATGCTAAGGATACTTGGTCCAGTGTGGGTTGAGCTTCAGAGAAGATGCTGTCCAGTGATAGCGAACACAGTTGAGTTGAATGCCAAGGGATAGCAGAGAAGTTTTGGTGGGACATGACATAAACCTGGAGCTCTGAAAGAGTTTCTAAAGTCAGTCAGGTGAGAGGACAGAGCTGGAGAAGGTCTAAAGGCATGCACATGCAATAGACAATGATAGTCACTGGTAGTTCTCGGTGAGATGTTTGCAGCAGTCTGCACTCTCTGGTTGTGGGAAGCAGCACGAGAGGGCCAGTGCAGGTTGTGGTAGGTATGGTACAGGAGGCGAATGTGGAGCAGAGAGCTGATCCTTGTGATGGATCCTAGTGGTGACCTACACTGGCTTCGTTTTTGCCAGCAGTCCAATGCTAAAATCCACTGAGTACCAACCTCCTGTCAGCTTCAGCAAAAGAATATGTGCTTAAATTATCTTTGAGGATTTGTGTATCAAATGGTACTGCTGTTGTCATCCATCAGTCCACCCAGAGAATTCTTCATCTCCAGCTTGGTAAATACTGATTAACAGAGGGTGGGAGAAGGTGGAGGTCTGGGAAATTTGTAAAAGAATATATTTGTATATTAAAAAAAAAAAAAACCAAAACCACTAGTATTAAGTAAATTAATTTTCTGAAATTCTTAAGGAGACGTATATTTCTCTTTAAGAGGGCGCAGACAGGTAGAATTAGCCCCTGTAGATGTTTTAGTATTTAGACAGACAGATTACCTTTGTAGTCCTGCATAAAAGAGTGTAGGTAAAGGAGAAATTAACTATTGAATAAAAACTTTTTCTGGTGTTCAAATGATAAAAAAAATTTCCTCTTGTAAATACAGTTTTTGTAGCTCAAATCTAGGTCAAAAAAAAAAAAGAAAAAAGAAAAGCAATCTCTATCACTCCAAATTATGCTCATTTACAAAACATATACAGGGAACATGCTCTACAACAAATCTCTGTGTCTTGTTATAAGCAAGGAGGCATCAAAATCCATAGTAACAGCATTTATAAGAGAAAGATCAATATGGCATCTGGTATTTCAAAGGCAGAAAATGATTCTATTAAATTTCTACTGGTAGAAAATGCACTAACAAAATATCTAAAATCCATGGTGGGTTTTAGCCTCTCACACTGTGCCATTGGATAAATCATAGGGAAACCATCACAAAATTCTTTGTAAAAGATGCACTAGGATCTACTTTACTTGCTTCAGATTGAAACAACAGCTTTCCAAGAGAATATTGTGGCTCAAGACATCACTGATATCTTCCAATGTGCATCTAATCAGAGCATCTCTATTGTTACTGGGAATAAAGCTTAAGATATGGGGGGTTTTGCCTTAGGTGCCACTGTTCTAATATTCCGTGTGTGTGTATGTAACTAATTCAGTTGTGCTGCAGGAAAAACAATAAAAAATAGTAACAAAGAGTGAAAGACTCTGATTTTGATTTCCATTTTAGATACAGGGGTTAGACCTGCCCCCAAAGGTCTGTCCACTCCAGCAGTGCATCCTGTTTTTACAGGATTGACATTAAGAGACCTCTGAGCACAGTCTTTGTTCCTGGGACTGTTGACAATCTCTTATTCTGGTGTTTCAATTAGAAGAAAAAAACTCCACAAAGTACGGCCATAAGTGGATGGTTATGGAATCATAAGAACAGGACAGTCATATGTGAAACTTGCTAATAATCTCTTCCTTTAATGATTTTAGCTCAGAACCTTATTTCTCTGAATGTGGGCTTCAGGCATTTTGAAATGCTCAGTGGATTTATTTTCATGAACTTCAGTCATCCCTTGTAAAATTTTAGAATCAACCAAGTCCTTTGGCAAGGACTTTCACAAATGATCTACCTGTCGTGGGAAGAAGGGAACGAGACAGCCCTAGCCAGTGGGAAGTTACAGTGTCAGCCCACTGGCTGTCAGCGTTGCCATGTACTCTGCTGGGGGCTCATAAATGGATCTACAGAGCAAAATAGTTTTGAAGTGTGATGATGAAGTAGATGTTGATGGATATTTGCAGAGGGCAGTCCCTCAGCATAAGAGACATCAGAGGGGAAAGCATGAAGGGGGCTGCTTAGGTGGCGTGTAGGAAAGACCAATGTAATGAGTTTCCTGGAGGGAGATGGTACACGTGGCAGCCTCAGACCTTCCCAGAATGGGGGGTTCTGGGAATATAGTACTGAAGAAGAGCTCATAAGAGCAATATAGGGTCAGACTCCATTTAAAATACAAGACAAGACACATACCACTAGGCCAGGAAGAAGTCTAGAAAGTTGTATCTTTATTCCTTCAGCTTTATATAATTGATCAATCATACGATTCCTTCATTCTTCACGTGGAATGACTGCATCCAGAGAGGAGGCTAGATTAAACCATCTGCTCCCCTTTTCCCCTTGGAACCTGTGTGAAGGCTCATTTTGCCACAATCAACTGACCCTTTTTACAGTCAAATACAAACACAACTATTCATGAGACCTGCAAATAATTTCAGCTTGGAGTAACACTCAGTGCTGAAGACGGTGACATTGAATTGAGCTAGAGATTGGACTTTTAGATGCATTTGAGACAAAGGCATAGCAACTGGTACAAGGCCTTAGGAATTGGTAGTAATTAATACCAGTCATTAACCTGGGAGCTACAAGGGCTGGTGGTGTATGAAGGCCTCCAGTGGTTGCTAATAAATCCAGGCTTTTATAAAAGGAACAGAGCAGTTATGGATAAAAGCAGTAGGATGGATGTGACAACCAGCAATTTTAACTTATCACTCTGTAGTTTTATTTTTGAAAGCTTTTACTTCCCACTGATTGCAGGCTTCCAATTTTGTGTTGTCATGTAATAAATTACAAAAATTATCTTCTTTTTTTTTTTTTTTTTTGCATAGTTCTTCATAGACAAAGTGTAGAAAAAGCTTCTTTTTTTTACAAAATGAGATAAGTATTGCTGCCATGGTGATTACAAGAAGAAATCAGCACCAAAAAGTAGCCAAGAAATTTAGATACAAATTCAAAATTCTCAGAAGCTAGGGTATTTTGGTTTAGTCTTTTCTAACAGGAGGATTTTACTGTATGTCTGAGGGCGATGGGGATAATTTTGAAAAGAGAATCTTTAACCCTTTACCTGATAGCAGAGGACTGTCTAACTTAATGACATGTCTGAAGGAGATCTGAAGGATATCATAGCAGGGAAATGAACATACTCCTCTCATCAGGGTTGTGAAGGAGAAGGCATCATCATCCCTGAGGGGGCTGTAAGGGTGACACTGCTGTGCTGATCCTTTAAAAGCTGTCCCATTTGATCAGGAACTGCCCTATTTAGCACTCAGGTAGTCTTGACTCTAACGTTTATTAACATTCACTGCCACATTCACTGCTCAAAGAATTCATAATCTAAATAAGTATTCTGGACCAAAAGGTCTACTTGTCTTCTTTGCTGACAGTGCATATGCCTTGATCATAACCATCACAAAATGTCAATAATGGATGCAAAGAGAAATTGTGAAGCTAGTAAACAGGTTTTCAATATTTAAGTAATTATCTCCTATGCATTACCCATAAGAAGAGGACAAAGGTGCTGTGAGTTAATTAGAGACCTAAAAGAATAAAGACAAAAAAAAAGCTTTACTCAAACCTGCAACTTTTCTAGAGCAGATGTAAAAGCAGAGATAGGCTGTAAGCACCTGACTAAAAGGTAAAGTCTTTGCATCAGAAAAGGGTACGAAATCAAAGATGCAAAGTTTTTGCCGTTGATGTCCCACTATGGCTGGCTTGAGAAGGGAATCCAGGGACTGAGAGCTCAGCAGATCTTTTCCAGGGACACAGAGCTGGTCAATTCAACCTGCCCTGTTCCCTATCATGTGCGGCATTTGAGATAGGTCACATTTTATGGTCAGTGACATTAAACTGTTTCACAGTGATCCATGTGCTGTAAGTGATAATATATTACTGAGAATATTTTAATCACTTAAAGTTCCAGGACCTCGAAGCACATATTAATTAATGCTTATTTTAATTAGCTCTGTCTCAGAGAGAGGAAGAAGACAAAACTCTGCAGCCTTATTAGCACTACACTCCAGATCTGTAATTAAATCCAGAACACACAATATAATAAGCATAAGGACTTAAAGCAGTGGAATATTGGTCACCACCACAGCAGCCTCCCACTGTTATAACTTTCTTTTTCCTTAACATCATACCACTTTCTTCCTGTTTCCACAAGGGAAAAGGCAAAAGAGTTCTGCTCCTCATGGGCCAAACTCAGCTCTGTTCTTGCAGTAACAATATCATCTTTTGTGGAATTATTCTATATTCTATTGTACTCAAAAGAATAAACTATCATTATGAGGAAAAATCTTTTTGGCTACCAGCCACTGTGTATCTGCAGGCACAGAAACCTCTGTTTTGCTGCCTTCAAGCATTTTGCCTCTTTCACTGTCCAAGAATTGCTGAAGATGCTTTCTTTTAAATTTCACAGCTGCTGGATTCTGAAGGGGAAAAAAAGGGTTCTTCTTATTTTCTGTCTCTTCATGATAAATTAACTGTGGGCTGAACGGGCAAGTCGGTGTGCAAAGGTCATCCAGCCAGTATTGAAAAGCATCAATACAACACCCAGCAGTACCAATCTCTAGCCTCCTACCCTTGCCAGATGACCAAGCTAGGAAATTCCAATCATTGCTATTTGAGCACCTTCTTATGTGCACTAAAGACACTAAAGACGAACAAACTCCAATAAACTGATGTTCTAAGTCCCTGAAAGTTAGTAATGGTATTCCTGTTGATTCAAGTTCTGTACTGGTATTATCATATAGCATTAGTTTTCAACCTTGTTTTGGTTGCAGCTCCTTAAAATTTACCCAATAGGCTTGATTTTCTTAGCAAAGTTCTACAGACACCCTAAGAGTGGTTATCACACACTCAGACAGGTATGGGTCATGCATTGGAAACATCTGATAAGGGGAAAGAAATTACATTCATGTAAAAAAAAATCCCAAAACCTTATTAGCAACTAAATACAGGAAAGTTTTGTTTTCTCTTTCTTATTTCATAGTATTAACTATTTTTTTTTTACTTTAAATTGCAATAAATCCCTTCAATTTCACTCCTCATGCTCCATTCCATGAAATCTCTCCAAATAAATAGTGAAGTTGAATAGTTATGCTTGCAGAAATTTCTATTACTTTAACAATGCCTGAACCAACAAAAGAATTTTTCATGGACCTGTACAAAAGAGAAGGAACTGAACTTTCAAGAAATGTGCTATATTTCAATATGTCCTGGTGGCATGCAAAAGTATATCTACAATTCTGAAAGGAATAGAGATGGAAGAATGGGTGGAGAGGGAAATTTTGTACTCTGATGCTTCTTTGCAATGAATTCATCAATATTAGAAAAAATAATGCTGCCTTGCTCCAGAAACAATTCTTGGTCAATAAATTTTGCATCCAATTCTAAAACATCATTTTAGTAATTTCTAAAATGCAAACCAATGTTAATGTTGCAGTATCTTTTACAATTAAATGCAATCTTTCACTTTATTATTTCCTTATTTGCATTTGCTCTTACTTTGATTTATTGTATTCTAATTTATTTTGCAATTTTAACCAATTTTGGGATATATTTAAAGTGTCTTATGAGTTCTGATAGTTTCGTTAACACAACATGACAGCATATTGAGTGGATTGTAGCAGGTTTCCATCTACTCAGCATCAAACTGTAGAGACATTAATGTATGCCCAAATTAGACCAAAGCAGCAAGTGAGTTTAGACTGGATTAACCTTCCCCAAAGTTTTAGAGGAGCTCATTAATGTTGCTCTGCACAGCATCTATAGTTTTATAATGAAGACATTATGCAATATTGCTTTGATACTTTCTTGCCAAGCTCCCAACACCTTGCAAGCAATTGACTTTTTATGCACTGTTATTCTTACAGTTATCATTCTTTTTCATCACAATTCTTAACTTTGACTCCTCCCATAAAGGTTCCTGATGTCCTCCTTATATTTTGCAGGCTTAGTAGAAGGACCAAGAAGAAAGGGGGAAAACAAAAGGCCAGGGTGTCACTACCCTTATACATACCTATGAATAACGCTTTAGTCCATAAATAAGGCACTGAACTCACAGCATACGGTACAGGTGTTAGTTTGCCAGAGTTTAACCTCATATGGATATAAATAATATATTAATTAATATTTGGGGATTGGGAGAAGACTTGCTTTTCATTTGAAGTTAAAAATAACAAAAGTCAACCAAAATTTTATGAAAACTGTTTACAATGAAAGAAATAAACAGTTACATTAGTGCCTCAGTTGTTGAACTCCAGCCTCGGGATTTAGCTTGAGACAAAATCTCATCTCACAATGCCTTGAATTTGGACAGATGCAAAACTTAACAGGTTCGTGGAGACATCTTTAAATAGAGCATAACAGAGTGTTCCGTTTATTGGGGGCAAATGTTACAGACAAATTTTATTGAAAACCGAATTAATTTTTTTGCCCAGCTTCTGCTTTCTCATTAATGCATATCCATGTATAAATTGTGAAAGCTAAAGAAGATTTTAAAGAGAAAATCAAAGAGAAAACAAAACAAAACAAACAGATTCGATTCCCTCTGCAGAGCATTTGCAAAAAGATATCAGACTAGATACTTTTAAGTTAGAGAAGAGCAGGTGAATGGACACAAAGACTGACTTTCCACAGAAGGCTGACAGTTCTTTTGGAAATACAGAAAAAAAAAGTAATACTTTTGCCTCTCTGCCCCAGCTTCTTTCTTCTTTAATCTCCAAGGAACTAACTTTTTTTTAAACATGAACCCAAGTGCATTGGGGTAACTTAACTCAAATAAATTAAGCAACAGCTGTTCCTTTTAGAATTCCAGTTGTAAAAATTGATAAATTAACTATTAAATATTGCATCATTAAATATATTTCCTGAATGTGTGCCTGCTCGAATGCAAAATGCTGGATCCACTTTTTTTTAGCTTTCTACATTCAGGTGGTAGAGCCAGAAGTGGAAGGCAAATGGAACATTGCAGAGGGTATTCTGCTGCTGCAAAAAGAAGTCTCTGAGGCTGCAAAAGGTAATGCAGTCCAGCTTCTGTAAACTACCCTTCAGGAAAGATGACTAATAGGAATAATCACAAAATCAGCAATATAAAGGAAAATAAAACTTCCTGAAATAAAACGAGAAAGACATTCAAAGATAGAGACAAACTGGGAGGTTGACTTTGCAACGCCCTGTGGTAATGAGCAGTGATCAAGATTACAAAGAAGAGATTGAAGCCTGAAAGCTGGCCTGCTTCTTTCAAGTATAGCAGTTGATCTAATAAAAGATAGTATCTCCTCTAAAACCTTGCCTCTCTTTGATTTTTAATCAATTCTGATTAGAAAAAATAGTGCTACTTCATTTTTCATTGGAGATTTTAAAGAGCATTACAAAGATGTTTACTGGTATCACTGAGATTCCTGATGCATGAAGCACGATGGACTATATCCTCAGAGACCGTCCTTGGTGCTTTGACACTCCATATCCTGACTTAGACACTGATGTGCCATTAGATGGGGACAGTCATGTCCCTCAGCATGGCACACCTGGAAGGCTGATCTGATGAAGCTGGTTCAGTGATGCTGCTGGAAACGGAGGTGCCCTTTTTCCCCCCCGCCAGCTCCCCAACACTGGTGCTATCCTGAGCTGGGACTTCCACAATTCATGATTATGTACCATCTTCTGAAGACAGTAATTAAGCCATCCCTTACTTTCAAAATACAGACAACATCCTCTCCAAACATCATGGGGCTCTCACTTGGAATATCAAATCAAATGCTTTAAATATCTGAAAATGTTTGGCCCCTTCTCCTCTATCTCTCAGTACAGTTCATTCACTCTCCTCCTGCCATCTCCCAATCCAATGATCATTTAATCACTTCAAAAAAATTGTAACAGCTTGAAACAAGTGAAGGAAAATCTTGACTCTCTGTCTCATCACCTTTTCTCAAAACTTACTCTGAGTCTGTTGTTTAAAGTGCTTCCCCAGAGAGGCAGAAAATGCAAATTCATATCTGCTTAGGCAGAGGTGGGATTTGAAGTGGGACCTCCCAATTGCTAGAGGAATGCCACCAGACCAGAGCTGAGTGTGTCAGCGCCATAACATTGAATCTTGCATCCATTTCTAAATTTGAAATCCTGACAGGTCTGAGGCACAAGACATGTTGAAGTGCTCAGCAGTCTCCAGGCTGGAGACACACTGGGCATGTCAAGGTGCAGGATATAAGGCACATCAGGAACATCTTAATATTAGATGTTTAACCTATACCTGATATCCAGAGACAAGTGGTTCTGCCCATACGTGATTCCAAGACCTCTCTATTTTTTTATCTTGGAAATAAATATCTTCACACTTTAGGAATGCCCAAACCACCACCTTCCAAATCTAGAACACAGAGCACCAGACTATGAACAGAAAAGACATCTATGGTACAATAATTCCATCTTTTTTAATGAATAGCTGACCTGCTCAATAGGAGCCTGGATATTGTAGAAAGAGAACTGATGATGGCATGATGGTGTGCTAGGACCAAGAAAACGTGGACGAAGCTCTGCATACCTGGGGTCAAACTTTCCAAGCTGTCCAAGTTAAGTTAAGTTCTGGTTTTTTCATATGGCAGTTTCACATGTGCACATTCCCTGAGCAGCTGAGCACAGCTGGGCATGACTTCATTTGAATCCATTCCCATTCAAACTGCAGGTACAAACCCTGTGAAGACCATGAATTACACCCTGGACTTTGCACAAACCTCTCTATGTGAGGAATCTTACATTCATACAAAAGGAGGCTTTTAATATCCTTTGCCAGACAGCTACCAAAATTTCATGGGTGTATGAGATGGACACATTTCATGACCCTTTAACTAATTGTTGTGCCATTATTACCCTTGGTGCTTTCTACATTTGCTGACCTCAGACTAAACTTACATACCTCTCTTCACATGATTTCAGACTGACTATGACTTTCCTCTCATATCCATTTTCATTTAACTCTGATCTGTCCCTTTTTTGAAATTCTGAGCTGGTTTTCATAGAAATCTTATTTGAAATCAAAGCTCTGTTTCTCTGTAATGCTTTGGGATAAGGCCTTATCTCATGCCATTATTAAAAACGAAAAGCTCTTTTATTCAGGTATATTTTTGACCTCTGCTCTTCTCTGTTTGGAACAAAACCTACAGCATCACGGCCAAAAATAGAAGCAGCATCATTCAGTTCCCAATTCTATACTTTAACCACTGGATGATGCTTCCTGTGAGTATATAAAATTTCATTTAAGTGCAAAATCTCACTATGTTTGCTTACACTAACGATGTGTTAATATTATTTTTTATAGCCTGCCTTTCCTTGACTTCCCTAGTCTCCAGGGTTTAGCAGATTTTCAAGGTCCATTACAACAGTGGAAGAAGGTTTATGTGACTACTTGTCACTCAGCCTGTATGTTAAAGGTTCCCATAGAACAGCTGGGGACATTTATTACACCACAGTCAGCGCTGTTTGAACAAAGCACTCCATGACTCTGAACAAAATTTATGATAATGCAGATATTTTGGAAACAAGTAGAAATATTTTGAGGGTATTACCACCAGCCAGGCACTTGTATTACCCAGGAGTTCAGCACTTTCAGTATGTGATGAAATGTCCAAAAGTACTTTTTTTGCAACCCCATGTATAGAATGGGATGCATTCTGCTTAAACAGAGGACACTATATTTCTATAAAATAGTGTTAAGACAGCCTCAATCCCAGCCCATCATAATTACAGTAAAAGAAAAACAACATGTAGTTCTGTAGATAAAGTTACCAGATAGAGTGGATAAAGAGTTATTGTTAGCACATAGTGCTCTGCCAAGAAATTACGACTAACAAGAAATTAAGAAATAAGTAGAATTTAATAAAAGGCTCAATAAAAATGGCAATATTGCACATCAATCTATTGCAAAAGCTTTTAATAGTAAAACTATGATTTATTTGTGACTTTGGCTTTTGTGTAGGTTGTGAAGTTGTTTTCTGAGTGCAGAAGTGAGGTATAAGAAACATTCTATGTTCTACAAAAGCTTGGCTTCTATTTAAAAATTTTGTCAACGAGAAATGGAGTATCTGAGGAAGAGCAACTGTAACAAGTCTCATTATCTTCTGAAAAACCAAGACATCACAGACAATGTATTTGTCCAACAGTATAATCATATGTTCATGTCCTTTTGAGCAGCAGTAACATTACCCAGCTAAGGTCCAAATTTGAACATCACTTTAGTACCCAGCTTTTCATTGAGTTGGCAAACAGTCAGAGTGAATGAAGCACTCACTGCAACTGTTAGATGGTCAAAAAATTCTGTTCTGCAGGAAAATCTCACCCTTCAAAATTTGATGATGCTCTAAATCAGAAAGAATGTCACTACTTCAGAATTTCCCATTAAACAAATTGCTTGAAGAAAAGAGATTCAGGAATCTAAAATAAAAGCATTTTGGTAATGACAAACCAATTTATTTTCATAGGATTAATGGTTTTAGTTTGATATGGTAAAAAGCTTTGCATCAATTGTATCTAAATGCTGTCTAAACTATTTAGATTACATTTGATGTCATCACAATAACATGGTTAACATTAATATATAATGTAAAAGGACAAAATAAAGCACTGAAATTACTAAACCAGAAGATTTTTATGGAATGGAAATGATTATTTCTGACAGTTCTCCATGGATATCTCCACTGTATGTTATAAACTTGTAACATATGACTACCCTTCATTCACTGGTAATAAACGGAATAATCCTCCCTTTTCCTGCCCCAAAACAACTTGATTGAAAAATGGGATTAGGTTTGGCCTTTCTGAAGTGAGTGAGAGTTCTGGCATTGACATCAATTAAGTCAGAACTTTTTTTCACTGATTTCAGAAGGACTACTTGTGTACTTGGACACATGCAAACATAAATCCTGTATTGATCTGGAACCTTAACAACAAAACTTCAAAGGAAATGATCCCATCTAAATCCCAGCTGAGAGCATAGACCAAGACTCTTAAACATAGTGCATAGACTCCTAAAAAAGCAAAGGTTTTGTCTAGCCAGATTCTGAGACCATTTTCCATTAATTTACATCATCTGGAACAATAGCAAAAATAGATTATTTTAAAATCAGTATGACCAGTCCACCAATTTTAAAGCATCTTCAACCACAGGAAAAGAGTGACACTATTTTTATCATACACTTAGAAAAAAAATCATTACTGTTACTGCATTATTAAAATCTGCATATTTATAAATAAGGTAGTGATTTCTGACATGAAGAAGATACTCTTTTCAACAGTCAATATAATAAAACTAAACCATCTAGTAAGATACACGAGAAGAGAATTCACCAAATGTGGGAAATACGCCTCAGGCACCATCTATTATGTGCACATCTGCCCACAGAGCAGATTGCTATCATCTAGACTTATGAAAAGGCTCTACATATTTCTCAGGAAACAAGCACAAACACTCTCAATAAATCATGATGCTAAATATATGTTCCTCTGTCAGTAAGACATTGTCTTCCATCTTGGTTATGCCTGAGAGAAAATGTTTCTTTTTTTTTTTTTTTTTGGTGGTGAGTTCAGATTTAAAAAAAGAGTTGATTCGCTTCTTCCCTCATACATAATCCCTTGAGCATGTGCTTTACTGCAGACTTGAAAAGCCTTGTGGGGCCCTTTTGTCATGGTACAGGCAGGGCCTCATTGCCAAGCCCATCTACATTGCCTGCCACTTTTCTGATGGTACTTGGGAGACAATTTCTTTGGATGTCCACTAGCCTGGATATAAACATGAAGCTAGAGATCCTTACATCATTTTTGACCAGTATAGTCTAAAGAACATCCCCACTACTGCAGCTGATGAAAGACTAACAACCATCTTCATCTAGTTCCAAAATCAGCTGGTGCAAACTAAAAGGTGTCTTAATTTCTAACAACAGAGAGGCATATTTAGGAGAAAGTAGAAAACAATATTTCAAGCACGAAGCATGCAACACAAATTATTGCAAAATGACATTCAGATTTTCAGAATGATCACTTAAAAACCTCTTTTTCTTTAAATGAATGTTTATTTTTGCTACATTAACCCAGTAGTTTTGGTATCAGTATGTGGAATGCATACTTTAATCTAAACTTGGTAAGAATATTAGCCAGACCTTTGCAATTGGTTTCATCCAGATGACTGTATTTAATACTGCAGTATAACCTTGCTTAGTTTCCAAAATAAATTTGCAAAGGGAGTGGGTTACTCTGAGGATAATTAATGTGATAGGGAGGGTTTTTTTAATCTCGATGTCATTATTTGAAACTGACTTACGTTACGCAACCTCGGGCACCAAATGGAATTTGAACCTTTCTTCCAGGTACAGCAATATAGTAGGAAACAAAGCTGTGCCACGAAGCAGACTACCCAAAGAAAGTAGTTCTGTCAACCCTATTAAAACTGGCCAGAGTGACTGAACTGTGTTCACACAGTAAATATACCACAGAGATGGAAAACGAGCAGTGATCTCCCAAGTACCAAGGTCTTTAGTGCAAATCCCAACCATTACTATGGAAGAACCTGCACGGACCCCACTGGATCTCTGTTTAGAACTATGGCAGCCAGAAACAAGACAAAACAGAGTTGAGGAGCAAGTATGCATCCACTGAAATGTGAGGCTAAGGACCACCTCTCTGTGTTGACAGATGTGATGCACCATTTTGACAATGCAATACCAAAGAGGATCTCTAATCTCCATTTAAGTATTGTTGGATATTGTTAATGAATTTTCCACATTTTAAATGCACAAAGAATGGTCAAGCACCTTGCTCTATTAATGCAAAATTTTACCTATGTTTAAAAATTATGTCTATTGACAGCAAAAACATGTAAAGTGTTTAACAGTGATGAAAATTAATGGCCTGATGGAATGTGCAAAAGGTTCACTAGAAACTCATGGCTAATGGCCAGAAGTCAACATTATTACAAGCATAAATCTAGAGTAACTGCAAGAATGATTCCAGGCCAATTAAGGTTCAGTAAACATTCAGCATCTGTGGGTTCCTTCTGGTTTTTATTAATCCAGAATGAAAGGTTTATGCACATAATTCTGTACCATTTTTTCTCTTATGCTTAAATAAGAAGCGTCTCCCTAAAGGTCTCCCAAGGTCTGAATCTTTCACTGCATTTAATCACTTTTGTTGTCTTTCCTTCTTCTTTGCAGCAATTTTGCCTGAGTACTCCTGGGACTGGTGTTGCATTACAGATTCATCAATGATTTGCTGCTTACTCTACATTATCCCACAAGTGCTGAGGCAAACAGTTCCTTGCCAGGATCAAATAATCCTCTATATTCGCCTGCAGTTTAAAATCTTGTTAATGTTGACACTTTTGACGAAAGCTCCACATTGACACTGGAATGTGTGAAACTTGCAGGCTTTGGTGACTGCCATATAAACAGGTACCCAGGGGACAAAGTTTTTCTAGGTCCTCTATTTGCCCACAGGGACACAATCTACTTAGGCAACATCTTTACCAGAAACAATGTCAAATAGAACAGCTAACACAGCCTGTCTGTCTGGAGGTGATGTTGCTGATGGGTGACAGGAAGACTGCTTGCTAGCCTATCTTGCTAAACTAGTGTGTCCGAGGATTTTGCTCTAAAGTCAATTAACTTTAATGGAAAGACACCAAATTGCTTCAATGATCTTTAGACCAAGCTCAATAAGAACTAATTAGGTCTCCATTCCAAAGGTTAGTTGTCAGAATTATTCATGGATTTTTGTTTGTTTGTTTTAATATTGGACAAGAGGGTCTTTTTAAATTATTTAGAGAAACTGACATAATTTGGAAAGTCATAGATTTCAAATACAGGTGCCAGTATTAAAATAATTTATTTCAGGTAAACAGACAAGGGAAAAAAAATTACACACTGTGAAGATGAGGTCCATTTCATGGGGACAAAGGAAACACAAAGTAAAGTTAGTGACACCTGTAATTTAATTCTGTGGTATTTACTAACTCCACAGCCTTACCAAACCTTGCATGTATTTTACAAGAGTACAACTTGGTTTACTGATGATAGCCTCCAGTTCTGACAACAAAATCTAGGACCAGGGCTGGACTTTTCAAAACTCATCTCACTCCCTCTGCTGAAAACTCTTGACATGGGAAAAGATTATATGTCTGAGAAACTTACCACAGGAGAGAACATACTTGAAGAAAGGCTGCGATGAAGGTTCCTCATGTGGGAGTGATACCACAGCAAATGCCTGTGCAGTCTCAGCACTTTCTACCATTTATTTATTCTGTCAGCAGATCACCACCTGCAAATCAAATTAGGAAATGCTCAGAATCTGAAAGTTACAAATTACACCATTTATGTCACAATTTTCCTCCTACATTTCCTTCCTTTCTTTTCCTGGAAACTGCAGGAAATACTAGAAGTTCAAAGTACAATAAATATAATCTCATCAAATTGCATTTATAGCATACAAGACAGGAAACAGAGATGTAGTTCTTCACTATGAATTGGTCAGAAAACAAAATGATTTAACTTGAAATGTAGTTTTCAAAAAATGCCTAAATTCACTCTTTGGATACTAGAGTCCAATTCTCTCTGGCACTAACAAAATGTCATGTCATTTTCTGGAAGAACAAGGTCTGTACTTTTGCTGCTGAGCTCTGAAGACCTAGTTATAGGAGGAGAGGAGAGTCTGTCTCAGTGGTATAGTGGAAGGGATGAGAGAAAATTCATAGTGCACACCCTCACATGGTGCATACAAAGGCAGAGACCTAAAAAACTTTTCTTGTGGACAGGGACTGCCCTTCTTTCTCCCTGATAGGGACAAACCCCTCTGAAATGCAAGAGAGTAAAGCAGGGTTGCTCCCCTCTCCTCCATCTCCTATCCACCTTGTATTCAGCAAAGAAATAAGTTAAAATGAATTCCAGTACAGAGATTTTTCACAGGCTGTACCACCTGCCCCTTTGCCAGAGGCCTTGTCAGCTGAAAAGTGTGCCTGCTCTGTACCTGCTCCAAGTCAAGGACACTCACTGTCTTAAAGCAGATGAGACACCTGGATACAATTATGATGCGCTGAAGGTTACCTGATGGAAGTCAGGGTGGGCACAGGAATATACACACACATCTCTTGTTCTGTGTCTGGACACAAACCCTTGGCAACCAGGTTTGGTCTGAAGGGTTGGGCTGAGGGCTGGGCTGCAGCTCACAGTCCTTTGCAGAGATTCAGGTTGACTGTGCAGCTCTGGTGTTTAGAAGCAGTGGCACTTGACCTGAGCTGAAGACAGTGATGATGTGGGCAAACAGCCTTTCTGAAAATCAGTTTCTTAACAGTCACAGAGTCACAGAATGGTTTGGGTTGGAAGGGATATTAAAAATCAATGCGTTCCAATCTCTCTATCTTCTGCTAGACCAGGCTTCTCTAAGCCCCATCTAACCTGGCTTTGAACATTTCCAGGGATGAGGCATCCAAAACTTCCCTGGGCAAGGTCTTGTAATAGCACTGAGCAACAGTTACTCAGATTTTGAATTAACAGTCAGACAATAAAAATATTTTGGATTAATATGAAGAAAAATTGAAAGAGTTTAGATGCACTACATCCCTGCACCAAGCCCAGACTAAAGCCTCAATTAGCATGTGTAAGCATCTTTGAAACCTGTGTGAAAAGTAATAACAAAACTCACATGAAATTATGCCCAGTCAACCAGAATGATCCACAATGTGGAAGTTTTTAACAAGCTGCTGCCCAGCATTTTTGACATGTTTCAAAACAAGCCATCCTGATCACCCCTGTAGAGGCGAGTGCTTCTAAACTTAATGGCTCTCCAAAGAGGAGAAGACATAAAGATTTAGCAACTCAGTAGACATGACTTCCCAGACCTCTGCTGACAGCTTGGAAATGACAAATGATTTGTTAATAAAGAAGCTTTCTTTTTGTATTATTTTTGCCAATGAAGTGAAAACAGAGCACTGATTAAGCAATCCAAGCTGAGAAAATTCCATCCAAATTGGATGAGAGCTTTCAGACCATCAGCATCAGACCAGGTTTCAAGGCTTTGAAATACAACTTCTGCTTGTTGCTTGATGCTTAAAGATACCCATCCTGGAGCCACAGACAATAATTGATGTCAAGCTGACACTGTAGATCACAGATAAATTTCAGTTGTGTGGGCACAACGCCTGTGTGAAAAAATGCTTTCAGTCTCAAATGCTACGAACTGAGAGAAAGGATTAATAGAGACATCAACAAAAAAGTTCTCTGCACAAATAGAGTACAGCTGAAGAATACCAATGGCCCAACATGCTCCTGACTCAAAATCACCCTTCTCTTCCACCTGTCAGGTGAAATCATTTGTACAAAAAATTCAGACTGAGCATTTCACTCACAATATTAGGTTTCTGCACAGCTAAAATTCTAAACTCATATCCTGTGGAATAATTTTAAGGAAGTCACCCTATGTATTTAACAGTAAGTAAAAACTAGGTGTCCAGAGGTAATTAAAAATATTTGCAGGTTTTTTTCCTCTTGCAGAAAAGAATTGAATTTTCCAGGGGAGCTTTAAATACAAGCTTTGGCACTCACAGATATTAAAGTTTGAGTGACTCATATTCTCATTCCCTTGTGAAGCTACATTACTAGACTGTATTTCCCTCAATTCATCACAGAATAGGCTCTGTCCACAGCCATAAAGCAGACAGAGCAGCATGTCATGGAACACTAGGTCCAAACAGGAAAACAGGCCCCTAAGTAGAACAGGAGCAGTAAGCATCTAAATTGTAATACTCAGAAGGCATTATGGAGCCTTATTTAAATTAAAAAATGTATAAATTTTTAAGTTGACTATTTGGCATCTGGGGAAGGGGGGGGTTATTAAAATAAACTTGAAAAAAATGCCCTATCACTACAAATATCCTAACACACCCATAGAAAACTGCTCAAATGAAAAAAATTCACCTTAATTAGGTCAGTTTGTCTGGATGACTGCTGGGTAAACAGCTATGCCATTCTATTTGTATTGCAGCTCTTGCTCCAGAGCTAGGAAAAATCCACATAGACATGTAAGCCAAGTCCAAAATATGCTTTATTTTTAACAGATAGGCATTGAAGAAATGGTATGTTTTTTTCCAATTAGTGAGCTGTATATTTTACACATCCAAAAATTAAACCAGTCATTTTTGTGTCTCTGGATTTTAAATCGACACCTATCATTTTACAGCTTGTTAACAAATGGATTGTCCTTGATAGAGCAGAATTGTTTTCCTGAAATGATCATGCAGGATTACAAATCCTAAGGCTAAGATCCTATTTTCTAAAAATCTTGCTCAGAAAACAAGCACAGATACAGGAAGGAGCAGATTTCTCTTACCATGGTTTATCAGCCCTATTTAACCTACTATCTCCACATTCTTGATCAAAAAGTTTCTAATTGTTTAAATGGCTCCCTTTTCCCTGGAAAAAGAAAAACCAAAAAACAAAACCACAAAACAATCAGAATGAGAACAAAGATTTGACCTCAAAACAATCAGAATGAGAACAAAGATTTGTGTTGATTGTTTTAGAAAAGAAACTGAGGATAAAACATTATCGGTGATAAGATTATTTGAATCTTTTTATTGCTATTGAAATTAATTACTGAGCACAAGATTCGTTGGGTGAGTAACTGCAACACTTGTGCCAGGGGAGACCTACTTGTAGGACTCTTTGCAGCACTGTGGTAGTTACCTGGAATTCTATTCATAGTCTGAGTACCATCTTGATCAGATTTTCCTTGAAATTCCTTAATATAACATTATGTAAGCACTTCTACAAGATTTGTTGTTCTTCTTTTTATAAATCATAGAATCATAGAATGAATCATAGAATGGTTTGTGTTGGAAGGGATCTTAAAGGTCCTCTAGTCCCAACCCCCCTGCCCTGGACAAGGACACCTCTCACTAGACAAGGCTGCTGAAGGCTTTGAACACTGCTAGGTTGGTACCTCCCTGGTCAACCTGTCCCAGTGTTTCACCACCCTGACAGTAAGGAATTTCTTCATAATTACAGTTAGACTAAGAACTATTTCTTTCTAAATAGAGTACATAGTTTCACTGCCTGAGAAGGAAGTAATAGCTCTGTACATACATGAAATGGCACACTTCAAAACAGAATTCTGCTTCCATTTCTTTCTTGCTTTGATGTGAAGATGACATAGCAGGTAAGTACTGAAACACATAGAGATTCCTCACTAACCTCTCCTGTATCTTTCTGACACACACAGAAGTGACATTCCAGCTGACTTTTATCAGTCAAACTTAGATTCACGATGCTGCTGAAGTAAACACATGTAGTTACACATGAAAGAGATTTGAAGAGGGCTTTTTTCATTCTCACAGCAAAACGTTACACTATACAAAGTAGTTGTGTCTATTAGAAACAAAAATTCTTTTTTTCATAAACTCATTATTTTAAATATATTTCATAATTTATTTGTCGTGGAAAAAGGATTTATAAGTAGAAACCACAGGAGAGTCAAAATTCAGGTCACATTTGTGCGTGCAGCTCACCAGCTAATCTGAAAATCTAAATCTACTGAGACTTTCTGATATTTTCTTAGAACTGCGTGTCATATTACTTATGAATAGACTCAATTCAAAAGAAAGGTTTCAAAATATGAAAAAATATTTTCTGCATTGTCATCTACTTCTTTGTTCAGTCTGTCCATCTCTTTTACTCAATATTTGCAAATTAACAAATTGGGTTTTGACCCATCCACTGCCTCCTCCCTGTGCCAGATTAATGGCTAATGGATAATCCTGCTGGATTGGCTATAAAATGCAATGGCTGCAGTAGAGAACACACCACACTTTCTCCTTTTACCAATTGCTTTTTGTATGGTGACAGATTTTTAAAGTGAAACAACAGGAAGATAAATGAAATTTTGTCTCCCTTCATTCCCAGTATCCTACTGAAATTTCCTACTCCTACTAACAACTGTAGTGGATGAAAAAAGGAAAGGAAAAAACCTTCCTGTAACTGAGAAATTGAGAAGTCAAGGGGACTGGGTGCAGCTACTGGTTGTGCCCCAGATGAGTGACACTGGCTTCTTTCCCACCTGTCACAGTAACCATGAAAATGATGTTTGCTTCCTTTGGCGCTGAATGTATTTTACATATTTCAGTTGCGAGCTTTTTGGGGCACAGTCAGCTGCTAAATATGCTTTTCCACTGTTAGTGCAACACAGGCATGACACATCTTGAGAACTAACAAAAAATCCGAGTAATAAGTAGTTACCAAGGAACTTTCTCCATGCAACAATTTAGTTCTGTGAAAGACCATTTTCCCAAGCACTCGGAACAGTGCTTGTACATTGGCAAATCACCAGTGTGCCAAAAGAAAATCTAATAAGACTTAAAAGACAGAAATAAAACATTAGTCGATTGGCAAAAGGGCTATTAGAGAAATACTGGGCACCTGAACAAATCTCTGCATTCTTCAGATTCCAAGCAGTTTCATCTTCTAAAATGTTTTGCATTTCTTTTGATACTGCATATGTATCGCTTAAACAGCTTTTACAGCACAGCTAAAAAGCCACCACTGTGAAAAAATGCTGCACCTGGTGAAAGTACTTCAAGGAATGTAGACCCTAATCTGCAACCCTTTTCTCTCACAAATAATCTTCATAGCTTTGATTCTGACATGAGTAGGATTATTCGTATAAGAGAGAAGAAAAGTAGGCATGGGAACTTAAGAATTGCACTAACATAGTAAAGCATTGTAAAATGACAATAAAAATGGCATTTAAACTCTCTTGAGTTATGCCTATTCTGCAGTACAGAAAAGGGACAGTAAATTGAACAAGTGGCTTTTACAAAGCTGCAGCCAGCAACCAACCAGGACCTTGTAAAATGGAGGTACTGGAAATAAGCAGAGTTCACACAATGCCAAAAGTACTGTCCATGAGCTAGAAACATCTAAGAAGTCAGGAACTACAAAGATAAAGTTTGAACTCCCATGAATTTAACTGACTTCTGTCCTGCAAAGAATTTGAAAGCACACAGTAAAAGGCTCTTTGGCAGCATAAATGAACATAAATGNAAATGTTGTGCCACTGTGGAGGAAGTATGGAAATGACATTATAGACAACACAAGGAAAGTCTCAACTAAGTATTTTCCCCCAGTTTTCAATCACAAATTTTTAGGTTAAATATAGGGTGGATAACAAGAATGTGGATATGCAAATAGAAACTACCACAGCTAGTAAAAAAAACTCAATTCAAAAAGCTAAATGCTTGAAGTCTGATTAATCACCATTTCACACTTCTAAAAATGTCTCTCACGTGTAATGCTGGTCCAGTGATGAATATTTTTAATAGCACCATCTTGTTGGGGGAGTGAAGCCGAAAAATAGTAGATTTGGTTTCTTTACTTACAAAAAAATCTGTGAAGAAAAATAAGAGGAGATGCCAGTTGGGAAATTACAAGCTATTTCATTGGATCTCATTGGTATTAAAGGCTTTAAAATACATTTTGAGAGAGAATATATAAAGACACAATACATAAAGAGGTAAATGAAAAATGGGATAAGATGCAACAGGAATTTAGCAAGAGCACACCAGACAAATCATCCATACAGTTTTCTAAGATGAGGTAAAAGATTTTGTGAACAAATGAAGTGTAATAGATCTCATCTTTCAGGACTTTAGCAATGCATTTGACATTGTTTTATACACTATTAAGGAACCTGAGGACTAAGACTTTTTGCATAGTCAAACAGCTAAAGGAGAAGTAATAGCAAGTAAGTGCCATTAAGAAGGGATGTATCGAATCAATTAAGATTAGCAGTGGGTCTTCAGGATCCATTCTGGGGCTACTGTTGTCCTTCCATAGCTCTTGATCACTGTGACCAAGGTAGAAGAGAACCTGCACACTCTAATGTCAGTAGGGTAGTGAAATTATACAAATGGAGTGGCTTGAAGATGTGAGCCAAAGAAATGGGGTAAACAAAAAGGCCCAGGGCAGAAAATTAAAATGTAACCTGGAGGGTGACGCAGTAATGACAAATGAGGACTATAGTCGGCAATGGGAGAGGTAAACATGATAAGGTAACATGAGAGGTAAACAGGTAACATGATGAAAAAGGCAAGTGAGGTTGTAGGACATGGGAATGGGTATTTCCAGTAGAGCCTGGGAGACAAGGAGATTTCCCATCCAAAGACACTAACAGAGCTGAGTTGTTCAGCACAGCAAGAGAAAAGCTAACTAAGCATACAACTGCTGCCTAGAAATGCCTAGAAATGCCTTGAGGAAGATGCCTCCAGGTAGAAGTAGTATTATCTAATTCAAGGAGCAACAAGAGCATGGTGAGGGAAGGCAGCTGAACACGCCACACGCTCATCTAGGCTGTACAGAAGGGAAGCAGCTATAAACCTATGAGTTTCTCAAATAGTTTCCCAGACAGAAGAGTGGGGGCAAAGTGACAGCCTTGGAGTTGGAGACTGATACACAGCTGGAAGTGTCACATGCTGTAACACCCTCTACAACTGCCTGGACCCAATGCTTGCATCCCTTTAGCTCTTCCATTATTAGTGTGGCACTGATATTATTACTGCCTTGATGTTACTGGTTTCATTTTGGGGGACATATCCAGCACACCATTCCATTTTTCACGTACACTTTTCATTACAAAATCCGCGTAAAACTAATTACACAGATAAAGGCTTTTGCGATAACGCAGGCTACTTGCAAGTGAAAATAAATAGAAGAATGTATTTGGACAGCTAGGGCTCACACAAATATAATGTTAATAATAATGAAGTGTTTTCTGAACTAATTAATTAATAATAATTATTTTGTGGAATAATTCAGGGCGAACTGCAGAATTGTTCCTAAATTATTAGCGGCTTAGAAGAACTCTGTCAGATGGGTGATTTAAAGAGAAATTTAACAGAAACTGTATTTTTAGACCTTGTGGAGAAATGCATTTCTCCTGAAGAGAGTAAAGATTTGGCACTTCATATGAGCAGAGATGATCTGGCCCAAACATTCTTGTTTGCAAATGATGACTACTATATTATTCACTTTGTCTTGGCACAGTCAGTCAATAGAGGGAGTGCAGCAGAATAAAAAAGCCTTTTCTCTATTTGCTGATAACATTTTTAGCACATTAAGGGAGAAATCTGAAGAACCATAGTAATTTCTACACCCTAGAAAATGTGTTGAGCAGAGAGAAAAGGACAGAGAGGACATAAAGAGTTGCAAAACACAAAACAAAACAAAAAAATGTCTCCAAAAAGGGAATGTGAAGTAATCCCTAAAATACATTGTAAGAATGCATTTGAAAAAACCTTTCCAGGAAATAGTGCCTATTTATATCCATTAAGTTTACACTTACTTGAGAACAAATCAGTGGGTACTATACTGAAGATGAACCTAATCCTTGTATCCAAAATAATAAATTCAAGGGATTAGCCAGGACAACAGCATTTTTTATCAAACAGAATTCATTTGTATCCATCTTTACATTACCAGAAAAGTATCTCTCCTAATTAGCAGATCTTGAACATTAACCTTTTGTCTTGACTGCAATCACTTCGATTAGTGGTAATGTTCAGCCTCCTCAAAACTTCTTCTTTCATAAATTGACTATTCCCATGGTAACAGCTGCTGCTTTCATTCTACAAACACCAAGAAAATGTGATTTCCTTTATATTGGTGGGCCAGGCTGGCGGTGCAATGTCGGCTTTTGTCAATGCTTTTTTCAGATAAAACTGTTTATTCCAGAAGAAGAGGAAACAGGTGCAAGCACAATTCAGGAAGCAGTTGTGGACCAATCCACGAAGCAGGTTTGGCAATGCTTTGAAAGGAAGCTGTCAGACAGCCTACCTGCAATGCCAATACGTTTGTGACTGCATGAGGGAAGGACAAGCACATTCAACAGAAGCCACCAAACATAAATCAATATTTTCCGTGAGTTGTTGTTTGGATGGCATTTTATTTCCTTTTGCTTGTTTCATCGGTGGCTCCATAAACGGCAGCAAGACATCAGCTTAATACCCCCACAAGAATAGTTGAGAAATGTAAATCAAGGATTTTAATTCAAAGAATATTGAACTTTAGCCAAAAAGAACATAAATTCATTGCTGAGATGCTGACACAGCTTTAATGATTGGTGTCTTCATCTTCAATGCTCACACAGTCTGTAAACAAAGTCCTAATCTCAGCTGAAGTGAATTCCCAAAGTAGCATCCACTCTGGTGGGACCAGCAAACACTCACAACAAAGGCACTTTCTCCCCAGCGAGTCATGTGCAATTTTTCTGAGTTTATCAAATCTGAGGCTTTTTCCAGAAAACCCATCTGTTGCCTATGAACTCATCGGATACCTTTACCTTCTTTGAAACTGAAGGCTTCCAAGTCAATCTGTCAGGGTGAGAATGGATAAAGTGAGATTCACATCTACTTCTCTAGCAACCCACTAAAATAATCAAGTTTTCCCTTAGTCACAAATGTAAGATTCTGTCAGAAAATAGAGCTGCAATTTTCCAAAGGTAGAATTGCATGCTCAGTTTCTTAAATTGGTCTTTAAAATACATTTTTAATTTTTTTATGAAATTTTTAGCACTCACATAAAGGACTGGCAGACAGCAAAGAGACTGAAAAATTAAACACAACTCTAGAAGCCCTTATTTTTTCCTTCTCCTTAATTCCTCATTAACCCTTTCAGCACCAGACCGGGTGATTGCTTTCCATGCCTTACACACTTTTCATTCCAGGCATAACCAATCCCTATTGTTAATTAGACACTTTGAAAAACTGAACATCGTTTGGCATCACTCCTACTCTTTTTAGCCAAAACTATCAAGTGTCCGAGGACAGAAAAATCATGGATCTGCTTTTATGAAAGTGAACAGCCAATGTCTGCAATTGTGCAGCCTACATAAACTCTGTCTCTGCTCATTCCAGCAGATGTTAAGATTGCTCAGAAATGGACTAATTTCTGACCCTCATGTCTGAGCATTTATCATGTCTCTATATCTGCATGTTTTGTTGCCATCAGAAGGTACCAAACCCAATTCCAACAGTAAAGCCCACAGCTTCTCCCACTGTAGCTGAATAGAAAAATGCCACTAGTTAGGAATGAACAGGAGGCTGTAAATATATTGCAAGCACTAAGCTGCTGTATTTATATTTACATGAGTATCACACTGCATGCCATTCAGACTCAAAACCTCACTCTGACATGGGATCATAATCAAGAAGGGGCCGAATTAAATCTCTCAGTTCTGGGCTCACACTGGGGAAGTCTGGGTTTGAGCTGGCACCCAGCATTCCAAGCTCATGTTCATTTTCACTCCAACTCCAAAAAAAAATTGGTGAATAATCCAGAACTGCTCATCCAGGAAAGATTCCAAAGGCCTGCCGAGTTCCAGACTACAGTCCATGGAAAAAACCAAGTGCACAGATTTGTTGGCAAGAAATGCCTCTCTCCACGCTCAATTTGCACATGTTCTAGAGTGGTTCTCAAAAATGGAACAACCTTGGGAAAAGAGGTATAAGGGAATTAATTGAACCTTACCTGTGAACACCACGAGTACCCCTCAACTTTAATGCAAAGGAACAGCAAAAAATAATTCAAAGTAAGCAAAGAAACCAAAAGTATTCAAAGTAAACAAAAAAGTAAACAAAAAAATTACTGACCACTGAAAAGGATGAAATGGTTGGCAGGAAGGGTTGTCTGTAGGACTGGCAATATGATGGTAACAAAACCATTTTACAGGATAACTTGTGTTCTGACGCTACAGCCCAGTTTTGCAATTGTGCTACACGCACCAGGATTGTTAAGGCATTGCACTCACATCCCGCAATATTAGTCCCTGTGTGGTGCCTTTCTCTGCAGTCTGGCCCATCTTCCACCTTGCACCTTCTACCTGCATTGGCCCTGGAGTCAGGAGAGGCAGAGGAAGCAAGCAATGCTCATTTTCCACTTTCCTCAAGGTCTGTTCTTTCTCTGCAGCAAAACACCAGAGCAGCTGTATCTGTATGCTTTACAAGGATTTGTGGATCATAGTGAGTTCAAGGACTGGATAGAGCCAAGCTGCAAAGTCCCATACTGCAGAAGGATAGAGAGAGAGGAGGAGATCCCTACTACAATGCCTTCCCAATTGAATCCTTACAGTGTGAGTCCTGGCTTCTTTCCCACCATCACTGCAACAACATCAGCTCAGATCTCACAGGGAGGAGGCCAGGGAGGAGACCACTGTCCTGACCCGCAAATCCTATAAATCTCACTCACTCTCTGGCTCAGGAATATTAATACAATTGCAATATTTAGTGTCTTTACTATACTTAAAAAGAAAAATCAGTAATATGGGGGTTCAGTATCTTGGTTTGTCTTTGTACTTCTTTTAAGTGTCTCCAACTCCTGCAAAGCTGTGCATCACAGGCCCTTCCTACCTCATGCTAGGGAAACATAACCAGCGTCCCTGCACCGCTCTTTGAGTTTTGAGGTTTTTTGCATGCTTTCACCATATATTAATGGAACTTGTCCCACACCAATTGGTGAGCTAATTGCTGTCAAAGCAGATGGTAAGACATTCCTGAAAAAATTATTTGGCATCCTTATTTCATGTGAGGGGAATGTAAGAGGAAAATGATGTCTTTCCTACTTCCCGAGGGCTGACACAAAAGTTAAAGCAAGCTTTTATGATCAGCAGTAGTTTGAGGAACAATTACCTAGTTCCAGTGGATGCATACCTTGCATCTAGCTCTATCTAATTCCCCCCTCCATGGTTTATTTGCCTTGTGGGCATGCCACGTGCTGGAGGCTCCCCGACTGACAGCATGCTATCAATCTGCTCCAGGCACTGGTGCTCAGAGAGCAGCGTTGTGAAGCAATTCAAGATACCAAAACAACGAGCAAACTCATAAGGTACTCATGACAAAGAAGTTGCATTTTTTTCTATATTCTCTGCAGTTATCTTGGAGGGATGCTGGCACAGTAACATCCTCAGTAGGAAACTACTGCTCAGTGCTGACTTCCCAGTGTTGGCCACCTTACATATTCAAGAAGGGCTATAAATAGCACAGCGTTATAAAAATTAACAGCAGCACCAGAGGCCTGTGTGAGGATCAGACCTCAAAACGCGACACTGCGGAAGAGATGCTGCATTGGAGCTATTCAGGCAGAAGGCTCTGCATTTGGAGAAGGAAGAAGAGCTTGCCAATTGGCATTCCAGCAGTCAGTTGCTGGCCAAGATTTTCAAGGTTGAACTTTATACCCGTAGCTTCACAAAGGTCACGCTTAGCAAACTGTTGGGGCTTAACAGACCAAGGATGCATTTGGCTCTTATTCCAAGGCCCTTTCCTTGATATTAATATTGATGACAGCGGAACAAACATCTCAATAGCTGCACAGAAAGGCCAATGCACAAACGTGCTATACTCAACATATGGAAGAAGTCTGAAGCCTTTCAAACCACTTAATGAGAAATCTGTGGATATCAACAGCAGAAAGAAAAATCTAAAATGGGAGGAAGAAGCCTATATCCTACCATGCTAATTTATATTGCTAGAAGGGAAAGTACATGGGAATGTTAGCTATGCTGAGGATTTTTTAAAGGTGCATATATTTTTGGTTTACTTTCAAAAACAGTGTTTCAATGAATATGCATCATGCTGGGTTTGTGGCACCGGTAGTGTGTCGATCACCATGGTACCTGAGCACTCAAGCCAATGATTAACCAGTGGAGCAAATGAAGCAGAAGCTGAGAGCCAAAAGGCACTGTGACAAGCTCTTCACAGGCCTTATGTATGCACAGCATCTCTGTCTAGACTTCCACTCCTTCAGGCTTTCCACTGTCTATTTTCCCTGCTCTTAGGATAACCAGATCTTTTTTTTCCAAAGAGTGCTAAGGGATACAGAGATCTCAGACTGGCTTAGAAGAAAGGAGGAGATTAAAAAAACCCCAACCAAGAAACCCAAGAAACCAATACACAAATATTTTCATCAGGAAAACACTGCTTAAGCACACAGTAAGGAAAAGAATAATTTTCATTTCGATAAACTGATTGTGAATTGACAAACCTTGTTACGTCTGCCCTGCTATCAACCTAGTCTTTAAAATTACGGTTCTGAAGAAGGAAAACAAGTCTTTGCTCACTAAGGAAATGACCTTTCAAGGGACTCATGCAGACCATACTTGAACACCACTGTTAGCTTTATCTCATAATAATGAAAAGAATACATAAAAACATATGGCTATGTGCCTTCTTGAAAAAGATCAGAGATTGCATCAGTCCCTCTCCGCACCGCAAATAAGCAGTAAATTAACACAACCCTGATGATGTTTGTTTAACATACGTGCATGCAACTAATGTGAGCTTTTCCTGGCTTGGGATGCTTAAGCAGAGGCGTCTGGATTTTAGAAAAAGAAATCTTCTGTTGAATCATCTACCCCTTGCTGTTTTGTCTTCTGCACAAAGTCTCTGAGGGGCACAGGAAAGCCGAGGGCCTTGCATGCAGGCCAACTTGACGAAGGTTAAATGCTTTCAGCACTGGGGAACTGTGCAGCTATAATACAACCCTCGCTGAAGAAGTTTCCTGTTTCCCATCACTAATCAAGGCAATGATACTGCATTCTCATTAAATTGCTGTCACGTGGAGTCTTTCCTCTTTACTGTAGCTGCTTCACACTTAGGGGTAGTTACATCCAGTTTATCCTTTAAAAGAGGAGAACGTTTTGGGGACAAGGCCCAATTACCAGCAATGAAAACCCAAGTGCTCACTTCCTAGTGCAGTTACAATATGTTGTGCTACCAGTGTGCCTCAGCAGCAGCAGCAGTTTTGAAGTAGAAACGAAGCGCTTGCACCACCCACCTATATTTGACTGTGAAACTCTGGATTAAAGCTCACTCTAAGCATCAGCCTGATTCTGTTACCTCTCCTGTGTCTAAGTTATATCCATCACTGTCATCTCTAAAGATTCAGATCCTCTGTGCACTTCATCAGGCATTATAATCGAAGCTAATGAAAGACATGTTTGTTTAGCTGTTGCAAATGGCTTTGAAGATCTTGGTTTCAGCCAGGGTGATGAATTAAGGGTGTCAGCTGGGCAAACAGTTTAATTTGGAATGAATTTAGCTAAAATGGATTACTGAAAAAGCAATATGGATTTTTCAAATTCATATTATTTCACATACTTTAGCAGTAAATATTTCACCCTTTCTAAACATCTGAGTCACCAGGCATAGACCTGGAAGAATCAACAATGACACCAGTTTCTCAAACACAAGACCAACTTAGGATACTATAAACAGGCGTGAAAAGCCACATTTTGATTGCAGCAGGGAGTACAACCCTCAAACAGTTTATCCCTCAGCTGACTACACTTCTGCCTAATAGCATTTCT
The DNA here is from genome assembly GCA_008694505.1 of Cyanoderma ruficeps. Lineage (NCBI taxonomy): Eukaryota > Metazoa > Chordata > Aves > Passeriformes > Timaliidae > Cyanoderma > Cyanoderma ruficeps. The sequence continues at coordinate 35,657,714 of VZDJ01007755.1, forward strand.
GCAAAACAACCTGAACATGGTAATTAAAGCATTTTGTGACAAAACTCAGAAACCAACAACTGCAAAGAATTATTCCATAACACAGTTATTTATTAGAAGTACATGGCTTTTATTTTCCTCGGTGCATTTTCAAATGAATTAAAATAATAACTTAAGGGGAAAGAAAATTATCTTTAAATAGTGGGTTGTTTTTTTTTTCCTCTCCCAAGTAATCTGAAGTCAGGAGGAATCCAAAATAACAGCATGATTGTTGAAAATTACAGGGTAAGGTTGGAAACCTCTAGAGGTCATCTTGTCCATCCTCACTCATGCTGAACCCAAAGCCACCTTAGAACAGATCATTCAGAATTAAAAGGGGAAGAAAATAGGGTTAAAGCAAAAGGAAAAAAAATGAAGCCTTCCTCTACCCCCTTGTGCATCAGAAGGAAAAAAAAAAGCAAGGAAATATTTTCTTGAAACATATTGTTCTTCTGTGTTGTTTGTAAGTAAGTATGACCAACCTGGCAAAATAGATGAAAGCTCCCACCTTTGGTTGACCAAGTTCCCTTTCTGCCTTGATGCAGGTAACATTTAGCACAATGTGTGGCAAACTACGACTCAGTTGCCAGCACTGCTCTGCCACACTGCTGGCCAGAAAAGGCTGGGAATGCTGCATGTTCAGCTCCAGTGACAGGGAAAACGCTCCATATCATTCATTAGCAGTCTGTTCCAAGTTAATTAAGGAATAGAGCTGACAGCTGCTGAAGCAGGTTCCACCCCATCTTTTCCTGGGAAAGGAAGGCCTCCAGGGCAGGGCCTGGACTCCACAGCAGGGTGGGGGAACCTTGCAAGATCTCAGTGAAACCCAGATGACTCATCAGAAAGTAAAACGTTTCTATTTTGGCAAGAGGCTGAAATAGCAGCCCTGGGTTGTGCTGCAGCACAGCAATAAATGACCCTAAGTGCCCGGGACAAACTCCCATGCACACTGATATTCCTAAAAGCAGGGGCTACTTCACACCTCATTAAGCAAAGGGGTTTACATGACAATTAACAAATTAATTAGCAGCATCTTTTTCACAGGTGAAAGTTTGGCTTGAGATTTCAACATTTTTAGACAACTGTTCTGTGAGTGAAAATAAAGGAATAGTTTATTACACTCAAGGTGACAAGGACTTACAGGCAGAACTGGCATAGGAGTATCTTTGTCTGTGTACTGAAGGACACTGCAACCTAGTGATGGCCTTTCCCATAACCTGCATGGAAGGAGGGCCTCCTTGTATAATCTGCATCCTGCCATTCAAAGCCCAACCCTTGGCACGGGCCAGGTGCCAGGCTGGCCACTTCATGAGCTGACCATAAACAAGCCTAATGTACCACAAAGTCACAGAGGAAGAAAGCAAGGCCTGGACTTCAAAGAGCAGTAGCTCCCATTCCTCAGCCCCAGCCGCTGACCTGTGTGGCGCCCCACCACGAAAATCCCTTCGACTGTATTTGTAGAGACATAACACCAAAAAGCAACCCTGCTAATGTCACTGAAAATAGGTATCAGCTAAAAGAGAATGTTTACTGGCCCAGAGCTTCACATCTTAGATACAGAGTTAATAATTTCGACCAGAGACCGCTTTAAAGAAGAGTTGGCACTATTACTAGTGAATAGTTGACACCATTCTCTCTGCGTTTTTTGTTCAATACAACCTTTAATTTCTATTATCTTTTGAGAGAATGGATTTACAAGTATACAAGAAGACGTAGAGTACTGGAAATTGAATGAAAGGATGAAAAAATCAGAAACTGGAACTTACAGCTTTCAAGATCAGGTGGATTCTGACAGTCATTGAGTCCATTCCCGATCAGATGGATGTTGCCAACCCCCAGGAAATAGTGGCATGCTTTGTATATATTATCTTTCACCTCTCTCAGGTACATACTGCAAGGAAGCTGTGCTCTAAACAATGTATAAACTAACAAAAAATACACTAATCTTTTACATGTTTTGGCACTCAAAGCATAGATAAATTACTGTGTCATAGTCTTACCTATCTTAGCACTTACGAAATAAATTCAGGCTCAGGAGGAACACCAGATAACTTGTCCTTTAATCAGCTCTTAAAAGCTGATGGTTTGTTTCAGAATATGATTTATTTCTTTTATTTATCAGCCTGCCTTGTTTCAAACGGGCACTGTCTGACTGACCTCTAGATACCCTTGCATTTGCTCTGTGATATCCCCAGAATGTCAATGCTTTGATTCTTCATCTTTCATTTCCCAAACATTTCTTATTGGTCACTTTTGGTAGCGGCGGCAGCTGAAGTGGAAGTTTATCCTCTGATAATCTGTACCGCTTTAATGGTTCCCAGCATCCTGAGGATATTTTCCAAGTGTTATGGTGACACCAGCTGAGATCTTGGCAATAGAAAAGTGCTTAACGTGTTTATTTTCTAACTTAGTCTCTTGTGGGTTTTTCTGCTTTCCCAACCCTCTGCCACCCCCTTGATTTGTACGGCTTAACGCATTTTGTTATTACTATAGTCTTAGTTATCACTTCTCAATATCTTTCTGATTAAAAAGCCTTTGAAAAACCTGAGGGCATTCCCACTATGCATCGAAGAATCTCTTAAAAAATTTCTCCAAACCTCCAAGTCACATTTGTCTAAAAGCTGAACAAAAATCCCCTCTAAAAGGAAAACACAATAGTCCCATCTTTTTTATATATTTCTCTGTAAACTAGAGTCCAGGAACTATAGCATATAAACCTTGCAAAATGATGTGCACATTTCAAACAGTTCTAATACAAAATATGACACATAAAACAGGTCACTGGTTTTAGCATGTATCCAAAATAACATATGCTTGGAAATGCTTATCCTTGTAGCATCACTATCCTCTTTTTTTTTCGTGAGAAAATGAATCTTGCAGAAGCATGCCTGAAAAAGCAAAATTCTCATATAATTTCAATCACTCAGTTTGTTCATGAGTTTTATACAGCTGACTGAACATTTATTATCTCACGTGAAAGACAAGCTGTGAGTTTGCTCACCTTTGTCACCTGCAGGATCTTTGAAATGCCTCCTCTTCTGTTTCTTCCAAAGAGTATGTTTCCACATCTCCCAATCCGTTCCCGAGCCCACTGAACATGCAGACATCAATAAGTTCTGGCTAAGTTATCCTACGTAACTCTGAAGAAAAAAGGAGAGACTTGCAGATGCTGCAGAAGGTCTTCTTTACTCTCTTTGAAAATTTTGTTTTCCTGGTGGTCTGTCACAGTCAGGTCTCCGGTAGTAAACTGAACAGCCTATCCTCCTGGCTCTTCTTTTCTTCTTTTTCTTTTCTGTAAACACATAATCAGGGCTTGAAATCCTTTAGGCATCACAAACTGTATTTCTCTATTGCCCTCTACTGACTGCTGGCTCACGCCGCCTTCCCGGAGAAGTGGCGAGCAACAGATACGCGGTACGCGCTCCCCGCCGCCCTCCCCCGGATCGATAATGATGCACGATGACCAAAAGTCAACACAAATCATTCTATTTTTTCCTTTGTTACAAAACACCAGCCAAGATTTACAGCCTGTTGGCCAGCCGTGGTAGCTGCAAAACGCTAAACAACAGAAGCAGGAAGCAGCCCGTAACATGGCTCTGCTAACGTGGGCTTTTTTTTTTTGGTGAACAAAAGCCAGGAAAAAGTAGAGGCGAATGCGTTCTGCCTTGAAATGCGGATGAATTCATCCCACTTATGCCATAAATACTGTGCCAGGGATCTGAGAGTTGTCTGGTTTTAAGGGTTTGGTCCTGTCAGCACTGGATGCACAGAAATACTGCCTTTGGATGGGAGTTCTGCAGGAAGGGGCTGGTAGAGAGCCATGAATTTGAGGCCATGGTTTTTGGCCATTTCCCCTTTGTCTCTAGTGCTTTGATTAGCACATTCAGCACCACACCTAATAAGGGAAAGCCTCATGTGAGGGGACCCGGACGAGGCACATCACCCCCTGTGTGGATGGCACAGGGAGTGGCTGTTGCCCTGCTTTTTGGACGAAGATGATCTCTAATGCAAAGATAATCCAGCAAACTAAGATTAAAAAAAAAAAAAGAAATGGCCCAGCGTTGTCTCAGGAGCAGAAGAAGAAAAAAAAAAAGTGTGTAAGTATTTTAGGCAGACTGGAAGAGACTGAGGGAGAAAAAAAGCAGGGATATAAAGAGTGTAAGAGTGAAGGTGGGCGGGGGCGGGGGGAATATAGATGAATCCTTTGCACTGTGTTAGTCCCCGCTTAATAAGTACAGCCTATGCTGGTTAGTCAGGTCGTGCAGGCACTCGTTCTCACAAGAAAAAGTTAATCCACGGTGCTGGTGCAGATGCTCTGGCCCACCTGCACCACTCTATGGGCAGGGAGAACTCAGGTCCCAGCCCCAGGCAAAAGAAAAAATCCCTAGCACATTTCTATGTTTCTAGGCAGAAGCTGGGAGAGAACGTGGCACTATCTTGCCTCACCATTCTTCCTCCACAACCAACTTCCCTAGGGAACAAACATGCTTAAAAAAGTATAAACACACAGCCACCCCTCAAAAAAGTGTTGGAATTATCTTTGCTTACCTGTGTTCAAAAACCACTTGCATTTTCCTCCTCCAGTATTAATAAATGGGAATATTTCATTTCCCAAAAAATCTGTTGACTGACGAACACTGGTTGTGTTTTGAATAGATACTATGTGACAACCCTGCTCTTCCACTCAGGAAAGGTAGGAGTTCACTCAAAAACTAGGATCAAAAACGCCAGCAACAAAAATGCAATATGGAAAGGTTAATTGAAAAAATTAGTTTCCTTGAAAAATTAGAGTCAGCAGAGGCCTTAATTGTACCAATTATGAACCTTTCATTAACAAGTCCAGATTTATTGACTGTGCAAGAAAGCTCTCTTAAAGGAAGCCTTGAAATTCCTTTTTCCTCTTTCTTTTCTATTTCTAAAGCCCTTGGCTACTTCATGTCAGAAAATAAAAAATAGAAACATTTATTCAAATTCCTTGATATAATATCGAAGCTTGCTCATCTGAATATCACTCCTAAATGAACACTATTACCAATAGATCAAAGCATAAAAACGTCTAGCAAGTGAACAGGGCCAAGGGAATTAATAAAACACACATCAAACGGTGAAAAGCTGAGGGTTTGGTTTTGGGACTTTTTGGAGGGAGTGAAGAGGACGGGGTTTTTTCTGTGGGATTTTTTTTTTTTTTAAATGGGAGCACATTTGCAGAGTGATAAAGCAAAGTCTGCAGTCGCCAAAATCCACGGGGAAGATGCACCTCAAATAGAGAGGGTGGCAGATGAAGTTCAGCACGGCTGAGCATCAGGCGGATTTCTGGAGCTGCCGCCGCAGATATTTCACCTGACAGCCCCTCACAGAGAAATCTGTGGGGTTTGGAGTTGTTTTTTTTTCTTCCAAGGAATCACAAAATTGTTACGGTTTGAAAGGATCTCTAGAAATCATCCAGTCCAGCCCTCCTGCCAAGGCAGGGTGCCCTGGAGCAGGTGACACAGGATCCAGGTGAGTTTGGAATGTCTCCACAGAAAGAGATTCCATGACCTCTCTGGGGTAGTCTAAATGCTCTGCCGCCCTCAACGTAAAGCACTTCTTCGTCACGTTTTTTTTTTCCCTAAGGTAAAAGTTTCCTTTCCTACCGGAAAAACTTTCCACACGGCTGGGGAGGCAAGGGGCTCCCCCAGGCGGGTATCGCGCTCCGAGCGGCCTCGGGACGGGCTTCGCTCTCCCGGCCCGTCCGCCCGCGCTCGCAGCCCCGGGCCCACAGGCGGGTCCCGCTGCCCTCCAGCGCCAGCCCCGGCCCTGCCCCTGGCCCGGGGCCCGCCCCAGCCCGGTACCCTGCTGCTGCGGCCGCGGTGCCGCCGGGGCTCGGCCGAGCGCTGCACATCGCTCGCCTTCCCTTCCCGTCCCTTCCTTTCCGGCGGGGCGGGCGCTCGACAACATGGGGCGGCGGCGGCTGCTGGAGGCGGCGGAGCAGCTGGCGGGGGTCTGCCCGGGACAGGCGCGATTCCTGCTGTAAGGAATCCCGGCGGGGCGGGGAAGGGCGGTGGGAGAGGCCGGCGGTGATGCGCCCTGACGCTTTCCCTCTCTCCCGCGCAGGTGGAGGCTCCGCAACACCCGAGGCGAGTGAGGGGCCCGGGGCGCAGGCGGTGGAGCCGGGGCCGAAGGAGGGGGCTCCGGAGCCGGGCGCCCCGTGAGCCCGGCGGGCTCCAGCGGAGGCTGCGGAAGGGCAGGAGCGTGGGGATGGATGCCGGCTCGCCCTTTCCCTCCGTTTTCCCCTTGCCCCTGCACTGTCCCCGCAGGGCTGTGTTTCGGGGATGCCGGCAGCGGTGGCGAGCTCGCCAGGAAGCGGGGCCAGGTGTCCCTCGGGGGTTTAGGGAGAGGCGCCCGAGTCCAGCTCCAGCAGCAGGAGCTAATGAGGGAGATGCCAGGAGCAAGCCTCTTACTGGGTTTGAAATTTATCTCAGAGCGTTTCTTCATTCTAGCCTGAGGTCGTGTCATCTTCTCACAGTTCAAATGGGCAAAGAATTTTACAAGGCTTTGGTGTCCCTTATCTGGTATAAGATTGTGCCTACATGCAGCTCTTTGCAGAATTGTGAGCCTCCGTTGCTAAAGATTTTTAGCAAGGAATTGCATTTTTTTGAGAAAATCTACAGTTACATATTGTGGAAACTTGTGCCATTCATTAACTTAGTCTGAACTGTGGTAAGCTGAACACATTCTGGTGCTCAGCTTCCTCTTTTAGTGTTATCTTAAACACAAAAACATGTACTCAGGTAATGCTGAAATTAAAACACATAATTTTAAAATTTGCTTATAAAACATAATTATTTCATCCTTTTGCCTTTATTTATCTCTAGTTAGTGAACGTGGATTAGAAAGGATATGTCCTTACTGCTTCCAGTTCCTGGTTCCTGACAGCTACCGAGTACGCCTCAAGCCAAAGATGAAAGTGACTCCACAGATAGAGAAAGTTCTTAAACGAGAGGCAAAGAATCATAAACTTAACATGAAAGAGACAAAGCTTTTGAGAAAGTACAGGGAGTCAAGAAGCATTCTGGTAAGGACATCTATTTGGAACTGACAAGTACATGATATTTCCCTAAATTTCATGTCCCTATTTCAGTGTCATAGAAAAGAAGATACAGAAACCTTTCTCTTAGAAGAGGAGCCCACACATTTCTTTTTCACGAACATAAGACTCTTCCTTTTTTTTGAAATAACTTCTATGCATAAATGACATTTTTAAAATCTACCTTCCATGACAGATCATGAACACAGTTACAAGACCAGTAAGCTTGTCTCTCTCTAAAAAAACCCCACGTTAGAGAAGCTACACAAACATCTCATTTACTGCCTTTGTTTCAGTTCATCAGTTGATGAGCAAATATGTTTTGACACAAGCTTTACGTCATGTATTTCACTCGCCTCTCATGGCTACGTCAGGTTATTATTATTACCATCTGTATTAATAGAATTTTTGACATTTATTTGAATAATACTGTTAATAGGAAGTCTTTCAAAACTAAACCACAGAGGGAATTTCAACAAGTTGATGTTTTTCTTGAGGATTCAGTTATTTTTCCTAAAAGTACTCAGGAATGTGACATTTAATTACTATTGGAAGAGTAATAGTATATACATTTATTCTAGTGTTGCCAAGGTATGTTCTATTTTTAAAACAGATTATGTGAATGGTTGTAATAAATGAGGCAGCACCCTATTGTGTCCAGGACTTGCTGGCACACTTGGCATTTTCTTGGATGAGAGTCTTGTGGCTTCAGGAGTAAATTTTGGGAAACCAAAAATTATTAAAGAGTCAATTAAAAAAATGTAAACTGAGAAAATATCACCAAGGTTCTTGGCTGTCAGAGCAAAATAAGATGCTTCATAAAGGCACTCTCTGCAAATTGTAGATCACAGTTGAGCTTCAGAAAGAACATCTGAAAAGGTTTTTCTCCCAGACGGTGGTTGGGCACTGGAACAGGCTCCCCAGGGAAAGGGTCACTGCACCAAGGCTGAAGAGTTCACAAAGCCGTGGGACAGCACTCTCAGGCACGTGGTGTGATTCCTGACATGTCCTGCCTGTGCTGGGACAGGAGCTGGAATTTGATGATGCTTGTGGGTCCCTTCCAACTCAAGATGTTCTGTGATTCTGCAGGCTGAAATCTTTGCTTCATTTTTCTGGCATCATAAATGTTGAGGGTACATTAAGAACATCTCTTCAAGCAACTGATGAATAGAGCAGAGTCCTATAAAATGATGATGGCCTCTTACTGTGTAGCTGAAGAGTGTTAGTAGGGACACAGTGCATTCATATGAGCAGTTTAAAATTCAGTTTAAATAGGTCCAGTTTAAACTCTGGGTAATATTTTGATCTTGGTATGTTTGCTGTACAGTTTGCTGTACTTGTGTTCTGTTCAGTTTGTCCTATGGATTATGATTTAAGTGTTTCTTGTCTTAAGTCTTTAAAATGCTGTCAGCAACTGGCAGCTTTCAGAATTAGCAATGTAGATCCCTGTAATCTAATACCTGAGACTTGTGCAAATGAAAATTCCAGTGTGGCTGGAAATGAAAGCAAGCAACAATGTGACAGCTTGAACCTCTGAGAACTTCTTTAGCAAGTAGAACTTGCTTTAGATTGCTTCTGCCATAAAAAGGCATATAACAGGAACTGTTTCAGGGCTCTAAAAATTTTCGGAGTTAACTGCTGATCCATTTCAGAGAAGGGAAATTAGCTGTGAATTGCTATGATTAATCCGGTAATTCCTGCATTGTAAAGTGGTCACCTCCGTTTATATTCCACACGGTTCTAATTCACCATGAGATGCTGAGTTTGTTTCCCACCTGAATTTCATTTAGAAGAGCTAAAAATACACCAATACCTGAGCACTAAAATAGGTAATGCTATTTTTTTTTTTAGTTCATTAGGCTGACAAAATATAATGTCTAGAGGAAGTCAAAACTCTTAACTAAAAAGGTTCCATTTCAGCATCTCTAAATATAATTTTTACTAAACAATCTGAATTGAGTTAAATTTACACACTTTGAAATGAAGAATGATTTGGTGTAGATGTGTTCAAAACTGCTTAGACATTTTTGTGACAGTCTTTTGAGTATGTTATTTTTAACCAGAAGCATCACATAACTGCTTTTCTGTCAGTCTAATTGGTGCCTCAGAAAGTTGTCTGGCTGTATTACTCTCCTATCTCTTCGTATGAGTAGTTGCCATGGCAGTAAGGGATATCAGGAATGCCTGACAGTCTCTGTGACTGGGTGACATGATCGGTTCTGATGCACCTCTCAGCTTGGTGTGCTGCTGAAGTTCCCTGCAGCCTAGAGGTACACAGAGAGAAGAGAAAGTGCCCTTTGTTTAGAACATCCTCCTTATTGTAGTAAGTACTTTTGCCCTAATACAAAGCCTTGTCTTTGTTCACTGAGACTTGCTGCTTTTAGTAAAATGGATGACTGGGTTTGAGAGTTTCGTAGTTTAAATATTTTATCCCAAGATTCCCTGAAAAGTGTGCAATATAACTTTATTGGGGGTAGAACATGCAAATGACTTTAGGTGGCACAGAGTGGCACGTTTTTTAGCCAAATACCTAATGTATAGGAGTACTTTAGTATGCTCAATGTATCCTGTATGCTCAATATATGATTTGCTCACTTCAGGTGCTGCTTCATCTGTCTTGATAGGGTTGTTATCTGTATTTCACTGTACAATATTAGATTCAGCAGTACAAATCTCCTGAAATTAGTTTGTAGGGAATTGAAGTAATTTCTAGATAAACCCAAAGGATGTGTTTGGCTTAAGAAGCCCGAATTAAAATACTAGTTAAAAAGTGTATGCTACTTTTTAGTATCTCATGTTTTACTTAAGCAAATATTTAATTTGTGTCATGGTATTTGGAGAACAGTTTGGATAATTCTTCTAATGACTTTATATTATAAAGGTGGAAAGACTGAAAAGCAACTTTGTATTTCCTTTCTTCTCTCCATAGCTGGTTACTTGCAAATCTTGCAACAAAACAACAAGACACTATGGTAAAAGCAGGGATTTTCTGGCAACCAAAACACAGAATTCTGGCACTCCAGGTATCAAATCTAGCCTGAAGACACCAGATGTAAAAATTCAGTCTGCAAAGAAAATGACACCTGTAAGCTGCAGTAGGTCGGGATCTAAAGGGAACAGTCCTTCATCACTTTCCAGGTACCTGTTTATTTCCTATTTAAAGCAGCCCTTTAACGAGTGTATTAGATCTTGTTGATTTTACATCAGTCATTTGATTAAGTTAAAATTGATGACTTATTGTATTTCTCAGTTAGTATAGTTGAGGTCAATTATACCTTTCCAACCTTTAAAATCACAGATTCTCATGAAAAGCCACTGTATGCAAAGAATGCCCAGTTACATGTGTTGTTCTTGCAAAACCTCTCCTAAAATTTGCATGACAAAATAACACTTTTGACTGCTTACTTGCACATAAAAATGCACTATTTCTCTTGGATATTTTTCACTCAAATTATATGTGTGCTTTTACAGTTACTTTATGTTAATTCTGATTTCTCTCCTTTAAGACATTTGAATCTTTTGTTTTTCAGGACACGTGAATCTGGACAGGCAACAACCAACTCTGCTTCCAAGACTCCCCGAAACTCCAAATTTCACTTTTCTAAGTTAAAACGGATGCTTGACCTAGAAGAAAAAGAGAAAAGCCAGAAGGCAGATTTTAAAACCTTCTTGACTTCACTTTAGTTATATATTATTTCAAAGTAATAAAGATTACAGCAATAAATATTGCTCCAGTTTTAGTGAATCAACAAAGTGATTTCTTTAAAACCGAAACTAACATCCTCTACCTTGTGGAAGCATAGACCATATTTTTTAGAAGGAAGCTTTGTTTGTAAGGGGAGTGATTGTCTGCCAGAGGGAGATGAAAAGATAGCCAGTTTAATATACTTGTGAGTCTTGAACATGTTTTGCAGTTTCTGATGCCCCCGGAATTAAAAGCCAGGATTTATCTTTTGAGGACGCTGATGATGATTCCACCAGGATCTTTAATTGTCAAGATTAAAGATTTTCAATTTATGTTTGGCACAGAGATGAGAGAGGACAGTATAAAGTCACTGTTGAGGACTGAGGTTATAGCCTGTCCTACATACAGTCTGCAGTGGTAGTTCTGTACATGGTGCTTCACATCTCTCCCCTGAAAAATAGAGCCAATTAGTTAAAAGCATTTACTTCCTTGGATTAAAAGGTCTGTATTTTCCATTTATTTTGCTAGTTTAATGAATAGTTTAAGTGACTTCAGACTCAGCGAACACTACTTAAGAAATAGGACCAGCAAATAAGTTGGTGGACTGGGAAGCAGTCCAGGGCAGGGGAGAATAGTTTGTTGTACACTGTACTTAAAAGTCTCAGGGATTGACATGTAACCTTTTTATATCTCCTGTATGCTTGCACAGTAACTGAAGGGTTCACTGCTCTTTGTCTCTTATGTATGTGTAGGATTAAATGAACTGCCATTCTTTAATCAAAATACAAACCTTGGGAGTGTTGCCTTTTCCTTTGTAGAACTTGGCATTAATTCACCTGTTGCTGTACTTACAATCCAATCTCTGGAAAAATACTTCATTTTGTTGACAGAAAATGTGCATTGCACAAATGTATTTGAAAACACAAATTTCGCAAAAAATTGTCTTATTACAAGTACACACATTAGGTACTGCTGTGCTTCCCATGAGGCCAGTGTGAAACCAGCACAGGCTTCTGTGTGTTTTCAGGTGCCCCAACATTAATGTGTTTGTTAGATCAAAGCACGTTTCTCCATTTCCCCGTTGTCCCTGTTTACAGTGCTTCTTACACAACACCTTGCGGCCCCAAGAGTGCATTCCTTTTGGATAAAACTACAGATAAGGGAAAAAAGACATGAAGGGGGGAACATAACCAGTGTGCAGAGAAAGCTAATGGGCAATCTATCCACAGGATCACGGGAGAGCTTGTTTAAACGACGCATTTCCAAATATATTTTGTGAGTGGTAGGCACTGAGCTACAGGCATTCTGCATACCAAGTGTGTTACCTTTGCAGCAGATTATTTGTTAACAGAGATAGAGCCTTGTCATGCTCCAAACAACATCTTTTTTTCTTTGGAATTACCAGAGTTGTCAGGTATGTCCTGATGTGTTGTTAAAAGGGATTGTTATTGTGAGATATTAGACTTTATTCTGGTAACAAAGGGGGAAAAGTCATTCAGTACCTGCCTTTTCTTGTTTTACAAGTGTGCTTCAAAATGCTAGGTAGAAATAATCTCCAGTGCTTTTATATTATTCCTAAGCCTTTAATAGGGTCTGTTTTTTTCTGTTAACTGGACTTCCACAGAACTGGTGTATTGAAAGACAGACACATATGTATAAACATATCTCTATACATAATATGTATAGGTATACAGATACATACCCACACATCAGAGGCTTCCATGCAGACATACATGACACACATACATGCATGTCGTGCACTCTTCCCTTCAGGACACATTACCTTCCTGTACTTGATGAAACACTGAAGGTTGTTGGCTGTGAGAGATTTGCTGAGCTCCCATCCAAACCACTGCCAGGCCACATTACTGGCTTCTGTTTGAAGAGCTGGAAGAACAACTTGAGAGAGGAAATGCCTTCACTGATTTCAGAGAGCAGAACTTCAGCCAGACTTTGTAAAGCAAGAGCAAGAAGGTCTCTGTTAAGCATACATCCCCGCAAAGAGTCATTTGATTAGAGAGAGAGTTATTTCCCAGCTCACACAAATTCTACTGGGCAGTGGTATGTTTATCACTGGCTGTACTTGTGTCATACCACACTGAAAATGTTACAAAAGTGTGTCTTAAAATAACCAGCTCAACTAAATTTACAGTTCTAGAGATAGGACCTCAGACCCTTTAATGCACTGCTTCCTCACCAAAAACTGTCACACAAAATACAGGGAGTAATAAACCTCTAAATTAGTATCAAGCATTTCCTCAGCATCATTACTGACATGAGATCTTGGCTGACTCCTGATTATGGGGAGCAGTTTATATTAAAGCCATTTCCCACCATGCGACTGAGAAGGCAAGCAATGAACAATAATTTTCAAAGATGTTTTTACAACAATGTTTTATTAAATATGAAAGAGTGTACATACAGGTGTTATTCTGAGGACATAAATTACACAAGGATTACAGGTTCTGTCAGAAAAGCACAATAATGAAACATCTTTACATTTCAAACTTTTCTTGTTAGCTTTTAACAAATAAGTCTATTTCTGTTGCAAACAAGTAATGAGTGCTAATTGAACTTTTGCAAATTCCCACAAGAACATCATGCTTAGTAGGATACTTTAACTATTGTAAATATGAAATCAGAATTAGATTCCTAAATAACACGATGGAAGAGATTTACTACTTAAGATAAATGACACACTGAAATAGGAGCTGAGACAAAATTGGTCATTCATTAGAAAAAAATTCCACTTCAGACACTATGTTTGAGTCTGCTTTCTTTACTTGCAGGAATAATCACTGTGATTAAATGTAATGAGCAGAACTGGCCTAAATATTTGTAAATGTAACCATCAATTTTTAGACGTGTTGATTTTCACTGATTTTCCCACTGAAAAAAACCCCACTCCTACAGATCTATTTCCTTACACCTTAAAAGCTCTTCTGCAGAGGGCCAACCAAGCCTATGTATGATGTCCACGTCCTCCATGGTCATCTGCACTGCTGGCTACTGCATCCTACATACGTGTTTAGGGTCATCATCAAAGCACCAGACTGAGTTACCACTGACTTGTGAGAGCAAAACTAGTCTGTGCAAGTCCTAACAAAATGGGTTTTTAAGCTTCAGGTAAACAGGAATGTAATTTCATCATAATGAAAGCTCTCAGTTTGACACTTGGAAGACTACTCGGATAAAATACATAATAAGCACGTGGTTTGGGTTGTTTTGCTAGGGATTAACAGAGGTGCTTTAATATATTAATACAAACATTAACAGAGTGAATCAGACAAGCTAATATTACTGCAGGCTGTAGTCTAATTTCCAAAAGAAGTCGTGAAACATAATTTCTAAGAATAGTGAGTTTTGTAACTAAGGACTTCACATTTATTTTTAAAACCACAAAAGTGGGGTAGTATTCCTGATATCTTTCAAAACATTCTGCAAAAAACACAGCTTGAGCCTGCACACGTTAGAATATACAAGCAGTCCCAGTGACCTCCAAGGTAAGCATTCTCATATGGCAAAGTGCTGCAGGAATCTCTTTGCTTTTTTTTCAGAGAATGCTTAATAAAAGTGCAATGTAGTGAAGCAAATAATCTAATTATTATGCCTTTATTATTAGATGAAAAATATTCAGATATTTTATAATTGTGCCTTTTGTAGGGCAGGCATTCTGCTTTGCCTACAGCCAGACTACTTTAGAAGAGGTAGGCAGGGTATGCCCACATATTTTCTTTCCCAAGATGGCAACACTCCAAAGCAGCTCTGTGCTACAATCCCACCTACTGATAAAACACTGTGCTGCCCAGTCTCACAGTTATTTCTGTTTTGACGGAAGCTGACATGAGGTTTGCTTTTCCTTTCCACCCAGGCATGTTCTCCGTTTTGTCTCCTCGGCACCCTTCTCTTCCCCACCCAGCCTCTTTTCTTCCTGAGATGTCCGAAGTACCGACATTAAGCTTTGGAACCTGAGAATTTGGAGGTATTTTTTGACACTACAGGGCTGCATCTGTACCGTACCATGCTATCTCCTGCTATACTACAGTTACAATATAAATCTCCTAACTACTTGATACCTGATGCCTTTCCCATATAAATAATAATAAAAAAAAACCCCAGCGTACCATTCGGCCATTAATATATGACACTTGCTCTAAGAGTGACCTTTGCCTTTCACAAGTCCTCTTTTCCAAACAAATATGGAGGGATTATTTCCAAAACCCCAGCTATGAAAAACGCCTTGAAGTAAACAATTTCACAGTAAAACAAAGAAAAATACATCCAGAAAATAACACTCTCTCAAAATTAAAACTTATATACATCAAGAAGTTGAGGGTTTTTCCTCATTCTTTTATCAGTTCTACATTACCTGTAGATAGGCAATGTTATCACTAGGAGTTATGAATAGGAAAAAACAAATCCAGTGAAATAAGTGTTATATCTTTTTTAAAACCTTTGAAAGATCAAGAAAATTCAGCAGTCAACTTTAGTATTACAACTAATTTCAATTCAGGCAGCAAAAGACTGTTTAAGCTTAATTCCCTATGATTCTGAGTATCCAAGATAGATCTTTCAGCGCAGTCTAATAAGCCTTGTCACTGCACTTATAATCACCTCTGGGCACAAATTAAGTTTTCTGTGGATGGAACTCAACCATGAACTCACTATTTATGCTTCTTGTTTTATGGTTTGTTTTAGAATTCTTAGTAGATTAAGCTGATATAATATTTACCACAAATTTGGTGCTATTTAGCAAAACTGAGCTTTAACTGCAACTGCAATGCACATACATGTGTGTAAGAATTTATGTGATGAGTTTAATGTACTAGATCAGAAATATTGAAAACATTAATACTGTATCAGAATATTTTCTAATCAAGAATCTACACTGAAAATATGCCAATAAGTGTTATTTAATTTTGCATATTACACTTAAACTAAAGAAACTAAATCCTCTGCATTCAATACAGTGAGCTTTTTCCTATGGAATGGAAAACTGCCGCTCAAAACTTTGAAATTTTTGGACATCTAGTGAGCTCTGATAACTATTTTGAGCACTCCTATTTGTCAGTCAGAATTTTTTAGGAAACCAGTATTCCACATTGCATGCTATGGATTGCTATGTCAACAGCTTGTATTTCTATCTTTTCAGGTTTTTTCCCTACTTAACTGAGGTCTAATTCATGGCAACTTCCACGAGAAAAGTCCATCTCACTGGACTGAGATGCTTATGTCCAAGTGTATCTCCTTTAAAGAGAATGATTATTCCCCATTGACATCCTGCAAGTATTCTATGGATTAGCCCTGCAGAAGCCAGTAACAAGTGGCAATAACTACTTTGAACAATTTCACTCCAGGACTATTTTGAATTGTTGTGGGTTTTGAAAAGAAAGAACAGCTTTTTGTAAAAAAATTTGCTTTCATGTGAGGTGTATTAAACTTGTAAGCTGTGAACTTAACTGGTACAGAACAATGCCTGACAAGCACAAAACCATGAACAAATTGCAATGGTTAAATACTCCTATGATATATCCAACTCAAAACACTTGCAGCCCAGGTTTTTAAGGTCAGTGAAATGCCAAAGGTACAGGTAGGCATTTTGAAAGTCACTCAATGATCATATGGTTCATTCCAGTGGATTGAAAAGCCGGAACTTTCTGGCAATGTGCTAAATGCCTGTCTGTATCTTTAAGTTTTTAAGTGAACTTAAAACCTTATGCATAGTATGGAAACAAAGATTCTTCACAAATTCAGCTGTTCCCAGACAAATACCGCATTTATGCCACGCAACAGAGTTTTTTAACTGGGCAATAGTTTTCTGCTGTTTGACTTATACAGAGGCCTGAACAGTCTCCTCCTGTTGTGTGAGAAAAAGGCAATCAAGACTTAAGAGATATTTGCTGGAGCAGGTGAAGGTGAGGAGGTGGTAGCCCCTGCTGGCTTCCAGGGTTTCTCAGTGGAAGAGGATGTACAGTACAGTGTTGTCACCATCTTGTTGTATGTAGGGATGGTACATTGTCAAATTTTAATAATGGGCACTTAGCAATTGAGACAGTTTAGAAAATGACCTTTCAATTTAATTAAAACTGTAAAACGGCTTCACATTTCTGGGATTAACCTTTTTAAATGGAAACAGATGTTCCAGAAAGGGCTTAGATTACACATGAATGGTCCCTCGATTTAGAAACTAAGCAGCTGTAAAAAGCTACAATTTCAAAACATAATTAAACTGGTCAATTTTACAGTTTCTACATGCTGACTTCTAAATGATACAAAAATATTGAAGTATTTTGAGTAATTTGAAGATCTGCTCAGTGTAACGTGATTAATATTTTCTAACAGAAAATTGGCTGTTAGCATTTACTTCAAAAAAACCCCATATTGTTTTGGGAGTGGGTAATTTAAATGTAATGGACAGTAAGATCACTTTTAACTTTGCATTAAATTGCATTGGCCTTCTTGCAAACATAAGCCTGTGATTTCCACACTTCACTCCCTCGCTAGCAACGGAAATGTCTCAAGTTAGAATTATGTTTTGATTATACGTTGATCTACATTAAATACAGGGTACATAAGAAAAATCTTAGCATTTTTTTTACAGGGCACCCAACTAAAATCTTTACAAAAGATAATTATTCATTCTTCCATGTAACAGACACAGATCCCACTTTTATAAATGTACCCTTATGTTCACTCGCCAATAAAATAGTAAACAAATCAACTTTTTAAACCATTTTTTATAAATTATTAAAGTATTTTTACTGACACTCTGCAACAATATACAAAAATAATACTACAAGAGTACCGCTCGGCCTGGCCTACCCCTCATTTCACAGAAAAGCAGAGGTGATGGGGGATGTGTGATCAATCATCGCTGTAGATGTCTCCTGCAAACGGTAGGTGTACGTGGCTGCCCGTGACGTTGGGAAGTCGAGAGAGGTCAGGCAGGTTCTGGATGCGTGACCTGAGTTCTTTCCGTACTTGGGACACTCTGGCTAACTTGCGTTTGTACTCCTGTAATGCAGAAGAATTCAATATGAGGTTTTCTTGCTATTACCATCCCTACTACTTACTGCACCTGTGATTTTACAAGCTAAGTATTCCTTGTGCAAGTTAGGTAAACAGCCTTGAACAGGTGAGAACCCAGAGATCTGGGTATTGAGGAGGCAGAGATATCAGCTCCAGCATTTTCCCAGCAACGGCCTTCAAAAGTATAGCCATAGGATTATTTTGCTTTGAATTCTAAGGACATAAATGCAAAACAAGGAAGACAATCCTCGCTAACACAACCACAGGCTTTTTTCTATGTAACTAGGAGAACAGGATTATTCTTAAAATTTAATTAAGGATAGTTGTTATACATAGTCTACTATCAATAACAGAGGCTGGAAGGATAAACTTACTGATGACAAAGAAGTTATTTTCACCTCATACTGCTGAAATAATAAAAACCAACCAAATACCCCCTAACTAGGCCTAATAGGCCCCACTGTGCTGACCGATTAAGTATTTTGTATTAACTTTTTTTATAAAAGAACATATTTCCTCAATATGTTTATGGACTTAACCCTGGGTTTTCAGAAACTTTTTGAATTGGGAACTTAGGATTTCATTGGAATACAGGTCAAACCACTCATAATTGCTATATTTAATGATTATGAGGAACTTTTCACTTGAAACAACATTATATAAATCAAGTTCAACATTGTAAATCAGTGCACTAGAATATAGTCAGTGGTCACCTCTTAAGAACGAGAGACATAATGGAGAAGAATACCAGCTTTTATAAAATGGAAACGGTTATTCCAAAAATATAAGAAGATTAACATAAAATTCACAGGAACATTTGAATTTCAAATACTTGGAAACTGTGGAAAGCAGAAGAAAAAAAACACTAGCAGACAAAGCAGTGCTTCATGAAAAAATACCACAATTCAGAACATATCAAATGCAGACGCTTTCTAGTGTGACTGCAGGCTTTGCTGCAGCCTGGAAATGGCTGGAAGTAACAACACATAGGTAATCTACAGCTTGGATAATCAGCCCATGGATAACCAAGATCTCACGACTATAACAACTTTTAAATAACAGTGGGAGAAAATTCTACATGATCCTGCAACAGTGACAAATATAAACACTTGATAGTTCCAGCAAGTATGAAAACACAGTGCAAATGTTAATAAAAGGTAACAGTTGGGCTGTTTCTTTACAAGCTCTAAACATAATTTTAAATATGTTACTATATTGTTAATAACATGGAGTAACAAGGAAGAACAATGAAAAGACCTTTTGGTAGTAGAACCAAAATGTAGTAAAGAATGTTAGATAACTGGGGCATGATCAAGATTACTGGACAAGGTCCAACACACATTAAAAAAGTTTGCAGCTACTAAAGCAGCAGCATGACATGACCTTCTTACCAAGGGCAGTAAGAGAACCATGAGATACCTTAAATTCTTAATGAGAACAGTAATGGGTAGCTAAAAAAAACAAATTATCAAATCTTTATACAGAAAAAAGTGCCCCTGAATTAGGATCATCGATGCCTTGGTATCATTTATATTTCAAAATCAAATATTACATGCAGATTCTTACGAGATACTAAACACAGTGAAAATACCACATATGCCCAGTCAGTGGAACTGTAAACACCTGGTAACAGTACACAGGGTAAAGCAGCATTTATTTTAGGATACCTGTGGCCAAAGAAATCTTACAACTCTGAGTCCCTTCATTCTGTGAAAACCATCACTTGCTCACACTTGTCCAAAATGTTCTCTTTGGGGCAAGTGACTTCAGAACATGGCTGTGGAAATGAAGGTCTGTATCCTGACATTGTATCTCTACAGTAATGCCCAAAGGCCACAAATGTGTCACTGTTTCATACCTGATGTTACAGCACGTTTCACCGAGCAGACTGTGCAAGACGCCAGTCTTTTGCCAGCATTGTAAAATGCCAACCACAGGCATTCTCACTATGCATTTTAGTCCAGGATGCAGAGACTCCTGACTATTATTCTAGGGAATAGATTTTAATGCCAGAGGACAAGACCAGCTTCAGGTTTCATTGTTTACTAAAACAACCAATTTGGTGCTATACAGAATACTAGTCAACTAGAATTGCTGTTTTCAGAAGCAGGATGCCTGGAGATTGATCAGTGGGCAACGAGGGTTTTGAGGAAGCTAGGTGATCTGGCCCTCACTGTGGAAGATGTACTGCTGTACAGAAGAGGATGAACAAAACTGTAAGCAGAATCAATACACTCCACAGGCCTAAAAATCATAAAATATATTAACTATAAAATCCCTCCTGCAGTTAATTCTTGTAAAGAGCTGAATCCTGTCCAAGTTTATTCTCCATCAATGAGGAATGTAAAGCAACAAATTGGTATCCCTTCACAAGCTTGATGCCTGAAGCTAGGCAAATAGACACAGTCACTTAGCAACAGACTGAGCAGCTATATTCTTGCTAGACTTTACTCCAAAACCTGAAATGTGCCTTATATTAGATTGTCAGTTGTTTGACTCCCTTAAAGTTCCCTTTAGCTGATAATAAATCATTTCCATAACAACATTGCATTTCTGACATCCAGCATTTTCCATATATATTCTGCCTGGGACTTGTTGCCTAGTGACTATCAGCTTGATCAATACTACTAACAGTAGGTTCCTTTTCCTCTCTAAGGAAAATGTTCTCATAAATTCTGTCTCCCACATAACAGAGTCATCTTCCTCTCACCAACATCTCTGGCATAATGCACTCCAGGGAGTCAAAATTTGTTCCTTAAGCGTTCTCAGAAATATAAAACTCTTGAGAAAATTTGCTCGAAGCTTTTACTGCAAAACTCGAGTAAAAAAAAAGTAAGTAAGGTTTTATAGTTGATTGTACTGTTGATGCAGTATAAGGTAGAGAATGCAATTTTAATCCAATTTTGGTAATCCAAAGCATATGGGAGATCTGAAACTGCAGGTTAGATGTTGACAGCAATCCTCCCCCATAAGCAGAAAAATTATTCACCTATCCAGAGCACCTAATTTCCCATGACATTCCTGAAACTATTCCAGAAATCACTGGAGACGTCCAGTTTTTATGACTGGTGAACAAGTCCAAAAGAGGACTGATTTTCAAGTAAAGTGACTCAGCAGTTTAGAGGTATTTTCAAGGCAGCTGCTGTTCACAGTTTGGTTCTATTTAAAACCACTAGTCTCTTTTGAAAGGTTTGCTTGTGTATTTTTAAGGCTGTTATTATAGTCCTGGCATGACCTAAGTAGCCCTGGACTGCTGGAATGCAAGTATTAAGAACTCATTATCAACAACACTCTCTGCATGTACAGCCTTTACTGTTTTATCATAATAGCATACACATGTACCTACAACCTTTTTCCTCACTGTGTATGTTAAGAGTGTAATAATGAAAGCAGGGATGTGGGAACTGGGATATCTAGGTGTTAGTTCTAGTATCATTGCTCCATTAGAAATGCTGGACATTATAAAACCAAGTAACAATTTAATTCTATTTTTGAGACTTTTAACTGTGGAAATCCTCATGGAGAATTTGATTGTCACTATGCTGTTTTTATGATAAACTTCAAATTACTCATGTATAAATGAGGCAAGATTTGAGATATTTACTTCAAAGAGTCAAGGACAGGCAGAAGTATGATTTTCTTTTGTTACACTGAGCTTAATTTGCATTTCTTCCTACCAGTGAAGAACCTTACTCTTGGGATATATGGGCAACCTGATTTTGGAATTAAAGTCTCTTCAATTTCTCCAATGGCTTAAGCTAACACTGCTTTCAGGCAGTATTTGTTTGTACTTCCAGTCATAAAAGCAGGTTTATGAGGTAATTAGAACTTATTTTGCTCATTAGAGTCCCACAGATTACTACAATTTCCATTATTTGACAGTGTAGATGGATATTTTGTGAAAGTGGTGCTAACAACATATGGATTCAGAATCTAGATTAATAGCGATTCTCTATGAAAAAGTACCAGGCAAAAAAGCCAAATAATTTTTGATCAGACATTACAGACATCATAAATAATAAAAATGTGGGCAGCTCAAACAAGCTGTGCATTGCAGAGAATATATTGCCTTCCAAATAAAATAAATCTTTATATAGATGTTCTGCAATAGGAAGGTGATACAGAGAAAAAACTTCATGGATATGTTTTCCCTTCATAACATTGATATGACCTTTAACCTTCATCTGATCACTGAGGCTACAGAATGCACCAAAACACTGTCTGGTAGAACATGTATAGCAAAGCAAGAATAAAAGGTTTGCAGGAAAGAGCAGTATTTAATCTGCATCTTCATTAGCTACAGAAAGGTAAGGTGGAAAGAAATACTTCAATTCAGAAAAACAAAACCCAGACATTTAAAAGGCTTTTAAGGTGTTGAGGGCATGTGTGTACAAGGCAAGGGCTTCTCCTATACTGTGTCCAACAATGCAGAAACTATGGCAACTCTTCCAAGGTTCAGACAAAAGCAAATGTCATGTGATAGCCTGATATCTAGATCCTGAAGTTCAGAATCACAGTATTTACAGACTCTACCTTGCTAGACTCTACCTCACCCAGTCTGGGTATTTTTCTGCAAGGAACACTGACAACTAGACTTGTAGGACTCAGGTAAGCCTCACTATCATCTCAGAAAACAGATGAGCAGGCTTCAATTTTGCGCTGCCTTTAAAAATTTGGCATGGCTCACTTCGTCAGCAGTATGATTAAAAGCTCAACCTATTTACCAGTATTTAGGATAAATGACAGCCTGAAATAACTTTAAGAGACTGAATCAACATCCATAAGCTTCACACACAAGGTAGAAGAACTAAGGACAGTTATGACAAACTTAGGAAAGGACTGACTTGGCTAACCTTCGATTGCACATTGCATACTTCCTAGAAAAGAAATTCCTGGAAGCACCCCTCAACTTTTTAAATACGTTAATATCTAACTCTTTTGCATTTGGTCAGCTAGGTTTTGAACTAAGTAAATAGCACTGAAGAAATGAGCAACTACATGGTGACTGCTCTGTTTATTCCGTTTTGTTCTATGCACTGCCCTATGCATTACTTAGTGTACACATCATTTATTCTGTGCATAGATCTACCAATATTCTCAGAGGTTTTGTAATGGCAAGCTTCACCATTACAAAACACAATTTATTCTTCAGAAACCTCTGAGCTGACAGATGAAAATGAAATGCATCCTCTAATTCTGGGTATCCCATTTTTTTTAGTACTTAAAATTTCCAAGTGAAATTAACACTTCAAAGAAATTTTCTAAGTTAAAGTATTAGAGAATCTTTAGCTTGTGAAGCAATAGGAAGCAATGAACTCAGAAGTCTGAAACCCACAAACTAAATTAGCGGCCATCTAGGGAAATGTGACTTTGTCTACCATCAACTGTTATGCTGTGGTACAGACTGGAATACACTGCAGACCTTCAAATAACAAATTCCTGTCTGGAATACTAGCAGATAGAAACAAAGCATTTTATCAGGACATTTCCCATCTGAAGTGTGACTACGAGAAATGCAAAGTCCTTCTCAGTGGCCACAAATTATTCTTCCTATTTCTTGAAAACACAATTTTTGCCCAGCTCCTTCCAGCCTTAAACAGTATCTCAAATCTCATTCACTGCAGCCTTGACTCCTGGTCTCCATCTCCATTCCTGGAGCATTGCTCCTAGAACCAAGTTGTGCCCAGGCAGGATGTTCAATGCCTCTCAGACTCCTATCACAGCTGTATTCAGACACAATACAAAAACTTGCAACTGTTTTTTGCCTACCCCTTCCCATTTCTAGCTTTTTCTGATTCTGATCTAAATTTCTCCCTCTCCAATCCTGGTCTCCATTTATCAATCTCTCTACAGTTCTGGTTCTGGCTACACCTGTTTCTCCCCAGTCCTATACCTGGACTATTCTCCACCTATATAATGTCTTCACCAGAGCTATTACCTCATATCAGTTTTTGCTTCCCTTGTCTTAGTCCAAATGAATTCCAGTTCATTTCAGTCCTACATGGTGTTACACCCTTCTGCCTGGTCACTCCCTTCTCAGCCAGCTCATCTCCTATTCCATTCTTAACTGTAATGTCTAGTCCTGGATCCCTTCTTAATCTCCACAGCCTCTGGTGCTAAGTTCCACATGAACTTATCCAAGTTTTACGTTCAAATCCATCGGTTCCCATCTCCCCATTATTTAGACTCATGGGAGCCATGGACAATCCAACCACAGAAGAAGTTCTTTGTTCTCACATCATAGAGAGGAAGTGGCCAAGCAGCACATGGCCAGCCTAGAGAACAACTGTACATGACTGCAATTGCAGAAGTCTTCTTTAGCCCAGGCTGGAAAACTCTCTGGCAGAGATCTTCACAGAAGTTAGCATGTTTTAAGTAATCTCTGATGAGCATACTAAAAGCAGCATTTTTTCCAAAGGCTTGTAAATTCATTAAATTTAGGTTGATTTTCATTCGTATATTAAAATGCATGTCCCCTCAGGAAAAAGGATTCCCCCATTTCACAATAATTTGAGAAAAAAAAATTACTTAAAGCTAATTTTAAAGGTTATTTTATTATAAACTTGTCTTTAGCCTTTCTGTTCAAGATTGTGTTGGCAAAAAGTTGCTCAGTGTTTGGAAAAGTAGAAGAAAACAAAACAGGACTTGCAAGCCTTCAGGGAGGTGGACTCACCATCCCTGGATTTAGTTGTTCAAGAGGCACCTGAATCTGGTAGTGGGTGATGTGGTTAAGGGTTACATTGGTAGTGCCGGGTGGACAGTTGGGCTGGATTGGCTTGAAGGTCTCTTCCAATTTTGATGATTCTATGAGTAAACTTAATTAGCAGACTGGCTCAATTACTAGACTGGCTTAGTTTATATTTATCTCCTCTCAATCATAAAAAGTCCAGGGTGATGAATATTATATTTACAAAATAAATTACTATATAAAGACATTGATTTAATTAGACAATCCCGATGGGACTATAATTTAATTTAAAGCATTCCAGGATGGCAGATATGAGCAGCAGCTGAAATGAAAGATGCCTGCCTGAGGTTACACTTGGTCTACTTGTGTTTTATTATCTGATACAGCATTTATTTAGCCATTATAATAAACTCAAAGCTACATATTTCCAGGAGATGCTTAAACTATACTGAATTCTTAAGTTTCAAACACTGGCTGACAGCATGAAGCTTTGGAGAACTTTTGATGATAAGTAATCAAGTACTTCAGAACAATTCTGAGCAATTTTGCTCAAATACTCAAGTTGCTACTCTGCACAGGCACACAAGGGATAAAGCAGAACAGCACTGAAAATAAGAAAATAAAAAAAATTTAAAGGCTGGAAGCTTGTAGATAGGTTCTTGAAGTTTCACCTATTCACAGAAGATCTACATGAAATCCAAATTAAAGAGTATCAGTGCTTAATTTTAGAAAAATTTAAAATGAGTGAACGATTTTGATGGTCTATTAGAAAAGCATGCCTTTAGCAAAGCATTTAAGAACTATTGTGTAAAGTCTTCAGGCTCAAATATTTACTGTATCTAACAGGCGAACTGTAAAAATTCAGATGTGTCAGATGCACACTCCTCAGTTCATGCATCCCTTGCCTGCAGGTCATTACAACAATCTCAATTCCAACTTCAGATTTCACATGTGCAACTCTCTCAACCTAATGCTGAACCACATGTTGAACCACAAAAATATGGACTGTGTAGTTTATTATTTAGACACATATTTTAAAGCATGAAACTGCTGTAAAGCTATGACTGCATGCATTTGTTTTGAAGATGAAACTGAATTTGAGAATGAAAGTTAACACTGCAGGTCACTAGGTAGGGATTTATCTATTGCTAGCCAGGTTACAACTGTCTCAGATCATTGTCAAAGACAGATCTACATAATGTAGAAGCATAAAACCCAGTTTTATTGTAGCAAGGCTAAGCATGAGTAGCAGCCTAATGCAAGCAGCGAACTTAAAGCAGGGTGACATATAACAGCTGTTGCAGCTGCAGTATACAACCACTCAGTGTTAACTTGTGGTCAAGAAAGAAAATGAGAAAGTGTTCTAGTGACTGAGAATGGGTATTAGCTTTATATAGGGTGAAATAAATAAAGGCAATGCAGATACAAGACCCCAAATTTCTGCTACTGGTGAGCCCACACTGGTGACCTTGTTTATTTAAATACATCTATCAGTGTAGGGTCTACCTGTGCAAAACTGGTCTTGGACATTTTGAAGAAGTCCTTCCAACTACTTTTTTTTTAATGATTCATGTCTGTCTTTTCCAAGTTCATAAATTATTCCTATGCAAGTCAAACAAAGAGCTGTGAAAGACAGCCACCTTAAATTTCAAAACAGTCTTACTTGCACAGCATGTGTTTTTTAAAGATTTTTAAAGCACAGTTCTGAAAGTCAAGAAATGCCATGGGCCATCCAATATGTGTATATTCTAATTAATTTTATCAGCTAGACAGTTTCATATTACACTTGTCAACTCATTCTCACAGCTTCATTAAGTAGGTTGAACCATCCATTTTAGACACAGGGATTCTCAAGAGGTGCATTAAGTTACAGCTCAAAGATAAGCATCCCCAAGCCTGATTTGCTTAATGGCAGTTGAATATGCTCAGTGTCAATTGGTAACTGAAACTATAGTTTATATGAATAATGAGAGTAATTCTGTAAGACAAATTGTTGATATACTGCGTGGTGATTTTTGTGTTTTTCTCTCATTTTGCGTGAAGTAGATATTTCAAATGCTGTGTTCAGCAATGGGGATGGGAGCATAAAAAAGGTAAAGCTGGGAAAGAGAACTACACAGCAGCAGTAGATATTCTGATTTACTTGCCCCTCATAGATGTTGTGGGAGTATCTCCAGTGAAAACTTTACTATGCATGAAGCAAGCGAACAACTGCATCTCTTCCACGACCAACAAGAATCATAATCTAAATTTCCCAAAAACGCACATAGATCTATCAAGTTCTATCATTTAAAACATTATAGAAAAAAGGGATTTTAAAGAAAGTGCTTGCCTCCAACCTTTAGTATTAAAATATTATGACTAGAAAAATCTGCCTTAGCAAAGTGATACAAATAGAGACTACAGAACAATTCCGAGAAAAAATCACAATGAAAAAGTCCCTTATCAACCAACCAATTTCAGGCAGCAAATCTGGCAAACACACTTTTTTACATTATTTACCCAATTCCAAATTGCTCAAATGGCTGGTTTTATTTTACAATAAAAAAGGTGTAAAAAGAGGTTGTCAGGAAAGAAATTATGAGCAACTAGAGGAAAAAAGAAGTCTAGAGAGAGAGAACACAGAACAAGTAAACAACATTAAAAAGAACAAGACATTTATAGTGTTTTTTGCAACTCTTCTTTTCCATTATGAACTATATTGCTTCCAAAAGCCTACTGCTTGCAATAACCCTACTAATGCACATCTTTGTGTGATCTACTGATAAAACATTTATCAGAGGTTAGCAATCACAGAATTACAGAATATAGTGAGTCGGGAGGGACTCACAAGGGATCACTGAGTCCAACTCCTGCCCCTGCCCAGGACCATCCCCAAGAGTCCATTGTGCCTGAGAGCACTGCCAAACATTTGAACTCGTCAGGCTCAGTGCTATGACATCATTTCAATCTAAAATGTCTTAGTTTTTTAAAGCACCTTTCATCCATTCAAGCCACCTATAGTTCACTAAAATAATCTTTTAAATCACTATGCTGGTTTGTATAGAACTCTAGGAGTATCTGTGGAGTTTTCCATTTTGTATGTTTGTATTCCTATCCATTTGTGGATGAAATGACCTTGGAAGATCAGGTCATGAGGCAAAAAAACTAAGTTAAATGTTACAGTAATTTACTACTAAGATATTTGCAAATGAAATCATGAGCAATTCAGTAGATTTGTTACTGGGGAGAAAAAGGCAAATGATTCAAGAAATTCCTTCATTTTTCATGTTTACACAGTGTCAAAAGAAATAGAATTATACAAAGTAGTAAATCACTTAAATTCTCTTTTTTGGCATGTGCTTCTTGCATGTCAGAATGCAAGTCACTTTGGTATATTTTCACCAAGTTCATTACCCTGGGTTTCTTGTATGACAGACACTCCAATCCTCTCTCTTATTCACACTAAATCTGCTCTCACAATCTTGATACTGCTTTAAATTTGCACCAAGGGTTCTAGAGAAAACCTCAGGCTCTGCTTCCAGTTGTACAGCCTAAAATAAGAACCTGTACCACCTCTCTTTTAAAAAAGTTGGTTTTCCTGACAATGTCTTAGAAAAGCAGGGTTTTAGCAGATTTGCTGTCCAAATTGCAAAGTAATGACATCTGTCTCATTTCACTGGTGAGCTGCTTCAAATTCCCTCAGAAAACAAGACTTGAAGTCTTGCTGCACAAAAGGGCTTACCATGGTGGCAAACTGAATTGAATACAAATCCAGTATACATGGCTAGTATAGCAATTTAAAACCTTTTTTTTTTTTAATGTCTATCCCTACTTGCTCTTAAGACCTTCAAGGATGATCTCTCCACAGACTCATGTTTCCAGATCTTTTGTAAATGTAAAGTTTGAAAGAAAAATAAAGTACACCCAGCATCTGATGACAAGGGAAACAAAACCAGCAGGTCTGAACCTGCAGCTGATGTTCAGGGAAAAGCCAGACTCACTGGTTGGCACAGCAAAACCTGCCTGTCAGGACCTGTTTAAGATTTCTGGTGTGCTGGATATGATCTGTGGCAGGTTAGAGTGTTTATGAAGAACTACACAAATGTCGTCTGAGTATATGTTTCCAGCCTGCCATGAGCTAGAGAGATTGAGTTTTAGGCCTGGCTGTGGCACTTTTCTGCCACTCTGCAGTGCAGTGTCATGGAAAACAGCAACATTTCCCCATGTAGGGTGGGAAACATGACAGAATTATTTACTGTTTGGCCATGACTTAAAATAAAATGTACAGACTTGCACAGAAACTTAAGATACCATCTTAAAGAGTAACCACACAAGTCACCATGCATTTCAGAGTTTTAAATTATTTCTTTGAAGAGCTTGCCTTGTAAAGTAAATGGTAGTTTCTCTACTGATATCCCTCAAACCCAGGCCAACCAGGCACCAGAGACTGAAGGGCTCAACAGCCCAAATGAGTCCCTCAGTGACTCTCAGACACCTCTAGCTGGATTTTGATGGTGCAATAGCACAGCAAGAGGAGCCCCTGCTGAGAGGGCAAGTACCTGCAGATGGAGCAGAAAGGACATCTGCCCCTCACTTCCACAGCTAAAAAAACCCCAAAAACCAAAATCATCTTTTTGCCGGTGTTCAGGGAAAGCGAATTGCTTATAGCTACCTTATCAAGACCACAGGATCAAATAAAAACAGCAAAAAACTTTTCCCCATGTTCATTCACGTGTAGGCAGAAAGCTGCAATTGTGTAGGGCATATTTCATTATGTTTCCAAATGAACTGAAGTTTGGAGGAGAAAGTTCACTGTGCAAAATGGCAAAAGCTGTCTGACACTACATAAAAACATGCTAGGTACCCAGTGTTGGAAGAAAAAGCTCTGTTAATCACACATGCACCATGAAAGACCAACATGCTTTAACAAGTATGTCTGTATGCAGCAGCATAAGAGAAAGCCTGTCTTCACACCCCTCAAAATTAAATATTTTGGGGGACATGAAGAACATGTCTCCTGAAGAAATTATTTCAGTAATACTCTAGACCTCGCAGCATTCTCTGAATTGCACAGTATTCCTCCCTCCCACTGCAGCACTGAGCCTGCCTGCTGACCCTCATGTCTGTGCCTGTATGTTTTCCACCAGCAGCTTTGTTTTTACTGGAGCTCTAATGAAATTCAGTATTTTCCAGCAACCTCCTCCTACTGAAATTTGGGCACTGGCTCGCATGCAGAAAATAAATACGCTCTAAATCTTAAATCATGTAATACACTTATGACTACTAAAATTGGAAAATATCTATTTAAATGGTAAGCCTTTATCAATCACATTGAAAGATGCAGATCTGGAGCTTGTACTCACCATTTTGTAACTGAAGATTGTAAAACCTACATTATGAACATCAGTCTTTAGTACTCTTGCTATTTTTTAAAGTAGCTTCTGTGAACTCTCTTGTTCTTTTAGTTATACAGCTATATATATATCCTAACTGGATGTTAGCTATTCAGACTCCAGAAGACAATGAATACTTTCAGGTAAATCCAAACCTGAAGTTCAAGTGACCAAGATTATTCTACAGCCCACATATGGATTTACCCTCAGAAGCCTAAGAATTATTGCTCACTATTTAACAGAAACACAAGGTTGAAACCTATGGCTGCCATTGAGAATGTACAATTTTT
Organism: Cyanoderma ruficeps; assembly: GCA_008694505.1. Classification (NCBI taxonomy): domain Eukaryota; kingdom Metazoa; phylum Chordata; class Aves; order Passeriformes; family Timaliidae; genus Cyanoderma; species Cyanoderma ruficeps. Next base: position 35,687,865 of record VZDJ01007755.1, read on the forward strand.
CTGATCATGCTGCATGAGAACACTAATTTTCCACTGACTACAGCAGCTGTTGTTGAGCATGGCTTCAAGCACTTAGGGCTAGGATATTTGATGAGTTGTATATGCACACACAGAGCACAGAGGACACTAATGGAGTAAGTGAGATGCTCCTAGTCAGCAGTGACAGGAATCTTCTCTATCAAACTGGTAGACTTCAAAATGCTAGTATTATTATGCTAATAATAATTTTGTGGTTTACATATGGATCAACACAATCATTTTCAACTGGCTTAAAAGCAGTTGCATGATCCAATATTAATAACACTGATTAGCCAAATAATAAAGCAGCATCCTTCTCAGGACTAAGCACAAAGCACAACTCTACTGGAGTGTGGGTTGGGAAAAAAAGGAAAATTTGGTGCTCCAGGAAACTGGATTCTTCTCTTTGCATAAAGCAGAAGACACTAGTCAGCCAGAAGGTAAAACAGTTTCAAGGTGTTCTTTTCTAGAAATGCTGAGAACATGGGTATAAAAAAGCTGCAGAAGGCTGCCCATTACATTTTCAATGACATTAGGATGGCTTCCCCTTGCAAGCACTGTAGCAAGGGATGCATTAACAATCCATATAAATTACAGGTGAGAAGCTAGCCAGGAAACCAAAGGAGTAGTGTTTTAAACACTACTGTCTAGAGGATAGCCTAGTCATGTTAAATTTCTTGCTGCTGTGTTCTAAGACAGCACTATTCTACAAGAAGAAATCCAGAAAACCTGGAATTACTGGTTTTTAAGAAGAATGTGTTGTCTGAAAAAGTTCAGGCAGGTTCTCAAAACCAAACCTATGTGTAGTGACTGCACTTTCTTCTTTGGGTTTGCACCTGGATCACTGCTTTATTCCACAATCTTTCAGCCTGAGGATAAAACATCTTTGAGAAAACGGCTTGAGCAAGAATGCTTGAATTCTTACCTGTGGAAGAAAATTATAAATAGGGACTTTCCATTCCTACATTTTCAGATAATCTAAGCGCAGTAGTTGTGTTATCATCAAGAAAGCAAACAGGTACACACCCAGACAGAATTTCTCTCTACAGAAATTGCATCTAAGATCACCCTATTCCAAATAATATGCTTTTCTATGGGAAATGGCACTGTATTCACTACACGACCTGTGACAGCAAATGTCACAAGAAAGACAAATGTCTGGCTTTCAAGATGGCATGCTAAATTGTTTTGTTTAAGCAGTCAGTGTATAAAATACTAATTACAGTGGTACAGCTCCTAGACTTAAGTCATGTAGAACTAAAGACTGTTTTATGTACCACCATTTTAAAAAAGAACAGCAGCAACAAAAATTGCCACAACAAAAATTCACCACAACAGAAGCTGTGTCAGTGGAAGGCAGAAAATCAGGAAAATGAGGAAAGAGGACACCATGATCTACTGGCACTCATCCAACATCTCTCACACTGGTTATTATGGAATCACAGATGCGTAAGACTAAACAGACGTGTCTGGAGGCTATGTGCTGAGTATAATTTTTAAAAAACTCCTGATTTCCTTTGGATGACAAATACTCCAAAATAAAGTTGATGATGGCACAGCTCACCAAATTTATCTATCAAATATGCTGGCCTTATGAGCTACAGTACCACCTTTTGCTTATGGTTCACTACAGCTGAAGGATGTCAGTTATCTCCACCAGAAAACAGGTAACTTAGTACAGGAAATTTTATGTTTCTAGAACATATCAAGAATTTAAACTTGGCTTCACCTTTATACTCTGAAATCTTGGGCAATGAAGAGCTCCAGCTTCCACTGTTGAGTCTGGATGTGTAGGGCAGCAAAGACAAGGTGGAGGGATGCAAAGAAAAAAGAGATCCTCTATGAATGCAATGTTCTCAGTGATCTCTGGTTTGGTGACCATGGCTTGAGGAGAATGCAGAATAAATAATAATGGCAAAAGAAGAAATAAAGCGATGGGTCATCAGAACTAGCAAACAGGGATGTGATGCAGAAAATTACTGATTTCGTATCTACTGCTTTTGCAGAATCATTCCTCCTACTCTGGTAGCTACTAGCAACCTAGAAATAAATTACATCAAAACTTTGTGTGTTTGAAACATTGCCAAGTGTAACACTCGGGGGAGTTACACCGTCTGCTGTCTCCTGCCTTCTACCTTCTTCGGGATCAAAGGACTCACATTTACTGAGAACATGACAGTTCTGAGACTTGCCTTTAAAGAAGTTATGAGGAGCTCAGTGTTCCACATAAAATCTAAGAACTGTTTAAAGGCATAAATCACTGTGGTAAAAACAAACGATGATGTTCCTCTACCTCCTTTGCTGTCCAATGAAGTATTTGGGCTGGAGTAAAATGAACCTTTGATACTGACTGAAGGAAAACAAAGGAAGAAATACATAATTGGGAATGGAAAGTGGTCGTAACAACCTAACATTTGAAGAAGTAAGAGCCTAATAAGCATCTACTTAACCTTCAGGACCAGAGTCAGATGTAAATCTTGATTCTCCAGGCCTCTTCACATTTTATTGCTATTTCTGACATACGGTTTAAGTTCTATTTTCACAGTTGACCTTAAAATAAAGGTCTTTTGAAGGGCAGAACTCAAGGCTCAATGCTCATTCCCCAGCTTCCAGTTCTGTTCTTCAAATCTGTCTGTCTTTCAACGTACTAAGTAGCCACTACACATTTTCTACTCTAAATGCTGCTTGCAGCCAAGCCTTTCAATCTGTTGCATGTGCTGACTACAAAACCAATTCTCCACATCTTTACAGAGCAATAAAAAAAAAAATGGTTTGGATGCACGGGGAGGAAGAAAAAAAACCCAATGAAATAGAGGGAAATGCCCAATTTTTGGGAAGATCAAAAGATAAATTTTACAGTGACTTTCATCTATTTGTTAACATCAGCCTACACTTAAATCAGAGACTCACAAAATAGTTTTAAATACGTCAGGATTTGTGCTGGATCACAAAATACTGATTTATATCCCAGTCCTTTGGTGCACAGCTACAGTAACGTCTAAAATTATTTTAGAAACCATGTGGCATTTTTCCTACTTCTCAGCTTCCTCTCTCACCCCCATTTAAAAATTATGTGTATAATATGGAAAACAAACTCAACTATGGAGAGAGAGCATCTCTTTTGCACTGAGAAATAAGCCTGATTCAGGGAGAAAAGGCCTGGGCCAGACAATGTTCTTAACAGTACTTTATCTCATTAAAGTCCTTATTTTCTCCACTAACCAAAATGAAACAGACTTGTCTCTGCCTAAAACTTTGCAATATATTCCTCTCCTACCTATGGCCTTCAAAAATACCATCCTCACTGCATTGACTTAAAGTGCATCCTTTTCAGTGCAAAAGCGCAGAAAAAGAAGTAACCAAAATTCCTTTTCGACACTAACAAAATGTTTCAAATGTTTATTTAAATATGTACCGTCTCACTTCAAATTCTGAACATCTAATTCAACTTCAAAAAGCTGTAACAACAGATTTTTTTTCTTTTTTGTGATGGAGAGGTGTACCCTACTAGATAATAGGGTTATTATCATCCCGGTGTGCGTAAGGTTGGGGGGTTTTATAATCAATTTGGATTCATAATGTATTTCTAAATTACCAACCCTGTCAGAACATAAGAACATGCTGTGATGCCAGTTTCACAGATGAAGAAAATTAAATAAAGATGCTTTTATGAAAAAAATAATTTAACACTGAATCAGGCACGGAAACAAAACAGCTAGTGGTATTTGAAAGAACACCTCAAATACTGGCTCCTCAGATTACTTTCTTTCAGAGAAACATCATTTCAATGTTATTATTACAGACAACTATTTTACACCCACAGTAGTGCCAAATGTTCTGTCTTCATCCTAGTTGGTCCAATTCTGCATCTCATAGTAGCTCCCAGCCAGTGTGTGCCCTCCAACTTTCCCCTTTCCACCTCAATATTCCTTGATGTCTTCTACATCACCCAACTACTGTTGCGGCCAAGAGTAGTGGAAGTTATGGCTGGTTCCATGCTCCATAGGCTGACTAGGACAGACCGAGGGGAGAAGAACTACTGAAGCATTCCTCCGGTCTTCTCTTTACATATTCACAAAAGTAATTTTATCAAGCTTTTAGGAGCTCAACTGGGATTGTTTCCCTGCCAAAGGAAAGAACTGATATGACTGGCAGCATAACTGCAACCGTCTCCCAGGAAACTGGACAATACCTGCAAGCCTTATGAAACAGCAATTCACTCGCTCCTCTTCTGCCAATCTCTGCCAGCAATGACTGAGAAATATTCAAAACTGTTTTGCCCTAATAAAGTCAACTTTATGCACTTTATGTCAGAGATACATCTTCATACTCTATTAAAAAAATGAAATTCCAAGACAACACAGAGTTCATTTACAGGATTTATATATCATCCAGAGTTGTTTCCCTGTATTCTGCTTCTCCTCATTTCCATCAATTTTAGTCCACAGCATTTCAAACTTTAGAAGTGGAAAAAAATTACCAACTACATATTAGACTAATACAACATTCTTTACTTTTGGCAGAACTGAAAAATATCACAACTGCTTCAGTGAAATGCAAATGTCAATATACTCTGGCTATTCATTCAGTTTAGAATGAAGTTTTAAGGCAAGCGTAAGAACCACTTTACACACTTATCAGGGGGCGGTCAGAATTCCTATGACAACTTCCATTTCTTCATGGCTAAGTAACATTCTCAGCAAGCACAACAGCTGCGGGATACATTGTTTCCTCACTGCTGCTAATCCGGTATCAACTGTTCTTACATCACACCCCCAGAATAACTACTGAGACAGCTCCAAAGGACAAGGAGAGGAATGTGTTTCAACATTGTCCTCAGCTTCAACTCACACTTTCCAAGTTGCTCTCTCCACTCTGCAGACACATGTACCATACCCCAAGCAATGAGAAAAATCTAGATATGAATAACCCAGCTTAACACATTTCGAAATAAGGGGGGGGGAAAGGAAAAAAGCCAAACCACCCCTGAAAAAAACACAAACAAAAAAAGCCCCAACAAACAAACAAACCCCAATGCACATACGTCTAAACATATACATGATCATAAAATTTCAGCTTCTAATCAATGTAAGAATAAGCATGTCTGCCAGGTAGCTGTATCACTGTGTGAAAGTTCTGGAGTTCTCCTCCTCCCATTGCCCCTCTTTTGATTCACACCTCATCATGTGTTTCAGTACGGAGGCAAGCCTTCCAGACTGGATTCGCTAGGAAAAACAACTATCATTAATCTTCGAGATTAATTTTCAGAATCAGGCCAGTATTAACTACAGCTGCTACCAGCTGAAAGGAATTATTACCAAGGTTCTACATTTCATCAACAAGCTTTAACAGAAAGATACAGAGTTTTTGAGAACATCTTTCAGCATAGTCCAGCTAAGAATTATGTTACCTAACAATTTTCATCTTTTCTCAGCCAAGGCTCTTGACCTACTGCACCATGAAGTGACCTACTATTCTCTAAGCCTTTGAGGAATGTGGATTTGCTGGTTTTATTTTAAAAATCTGGATATTTTGAAGTAAATTCCACAGGTTTACTGCATGAAGACATTAGCTTAACTGTGGTGATTTGGTGGTTTTGATTTGTAAAATTTGGTCTCACTCAGTGTGAGTCCTACTGAAGAGTATTTCTGCTCTCTACATTCAGCCTTAGCTGAAGAGATGCATGTTGTCTGCAAGAATCACAATAAACCCTGTGACTAGTTCAGCAGCATCATTACAAAAGATCATAATGAATTTAAACTAGGAAAAGAGAATAGCTTTGGTTCCTGATTAAAGCAATTCAACTAACTCCTTCATTTTGATTGATGAGCTCAGATTTTTGACAACAAAATTACTAAAACTAAAAATTATTCTATCATGAAAGATTCATATCTTCTTGGATGTTCTTCTTATTTCCAGTGATATCTGACCCATAACTGATGGGCTTAGCAGCAGACAAATTTCAATTAAAGCTCTGGACTTAAAGAAAAAAAAAAAAACAAACCCAAAACAAAATCCAAAAAACAAACAAAAAAAACCACCACCAACCAACCACTGATGTGGAAAAGTGTACTGTTCTTACACACTACCAAATGTCAATTCAAAACCAAGAATATTTCATTCCTAATAATGCTTTTTTAAAATGCAAACAGATTTTTGTCATAAAGATGGCACCTATATTTACTAATCACTTTGCGTAAATTAACGTTTCTTACTTTCCCCTATGCTGACATTAACTACAACATAAAAGGTCACACATTATTTCATTAACAGCGTCTGACAACATTTGCCCCCTCAGACCACTACATAAATGATGGATTATTTTCCTATGTAGTTGTGAGAACATGGATAAACATGAGCACTCTGCCCAACATCTAGAGGAAGTGGTTATTTTCTTTAAATGCCACCTCACAGCTACTTGCTGTCCACCTGAAGACTGTTGCCTTGCTGTGTACATTCAAATGCTCCAAAAGCTTTGTTCACGAGTGCCACTCACGATGTTCTACATCGGATTTTACACAAATTTCTTCTATATACCACTGGAGTGGTTCTGAGTGAAAACATCACAAGCCTGCCATAGAATAAATTCTATTTTGTGTTGTTTCAGCAAGGCTGAGAGAAAAAGCAGGATGATGTTCAAGCCATTTCTCTTCTTTCTTCTGTCAGAGATTTCTACAAGCACTTCTCATCAGCCCTCCCAATCAACCAGGAAAATCATTATCAAAAATGAAGCAGAAGAATGTAACACAGTGAAGTGTAACTTGAGCATCGTGCTTCCTTTTAACTTTATATAGAAGCTCATTAGCAAAAACGACCCCTTTTTTATAATTAAGTTTTAGTGATAGCAGAAAAGTTAAAATAAATAATTTAAAACTGCAAAAGTTGTAAAACAACGTTTGAGTCTCAGCCTAACAACACAGGCTTTAATGTGGACATTATTTACAGAGAACTCTAAGGAGCACAGCTTTTGAGTCAACTGCAATTATTTTCATATTTGCATGGGTTTATTTTCCTATTAAATGAAACGATCAGAAGACATTAACCTATGCAACACATTTTGATTCAGCTTTTTTATACAAGTCATCTCAAATTGTGGAGCAGAGCTTTCCAACACCCTCCCTTCCCTCTCCCTTTCTATCCATAACACTAAGGGTTTTTTGAAACTAGATTATGAATGTTTCCTTAGTAACTCCCATAAAGAAAGACTGATATTTAGTCTGCCTAGAATGACTACCTACCATTCAGTGTGGTCTTATGTTCCTATTTAGAGTTTATAGCTGCTTCAACAAAATTCCAAAAGCTTCTAATTGTGGGAGGGATACAAGCAGGGCGTAAAGTTCTGCTGACTTTGTATTCAAAATACAGATTTTAAAAAAATCTTTACATTTAGTAAGTCTAGCAACACAAGCACCAGATTTTTAACAAAAGAATTTAAACAATAAGAGTATTACCGTTTGAAATTAAGGCTTGTAAAAAAGGTAGTTTTAACTCAGAAAACCTCACTGCTACTACTGATGTAAACAGGCACTACAGTAGCAGTATTTCCTACATCCATTTCTTACATCCAGGCTTTCTTTTTATTCCAGCATACCCCTGATCAAAGCAAAGGAAACATCTACTACAGAATGCACTACAGGAAAGTCACTTTCTAATCTAAAGCTACGATTCAAAAAACTTAAGTTGGAGCACTGATTATTCCATTTACAATTTCCCATCATCTCAGATGTTTGCACAGGGTTTTACATACCTGCAAAACTTGTTCTTCTGAGGATGACACAAACAGATCCATTCATTTTGGTTAACAGTATGAAGTTTTTGGCTGGCAATAGCCAGGAACATTCTGGCTAGGAGTCTCATAAACAACAGAAAGTCCTACCTAGGCAAGTCCAGTATCTTCTCCCAGTATTTTTATGAGGAATTCAAAATGCACCTCAGAAGTATTAAAGGTATCAGAGGTACCTGGTGTTTTGCAGTATCTCATATATATATACTTTTTCCACCTTTCAATAAAAACTAACTGGTAAGTTGCAGAGTGAAAGCTAAAAATACTCACCCTTCAAAAATAATAAGGGTGAAATGGATAAAAAAAAAGTAACAGCTGAAACATTTTTTACCTTGTTTCAAAACCAGAGTATCTTGAATGACAATGCTTTAAAATGTGATGAACTGAAGGAAAAGGTTATCTTTATTTTACAAGGATGAGCAAAGTACAACCTATTCAATCTGTTCTGTTAGAAACCCCAGGATTTATATTCAAATATCTGATAAGTCAGTTTAAAAGGTGGAAGCTTTCAACTGTTTCTGTTGCTCTGAATGACAACGTTGAGCTGTGAAGTCTAATCTCTCAGGTACAAACTGAGTAACTCTATACCACGGTATCTGAGGCTGCAGTTGCTAAGTCACTACATCAAAGAGGTATATTTATTGCTCAAGTACAAAGAGGTTGTAAGTTTGTTAGGAAAATGGGTCAAATAAGCATTACTCTCACAGAATGGGTACAACACAGGGGGAACAAAATGCACGAACCATTTGACTTTGCTTTGTTGTGCTTGATATAAGGGCAGCTGTTCTCCACTCTAGTCTTGCAAATTACCTCTACAAAACTCTGCAAGTTTATCTCCTGACACTGAAAAAAGTGCTTATGGAAACAAAGAAACAACATCTAAATGATAGGTCAGCAATCAGTAAAAACACTTAGCAAGCCTACTTCCACTGCAGATAAGAGATACAACCTATGTCTTATTTTAAACATCCCCCCATCTTAACTTCTAACTAAATAAACCTTAAGGGGAAATTACTATTTCAGTGATCACTTAATTTTCCCCGGTGACATTTGGGTAGATAATCCAAACACCTGATCCTACGAAAACATAGTTTTGGTTTTTAAAAAACACAACCCCAATGCTGGTATTCACTACAAGACTTGCACTATGCAATTCTAATAAAGCATTTACACTACACAAAGCCTCTCAAATGGCCATTCAAACGGCCAACCTATAAGCAAGGGACTTCAACCAATCTACACAAATATCTAGGCATAGTGGTCTGCTACAAAATCACATTTCATTTAGTACATGGCAGGATGGGGAGAGCTAGAACATGAAGAACATGCCATTAGAAATCTTTACCCTACATTTCCTCCCTGATGGTGAAGAGCTACATACCTTTCTCTGAAAAAGAGTGCAAGTTACTTGGAAGTAGGCCACTAGAGAAAAAAAAGTAATTTTGGTGAAGGCTCTCCCCACCTTATTATTAAAAAAAAGAGCCCCACAGTCATGTTCCCCTCAGCCCAAGAATATCTGCCTCAACTCATAAGATTTCTTTCAGTAGAAGTCATATATTCCCTGAACTGGAAGCACTACCAAGTCCGCTTTAATTTTTGAAGCTGCAATCTTGAACAAAAATGAATACAACGGTTCATCACATCAAGAGATCACACAATATGGTCTGTTTGTACCACTGTTAGGTACCACTATCTCTGTTACCAAGCATCCATCAAAAGATCTTAAATACTAAAACCAGTCCTAGTGGGTTTGGACGAACATTACTGACCACTGCCTGATACCTTCCAGTTACCAGTTCTGTAATCATTGCACTGTTAGCTGCTAAGCTCCAACTCCAGAATAACTTGAGTTACTGCACTGCTGCCACATTTATGGAGTTGTAGATCACCTTCAATGCTGCAAACTCCACCTCATAACAAAACGCAACGTAGGGCTCATCCTACAAATCAAGCTTCAGCCAAAGCATAGTAAAATAATTTAAGTCCTCAGCTGCAAGGTTATGAAGAAATGAATCCCAATTATCTGAAGTAGACTTGAAAAATATGAAACATAAGAATATATTACCCTAAGTACTCTGTCACTGAGCAAAAAAAGCTGACATACTAAGGTGCTTAAAGAAAAAAAAAAGCCAGGAAGGATAGCACTACACCCTGTGATAACACAAAGGTCATGGTGAAGGGCAACAGTAGACAATAGTACCAACCCAGTTCGGTATTGGAAAAAAAAAACTTAAGGATAAGAGGCCTGTTATATCACTGCCAGCCCTAAACTGTTTGCTTAATATTTTTGTCTACATTTGAAACCATTAAGTGTGAACTGAGAAGGAAAAAAAAAAGGCTTTCAAATTCGGAGCTAAAGTCAAGGCTGACTAACTGCCTGCTGTTTATCTGTAAAATTCCAAGACAAAATTAAAACCTTTAGGAAGACAAGTCAGGCTACATGCAGCCATAAAAGCTCAATCATGAAATAAATGTGCATTGAACATATTGTATTCTCTCCATACACTAAGAAACCACAATTAAAACCAGATATGTGAGCGTAAGAATACTGCTTAGAGAGCTGTAGAAATTGAGAAATGCAAGATAGCACCATTAAGTGTTTTAATTAAATGCAAGTCGCTAAATCAGAGGCAGGCTTCCCAAAGTAGCACTTCCCTCACAAAATTTTGGATCTACTGACAAGATATTCCCAAATTTAAAGTGGTAAATTGATAGAAAGAGTGTGCAAGAAACTGTATATCCACTATACACTAAGTGTAGTAATACTACATCTTTCCTTAAGGTCAAAATGAAGGTGAGATGGTGTCTCGTGATCCCCTACTCACACCTGTTCATGAGTCAAGGAAGACTTCCAACTACCAAACCCTTTATTTGAAATTTAGTAAGAGACTAATCACTGTAATCCAGGAGTCTGTGGGAGAGGCAAAAGCAAAGACACGAGAGAACAGTGAATCAAGGACTTCCCTTGTTCATGTCATTTCTAAGGCTATATTAATTCTTGAACCACAGGACAGTCTTATCAAAAGGACATGAGCCATCTGGGTATCAATTTATGTATATCCTATTCCTTGTTCCTGTATAATATAAAAATCTCATTTTTATTCTTCAGTGACACCAAGAGACCAAGCAGTATTTTTGTTCAAAAACTAGTGGATGGGCAGAGAGATAGGAGGGAGATACAACACAGAAGGAAAGAGGGGAAAAGTCAACCAAAGTAGTAGAAAACAGGAATGGTATTAGTCATCAAAGGCTTCAGAAAAAAGTGTTCCACAAAAATATTTCTGCAAAAATTTCCATTTTCTCTAAGACAGAATCCTATCTAGCTAGAAATCCTAGCTGGGAGCCACAGTACACTGAACCTTAAACATTTATACTCCTTTAAAACCACCAAAAGTGAAGGGGAAAGAATCCTTAGTGCAATCCTGAATTTGAGGGGGATTCCAAAGGGGCCTAAGTGCAATTATAAAGCACACCTTCTCTGTTACCTAATAAAGTGAAAGGTTTTTTATTGTGCTTGTGAAGGAGAAATCCTACATTCATCACTTCTCATTTCTAATCATGTAAACCCAACAGTGTAAAAAGGCTGAAAAAGTCTTGTTTTAACAGCTTTCTGCTTTTGGAAATGGCAGCTTCAATGCAAGCAACCCCTAAACTTCTGCATTGGGAATTTTCAATTATTTCACTGAAAGAATGTGAGAGTTTTAGGAACAACCATGTGAAAATTTTAGTCTTCAAGAAAAAGAAATGACACTGGATGAATGCTTATCCATCTCAGGCATGAACTCAGTAATGCTTGTGAGAATACAGATGAAAATAGCAGAGCTTTGGTAGTTACAGAATTCCTCCTCTTCAAGTTTTCAAAAACAACAGACAATACAAGATTTTGATTCTTAAATTTATTTTTAGCAGGATGTGTATACTAATGAATGGTGACATCATTAGAAGATAGGTCCATGTCCACCACCTGCAACAGAAGCTAGACAGATGTTAAAGAAAACAATTTAAGAGTTAAAGATGACACTACTTACCCCAAACACACTTAGGAAAGTCACCTACCAAGCAGTACAGTTAGCTTTTGATGCAGACATATTATTTACCAGTTATCAAAATTTCCTGTCAAGATACAGCACATATATTACCTTGCTTTTGACGGGAATCACGCACTTCTGTTTCAAAAATAACTATTAGAGAGACTCTTATTCTTAAAAAACTACTCATGGGAAGATCTGTTATTCAAAAATACTTACCTGTAAATTATCTCTGGAAGATAAAAGTTCTGGAAATTTACGTCTAAAGCTTCTATCTATTGCTGAAAGCTACTGACAATTCAATTCCAATTCAAACTGTTAAACAAGGTTAACAGCAGGTAACATTTTTAGATTTAACTAAGAATACATCCACTTGTTCCTTACTATACATGTTTGGTATGGTAAAGAATCAGTAAGGTAGGATCTCAGCATTATATTCACAGATTGGTATTCACAGATAGTAATTCAGGAAGAAATAAAGACTTTCTGTTACAACTGAGAGATCATGTTATACTCGGGAAAGTGTCAATAGCTAGAAGTCTAACACAACAAGCTTGTCTGGAACCAATGAATTTCACCAGAAATGAAACTTTAACAGCAAAACCTAGGGACAGACAGTTCAGGGAAATATATTCTCAAAGAATCAGGTGAGAGGCCTTCTTCCAGTGCTATTCAAATGAGAAGCCAAGAACAAGGTTCACTTTGAGCCATGGAATTTCCCAAATCCGTAAAAACAGAGACTCCTTGCTTCATCTCCATTTCTTAATCACCAAAATAAATCCTACATGTGCTAAGTCAGCAAGCCCTACAGACAGTAATCCTACATTTCAAAACTTCAGAATGTTTATCAGCCTCTACTTCCCAAACCAAAAAGCCCTACTGGTAGTGAGCAAGAAGTCACTTTACTCAACACTAGTTCAGTAACTTCATTTTGAGGTTCTTGTTTTTTGCAATCTCTTGGCTCATAGGCCTTTATTAGTAACTGGGTTAACACCATCCTGGCTTGTAGTTGTGTATTAGGAAATCATTTATGCCACACTAATCAGCCTAAAAACATTCTTACAATGTACTTCAACATCCTAGGACTTCACCTGTCTAAAACAGACTACTAGAGATACAGAGGACTGTCTCCCACTTTTTGAAGATCTCAAACTAGTCCAAAAATGAAACTGTGCTATATTAGAACTAAATTCTTTAGCAGTCTAAATAATTCCACCAAGAAACCATATGAAGGACCGTAGCAGCCCAGTAATATGGAATTTCCTTCTCTCAGAATTATGAATTCTCTGATCTAGCAATATTGGGAAATTACACTGGTTTATATTTGTCACAAACAACCAGCAAGGGTCGAATCTGTTCACAACTGAGCTACCACTTTTAATTTCTTTTAAACTGAGCTCTAATTTTACAGAAGTGTAAATCTGTCTGAAGGACTAAGTCATTGCCTTTTGAGCAACTCACTATCCTGGCAGTCCACTATAACTAAACAGGGTATAACTCCTGGTAATGAGCTACAAATAAACAAGTCAGTGCCTCTAGACAACCAGCCCTTCACTGAAATTGTGAGAACTTGTCCTTGAATGGACACAGGCAGAGGGAAAGTAGGGCATATGATGAAAAGCTTAAGGCTTCCTGTTCTTTAATCTTCCAGGTTCCATTATGCAGTTGGATCAGTTGCTACTGAAATCAGCACTACCGTGCATACCATCTATCTTACATGAAGTTGGTTGATATTCTTCCCACAGGATAAACACTGTAAGGTTGATAGGAAGAACCTTCATCAATTGCTTTTCTGTGAGGCACAGAGGAAAGGAAGTAAGTCAGGAAGTAAGAGCAGGCTAGGAATGATACAACTGATCGGAATGATGACTTCAAATGCATTATGAACAGCATTTTCTGGAACAAAAGCACAACAAAATCTGAATCCAAGTTACAAAGTTATAAAAAGGTAAAGAAACCACTAGGGAAAGAAAATGTTCTTGATAGGTGTATATGACAAAACCTGAAGAGTTATTAATTTTTGTACCATTTATGCATATGCTGCAGTTACAGGGCACTGTGATTGCTCAGACATCTCCCCTTGCAAAATGATGCAGCTTGAATTCCATTATTGTAATACCCAAGTCAGCACTGGGAAGCAATTGAAATGAAATTATGGACATATTCTAAATATGTAGAATGTTCAGGAGGAGGCTTTACAGTTGTACATGGTAGGAAAGGAAAACAGATGACTGTAACAGTCAGAACAGATTAACTTAAGGGATGATTTGCTACTAATGAGCTGCTCACCCTGCACTCTTCTTTTATTATGATCTGTCTGATCCTGCTGGTGCTAGTGCTGATAGCCAGCTGTGTTAGAGGCCATAGAAGCTACAACTACATTTTACTGGGTTTAACAGATGCTTGAGTCAGGTTAAAAAGTTGTGCTGAAACCTGGAATTAAATTCTTATCCTTTAGCAAATACATAACTAAGACTTACCACAATGAATGAAAAGAGCATGGAAAGAAAATGACACCATGAAAAATTAAGTTTGTAACACCAGGGACAAGATTTTCTATCTGTGCTACTAAAACGAGTCTGTAGATATAACCAAGACTGAATAGCTGAAAAAAGCAGAAAGAGTTGGTTTACTAGGTTTAGAACACTAGAATCAAACAATGTGTTAATAATGTGCTGGAAGCAAAGACATAACAGTGGCAATAAAATATTTATCTTTGGAGAGAACTTGTTTAGGCTAACTAAAAACATTTGCAAGAACAAGCTTTAGTGAAGAAGGGACTAAAATAAAACATTACGCACTTCCAGCTTATGTTCTTTCTCTGCAAGGAACTCTTTTTGACACCGGAGGAAGTCTGATAACATTCGAGTTAGCTGTTTTCTATCATCTATTTCAGCTGCCAACCTGCCATTGTAATCCGCCAGCAACATACATGCATCATCTACCATTTTGGAAAGTTGCTCTCCAGATTCCTTATCTAAAAAGTAAGCAGAGAAAAACAAACAAAGCGTGATTTCATTATGTACAATTCCAGTCTTAGAAGAGCATTTTGGTTACCAGGCTCCCAACCCTCACCTGTTATTCTGTCTAACAGGGACACATCCTGGACCTCTATAGGCAAGGAAGCTATTCTCTGGTGAACTGCTGCATCCCCAGAGGCAGCGTTTTCTAGTTCTTGTAATGCTCTAATGAGATCTGTGGTCTGAAAAAAGCATGCAAGATTGAGAACTAGTTTAAATTAACAGATCCTAGAACAAAAGTACTTTACAATAAGCTTATAGTATTGATTTGATGGTAATTTTAACAGCATTTACAGTATCTCCTTTAGAGTCAAACAAAACAAAACCAAACCTTTAAGTCTCAGCACAACATTGCAGTGTTTCTAGTTTTAAAGGTCACCTTCCTACAAGAGCTTCTTCATTTAAGTTCTTGGTATAAGAATAGCTATAAATCTTTTCTTCTTGACAGTAGTGATTATTTTACAGTACCTTTCATTTTACTACACATTTTTTAAAATTATTTTTCTTGTTGTTTTGCTTCAAGACTATTGCAAAAGACTGTATCAGTGCACTTCTGGAAGTAGGGCTGATGTTCACAGAAGCCCAGATATCTGCTACAGAGAAACACTAAATTGTGATGACTTGAGGACAGTCGTCCTTTGCTGTAACAAAAATCCTTATGAGCTAGGACAATATCTCAACAAAACCCCACAAGAATTAGAAGAGCTGTAACACTGCAAGGTAGACAAGAATTTTTCACAGTCATCACGACTGAAACTTTGGGAAATATTTTATCAATAAATCCGTAACAGTCTTACTCTAATACATGTGTTACTCACTGCTACCCTGGAAACTGAAAGAGAACTCAATACATTGTAGAAACTATTGCTGAAATCCTGACATGAACTAAGCTGAATATACAGTTCATATGTTTCGGTTTAGTGTCAAATACATAAAGTTACTGCATATACCGCTGAAAAACTATGGAAAGTTTCAGGTGTAGCCAGCCTTGCCCAGAAACAGTACCTCACTGAAAAACAGAGACCATTCAAAAATAAACAAAGAGTAACTGAAAAATTCTATATGAAACCATATGTAAATAGAGAATTTTACAAAGTAGCTTTTACCTGAGGAGGATCAGTGGGAGAACTTCGAGGTGAACAGTTATTTTCATCAACTTTGATCTGTTCATATGTGCGCTTCCTCACCTTCCTGTCTCCATCTAAATGAAAACAGAGCACTCAGGGAAATACTACTTCAAACATGAGACTGAACCTTCATACACTCACAAAATACTTACACAAAGCTTGCCTAAGTTGTTCTAATACATCATTTTCATAAACAGACCTTTCTTCCCAGATAGACAGTACTCGGCCAAGGTGTTTCTTACAACTCTCATCAGACTCACTGTTACAAGGGAAAAAAGCAAATATCAGCACTAGGTAGAAGTGCAGCACTGCTGTGTAATTATTTTTCACAGAAAGACCTTCACAGATTTTAGCAATATCCAAGCATCAGAAGTCAAATAAGCTCAGAAAATAACAAATTCACATTTTTAAGGAAGCAAAGACCAGTTCAATGTGTCCCAGCAAGCAGATGAGGAAAAAAAAAAAGGGCCAACACCCAACTTTGTTTTTTTTTTCAACCATAAATCTCCAAACACTACAAATAGGTTTATGTTGCTTCGACAGCTGTGTATCATTGTGAAAATAATCCTGTATCAAGACTCTAGCTTCCTCATGCAATGAGATTAGAGGCTGCTGGGGGAAAAAAAATCATGCAACACCCAGTAATGAAAAATGTCAAACTGTTGTAGCACAGGAACAGAGATAGGAAGCATGGCTTAGTTTCAGGAATAGCGATCAGCCTTCCAAGGCAAAAAGGGACTGAATGCTGATGAATTTACTATCAAACTTCATCCAACAGCAGTAACACTATCCAAGATGAAAAGAACACCTAATACATTAAACTAACAAGATTTCAAATATAGAAATAGCACATGAAGACTAGCTGGGCCAGAAGACACCAACTGACCACTTCTCTGAATGCTCCTCCAGTGCAGTATGAAGGACACCACACATACAAGTTTACTGTACCTTGAGACATGCTTAAAGGCCTCCACTATTACTGGAGCAAAGTCTTTTGTAAATTCTGGTCCTTTCCTTTTGCTGTTCTGTATGACATCATTGGCCAAGTACAGGAATGTCAGCTTCCTATTTGGTTTTGCTAATAAAAAGAAAAGAATAATTAGAAATTTTATTTCCTTCAATTATATATCCATGTTCACACTGAATACAAACATCCACTTCCCACACCCTGAAATCAAGTGTGTTTTTCCCATTTTCATTACTGTTTACACCATTTCACATTTTCAGTATTTTCATCTGAAAAGACTTTAGTCACCCATTGGGTTTTCTCTCCCTTTGTTCTTCTTCCTTCACAGTATGACACAACTTCCATTTAGCGCTATCTCAAAAAACAAACAGAAAAAATCCCCAGATACTCCCAGATGAAGTGTTCTTCATCCTCCAAACCATTTTCAGGTGTTTTCCTGAGCCTTTTATGGTTCCTGTTTGGTGGCCTTGGATTTCTTCCAAGTACTTCAGCTTTCTTTTAAGCCTGCTTAAATTTCTTACACTCATCAAGTCTTCTGACGAGGCACGCCACACATCCACAATCATTCATGTGAAGAACCGCCTCCTCTTCAGTCTGAATTTCACAGTCACAGTCTTACAGAACCACTCCTCATTCTCACATTTAAGCAAACTGAACAGTCAAGCCCTAGTCAGTGTCCCTGTGATACTCCCCTTCCTCATCCCCAAACTGTTAAAACACTCCCGTGCCAGCAGCTGTAATAGCACAAAAACGTTTTCAAAAACCACTTACAAGCTCCTGCGGTATATCTCTTCTTCAAGCATCTTGAACATCTAATCCCACCTCTCTTAATGTGCAATAGACTACAAGCTTCCAATTTACAACTTGTCTCTCAAAGTCTATTCCATGTTTACTAAGTGCTCCTACCTGGGTATTTTCATTTACACTTCATCTAATCTTCATTAGTCTACGAGTTTGTTGGAGCTGAAACTCTTATTGTAACATTTCTACCCTTGGTTAACTCCAGAATACCATAACCACCACATCATTTCAATATGTACACTCTGATTTTCAAAAGAGGTTTCTCCTGAAAGACAAGTTTTTTCTGCTCTCTCAAGGAAAGCAGCGCTGTGGTAACGACAATCCAGGATTTTTTATCATTTGCGCAGGCAAATATGATTTGATTTTGTTACTTTCTACTCCATCCTCTCAAAAATGCAGAACTACCACCCTCACATACAATGAAAAAATTCAATGTTAATATGCTTTCATTCTAGGGAAATGCTTTTGAGAATAATTTTTGCATTACAGAATGACTCCTCTGAAAGATTTCTCCTTGAAGTATCGAATTCTTTCCAGTCTCTGGAACAGACATATCTAACAAGTTGGGAGTTCTGGACTGACTGAGGAAAAAACTCTTTGTTAAATATAAAAATGCACTTCTCTTACAATCAAGGCAAACTAAAGAGTAGGGGGAAAAAAAATTTAGCTTGGAAGTGCTGGACACAAGGAGGACTCTTTATAGAGTCTGCTCCAAACAGTGAAGTCACTACATGCAAGCACCCAGAAAATTTATTTGTTTTGGTCAAAATCTGGCTGATCTATAATGTAGGTTTTATAAAGTTGTGCTGCTCAATTTCTGTATTAAAACCCATAAACTTCTATATTAAAACCAACTGATGATAAAACAACACATCTCCTACCTATGTTTCACGTAAATCAGAGTTCTGACACCTACCAAGTTTGGAATTATTCCAAGAGAGAATGCCAGAAAACACACATTGTCTCACAGGCATTATCAAAAAGTAACTAGTGTTTACCAAAGATGGCCCTGCTCCCTCTCTCAGTTCTTAAATAAACCCAGAATTAGGACTCAAAATCTAATGAAGCAGGCTGTTCCCCATCCTATATCCTCTGGATCTGCAGGCAGGATAGGCCCTTGTCCATTCATTTTACCAGAAAAAAAACTCCTCCTGTTTTAATCCTCAGTGAAGTAACCCATTTTCATTCCAATAAACACCCAAATCAGCTGGGCTGGCAAACACATGAGATGGATACACAGTGACATGAAGTCAGGTAATGCTAACTCTCACAAAGCCGAGACTGTATCTATTCACTACAGTAAAAGATTGATGTGTCATATTTGGTAAAAGCATCCTAAACCCCAGAAAGTCATTTTCAGGCTTATTTCCTTTTCAGGTTCCTACTTTCAGAGTATTATCTTTTCAGCTTCCTACTGCAATTCAACATAAACAAAGCCGTGCAGAATGAAAAAAAAAAAATCCTAAACCCACTATTAAGCTATCTGTGCCTTCGGTTGAAAATTCAATTAATGTTCTATCTTTATTATTCACAAGGAAAATTGTGAAGTAAAATTTAATTCCTCTTGCTGTAAGAATGTGCTGCACAAAATTTCTAAGGTAAAAATTATGCCTAGTCTTGAGAAGTGGTCCCTTTCCCTTCACAAATCTTCAAGACTTACATACTGGTCTACTGGCACTCTGCCTTACACATGAGACTGAAGTGCAACGTAACTTCTGGCAACTGAGACTGACACCTGAGCTGTAACCATTCTATTGCTAGAACAAGTATAAATTAATTAGTGATGTCTGAAACACAAATTAAACTCAGGACCAAATAGATCTGTTCTGGAGAACAAACTGTGTTTAAAGCATCTCTCTTCAGTAGTAGTGTCACTAATTTTCCGGCCCTGGGCATTGATAAACCTCAGAACATCAAAGTGGATAAAACAGACAATTTTTGAAGGTCCTCAACACATGGCAAGGCTAATAGCAAAAGCATTCTTACTGTCAGAAGAAAATGAAGGGAAAAACCTTTTCTAAGGTAAGAATCTAGGTTGAAGAAGGATCAGAAAGGCACACACTGCCAGAATGTGCAGTGTTAGAAGTAGCCAACCCACAGCATCTCTGGTACACCAATAGTACTGTCTGCAAACACAAAACTGCCAAGAAATCATCCGTGTTGGATCGAGTCATCTTTTCAAAAGCTGTGCAGTGCTCACATAACTCTGCTTGTTGCAGCCAGATTCCTCATTTAGCCACCAAAGCAGCTCCCTGAAACACTGGATTCTGAAATATTTTAACACACCAACAGTGCTGGTTGGTATAAGAGCTGTGTTACACATATTACTCTTAAAGCATCTACAATGAGACTATGTGGGACTGGCACCTTGCAAGTCTGTCCCAAAAATGTATCTGACATGTTTAAATGCCAATGAATATTCTTCAGATAATAATGGTATTTCACCAACAATTGATCAATACTGAGATATTTGCTGCAGACATTATCAAGTCTTAGTTTCTGGCAATCCATCCTTCTCGGGAACTCACCCTTGCTGGCCCTGCCTGGTTCTCTAACAGTTCAGTATCAATGCCCTGACATTATATGCTTTAATCCATAAGACTCAGAGAAGTCTTAACACTGAAAAGCCACCACTTTATTGCAAGAAATCCATATTTTACCCTGAAAGGCAATAAACCAGTTATCTTCACCGAGGTTAGCCCCGGCAATCAGAAGTCAGCATAATCACCTGTATTCATCTTCTTCAGCTTTACCTCCTGCATTTGAAATTGATCTCCCATGAAGATTGCTAGAAACACGCCCATTAGTTTCATACTGTTTTACACCTAAAGCCAAGAGGTATTTGGTGTCTTAGATATACTGGAAGAAACTACAGAAAAACACACAAGCGTAAGAGATTTCACTTACATCCCACTGCAAGTGTATAGACTGACTGAGCCATTTGAAAATGTTTCATCAGGCTGTGACCTACAGGCCCGCTCTGCTGTGTCAACTGACCTTGAAAAAATAATACCACCTAACAAAAGGGTTTGAGACAATAAGCATCAATATGTTAAAAACACACAACAGTTACCAGCTCTAAACATTTCATTAGCATACTCAAGTTCTCTAGTATGGATTCAAATAAAGACTTGGCTAAATTGCTTTTGAATTACTTTAGTCTATAAACACACAGGAGAGTTTATGATTGCCACTACTTCTCCCAAAATCTCTGGGACACTTTCTCACAGCATGCCTCACACCTTTGCAAGAGGAGCTCTGACATCCCTGTAAATACCTGACACATTTTCAAGCTTTTTATTACAAGATCAAACATTATTAAGTCAAGCAGCACTGAAACTTGAGTGCAAGATCACTGATCCTTCACGCTGCAGAGCTAACCTGGGTTTTTACACACACTGATGAAGCAGAGCATCTACACGCTGATTAAGCAGAGCATCTTTGGCACTGTGACTCTAAAAAGCCACTCGAGAGGCTGCCACCAGAAAAAAAGGAAGTTCAAAGATAATATAATCCATAAAAAGCATGCTGTCCAACAAGCATTTAACCTTAAAATTTATTAACCTTCCACTAAGAAAAGGTTAAACTACGTGTTTAACCTTGCACAGCCACCTGGTGAATTTTACCAAGGTTTGATGATTGCTGTGTTTTCTTTTGAAAGAGGGAAATGTGACTGATTGCCAACTGAATGTGGTCGAGGTTTGAGGATCCAAGTATTTTGACCGAGTTTGGAAACTAGTAACAAAGGGAGCACAGCACACAGCCACTGCTGGGAATAAGGTCAGCAGCATCGAATTACCAGGGCAATGCCAGAAAGCTGCTCACAGGCCAAGGAAACCATTCCAACATTACTCTGCACAAGCTTCCCACCGCACTGAGCGCATATCCTACATGACCTGAACATAGGAAACAAACCAATTCCCTTCATTGCCTTGCCTGGCTGGTAAAATGCCAAGACAGATATGAATTGACAGCAACAACAGTTTAAGGATAGAAAAAAGACCCTACACCTCAGTATTCAGAACCAGAATGGTGAGACAGGCAGGTACAGGGGCCATGCATGTTTGGACTACACAGCCCAAACACCACTGGTTTAAATGAAAGGCTCTGATATTGCCACGGTGCTGCTCCTCACTGCTGATCATTCTGTAAATCATGTACACAGCAAATAAGTTTCCCTAACTAGACTCAACAACTCCCATTCAGCCAAAGTTTTGCCTGTTTGTTGCTCTCCAAACCTTATGGCACGGTTGAGAAGATTCATGTGGGCATAATCAGTGAAATCCAAAAGCCATAGTTTTGCTTCTCTTAGATAAAATAAACCAAAATTATTTATTCTCTCACATTGGCCAATGACACTATACCACCACTAAGTAAAATAATCTTACAACTACCAGAAAAGAAAGATTTCTTCTCCTGGCAGAAAAAACTACACTACATGGTACAGAAAATAATTGCTTTAAACCAGGAACTTGTTTCCTGTGATCCACTTCCCATCTGCAAGGCAATATATTGCAATCGCTTTTGGCTGCAGTTGTGCCCCAAAGCAGCAAAGTACTGGAGTAATTCAGATGTAGTACAACTTCCAAATCTGCTTTAAGTGTTGCTAGGCCTTCTCAATTTACTTACTAAAATCCTCTATCCTCCAAATTTCAGCAGCTGCCACAACAGCCAGTAGCTTCAGAAAGACACATGGCATCAATGCCAACAGCTATACTGGATGAGGACCCAGGCACCAGCACATGTCTCAGTGGCAGAAGCTGTAGACAAACCATAAATAAGCAAAAAAAGTAGCTTCTTATACCACTGAATGATTTAAACACGAAAACCCACAAAAAACTAAAACAAACAAACAAACAAAACCTAAAAAAGCATAATAGGCTGGAACAGCAGGTGAACAGGCAGAGTGAAGCACTACAAATCCATTCCCCTGCAGCAGCCCAGATGGCTGTGGCTGTGGTAAAGGCAATACACAGTGGCTCTACTGACCTAGATAAGCTGTGCCGGGAAGACAATGATCGGTGTGACAGCCCAAACAAGAGGTCAAGTGATTAAGGAGGATGGGGCATGATCACCATTAGTTTGTTACTGACTTATCATTGAGATGCATGTTGGGCTCTGAAGAAACAGATCTGACTTGAATCTGAAATTAGGTTTGAAGATATAACACAGTGCCCCGTGCAGAGCCAAGACCTGGACATGATGATCCTTGTGGGTCCCTTCCAACTCAGAATATTCTGGGCTTACTAAAATACCACGAAGAAATAAATACTTAACAAGTGACAGAGCTGGACCTGGAAAAGCTAACAGAAAATGATATGACAGGAAAAGATTATTATGGACAACTAATTGGAGTTCAAAATAACAAGACCCATATTATAAACTTTTAGCAATTTTAGTTTTTCTCCTCTGAAAAAGAACACATTTTAAAAAAAATACAGCAAACTGCACATTGAGCCTACTGAACAAGCAGTTACTGTTCACCCTAGAAGGCAGATGCTTTGAATTACAGAACTGCAATTTTTTGTTTCAAAAAATGAACAGACAAGTAGCAAACTTGTACAGTTGCAGAGCATCCTGAAATCAGGGAGCAGGAGATGTATGTGCAAGAGAACATCCCTGACTTGCAAATAATGAAAAATAGTTCTCAACAGACTCCATCTCAGAAGAGCCTGTTCAAAGGCGCCCCTTCCTCAGGGGTTTCCCAGCAGCCATTCAGTGACTGTGAGCTCACACAACACATTTGTATCTGTTATGCCACTACTCAGTTTAAAAAGAAACCCTGTAAGTCGTTTCCTTTTTGGATACACAATGTTACATAGGTTTAACTGGGCCCACCAGCTGCCTTTTTAGAATGAGGTAATCACAAGTTAATTAATTAATACCATTTAACTACTTAAATACTGAATAAGCTTATGACTACCAAGTAATTAACTATTTAACTTTGAGAGTCACATTTCGTGCCTCTGAAATCTAGCTGAAGCAGGACCATTTTCCTCAGTACACACTTTTCCAGAAAACCTGTACATGAAAGTGTACTGAACTGATGATCTGTCGGGATGCCAGAATATGGGACCCGATCACTGCTCATTAATCCAAGTAAACAGAAAGGCACTAACAGTTTATGCAGTGTAAATCATATGCAGCCTTGAAAAGCTGTCTTTTCACCTCCACTCTTTTAAAAATAAAAGAATCAGAACCAAACATTTAGGAAAGTAAGAGCTCTGATCTTAGGAGTTGTCCTTATGAATAGTGAGAAACATGTTCAGAAAGGCTCATGCAAGCTCATCTGACACGAGTGATCTTTCACCAAAACTGAAAGCATCTAGAAAACACGCAGTATCACTGTACTGTGTTCAAGCCAACTAGTTATACAATGTTCCTGAAAGGCGGCAGGCTGGAAGGAAGGTCTGAAGACGGGGGTCACAATAAAAAAGGGGATACAATGAAAGGAAATAAAATCTAGAAAGGGAAGGTTCAATTTTCAGTTCGAGGAAACTACTGGCTAGCAATAGCAGCTGTCAATGTCAATAATTTTGGTATCCATATTCCCCAAATAGAGGTAATTTTCCTCCCAGGTAGCAGAGAAATCATGTTTCTATGGCTTGGATGACTGGCAAGTCAGGGGCCTTAAACTGACTGTAGTTACAGCCTCATTGCCAATATCCTACTTTGTGATGTTTCATGCACTCACTTCACCACAGGACAGCAGTTTTCCTCTCATCTTTCCCATGCTGTCTGCTTAGATCACTTGCTTCCACATTTGGGGATTAGGCACCATCTTACAACTCTCTGCAGCGATTAGTCAGAAGTTAGTACCAGGTAAATGCAAGTTAACGTTTATGAAGCTTGGATATCACAAGGGATGGAAAGTTAAAACACATCCTGTGTATATTAACTATGGCAGCTTCAAATGAAACTCCCTATTTTCCAATATGAAACACTTCACATAGGCCTGAAAGCCCAGAAGGGTGAGGACTGAAAGCAATTAAGCTACTCCTAGCACACACAGAGTTTCACAAGCTTTCCACAGACCCTTGAAGGTTGGCATCCAAAAGAGAGGTCACAGCAAAATCTTACTTTGAAGCAGCAAAAGCAGGACAACAACTTCAACAAACAAAACAGACCCAATTATGGCAGCTATTCTCACCAAAAGCTCAAAAGAAGGTTGTTATCCTTGCCTCTCAATGCCACTTTCAGACACATAGCCCAGGCTTCAAAGATTTAATTTCTCCAGTTAGTGAACCGGCACAACAGGAAAATTAAAGTGAAGGACTGCCCATTAACATCCCAGATTACTATGAACTAGTATTGTGCATGTTAATTAAGATGAGCAACCAAAATTCTGTGTCTATTTCGATTAGTTTAAGACACCTTCCTGGCATCATTCAAAACCCCTTACATTCCTCTTCTTTGGTTAGAAGGCCCAGAAATGTGAAATGTTTCAGACACAGCCGGGAGATTCATTAATTTGTTCCTGGAACAAAAAAAAGCAAGCCTACAACTAACACAGAGTGAAAATGTGTTTGCTTCCTAAAATGGAATATGGCACCAAGTCAGTCTTTATTCAGTCAATACAAGAAAGAATTCAGCTCACGCCTCAGAGTTTAAAAGATAACAAATCCCAGAAAAAGAGTATTTTAGACTAAACCACAGAAGCCATATTACACGAAACTCAGTGGTTCCTTACTCTTTCATAAGTCCTGTAATGGCTTAGTGCTGCTTTTCCTCTCAGTCTGAAAGACTTCTTCT
Organism: Cyanoderma ruficeps; assembly: GCA_008694505.1. Taxonomy (NCBI): domain Eukaryota; kingdom Metazoa; phylum Chordata; class Aves; order Passeriformes; family Timaliidae; genus Cyanoderma; species Cyanoderma ruficeps. Next base: position 35,713,361 of record VZDJ01007755.1, read on the forward strand.
ATTTTTCCCATTAAAGATCCACATATTAGTGAGGCTCCAAAGGAAGCTACTGGAAAACAGCATCACTTCGTAGACCAAAGCAGAGTTCTAGCAAGGGAGTTTTCTTTTTCTTAAATAAACCAACTTAAGGTCACTTTATTATCCAGTCAGGTCAAACATACCTTCATACGCCATTTCTCCCTTTCACTCCCTGAACTACTGCCTACAGCTGCAAGTTCTCTGCTGTTAAACGGAAAGCCACATCAACATTTAAGTCTGCACACTGAATATAGCTAAAGAAACTCACGGTTTTATTATGTCAACATTTGTATTAACCATCTGGCAAAACCAGGAAGTAAAACCCACTTTGGACACATTATATTGCTCTTCCCTCAGTGTATTCCCATCCTCATCGGCCCTTCAAGAACAGTTTCTGGCAAGAAAACCTGAGTGGACAAGGAATTCAAACAAGATTACAGCTAACCATCACTACAGACGATAAAAAATAAAAAGGCTCCGTCTTGAAAGAGCAGTAAGTAATATTAACAACAAAAAAAGCTAAACCCTTGGCTCGCCGGATTCCTTCCGGTTTCCCACTTCCCTTTCTCCTTAAAAAAGGAGATAAAACACAAGGGGCAGCCTCCTCAGAGACATCTCATTGTGGGGAGAAGGGAGAATGAGAAGGAAATGAGAGGAGCGAGCGGAGTGAAAGAAAAAAAGGGGGAGAAGAAGCACCTGCCAGCCCACGGTCATCGAGAAGCGGAGACCCGACGTTTAACGCCGGCCCCAACAGTTCCGCTCTCCCCAGGCAGGCGCTCGGGCCTATCCGCCCCGGGGCGCGTCCGGCGGGCCCTGCCCGGCCCCGGGCTCACCTTTGCGCAGCTCCCGCTCCCACACGCTGACGATGAGCGCCGAGTGCTTGCGGTGGTGGATGAGCCACAGGCTGAGGGTCTGCACGCTCTGCTGCGAGTTGCTCAGCTCCGACAGCTTCCGCTCCAGCGCCGCCTCCGAGAATGCCGACATCGCTGCGCCGCGTTGAGCCCCGCCGCTCCGTCCCGTCCCGGCCGGGCCGCGCTCAGTCTCCGCCTCTCGGCCCCGACGAAGGAGGAGCCGACGAGCGATTCCCAACCCTTCCCGCCCCGGCAGCGGCGCCCGGCGCCAACAAAATGGCGGCGGCCGAGGCCCGTGGTGGCGCGCGGCCCCGCCCCCTTCCCCGCCTGGCCTCACTTCCGGCCGAGCGCGAGCCGCGGGGCGGGCACGGGGGCGGGACCGCGCGGGGATGGAATCCCTCGGGAATGGGATCCCTCGGGAATGGGAACGGTCTGTCAGCCTCGTACCCTGGGAGCGTAACATAAAAACAAATAAGAACCCCCCGCAAGGCAACCCAGGCCTTTCTTTCATCCAGCAGGTTAAGAATGACAGAAGCGTTATGGTTGGAAGGGGCCTCTGGAGCTCACGCAGTCCAACCGCCCTGCCGAGGCAGGGTCACCTGGAGCAAGTTAGACAGGCATGTGTCCAGGTGGGTTTGGAATGTCTCCGGAAAGGGAGACTATAAACTCCTTGGGCAGCCTGTTCCAGTGCTCTGCCACCCCCAACGTAAAGCAGTTCTTCCTGAGATTGGGGTGGAACTAATTGTGGTTTAGTTTATGGCCATTGCTCCTTGTCCTGTCGCTAGGTGCCACCGAAAAGAGTTTGATGCCATCCTCTTGGTACCTGCTGTTGAGATATTTGTTTGCATTGATGAGATCCCCTCTCAGTCTTCTCTTGTCCGGACTAAACATCCCCAGCTCGCTCAGTCTCACCTACTTAGAGAGACGCTCCAGACCCCAAATCATCTTTGTGGCTTCCACTGGAACTTCTCCATTATCTCCTTGTCTTTCTTGTGCTGAGGATCCCAGAACTGGACACACCATTCCAGAGGTGGCCTCACTAGGGCCGAGTAGAGGGGCAGGATCACCTCCCTTAACCTGCTGGCAGTGTTCTTCCCAATGCAGCCCAGGACACCATTGGCCTCTTGGTGTCGGCTTATGGTCAACCTGTCACCCACCAAGCCTCCCAGGTCCTTCCCAGCAGAGCTGCTCTCCAGTGCTGGTTTGGGGTTTTTCCTCCCCAGACACTTACTGTGACACTGCGTGTATGGTATTTCATATTTGCAGGTAGACACATGTGCCACAAAAGTGTCTGGGCTCATTTCTAAAAGCTGTCTCTTTTATTTTTGATTTCTGGCATTAACAGTATCATGTGACAGAATTCCACTGTTCACTGACAAGATTATGTGCAAAAATGCTTCCTCTTTGCTGTTTTAAAGCTTTTCCATTAAAGCTTTATTGCATTCTTGCTACTTCTGCTAGTTTGGAAATTGTGAATAAAAATTATTGTCTGCTTTCCTTTATATTCTCCTTAGATTTTCTGTTGTATCATCTTCCATAATTTTTCAAGGATTCTCCAAACAGGGAAGGTACTCTGTGCTATTTAACATGACTGGCATTCCTGATCTTGGTGTGAGCATTTCTAGCCTTCCCTTCCCTCCTTCTGAAAAACACTTGACATAATTTCTTACTTTAAACATTACCAACTGGCTGACAGTTTCAGAGAACTATCCGCCTTAACTCCTACAGGTCTGTCCTGAATCCTATTTCTGTAGCTAATAATTATGACTGCAGTTGGCAGTATTTTTAATTTTTCTACAAATTGGATGTGTATTAATTGGAAAAATATGCATATGCCTTACTCTTAGGACATCCTGACAATGGCTAATTATCCATCCTTAAAATGGAGCATTCCTATAACCTTTTACACACCCACTTTGTCGTCATAAAAGAGCAGAACACTAGTTATGAACAAAAATATTTTTGGAGTATTTAAAAGAATCACACAATGGGTCACATTGAAGAGACCACAGTGGGTCATCTGGTCCAACCTGCCTGCTCAAGTAGGTTTGTCCCAGGACATGGCACAGGATTGTGTCTGGACAGTTCTTGAGTATCGCCGGTGTGAAAAATGCCACACCTTCTCTGGGCACCCTGTTCCAGTGCTTGGTCACCCGCACAGTGAAGAAGTTCTTCCGCATTTCCCGGTGGAACTTCCTGGGCATCCGTTTCTGCGAGTTTGCTCTTATCCTGTTGCTTGGCACCACTGAGCAGTACTTGAATCTACCCTCTTGGCACCCTCACTTCTTATACTTGCAGATATTGATGAGGTCCCTGCTCAGTCATCTCTTCTTGAGGCTGAACAGGCCAAGTTCTCTCAGCCCTCCCTCATAAGAGAGATGTCCCAGTCCTTTAATCACCTTTGTGGTTCTCTGCTGGACCTGCTCCAGGAGCTCCATGTCTCTCTTGTATTGAGGAGTCCAAAACTGGACACAGCACTCCAGATGTGGCCTCATCAGGATTGAGTAGAGGGGCAGTAGAGGAGCGCCTCAACCTGAAGGCAATGCTCTTCCTAATGCACCCCAGGACACCATTGGCCTCTTGGCTACAAGAGCACTGCTGGCTCATGGTCAGCTTGTTGTCCACCAGGACCCCCAGGTCCTTCGCCACCGAGCTGCTTTCCAGCAGGTCACCCTCAGCCTGTGCTGGTGCCTGGGGTCATTCCTCCCCAGGTGCAGGACTCTGCACTTGCCTTTGTTGAATTTCAGAAGAGTCCTCTCTGTCCATTTCTCCAAGCTGTCGAGGTCCTTCTTGTTATAAATAGGCACCGTATATTAATCTGGGCATGAAAAATTAAAAGGTTTACTGGCTGCAAGAGACAGTGGCAGAGTTGCTGGAAGAAGATACGCGAGGAATGCATGACTCCATCAACAAGTAAAAAGGCCGAGCAGACTCAACCCCCTCAGCTTTCAGCCACCGAATCCACACCACATTGTCCAGAGGGGACATGTCCATCCCCTGTCCCAGACAACCGAAACTATCCCTATTCAGGGGGAGACCCCGGAATCCACAAAGGGGCGTTCTGGGGACGGAGAACCTGCTTTACAACTGAAAGTAGCACCAAGGACTCAATTCAGGCCTGGCTCAAGGAGAAACTGAACTGAATAGAAAGGACTCACGAATGTTAAAATCTAGCCATCTCCGAGGAAAAGCCTGGCCTAAGAGGAAATAAAAAGTATAAAACTGGACTTTTAGAAACACATGGCGGAGCGAATGACAGAGAGAGACACGGCACGGGCCGGTCTAATGTTCGCTACCCAATTCGATCGAATTTTTGTCTTTGTTGTGGCTTGGATTTTTAACTGTTTCATTGCAATTTGGCTGTCTATTTGTTGTGGTTTTGTTTCTTTTCTGTATTTCAATTCGCATTAACTAGAAAATAAATTTTGCCTTTTTTTAATTCTGATTCGGCTCACCATATTTATAGCATTCTGAAGAGCTGCACAGCCCTCTGGGGTACCAGCCACTCCTCCCAGCTTTTATTTTTTAAAACATCATAAAGGTTTATCCATGTTTGATATCTGACATTCAGAGAAGGTATCCCAGTGGGTTGTTTTTTGGGCAGTTTTCCTAATATTTGTTCTCAGTGGAATCTTCCCTTTAAAAGTAAAACTTCGGTGAGGGTGAGGTGGGAATGTTAGGAGGCTTTAATGTGAATTCTGTTTACAAAATCATCCATAGTATGAGTGATTTGGGGACAGCTAGAAAGAATTCTGCAGAAATGCTTTTGACAGAGAAATATTTAAATAAGTTGCACAGATCCCTACAGAGTTTCTTATTCATTGCCTTTTGATCACCATGGATGAAAGAATCTGTAACATACTGCTATTTTTGCTACGTACAGCAGAGGACACTCTGGCATTACAAGAACTGACCAGTGAAGTAAAATTAAGACAGAGCTAGCAAACATGGATGCACCCATTAGAAAAATGAAATATGAATGGTAATCTAGTAACCAACACCCAAATAGCAGTTTTTTGGGTCATATATATTCTGATGTTAGCAGGAGAAACTTTTGAGCAACTGTGGAAAAAGAACTATTTCTCTCACACCCAAGACTAGAAAGTATGCAGCAACAAACAGTAAAATTTACATGGTAAATCCAACAAAAAAGGAAGAAAAGTAAGAAAGTGGTACAGAATTTTAGTAACATTTTAACATTTGTAAAAATGTTTATTACTCCTTCCTCTGCATCTTCCATCCCAGATTATCAGAACACTTTACAAAAAAAAAAAATAGATCCTCTGAGATTGGTTTTTTTTTGTTAATAAATATATTTGAATACTGAGAGATTTATCTTCTGTGTTATATACTGCATAATAAACTACACTGGAAAATAGAGATTTCACTTTTCCCATTAATTTTTATAACTCATTTTAAATTTGTAATAGTAAGTGTTTACATCAGTAATCTAATTTAAAAGCTATGCTTTATTCAGTCAGTGAATAGAAATTTGCCATGAGACTTCCTCAAAGCAAAGTGACTCTCAGAGAGGAAGCATGAACAATGGAGGGTTCATTTGTTGCAGAGCTTGGAAAACCTCAGCTTTCATTCAGATACAAGTCATATATTATTCACCTGCCTTTAAAATTTCACCCACACCCACAGGGGCGGAGCTGTCAACAGATGGTGAATTTTCTTCCGCCCATTCCTGTGTTCAAACTGTAATAGCATCTTCCCCCTGAATTCCTAAGAACAAAGTTCTGTACTGCCTCCCTTCTGTCTGGGTAGTCCACTGTGTTCTCCCAGTCCGGGAGAAAGGAGCCACATGCAAGTGTAAGACAATAACTGTGAATAAATTACTTGTTTGATGTTTTTGTAGAACATGGTACTGGGACGCTCTAGGTAGCTCAAAGATGTTAATTAGAGTCACCACGTGGCTGTGCAGCACTCTTACTTTATGTGCAGGTTGCAGAGCTTTTGTTTCTTGTTCTTAGTAATATTCTATGCTTCACTTGAGTTTTCTAGGAACCCTTATTTTACACTATTATGTAGAGCAGTAAAACAATCTGTGTATATCCTGGTTTCATCAGCTATGTGGGATTTGAGTTTAAAACAGAACAGATCAGATCTTTCTCTGTATGAATCGGGCCTTTTCTCATTTTAAACTTTGTTTTGTATCTCTTTCTCAAATAGTCTCACCCAGGAGATGCAATAGTATTAAAGGAAAAATGAGATTTCTCTGGTCACGTTTCCTGTCTGAGAATTTTTATTAGTCAGCACACCAACCTCTACCTGGATCTACACTGGCAGAGCAGTTCTTTTTTAATCTTCCAAGTGTCTGGTCCATCAAATGTAACCGTTTCTGAAGTTTCATACTTAAAAATATTTTTTCATCTTTCACGATATATTTGTGCATCTCACAGCCCAATTCTGCATAAATGATCCTACTTCCTTATCCCAATAAGAACATGAAAAATGGAGATATGCAGAAAAAAAACCCTGAAGTATAGCTGTGAAGTGATTCTTGACTGAGTGATGATAATTCATCTGGGTAATTTATTCAAAAACACTAAGCCCCATTTTTTTACCTGAATAACAAGAGGACATATCCCTGACAGGAATTATAAATGAATACATCCATTTATTAAAAAAAAAAACAAAAACCAAAAACAAACAAACCACCAACAGAACCACCCAAAACCAAATATTGAGAAGTCCTGCAGGAAAACAAAAGAAAACCCTCTGAAGTAACTTAAAGGAGCTGCCTGCTGGAGCCAAAAACCTCACGGTGATTAATTGTGCTTTTACATGAGTTCCTGCCACTAAGCACTTCACCTTTTAATGTAATTCATTAAAGGCAAAAATTATTTGCTACTTAGGAGATTAACAAAAACCACTCTCTGAGATATGTATATATGATCCAGCAAAGCATTCCCATACATTGTGGGGAAAAGTAGATTGAACAATCTAAAAATATATATCCAGCATTTCTGTGATTTCTTTGGCTGTCTGTGGAAATGTAAAAATGTTTGTGGGAAGCCATCCTTTTTCCCTAAGTCAGGCATTCTGCCAGACAGTTATGTGCATCCGGCTTCTTCATCATTATGCTATTAAGTGAAGTCATACTATGTAAACATCCACTGTGATTAATACATGGATGCAATCAAGTCCCAGGTTTTTGTAGTAGAGAGTGCTGTAACCAAGCAGGAAAGCACTCCAGGGTATGTATTAACTCAGGTGTGCAGAAAAGCACAAAACATTAGATTGAGTAATTTTAAACATCTGAACAATATATTAATGGATCATTATTATGTGCCCTAGATTGCATATAGCTCTTAATGAAAGCATAAAAGTTAAAAAAGCACATTCTTGACAAAAAATAATGTTATCTCTCAAGGAAAACACTGCAATATATTGACATACTCTGTGAAGAACCATCTTGAAATTACAAAAAATACAAATTTGAATTTGACTTTAAATCATAGGAGATGGTCTGATTAATCTTTGTGATCCAGTAGAGGACCCAATGTTCCAGAAGCCATTAAACTATAGGAAGCAGACACTGGTTTTTTTGTTACTGTGTATTCAGCTCTTGGTAGTGGAGGTGGTTGCTACCAGCATACTGAGCTGAACTACCACAAGCACAGCCAGAGGGCTGAAGAAAACACTTATTCACCTATATTCCACACTCATTCAACCACATCTGGTATAGTGCATTCAGTTTTGGCCTCCCCAGTTATTGGAAAAATATCTATAAGCTTTAGTAAGTTCAGCCGAAGGCCACCAAGATGGTCAGATGGTTGGAACACAGAAACCAGATGGGGAGACAGGAAATTGGGCTAGTTTTAACCTAGAAAAGTGTAGGTTTTCATACAACCTAATGGCAGCTTTCCAGTACCTAAAAGGTGGTAAACTGAGAAAATTGAGTGATTCATGGACATGCATGGTGAGAGGCTGACAAACAACGGTGAGAAACTGAGATAGATGTTCCAACTAGATAGAAGGAAAAAATTCTTTCACCACAGGGATAATCAGACAATAGAACAGGTTGCCTAGAAAAGTTTTGCATCCATGAGTATTTTCAAGACTAAACTGGATAAAATTCTTACCACTGTGGTCTGATCACGTGGTGGTACCTGCTTTGAGCGGGAGGATGGTGGAGTAATGCTCCAGATTATGTCTGTCTACTACGCTATTCACATTTGTGACACATTTGTACAGCTTGGTTTGTACTTGCACAAGTTCAAGTTCAAGCCTGATGGGCTTCCATCAGTTGGATCCACATAGTGCAATAGGCTGTGCTGCTGCACAACGTTACTGTCCTATCATGCCAGTTAACCACAGGTTAACTTGAATGTCAATGTCAGCGTGACCCTTCATTATAGAGGGTGCTTGCTGTCTTCTCAATGTGCTTACCCTCAGTCTGCTTACCCTCACTACTGCTTAGGAAGCAGGCAGAGCAGGATGGAAGGGTCTGCCATTAGAGTTATTACTACACAACCATCAGCCTTATCTTCTACATGCTAGCCATCAGTTATGTTGTCAAAAACATCAATTACTTAAATAGGCATAGTTTTGTCAAATGCACAGGGATCCATATATAAAAGCCATGTATTTTTTCATGCATACTTGCTCTTTTCTCTTAAACTGAAGAGACACCTGAGCATTGCTAGACTGCTGGGACTAATGGAGGTTTATTTGTTCACCCTAAAACTGTATTTTTGAGCCCACTTTTTGAGGAAAGGGCAATAAATGAACTGAGTTAATGTAGAAAGAAAGATTGTGCAGGCAGGCGGAGCTCTTAGTTCGCTCTTGCAACACCTTCAGGAACATGAGTCAAGCACAGTAATTTTTCTAGTCGTTGTTGATGATATGGTACTTGGTCTCTGTGCCATTGTCTTGCCGTATCTGACTCAAAACCAAGTCAGAGCTGGTGACGGATAAGCAGCTGTGTGCAGGAGTCAGCTGTAAATGCAATGGAAAGTCCATGTTTCTTCAGACATCTGCAGTTTATAAAGTGGTGACCAGACACGCTGTCATTGTCTGGTAGTGGTCCAAGGCCACCATATGCTTTTTTGCTAGGTGACTCTCCTAACCTGTCACATCTGGCGCTGCTGCCTAATTAGACTAAAAGCCCCTCATTTCTATGGAAGTGAGATTCTTATTTCTCTTGGCAAATGGGGAACACGGGACAGGAAAGTTTGGAAGGTGGATAAGGATGCTGTAGCTGAGAGTACTGTAGCAATGCTGGGAAAATGTAGCTGCCCACAGTCATTGTCTGATGTTTCCCCTCTTCCAGCTGTCACATACCTACAACTGTGAGCTGTGTCACATACCTACAACTTTATGTTTCCAAAGTGCATAATTTTGAAATGAACATGTTCGCGAGATGTTTGCTGTTGTCCCAGAAAGGAGAATCTTTTCCCGTGCAGTCTTCCAACACTCAGAGTGGCCATTTGCTTTTGTTTTAACTTGAACTGGGCACAGTGTGAGGGAAAGGAGTTTCATGGCCTTACCAGTACTCCAGTGTCCTCAGAGTACTGTAAGGAGGGCAGGTCTCACCTGACCTGACTCAACTCCATCTCTACTGCCTGTGAGCATGAGGACTTACATGTGAATAAGCTGCTTCCACAAGTTCAAGGTTCCCACCTGAGGTGCCAGATGGTATCACCCCAGAGCTTTTCTGAGTGCACATCAGTATTTACAGCGTGTGGACAATCAGGGAATTAGTCCTCAATGAAAAGCCAATGATGTAGCCAGATGTAGCGGTGCAAAATTCGGGTTTTTCCAACTGCTTTCTATGTTTGTATGTGTGTAGTGGTCTGTCCCAATTCCCCCCCCCCCACTCCTAAGCCCTCCTGTTGGTATAGCCTTGCCCGTGATGTCAATCACCTTGTTAAAGGTAAAGGATTCTAAGGGTGAAACCTCTGATTTGCCCAGGAAATTAGGTGCCACCTACACCTATTGTCTTTGTAATACTGTACTGGCCAGTGGCCCTGGCCCCTTTCTGTCTGGAGACCTGCCCCCCGGGTACATAACCTGGGGACAGGGAATTCTTCCTCCTCTTTCCACGTGGCCTCTAGGACCTCTCTGCCTTCCACCACTCTGGAGAGGTACCTGGAGAAATAAACCATCTCAAACCCCGTGGAGAGCCGCTCTTTTCTCAAGCCTTAATCACGCCTCAGCCAGGGATTCAGTCCCGCCAAACCTCTGACATATAGAATTCCCGGGGCGAGCTAGCCGGCAAATAGCAGCCCCCGTCAAAGGGATTTCTATAGCCAGACAGCACAGACACAGACATGGCAAAATGGCTGATATGTTATAGCATCACTGCTTTTCACTGAGAGGCCACGCCTGAAAACTCTGTGTCCCTTACTGGAGCACAGATTTAATGCACGTATTTTTATTGTCAAAGTCTATTTCTTTAGGGTAATGCCATGCAGAGCTTTGGAATTACCAGGCCCTAAAGTGTTGTAAGTGCAATCAGATGCATTTTTCCAAGTTGCAGTGTTAATGTAGCTACTGGTATTTTTCTTGGAAACTAGATGTCACTAGTGGTTTAGAAATAGCAGATACAGTTTCATTCCTATGTGCTTATTTTTCCTGTGACTCATTTATAACCTCTCAGCCTCTCCCTGTGCACCTCCAAAAGAGCATGGAGCTGTCTTCTCTGTAACTGAAGACTGGAATTAGATCCTTCCGTAGCCTTCTTCTCATCAAGCCAGAGAAAAAGACAGGTCTCTTGTCTCTCTATCTCAACTTAATCATCCTGGTGTATCTTTGTGAAACTCACACAGGTTTTTTTTCCTTTTCTCTTGCTACTGTGGGGCCCAGAGCCAGACAATTCTCCAGACATGACCTCACAAGTGCCAAGCAGAGGGCCCTTCCCTTGGCCTGGCCATGGTGCATTAATACTGCCGAGTATGGGATGCTCTTCCATCCTCATGTTCATGCCTCTTCCACTGTCTGCTTCTAGGACTCAAAAAGTCCTGTCCTGCAGAGCTTCTCCTCAGCCAGTGCTCCACAGCCCCAGCAGCAGCTGCATTGCAGAGCCCCAGGACTCTGCACTTTTCTCCCTACAGATTCTTGATATTTCTGGCACCCACATGGCTGCCCTACCCACCAGTGCTTGGAGTGCTCTCCCTCACCTCGCCATCCAGCCACCGCCCTGCTGTTAACTGCAGACTTGCTGGGGCTATGTGCTGTCTCCTTGCCCAGGTCATTCACAGGCATTAACCATATTGATCCTGCTGGTATTGATCTCAGGTACCTCCAGTGAGGCACAGCCAGTAAGTGAACATCAGCTGAATTTTGTACCATTGATCACAAAACTCTATTTTTCACCACCCAGTAGCCAGCTCCTCCAGTCCTGTATCTCACTGAGTCCCTAGAAAGATACCGTGGGATAATGTGTGCTAGGTCTTCATGTTCCTGGATGCACTTTCCAGGAGTATTTGCTCCCTAAACTTCCTGGAGATTGAGGTTAATCTGACTAGCTGGTAGCCCATGGCTTTCCCACTCTTACCAATCTAGAAGGGATACTAATCCCTATCCTCTCATGGTAATCACAGCCAAGATTTTCATCAACTATCATGTTAAACCACTGCTATCTATGTGTAAGGAATCCAGCAGAGGCACCTCGAGTGCTTGGTACATCCAGAAGCTGTATTAAAGCATTGCATCTAAAATCCATAAATTTCCTAAATTCTTGCATCCTACTGTGTTGACCTTACAGTGGATACCCAAAAATAACAAAAAGTACTCTACAGTGCTGAAAATAAAAGGTGTGATATAATACATTCTTATTTTCAAGATGGGTTATCAAAGATTGCTTGAAAATCAGAGTGGAAGAAATTCAAGATTTGGACACTCCTTTTAAGTAAGGAAATTTTTATGTAACCATTATGTACTAGAATTCCTTCACTAAGTTTCATAGTACAGGTAAAAATTAATTTTTAAAATACTCTGCAAAGAGAACGTACAGATTCAATAAGGTGTTTATAACAATGCTGTGGTCAGGAGAATTCTGTATGATCACAGGATGGGATGCACATGCATGATTCACACTGCAAAGGTACATACAAGCTGCTTTTCTCTGCAGAAAGGAACTCCACTGCTGTGAAATGCCTGAAGTAAACTTCTGTACCTCACAACAGCTTCTGCTATCACCTAGCCATAGTAACACACTGTGGCTCAGGCAGAAAATGGCAGAAGGATGTCCCCCAAGGGAAATTTTATATCAGTGATGTAAATTTAGCAGTTTAGCAGAAAGCCTGTGTTAATAATGTAGAAGCAATTCCTCATTGTACAGTTCCTGGATACTGCCTGGTGTGTTCAATCACACCTAATTAGTTGTGATCAAAGTCACTGTTGTTTCATGCATAAATAGATGAAACAACTCAACTGTGACCTAGGAATCGATCAAAGCATTTTAAGAAAGAAGGATGATCAGTTGTATGTTTGAACACAGTCCTCATGGCACAGGTAGATGAGATTTCCTGCAAATAAATAGATATACTAATAACATGAAACAACACTTTAGAGTGATACTGTTTTCAAAACACAAAAATTAATGACATAAACCAAATAGTTTCTTCATGTTGATACAGACATTGTTTAGCTTGTACTCTACAGACTGTCTTTTCAGCATGTCTTCCCACCCTGTATATTCCAAAAAGCTCAGGAAAGTCATCTGGGCATCATGAATATGAAAAGGAGTCAGAAGAACTTGGCAGGACAAGGAGTCATTGGTTGCCAGAACTGCCTTTAGTGCTGCTTTTATGAGGAAGGAGCTGGAGTTCTGTCAGTTCCATTGGTCTTGTAAGGTACCAGGACTATGCCAGCAGACCTCATATGATATCATCAAGAAATTTTGCTCACCCCAAGCAGTCAATGATTGCTTCTAGTTAGTATGTGATTTGTATTGAAATTGCCCGAAATCCCACACTCCCAATGACTGCAAACTTGTGCTTTGTTTGTTTTTAATCAGAAGTTTGCTGTGTGCACAGCTTACCCCACACCATAGACAGCTATCCTGAGTTAACCTCTGCTATACCTGTATGGCAAGAACCTCATTTCACCACAGGCATTCCTCCCAGGATACAATGCATGGCTGCCAAATTGCCAATGCTTATTTTGATGTGTCTGTCTTTGCTTCAGCCATCCTGGCATTTACACCTTGCCATTCTCCACCTGTCTTTAAGTCTCAAGACTTAAAAGGTCCAGCTTAAAATTCCTAGGGGTCATTTCCCATTCAGAATGAAAAATAGCAGAAAAATCAATCCTGCCCTCTCTGTCCTCAAACTTTGACTTTATAGAGCAGGAAGTTTACCAGCCAAAGACCAATTTGCTGCTTGGACTGGGAATCACTCAAGTGCTGAAACATGTCTTGAAGATCTGTTTTCACCCTAACACACAGGGATTAGATAACAGTCGAAAAAGGCTGGAAATTTTACAGATCTTTGTGATGTTCAGATGCATAGCCAAATGATTTCAGTCTTAGTACGTTTTGAGGGTTGGTGAAAAAATGAAAAGGGTATTTGGCCACAAATAGCTGCTGTCAGAATGTGGAACACTCATACTGTAAGTGAAATTTTAATCCATTCTCAGCATGGCAAGGCCAGACGCTGGTCTCTAGTTCTTTTTTCTCCCTTCTTTTAACTTGTAAACTCATGGTCTGAGTTTCTTATCTAAAGCAAAGGTGATTCTCATCTTTCTTATGCTGATACCAGTATACCATCAGTGACCTCAGCAGAATGCTGTCAGTGTAAAGCAGTGTACGGCCATGTTTGGAGTTCACCTCCAGTTTGCATGGCCCAGGCCTCTCTCACTGATACCAGTGTGCAGCCACTGGTGAGCTTAAATGCATATCCTTGCCTGCTGGATTTAAGGTACAATGCAATTCAACCAGAGTTGCTGGAGTTTTCCCTACACTCAGGGCTGTGATTCTGATCTGGATGTGGATAGACACCTGGTGCTATGAACGCTGCAGCACAATGAGCTGCACATTCAGGTACTGTGGGACCTACCTTGGCTTTTGCTGATAGCAGTGTTTGCCAAGGGAGTAGGACCCATCTTTTCAAACAGTCCCTTATTGATTTGAGTGGCTGTATTTTGTATTTTGCTATTGCATTGTGCATAATCTAAGAAAGATTCTCCAGAGGTTCAAATTACATATGATTAACATTCCCTGACTTTTTTACATTTACCTTTGGTCTTGATGGTAAACAAATATAATTTTAAAATATAGCCTTAATATTACAGTTTATATATTGTCATAGTAAAATTGCTAGCAATGTATTTCTTCCAGTCTGCTGTACAAAGGTCCACTTAGTTTCATATTTTCTGTTTGGACTGTAAAATTTATCTTACCGAGTACAAAAAACGAGAAAAGAAACCAGTCAACATGCCACAAACTGTATCAGTGCCACAGAATAGGTTTTAAACGTCAGCTTTGAAATTAAAAGTGACATAAAGGTAGCTGCCAGTGAAAGAATTTCTGGGGAAAAAGTAGAATGTGAAACAAATGAAAAAAGTTGCACAGAACTGGTATCATCTTAAAAATTAAAAGAAAGAGAGCAAAATGCAAGTCAGTCAAAACAAGATTATTATTTTGCAATTGTTTTCCCAGCTGATAAGAATAAAATCTGCTTGCCTATTAGGCTTTCCACAGTCTCCAGAATATATCTTCCTATTTCTACTCTTATTTTTTAACGAATTTTTTTACTCTATGTGTGTGTGTGTGTGTGTGGCCAATGATACATCTGACAATATGTCTCAGCTAAATGCTTTGTGTGCTAACAAGTGTTACCCAGATAGAACCTCTGACTGCAACTCTCATATATCATTTGATAAATTAGATGCAGCCACTGGATTTTATTTTCATTAAGGACTGCTGGATGGAAAGTTGATGGCTATAGCAGGACTGGCTGGTATTTAAATTTGTTCTGCAAATATTGATTTGTAACTTGTAATTTTTGCTTACAATTAGCCTTCAGGAGCTAGGCTAGTGAAAAGTAAAAGTTTCATTTGAAAACTCAAAGGTAAAAGCCTATTTTGAAGGCTGTGTGATAAGGCTGTCAGTTTATTCTTCCAAAAGGGACCACCCAGATACCATAAAACTGCAGTGAGATAGCTGTGTTAGCAGAGATCATGACCAATAAATAGCAAAGTCCCTTTTCTGCCATGAACATTACCTGTCAGCAGACTTGGTGGCGAGTGACTGTTGAAAACAACAAAAATGTGATTTTTTAAAAAATGTTTATGTTTTGGGCTAAGTGCAAATATAAAGCTAAATCTTTTATTTTCTTTCCACCAACCATGTGGCAACAAAGCAGACCTTCCTTCTGCCTAGCAGTGCAGTGGGGTTGTTGTGGTTTGGGATCAGAGGAGCGGGTCTACTGGCTGGGCATTGGGAGAGCTCCTCAGGTCATGCCCTGCCACTTCCAGCCTTACCCTTCACACTTGCCTTAGGAGACAGCTTTGCCCTTGCCAGAGGCAGTTTATCCTGGCAGGAAGATGGACTCCTTAGACAGAACCGTGTGAAGTTCACTTTTTTTCCCTTCTCTACCCAAGCGATTCACGTGGTGCAGTTGGCTACAGCATGGTATTTGCTCTTTGTTACAGGGAGTGCCTTCTCCTCCACCACGTCTCCAACCATTTTGTTCAAGACTATTTATTTCTTTCCGCAGCACAAGCTCCACTGCTTAGTTCACTCTGGTCTGGATAAAAGGTTTACCAGGAATTTTAATGCAAAATGATTTTCAGAAGAAGAGCCATGTGCTGCATGCCAAGAGAACAATTAAGGAATCACTGTTAGCCTGTAGCCGAGCTCGATGCTGTGAACACAGAGTGCGTTTGCTTTTGCATGTCTGCAGAACATCATTAATCATGGTGTTTCTGGCTCCCACAGCCCTGCTTCTCCTCTGCCTCTTCTGAGCAATCTGTTTACTAATGAGAGCTTCAGTGAGAGAGGTTTAAAGGCTGAGAGGCTGAGATCAGGACCCCGACAAGCCACAGGCTTTTATCATCTTCTCTGGGCATTCTTTTTTGACAGTGTCTGTCTCTCCTCTCTTCTGTCAACAACTGACTGAGTTATGATTTGGGCACCTCTCTTCCAACTGAAGTTAGGAATGGTCCTCTAGGGTTTTCCCCTGACATCAGTTCTAAAAAAAGAACCAACCCACCCCTGTTTCCTTGGTTGTGATGGCTCTTACCCAGCTGGAATTTTTTAGGGAAAAAAAAAAAACCAAAACAAATTTCCAGAAAGACACCCTTAAAAAATTTAAACCAAAGCAAACTAAGAAAGCAGGGAATAAAAAGGAAAAATGTCAGGGTGCAGAAATATTTTTCTGTTTACGTTCAGTATTAAAATGAAAAAAAAAGAAGAAAGGAAAAAAGCTGTTCCTTTTTAAGGAATTAAAAGGCAATTTTAAGAAATATTTTCTATTGGATGTTAAAAATAGTTATCTTTATAAATGTATGATAAAAAAAAAAAATACCAGTATCTGGTGTGAAACAATTTTAGAAACAACTGTAATCTAGTCACAAATAGAAAATATATTTTCTGTGTTAAAAGACTATGTGCTAATACTATTTCATTAACAAAATATTTCTTGTTTGAAGTTATATCATTGTATTCAATGGATTTTCTCCTTGAATTTTTCTAATTCCTTTCTAAATCAAATTTTACTTTGATGTTCACAATTATCCTGTCACAATGAATTCTAGGGTTTAATTTGACTCTGTTAAAACTTACTTCCTTTTTGAGTTGCTGATAAGTTAATCCCTCCTACTTTTTGTATTACAATGAAACATAAGTAAAGACTTCCTACTCATTCTCTCTCTTTCTCCTGCAACTCACTGAATTCTGTTATCACCGCTCTGTCATCACTGTTCAAGGCTGGCAAATCCTGGCCTAAACACATCTGGTACAGCAGTTTTTGTCATAAAAATTAAAATGCTACTAAACCTCTCTAACATAAATAACTCACATTGCACAAACCACCTGGAAGACTAATTCCCACTCATTTACACTTGAGACCTTAAGTAATTTTAAATGTCACTCCCTTAACAACTGCAGTTATTTAACCCTTCAGAATGTGACTTCTTCTGTTAAAAAAATTATCTACGCCAACATCACCAAGGCCTGTAGTTCATTGCTGAATAATTTTTTAGATGTGAGCATCATTTTAGATGCTCACACTTGCTCCTCTATTGCTACTAGTAGTACTCAGGATCGGTGTGACGTATACTACAAGATATATCTGTCAGCTTGAATCCTGAAGAATAGAATGCACACTACTGCTGTTTCAGACTTGTCAATGTGAGGGATATATCCTGTCCTTTACCCTAAGACTTTACACACCTGAATGGGTCAAAGTGTGACACAAAGACCTTTTACAGAAGTGCCTTCTTGTTCTTAGGAAACAAATTCTGCATTAGCTCTCAGCCGAAAATCTATAACTGGATAATGATATTGAGTAATCATTCTTTAGCTGCTTTTTTGTCTGGAAAATCAGCAAGGAGAAGTGTCAAGTGGAAAAACCACAAAATTTTAATACACTTTAAAAATTGTAGCTGTTTTAAATCACTGTGTTTTGACTGTGAGAGTGAATCTTTTCTCTCTCAATCACGAAATATTCCTCCTTGTGGTGGTGCAGTCAAAATACTCTATAATTTGCTCATGTACAATCTTCATACATTTCAGTGAGACTACATGGAAGTGAAAAAGAACCACCTTTCAGGGAGGAAAATTTCTATGATATGCTGTAATTTCAGGGAATACATCCCATCTTTGTCAAAGGCAGGCATGTGCATAGGGTAGTTACAGAATGTGTTTTGCTGAACCACATCACTCACATACAAATTTGGTTTTACATGCATAGAAGACTGAGTGCCAGATCCTGCTAAGGTTGCTTATATGAATTGTCTTATTTATTTCATGCCTTACTGTACCAGGAAAGCTGGATTTAGCCCACTGTGTTTTCAATACACAAAGGAATATTTATTTCTCCACTTCCTACTTGTTTTATTTCAATGTAAGAAACCACAACCAAAAGCGAATTCATTTCCATGAGTGTGAAAAATCAGAGAGTTTTTGGAGCTATGTCTTGCAGCTAGTGTTTCTTTGATGACAGGAAGAAAAGAAAATTCTGCACTATCGGATTCTCCCAGTACATTTAGCATTGCCTTCAGGTAGGGTCTCCCCAGGTGATAACTATGTTATGACCCACCCCTGCAGTGGGGTAACTGTGATCCTTGTTAATCCCTTGGGGCAGAATAGAGTGAAGCTACACAGAATGGCTAGTGGTTTTTTTATATCTATATCTATCTATATTTATATATCTATGTTGATATCTTTGTATACTTATATACTTATCTCTATTTATATATTGATATGATAATAATTATAATTATATTTACATGTGGCAGACTCATTTTAGAAGAATTTAGTTGCAATGGAAAGGAGGTATGTATCACTTTTGGGTATTGTCTATAGAAATACAACTATTTCAACTATAAGAAGATCACTTAAGAAAATAAATAAGGAAAAGCCAGAAAGAGAAAGAAAGGTTTAGAGTAGACAGTGGAACGATATCACCACACATGGATCCAATGGCAAGGCTGATTTCTACAATTTCCACATCTGATGGTTGAATTAATGGTCACAGACTTGATCCACTGGGGAGCCAAGGAAAGCCCGTGAAACACAAAGTTCAGTGGGTTAATAAATGCTCAGGTTCAGGTGGAAACACGCAGGCACCTCACCTGGAGGGGGCGTTTAACACTGTCTCATGCAACACTGTGGATCATGCACAGTCCTCTGGTGGAAGGGCCCAGAAATTAGTCTGGGGGCACTTTGGGGGTCTTTGATGGCTTGTGACACCCTCCAAGACATGACAGGTCTCTCATGCCAGTGTAGTTGAGCCAGTCATGCCCCATCAGAAGGGATGAACACCTTCAGATCTACCTACGAGTGACTGCCCCTATACCTCCCCCAGGAGGAAGTTTTATGCCTGAGCCTTATCAGGTTGGAGGACATGGGCATGCTAAAGAGCATTGTCCCACTTCGAAGGATCTGCCCTTCCCTTTCACTGGCTCAAAACCCAACATTTGGTAAACAAAAGTCACTTTGTCGTGGTCAGCCTCTGGTGGAGGGTTCACATCCCCTCTGCACCTCGGCTGTTCTTGTGGAGGTCAGAGATTTTTCTACCGCCCACCCAAAACCTCTCTGACTCCCCTTGGGTTTGAGGGTGCAAACCTGCCTCCGGAAAGCACCCTCTGCTTTTGCAAATAGCGAATTGTTTAAATCATTAACCTTCAATATTTCAGTCTCTCACACCTTTTCCTATGCAAACCAGAATTGTTTAGTGGGTCAGAGCCAGGATGGGGCACTGACACAGCCCCACTCTGTCAGAGTCAGGGTTCTGTCACATGCTGCTCACAACAGCTGCAGTTTTGCACTGGTACTGTGGGTTGTTAGCTATTATGATGAGCTAGGTAAATGGGATGAATCATTGTGTTCTCAAAAACTGCTCTGGCACAAGATGTCTTGTCACAAAATGTTGTTAAATGGACACTCAGACAGTTTGAAGCTGTCTGCCAGGTTCACTGGCTTTGACTGATTTCAAAACACCACATCAATTAGCATTTACAAAGCAATTTGCAGAAGGCATTACTCAAAATAAACAGGAATTTGTCAAAGTCACTGATCCATGTAATGTTTTTTATATAGTATACCATTTAAAAAAGAAACATGCTTTCAGCTTATCTGTCTTCAAATAGCTCCAAAGTATTGTAATTATTTTTGGATGGTTGGCCTATAAAGCAGGATAGGGTATTTTAAACAACTGTTCTCTTTAAAAGGCTCACATTATTTTCATGCCTTGGCATGACTTTTCACATAGTGACAGAGCCAGGTATTTCCAATGTAAAGGTCCAACCGATGATCTGACAGAATATTATCATGTCTTATTGGAGTCACACATGGCTTGCTGTTATTGCTCTGTATCAACAGGAATCCAAATCCTGCAAGTGATAGAAATAGGTTTATTATTTACAAGACAGAAAGAAGATTTCAGACGAAGTTATTTGCACCAAAAGCCAGACTCAGCTTGTTTTGATTTCTAGTCTCTTTTGTTCACATTTTTCCGTGGATTTTTTTTTTTGTATTATACACTGTAATATTTTTTTCCTGTGGATTTCTAACAGAAATAATGATAGATAACTACTAATGTATTATTATAATTTATTTATATGGGTTTTGAGTTTGTCTTATTTGTTCCATCTTTATGGAATGCTACTACCTGGTGACCCTTCTGAAATGGCAGAACTCCAAAATCATTTTGGCAATGAAAATGCAATATTAGAGGCATTCTTGCCATTGTATATACTTGTAGCTTTCTGAAATTAAGCTTGATAATCCTGGTGTTCATTCATCTAGAAAAGCCTGAGTGTAACATCTGTAGTCTACACACATATTCTTTGGATTTTAATGACAAAGTTAATAGGACTTTACATGCTTCATCCATTTCTCTGACTGTGGACAAATTCACAGTCATGCCCAGTTATATTTTTGCATGACTTTAATATAATAAAGCTCTCTGATTCCAAGTGCATCTTGGAGTGAAATCCTTTCTTCTCTCAAGCACATAATAAAACTTCCACTGATTTCTGTAAGTTTCATGGACATCACCTGTGTTTGTTTTATTAGGCTTGAACTGTGCAATTCAGACCTAGTTCTGAATTTCAAACACTGCAAAATTTAAAAAAAGTCTAAATCCCAGATTTAACAATTACCCATCTTGCATGAACCTGTACTCATTAAAAAAAAAAAAAAGACATTTTGGGACTGAATACAAACAGTACTAATTTTTCATTTGTGTCATTTGTGTTTGTTTGGGCAGGTTTTTTTATTTTATAAGGATTATCCAGCTAACTGCTGTACATCTGTGATTTAAAGTAAGAGTGTTTTAACACATCACCCAAATGCTAAAATCCTGATACAAAAGATACTGCACCAGTTCACTGATGGCTGCCCCACCATCCTATTAACTTCTCTACACATAATGAGGTATAAATCATAATATGACTCATACAAGTTCTCTAATCATTAAACACTGCTGCAGTGGTTGACATGAGTTTGTCCAGAATTGAACATTTAGTCCTGACCCAGTTCAAGTAATGGAAAAATAATTTTGTGAAACGTATTGTCATTCTGAAGTTTCTTTGATTTTGAAGGCTTAAAAGTAGAGATTTTTTTTCTACCCACATGTTTGTGACCTTTCAGAAGAGACTATTCAAATTGTTATTTTTTTCCTGTTCCTACTTTTTTCCTTTGAGTGTAAAAAAAGAACAAAGTTCAAGGTTTACTTTGGGTTGCTTTTTTTTCCCCTGACTACTTTTCTTCTTTGCTATTCTACAATTCAAAATTGCTCCAATTCTGAAGCAGTTATCAAAACTGCACTCAGATATTTTTTCAGAGGTATGGAACTGCTGAAAAATTCCTCGCACAAAGAAGAGCAACCAAAAATAAAGGAATAGTGGGAAGGTGGTAGATAACAATTTCTTATATGAGCAAAAGGAGGGAATGAAACAAGGGGAAAAGAAGAGGAAATTAAAACCAAGTTTAGTTCTCTGTAAATTAGGAAAAAATAGAAAAAAAAATGAAACAATTTTTTGATTATAATAAGATTTTGTAAAGAAAGGTTTGATAGCCTTGTTCTTGGTTCTGCTGGTGATGACTCAGTCTCACTAGAGAGAGCTACCAGAACCCAAACCAGAGCTGTACATCAGCTAACTGTGTTAACTAATTTACATAAACTAAAATAAATTGTAAGGGTTTAATTTTGGGGTAAGGTATTTTCCACTGTAATAAGGCAAAATTTGACACCTACTGAAAGGTAAAACATCCAGAAATGGTTGTCCTGCTAGGAATCAGAAGAGTTTTAACTGCACGAGTTTTAAGAGTTTTTTAGCTTACCAGGATTCCTTGTTGTTTGGAAGAAAGCCAGGTGCTCCTCTAGGTGCACATTATTCTGGTTTGATTCCCACACATAGAAGATCTGTTTCAATATTTAGTGATTGCACTGGGAATCAGGAAAACTAACATTACTTTTGAGTACAAGTTGACGTCTCTGTATGTTGAATTTACTCATTGTAAGACAAGATCAATAGGACTTACTTGTGGTTACACCCTTTACTGTGCTAAAACAAATCTATAAAATTCGAAATTACATTCTTATTGTTTTGCCAGCATTATATATATGCCATTAATTATAACAACAATTTGAAAGAACAAGGAGTTTTTGTTCAAATACTTTATGCATTCTTATCAGATTGCATTAGAAGGATTAGGTAATGCAATAGTTACATTAGTCATTCCTCACACCATTCTGTACAACCTCTTTCCAGGTGTGCCTTGTTATTACTTTTTCCAGATACACCTGGAATGTAATGAGGAACTGCAGCTTCTCACTCCTGCTTCAGAACATCATCTTGGAGATGAGATGGAGATTGTTTACCATTTAGACAATGGTGGAGAGGAATGATTTATGGCAGTCCCTCAGCAGCAGGGAAGTTAGCACAGAGAAATGCACAGGTTGTCGTACCTGCTGAGCAAACCTATTAACTGTGTAGGATAATTGCATAATACTCCACTCACTGAATTACTTCACATTAAAATCATGATAGAAGCTGTCCCAGATGTCTGTGTTTTAAAAATTATGCTCTAATATGAGATTTAATAGGATTTATATTTTTATGCAACAATAAGAGGAAGAAACAGATCAATGTAGTGACTTAAAGTATTAATTTTGCGAGATACTCAGGCATGTGCACAGCATAAGTATAGATAGCTCTATCAGAATCTTTGGGACTCAAGGATCATTGCAGAATTGCTTTTACTCTGGAAAAGCATGGATGCATGGATGCATCTTGTAGCTGTGTCATCAGAACTCAGAAAGGAGGAGGGATGGAACAAATAATATTAAAGTATAAGCCTGCTGTACCAGTACTTGTTACTTGGGAGGAAGCATTATCAATTAATAAGTAATCAGTACTGCTTAGTTACCAGCAAGTAAGCTGTTTGCAAGCACATACAAATCCAAATAAGATGACTTATTGTCTCAGATGCCCTCCAGAATGTAATGTGAGGTTAATTTGTTTTACAGTAATGATAGCTGTGCAATACATACATGAATGCTGTGTGACAGAATATTGATGTGTCATGCCGTTTTGGAGTCCAAAAAAGAACAGAATTGGAAATTACTAAGATTTTTTATGAAGTTCTTTTATGCCCGTCCTTCATAAGTAGTCTCCTCTGAATTTTATTTAAATCAGAAAGTAAACTCTTTCCCCAAGTTTTTAAACAAGGCTGTACAGGGATCATCTTGCTTCCCAAAAATTAGCAGCAAAATTTTCTCTTAATTGTTGTCTGAACAAAAGCAGGTCCAAAAATGGCTGTTCCTGAAGTGTCTGACCAGAGTTCTGCTGTTTTTTTCAGAGATGAGCTTGTGAAACAGCATTCAGATTCTTTTCAGTTGCCTCCAGAAGCTGTCACGTGAAAATTACACGTGAAATTGCTGTTGCAAAACCACAATACCAGCAAAAATGGGTATTAGAAGGGCTTTCAAACAAACACGGAGAGGAGCAAAAGGTAAAATCAGATACCAGTCCCAGAGAAATAAAACTCACAATAATATCTAGATTCTACATCTGCCCAGCATATGTAATTTCTGGCAATGAGTAACTACTGTTGGAGAAGTAAATAAAGAAGGATGACAGAAGAATCAAGCTCAACACCATGACTGTAAAGATCAGACAGGGCCAAGTTAATAATGAAATAACACTGATGGTCAAAGACTGTTACAGCTTTTCTGACTCCTTCTGTTTTTTAGAAAAAGACTCAGTCCTACACATGCTGCAGACAAGAAAATGGTGATATACCAATAGCAAAATTGTATTTTGGTCCACTAGGCCTAACTTATCACAGACATAGAAATGTCAAAATTACACAGGTAACAGTCTCTTTCAGTGTGCTCATCAAGCTGACATTTTAGGTTGTTCTTTTCATTCTGCAAAAGAAAAACATGCTCTCTAGACCAAAAGGTGTATGGAAGCCAGTGAATGCCAAAAAAGTGTTTAGCATGGAAATGCAGTTCTTTGCCCTGGGTGGATCATAAAACTTTCAGTTTAAAAAGAAATGGAGTAGAGAAATGCCGTCCTCATGATTTATCTTTTTATAAAGTTCTTCTAAAGATCACCTCAAAGATATTCTCCAATATTATTTTGAGGCTCAGAAGGAGCACTCTAGGGTACAACAGAACATTCCCATCATATTTTTCTGATGACAGAGGGTAATTTTGGCCATTCAGTACAAAGTCTTGTGTTGGGAGAACGAAGAATTGCTTCATGCCGGTGAAACAGTATCTGCTATTGGGCCCAGTGCTAACTGAGAGTGTACAAAGAGTGCTCTGGTGTTTTCCAAGTGTCCCAAGTGAAGTCAAATAACCAGAGTGAAGGTGGCTTTTTTGTCTTTATGGGAATAAACTGCAGAGAGTAGCTTCAGCATGCACTTCAGCATGCGCTATGTCACAAGACAAATGGCTTTATAATTCCAGGGGAACAAAACTACCTTGGAAATGGTAGTCATACCAAGAGAAATAGCACCTGAAGCATCTACATCTGAGTTGATAGAAAGTTTTATATGTTTCGGACAGACATCTTAAATATCTGTGGGCTTCACATGGGAGAAAGAAGTAATATGAAATTTTTCAGGCAATCTGTCCTGCTACCAAGTTGGCTGGCATATCTCCTATATGGGTCTTCCTGGATTTCTATGGCTTCATAGTAACCATGAATCATTATGGCTGGTTCCGACCCCAGTAGGAGATGATGCAATGTCTGACTCTTTTGTAAATTATCAGCATTATTTTTGCCTCTCCACAAGACATGTTCTCATATGGTAGTTAAAGGAGTCCAGCAGGTCAAAAGTCTGTACAATGACCTTATCTAAGGACCAGAGCTGGATATAGATGAGATTTTACTTGAGACAAGTCCCTTGTTTTGATCAGCATCTTCCATTAGATATTGTATTTCATTAGCCCTAGAAGAAGCCAATGATGAAGGCAATGATGGTTATATTTGAAATAAAAATAGAGGTTGAGTTGTAATTTTGCCAGCACTGGACCTGCTCTGCTCCTTCTGCTTCACTGCTCTGGATCTGCACCTGTGTGGGTACAGTCAGTGCCTTGGTGTGAGTCTTGGCTCCAGCTCATCTCTCATCTGACAGAGTAGGTCTGCAATGACAACCTGCCTCAGCTAACAGTCCAAATTGCCAGGGAAGTCCACAGGGATGGGACAGCCTCAAAGTCAAGCCAGAAAGTCAAGCCAGTGGGTAAGGATCAGGACCAAAATCAGGGAAGTAAAAGGGTGGGCACTGGTGAACCCACAGTAGCTCAAGAGCTTGAGCCATTTTACACGTACCAAGTGAAGGAGAGGCAGGCCCCCACTGCAACTCCTCACAGCATTGGTTTAAGTCTGAAGATCTCTGTTATCAAAATTGGCCCTGAGCCCAGGTGCCAAACCCCCAGGAGGAAGGAGATGTGGTCAGACCCATGACAGTAAAACTACTGAGAGTTTGAAAGTACCAGTTGTTGAAAAGAAAGATGAAAAAAGAAGATGATAACTTTGTTAAATGAACACATTTTTACTTACTTTCATATTATTTTAGGCTGTATACCTAAATCTTGGGAATGCCTTGTAGACATCTGTTGCAAAACTGGAGGGAATGGGCTGTATCCTTCCTATTCAGTTCTCACCCTAAAAAGCATTCTCCTAGTAAAGGTTTATAAGACCCATGACCTGGGGGTCTGAGGATTTCACTGCCAAGTGTCTGATTGCTTTTCAACTCTACACACAAGCTGCTACCAACTTGCTTTGATATGTATCAAAGAGACTGAGTTCTCAAATACACTGAGTAATAAAGAGATTAACAGAAGCCTCTAAAATCTAGTTCACTTACACTTGCAGCTGTTCTTGCCTTCCACGGTCTTCTATGAGGCTCTACCCATGTTATATTCTGTACCAGATTGCTGAAGGTCAGCCAATGAATTTAGGTGAAGCATCCAACAGTTTCATCTTCAGAAATGAGACACACGGTACACAAAAAGGATGCCAAATAATCATCTGCACTCTTTGCCTGTTTCTAGGATGTCACGGAGAACATTCTTTGATGCCTAAATGACATAACTAGAGATGACAGTAATGATATTAGTCCTAATTCATCTCACCAAGCAAGGAAACCCAAAAAAAAAAAAAAAAAGCTTCAGATGGATGTGTTATCAAATTCCCTCAGCAGCCTTTTGGGTTTGAAATATGTTTTTCCCTTTGTACACTCTCTTTTTCAAGACCAACACATACTGATCACAAAACGTCTGATGTCCTAAGTATGTAACAGCTTTCAGAAACTCAGATTTATACTTTGATATATGAAACACGTAGAATGTGTTTCTAGCTAACATTTAGTCCACAGCATCCTAGAAACCCTTTTTCTTTGTCTCACTATATTCCTACCCATCAGCCTGTGCTTGCTGGGTCTTTCTGAATGCCAACACCCCAGACACCTGAGAGTACAGCCAGCATAGAACAAACATGCTTGGAAATTTGCCACCTGTCCAACTGAGAAAAGCTCATTAAGTGCTTGGAAATTAGGAAGGCAGATAATGTGATAGGTTTGGGTTTTTCTGAAGTCTTTTGATTTTAAACTAATCTGATGGAATTTTTAAGAGATCTGGAGAGAAGGAGATGTTAACTATGAATTTGGGGTAAAAAGCAGGATACAGCGCTTTCAATTCTAAGTAAAATGAACTCTAAAGCAAAACAAAAAACTGTTAAGCAGGCAGAAAATGCAGAACAAAGTTTGAAAATTATGCTTTAATTCCAACCCTTCTATTTATGCATTTAAGTAAAGTTATGCATTACGTGTTTTAAAATGATTTATCACATAATAAGCCCTACAGTTTACGGCAACCTGGAATTGTTTACAGAATCTCACAAACAGCAGTTTTGTGGGTAACAGCTGTGCTCAGCTGTGAGCAAAAGTTCTTCAGTCAGAGAAAGTGACATTTTGAGAAATCTCTGCGTTTTCCACCCCAAGGTCTGCAAAAGAAGGTGCTTAGTCAGGACAGTCTGATGGAAGATAAAATTTACAAGCTTTCCTTAAAAAAAAAAGTGTTCCCTGGAGAAACTGAGGAGTGGGGGAGGAAGGTGGTGTTAAGTGTGTGGAAATGTTTATGAAACAGCACATTCATTTCATTTCATTCTCTCTGTTGAAATTTCTTTCAGTCTTCATTGCACAGAGCAGCAGGAGAAAAGAAGCAAGTTCAAGCTCAAAAGAAGTCAATTAACTCATCATCTATGATCCTTTTGTAGTGAACAGAGAAAAGCGGAAGGTCTTCCAGAGAAAGCAGAGGAGAAGCTCATTTTATGCCCTCTGGGAACCTCTCTTTCCTCATCAACTGTAGACACCCAGGAAGTCCCTAGACTACTAATTTCGGAATCTAACATCCCTGAAGCAGGGAGCTGTGATTATAGCTAAGAATGATTTATCTCTTGGAGACTGGGGAACATTAATGGGACTGGGTTTGTTTGTGGTGCCCCAGGTGGCCTCCTCCTTGCTGTGTTTTTAAGACCTGCTTTTTTGTCCTCTGGAAGGCAGCATTAAAATTTCCCCTTTTTTGAACTGATTGGGTGACACAGTCTGGATGGGTGCCAGGGGATGAACCCCGCTGTCTGGCACCAGTAACTGGCTTCAACGAGAAGTGTCTCTCCATTTCCCTCCTACATCAGAGAATATGAAGGAGCTTTACCCCTCTGAGCTAAGCCGTTATCCTAACTTTTATCTACAAGACGTCAAACATCAAGAATGCAGGAGCTTGAGGTGTTTTACAGTTTCACTTTGCAGGTGGAATTTGGGAATCGCTTTTCAGCTCATTCTATCAAGGGCTTCTGATGGGTTTGGATGTTTCCATTGTCCATGTAGTCTTTTTACAAGTTTGTAGGGGAGAAAAAAACACTTTTCATTTTGGAGAGTGTCTTTCCAATTTATTGTGGAAAAAGGGAAATGATGGGAAAGGCTCAGCAGAACATTTGCAGTATTTGTTGTTTCCTTGCAGCAAACTTACAGAGAGGCTAGGGAATCCAGTGCTTCCTCCCTAATATCTCCTGAACAGTTGCCTGAGGCCACTGTGCAGTTTTCCGTGCTGCAGTCCCTCTCCGGGAAACTCTCTCAAACCCTTGTTATGTGAAAACTCCGTATATTAATTCGTGCCTGGAATTAAAGCGACATAAAACCATGGACAATGACCTGAAGGGAGATTCCGGGAAAAGCAAGGGACATCCGAGAACTGATGAATTGGCAGGATAAGAAAATCAGCAAGTGAAAAGGTGTTGCCATCAAGGAGATGAGCCATCAAGTGGTCCTAACTCGGAACATCTGCCCGATAAGCCTGATGGGATCATCCTGGCTTCTCAGAAATCTCGCCTGTTCATCAGCATCGCCCGGGAAAACCTATTCAGAGAACCCAGAATCCCAAAAGAAGACTGATGAATAACTATACACAGACTGTTAGACAAAGAAACTCTGCCTCAGGGAAAATAAAAAGTATAAAATTAGACTGTCGGTGATGGGATTTTGTGAACGGGGGGGGGGGGAGATCGGTGTGATAAGAGGCCAGTCTTATGTTAACCCAGTGTCAATAGCCGGGATCGACCTGACTTTTTCGTGGCTGTAATTTTTTTTTTGATTGTATTTCGGTGTTCGCTGTCACGCAAAAATAAATTTTATTTTTTCTTTTTCCAGTTTGGCCGTTTCATTTATAGCACCCTTAAAGGCTGTTTTAGCAGGTTGAATTCGAGCATGTGCTCTGTGCTGTGCTGATCACTTTCCAAGCACTGAGGTACTGTAACAATGCCAGTCAGCTGTCAGGCTTTGGGGCTTACAGTGATTAGGGCAACAGTTCTTTATAGAATTCAACCACAGAAAGCTGCAAAAGAGCAGGCACAGGTGCTAAAAACATCTTGTGTGTTCAATATTTTCATGGCATTTTTTTCATTGCTGGGGAGAGCTTGGATACGCTGAAATTCTGGAGGCTCTGCCATCCTGGCTAACAAGCCAATATGGACATGAGACTGAAGGTAAATCATTCCTGATTTTTGTCTGCCCCCTTCTTAGTTTGAAAACTTGCTACTTGGGAGTATTTTTCCTCCAGATAAAAGCCTCATCTGAGATTCAGACGTATTTGGGTTTGAATTCCAGACACTGACTTGGAAAATCTTGCATTGCACATGGAAAAAGTGATACCTGATTCTAATGTCTCGCTGTAGCTCTATCGTTCTCATCTAGTGGCAATGCTTTCTTAGCATTCTATGCTTAACAAACTTCTCTTTAATGAGGTCCTGCAAACGATTTGCAAGCCCTGTGAGAAGTCTGAAGTTGAATGCCAATGTGCTGCACTATGAGAACCTACTTTTGTCCATATGCAGAGGGTAGTGCTCCTGTAAATATGAAGACCTCTCCTCCTATACTCCTGAGTATTCCCAGGTGAGGCTGCCTTTAATCCAGACTGCACCTTGTACAAGGGTAACCTTACCACCTCTGTGGCCTTTATTGCTCATCCACCCCTCTCCTGCTTCTTGCCAGTTGTCTTCCAGTCTGGTTTTGATCAAGCTTGCATTCAGTCAGCCAACTTCACTGTGGACTAAAGAGCTTGGAAACCAATGCATTTCCAGAAAATCAGTTAGCAAACTCAGTTTCATTGCCTTGTGTAACTTTCTTTTTTCTTTACCCCAACCAGTTAAATGAATAGGATTGTAAAATATTGCTAGAAATTATTTAAATATATAAGGAATGGAGGTAATTTAAAATGGCATCTGGAGGGCAGGAGAAATCATTGAATGAACCCAAGCCTAAATTTTCAATTACTAAGGCCTCTTCTTCTGCAGTGCAGTTTTTGGCAAACCAAATTTCCACTGACAAATGCAAACAAATATTGTCAGGATTTCACTCTTTGAATGCTGTTTTACAGGAGCAAACAAGTTCTGCCAATATCTTTCTCACACTGTTATGGAGATTTGAAGCAACACGTTCAGTTTGGAGTATTGTGCTTTTTCTTTCCAGTGACTATTTCAATAGATCAAAGGGAAAATCTCCCCACAGTGCTTGGTTTGGTCCTGTTCAAAAGAAAAAATCTGTAAACTTTATTTGCAGTTTGTCATCTCGATCAATCTCTTCTGACAGAAAACAATAGCTGTTGGCTGAGGTGCCTAATGCTGAGTCCAAATAAGATTAGGGTAGGTAATATTAGCTTGCATATCCTAGAACTGTTCATGGTTTGTGGTAACCATTGAATAACCAGCATCAAATCAGTATTTTCCTGCTAGTAATTTGCAAATGACCTCCCACAAAAAGCCCGTTTCATTGAGCCTGTGATAAGCCACGGGTTTCAGGAAACAGCATTACTGTTGAGAGGAGCTAGACAAACCCACCTGTGCCTGAGTTAATACATCAGCTGAACAGGAATAATAATGCTTATTTATTTTACAAGTATTTTGCAAATTTAAGTAGTAGATGTCCCTATATCATTAACAAGAACTGTACAGTCTATGTATTATTGTGACACATCTGAATAATTTTCTTGGGTTTAATGATGATTTTTCTTCCTGTCAGCAGTCGTTTTGCTATAAATGTTCTGAAAAGTTATATGTAGTAAATCCAACTGTATATGTACTTTTAGCATCTATTTGAGTTTGATGTAATTTGTTTATGGAACCAAGTGCAACTTCAAACTGAGCAAAAGCATACATTTATTCTCAGTTTGGAGAAAATGTCTGCTTCTTTACTGTCCTGTCTTCAGAATATTAGAAGATAGCTCACCTGTTTACAATGAAGTTCCTTCAAGGCTTTATTTCCTATTTCTGGCTCTGATCTCTTCAATATGGCCTGAACATTTCTTTGAACTTCAGTTCTCCATTGTGTTTCATTTCTAAGCTGATGATTTGAGTCATTGATTTCTTTTCATGGATTTAAACTGTGTTTCAGTTCAAGACGATTGGAATCTTTTTCTCACACCTACTAAATATTGCTCACTTACAGATCAACTCCTAGCCACGAGTTATTAATCTGGGCATGCAAACCCACTAAATGTGGCAATTATTCTTCTTTTCACCATCCTCATGTAGGCTCTTATCTGATGTTTGCAGGCAGCCAAGAATGTCTGCAGCACATTTAGAAAAGCTTATAAAAACTGCACTTTGATCCTTACTCCCATTCCTGTTCATGTGTATGCCTAATTCACTTTGGTCTTGAAATTTCTTCATAGGGCTATGGCATGTGATACAAGAGCATCCTAAAGCAGAACCTGTAGCTCAAGCTAGATGGAGGGACTCTTCACATACTGCACAGCTTCAGGTGAAGAAAATGATGAAACATCAATTAAGAGGCAATTAGGCAGCAGCAAGCTTAAGCAAGCAGCAGCAAGCTTCTTTTGATGGGCTGTTCTTTTCTATTTTGGACTCTATAATGAACCCTGGTCTCTTGAAGGCTGGAAGCCACGCTTCAGAAAAACAGAGAGTCACTCTGTTTTCTCAGAGACAAATTATTAATTCAGCAGTTGGGCACCTGTGATGTTTTATGTCAGAAGCCTGAGCACAGACAAACTATAACACATATACACCTACTGGAGATTTTTAGAATCTGCATTTTAGACTTAAGTGTCTTAGCCAATCTTAATGCATCTGAATCCTTTAATGATCTGAACCTAAAAGGTGTTTTTTGAAATTTCCTAAATCTTTGATGTTCTTAATGGGTGGTTATGTTTACCATGGGGTGACAAAAGACTTCCGCAGTTCTGGGTAGGGTTGGGATGTACAAACAAATGTGGGGTTGGAGTAGGGGTGTGAACCAAAGGCCCTTCTGATCTGAGTAGTCACATATGACTACACAGCCTAGTGTTCATGAATGCTAATATATTAGTATATATGACCTCAAAAATTTGTTCCCACAAACGTAAGTGCTGCTGGAACTCCATCACTTTTATGTTTCCAAAGAAACAAATGTGAAAGGAGTGTGAGATTGACCCATGCACTATTTAAAATTTTATAGGGTTATTTACATTATAAATGTGCAGTATTTGTTGAACTGTTACTATAAATGTAGCTTTTAAAGTATCTGAGACCCTGGTCTAGTTATTTATTGTTCTAGGAAATTACTTTTATGAGAGCTGAACAGAAACTAGAGACTTTTGATTCTAAGTCTAGACTAAAGCTCAGCAAATAGTCCAGAGAGAGTGGCTTTCTGACATATTGGCTAATGTGAAGCAACAGCTTCAGTGACAAAAGAGGTTACCTCAGATGAGAAAATCGGTTGTCATCACTATGAGATTTTTTCTTAGAGCCCATTCATGTACTGCAATGCCAAGTAAATTTCTCTGAGGAACTGCAACCAGTTTTCCCAATTTGGTGACCACTGCATGCAGAATAATTTGAAATCTCTTTACCAGAAATGGTGCTTCTATTCCAATTTTCAGTTCTCTGAAATGTACAAAGTCAAAAAGATGCTACTGATCCACAAACAGAAGACATTGATTGTTTCCCCAGTCTTTGAATAAAAAAGCAAAGCAGAACCCAGCATAGAAGACAGAGCCTGCAACTGGTGGTACAACTTCCTTGTGCAATAAGACTTTGCTGTGGTGGGACCCATCTGTGAAGGCAGGTAATGTAACAACAGCTCTATCAGGGCAGATCAGAAATCTTTCTTTTCCAGTACCCCATCCCTGGCATTGGCATCTAGGGGATGCCTAGAAAAAGGAACACAAGGATGAGACAACTGTGCAATGTTATTTGCCAGCACACATTCTCTGCCTCTGCTGCTTTACAGCTGTCTGCCTCTTCCTTTTTATTCTATACCTTTCAAGGGATCTTCTGATACTAATTTTTTTCACTTACATTTTCAAACTCATAGACCCTTTGGCAACCAGGATTTGGATTTTGAAGTCAGGGCCCTCCCAGGTTCTGTGCCTGCTGTGAAGCAGGAACATGCTATCTGCTTAGAGCAGTACCTTTCAGTGCTCTTTGATTTTCAGGTCCTTATGGATTTGTTGTATAGCAAAACCAATCCTACTACTGACTGACTTTTTGTTCTTAGTGACAGCTTCTGGCTTCATTACCAATAGTCTGTGGACTGCCAGAAGCCTGCTAACCCCTGGTTTTACTCTCTAATATCCCTATGACCTCTCTTAGGAAAATGCTATTAGTCTACCATACAATTTTCTCAAAGAGGCCTCTTATTATACCACCAGACCTTTGCATTGAACTATTCATGTTTCCAGAAGACATTCCAGTTATGTAATAATGTACTAATTACCATTAGCATTATGTAAGAATATTAGTTAGACTTCTGTCTTAAATTGAGTTTGATTTTTCAAAGCAAAGTTAATTAAGAATACACATGAATCATGCAACCTTTAAGCATGACAAATTAAAAAAGTAATTAAATTACTTTAAGAAACCTGTATTTTATTTGTGATCTGTAACACCAAAAAATTTCTATATCCATAAATTTTATGTGGAAAGTATTTTGATATATGAATAAAAAGTCTTACATAAAGACTGAATACTGTTCTGCTACTTAGTTGGCAAAGGCACATTATATAAGTGTATCAAAATATAGAAACATAAAAATTTCTATGGCAGGTTGAATCATACCATGAAACTAACTTCTTTAGAAGGCCCCTACCAAATATTTTAGACAGAAATAAATTTCAAATGCAGCAGGCAGAAAAGCCTGCTCAATGCTCCACTGAGGTACAGAGTAATAAAGGGTATTAAAGGGTATTTTCATTCTGTCTGGTTATAATACTGAAGCCACACTGTTTCTGGAAGACTCAGTAGTATCTTATGGCAGTAACTTTCAGACATTAATTAGGCATTGTGAATATGTGGTTTTTGTTAAGGTTGCTTTTCCATGCAGTGCCTTCCTTTACCTTCTCACCATGACAAAGCAGAAAGCTGGGTGCCTCCCATGCACAGAAAGCATTCATTATTTTCTGAACGGTTTGTAAGAATTACTTACTGGAGCTTTTTTATCTTCGTACTTTTTTTTGCAAAAAGAAGCCAAAAGAAATATCCTGAATAGCAGTAATATGTTTGGTTGTTTTCTGTAGCTGAAACCTTGTGTGATTAAGATCTTAACTGCCCAGATGGTGGCTGGGGCAAGGGGATATAAACTCCACTTTGTTTACAGAACAATGCTAAGAGCTGCACCACAAAGGGTAACTTTTTGATTCTAAATAATATGTATACTTTCCTGGTATCAGTGACTGTTTAATAATTGGCTATCCAAGACCTGGAAAGGGGAAAGTTTATAATCCTTGAGTGGGTCAGTGATGAGGGCAAGGCAACTGCGCCCTGGTAAGTGAAAGACAGATAGTAAAATGGAATAAAAGAAAAAATGTACCAAACAAGTGACTCAAAATGACATCACTAATTGGAAAGCCATCTTATTTTCAACAGGCACATACACAAGCCAGCTAAAATCTTCAGTGGAGGTCAATCAGCACATCCTTCCATTAACATGAATGACCTAAGGATGATTCAATCTACCCAAGGATTTGGCCCTGAGCATTTAGCCACAGGTTAGATCTGGTTTTGTCAGATTTTCAGCCTAATTTTCCTGCCTGAACACTTGGAATGACTCTTTTCTGAGCACACAATGTTTTCTGTGTCATCATTTCAAACTGGCCAGCAAGTTCTGTATGGCACCAAAACTAGTGCTGGAATGAGGTGCAAGCCAGAGATCCCAGCTAAGACAAGCAAATGCTTCTGAACTCATGTGCTCATTGTCCAGAGTGTGTGCTAAAGAAGAAGCCCAGAACACCTGCCAAAAATAATAAGACACTTGCACAGCTAGAAAGAAAAACAAAGAGAAAAGAAAAAAAGAAAAATACCTCTAGACCAAAGACTCTTAAAACTATTCTGAAAATATTAAATAAATTCATATCATCTCCAGGCTGGATTTTCCTTTTTTTTCTCTAAAGCAGCTATTTAAAATATACCAACCCTTTACAAATTCCCTCTTCCATTGTGATGTCTCTCATTTTTGGGGCCAAGGATCTTGAAGGAAAGCATCAAATCAGGCAAGGACAGGTGACTCAGGACAGAGTTGTTTGCTTCCAAAGCGAAAGCTCAAGGGTATTTCATGACTGTAAATTCTTTTCCTCTTACATACAGGCCTGGTGAGAATTTACAGGAGAACTAAACTGTTCTAATCCTGGACTACATTTTCTTATCTCAAATATTGTCATTTCAAGCCTATTTATTTCAAAGTAGCTAGAGGAGTGCTGTAGCAGTGCTTTCTTGGGCAAGCAGCAGGTACTGCAGCATCAGGTAGGGAAAGGCTGGGAGCAGCCTGTGTTGTGTCCTCCCTCCCTCCATGTGCTGAGTGAGCAAGTTGAACAAGAAGAACCTGGATAAAATGGGTTCACACATTGTATTTTTTGTCTTTACAGGTCTGGGGACTGTGCTACCCTCACTGCTTTGTGGCCCTACAGGAAGGGGGGTTTGAGTGGGATGAGAGAGGCAACAGGACCTTTGATCTCTCACCACCAGCTTCAAACCCTCGTTGGGTAGTTATGATCCATCAGCCTTCCATTAGGAGGAACTTTATTAAGTAACAAAGCAAGCATTTCTCTACAGAGGATTCCAGGCACCGTGTCACTACAAATTGCAACGTCCCATCTGGAATTCTGATAGATTTAAATGTGCTATTCCCTTTTGACTGATCTCTTTAGTTCAGTCCTTCCCAGCAGTGCCATTGCTGCATGGCAGGGAGAGGGGAGAAGCTCTGATTATTACCTGTAGATGTGGGTACTCTTTTAGGTAGGAGAACTGAGAAGAGAATAATCAAGAACAATTTGCAGCTCCCCGAGTAATACAAAAATTTACAGCCAGCAAGTAGGTGCCAGATTTGTAACTCTGGTGAACTTGTGCAGTTTACCTGTGAATGGGAATCCAAACACACCACAGCATCATCACACACAGACAGGCAAAAGGCCAAGGTGCACAAAGCTTTGTCCAGTACAAGAAGGATGCAAACCTATGCTGTAGTGGTGTGTTTTTGGTTTTATCAGTTCTGTGTATGCATTTGTTCCTTGCTTTTATACAGTTTTTTATAAGCTGTAATGGCTTGTTCCGTGTACCCCATGTTTTACCCCTTTATGGTTTATCCCGGTTATTATTATCAATCTGTCATAGTTGTGGGTCCAGTCAATCACTTCAAAGCCTCACCCTGGATCTAGAAAGTTCCAGTGAGGGCGTTGAGTGATTGGGCAGGGTCCCCGTTATTCCCTCCCTTGCTTTACTGATTTGTTATAATATTTGTCATTTATGTACAGGGTCACACCCTTCACCCCATGGATTGGTCCCAAGCTCCCTTCCCCCTGTCCTCCCCTGTTTATAAGGTGCTGTGCAGAGAGGGAGGATCCCTGCTCTTGTGGGGAGACTCCCTGGTGGAGAAGTCCCTCGTGGGCATCAATAAACTCCAGCTACTGTTCCCCATCAGAGACCTTCCTTTATTCCTCATCACTGTTCACGCTTCTGTGGGGCAAAAACCCCACAGGATTGGGAAGGTATCCCTGGATACTGGACCATACCTCTCACTGTGGCTGGTGCCTGGGCTGGCCAGGCAACGCAGGACAAGGTCCCGAGAGACACCGCACCACTGCACTATGCCAAAATACTCTTTGGAAATATACATGACATTTTGCATGATGTGTTTGTGTACCTTTGAAAGCTCTCCTGCAAATGAAGAACTAATTAATAAACTTTTTTTTTTCAAGGTCAATACATCCAGTTCATAGTAATATGAGATATAGACTTTGAAATCTGTATCTATGGGCAACTTTGGAAAACAATACTCATAGGAAGGGCTGTTTGGAAGGGAGTTGTTTACAGAAGCACAGGTCCTGGGGAACAGCCACAGTGTTTTGGGCCCAGGTTTGGTGCCAGCTGAGTTGTGTTCACCTTGCTTTGGGCTTGTGCCCTCCACAGAGGGTGGAGTATGAGGCTGAGAAGTGAGGAAATTATGCAGAAGGGAGCAGATGAGAAGTGAATGGAAGAAGGATGGAAGAAGCAGCAGCAGCATATGCAGAAATAGTGGGACAGAAAGAAGAAACCTACTGAGCAGAAATTTTGTAGCAAAGGAGAGAAAATAACAGATGGGACAGAGATGAGAGGTAAATATGCTGCAGGGCACAGCAAATAGAGCATATGATGATAATGTGGGCAGGTGGCATATAATCACGTCCTATTGCAGACATGGATGCTTTTATCCATCTCCACAACACTGGAGTGCCTGCTGTGGCACTGGTTGCCACGTCTGCATTTCCATATGCCACATGTCTCCAGGTTGCCAGGAGCCTGCTGCCTATTTGTCCTGACTGAGCACCCCAACCACTTGTGTAATTACCATTAAGTGGATCCAGGCCCACAGACTGGCCATCCTGAACTGAGTGGGAAGGACTGAAGTTGGGTAATGAGAACCACAAAGCATCAGGCATTTTGAAATTTATGAGACAATGAAACTAGCATCTCCTGCCATTTATTTTCAGCTATAGAAAAGTTCAGAGAATCTGCTCCTGACCCAGAGAAAACTAAGTATAGAAAACAGTTGTTTTGGACCAAGAATAGAGCTTCCTGTGGAATAAGGCTTTTATAGCATGTATTTACTTTGTAGGAAAAAAAAAAAGTATTATTCTCTTGGTAACCTACTTTTTCAGTTACTCATATATTAGATACCCTCATAACAAAACATGCATGTTTATATATGAGCCACTGCCATTCTGCCTTTGAACAAAGTCCCAGGTAGATTAACTCCTTTGCTGGATTGTCTGAAACATGACTCTTGGAGGGACCAGTCAGCATGTTAGATAGAGAGTACTGTGTACTTTTTGTCTTCTTGCTCTGTCTCCATCCTTGGTTTCTGATTAGGAGTTATCCTCTAGCCTGCTTTCTCTGGAGATTACTGTTCATTCTCTAGGCTCTTGAGCCTGGCAAGCTTTATCTGCTACAATATCTTACATGTTTACCACACAGATTTTTCCAGGCTCTCTTTGCTCTAGTCAAAATATTTGCAGGAAAGCTGAATAGACATCACTTCTGTCTCCCTTTTACCTTACATGACCTAAATTAGTACTTAGTTATACTCTTGTTAGTGGTATAATGTGGTGAAGGCAATTTATTTGCCATTTCCTAGTATGTTTGCTTTTCATTAGTGAAACTAAGAGATACTAAAAGACTTCCAATTGGAGACATATAATTTTACCAGGGAAAAGACCAAGAATCCTTTGAATCACATATGTACGTGTGAGCTGTTGCATATGGATGTACTTAAGTTTTTAGAGGGATAGACTTTTTTTTACAGCTAAGTGTTACCATAGCAACAGCAGTACTTATTCTGGTTCCATTTGACATTCAGACTTTAATAGATGACAGCATTTTGGATAGGTTATTTGGTTTTTTTCCCCTCCATTTTTCCTTGTTAATAGCAATGAAAGGTAGGTGGGACAGATTGTGTTCATGTTTAGAGAGGTGAAAGCTTGTTCTCAGCAAAAAATCACCTAATGTGATCAGTAGCAAAACTTGGCCTGTCTAAAATATATTGGGAGAATCTCTGGAGAAGATGAGCCCTTACCTTGAAAGCTTTCTAAAATGAGCAGCATCAGAGAGCACAAAGGAAAGAAATTCTTTAGTTTTTCCAGAATACAGGTTTACCTCAGTAAAAGTAAAGCTTGTACTTGGTATCTCTTCTTTGCAGAATAGGAAGTAGTTTATGAATATTTGATTGAAAATACTCTTTGGTATCATGATTAGATGTTGTCATATTCATTGCTTTGTGGATTAGAACTCATGGATGTTCAGAAGTCTAACTAAGAAAATTGGGAAACACCAGACAATACTTGGCAGAACTTGGTGATTAACCCAGGGAATAATAATTTGCTCCAGAAATTATGTTGATGAAAACAATTTTGCCATGATGACTGTAAGAAGCTGGCTTTCCATGCTGAGAGGGCTTGGCATTCACCTAGAACAAGGAATGGGCTATAGAGTAATTCTGTAACTTTTACCTGTGTATATTTTCACTGTTTGTATACCACACAGATATATGCAGCTATATTCCCGTTTTGCTTTACCAAACAAAAGATCTCTAATCATAGCCTAGAAAAGGGAATTTGTAAACATATCAAAACAATATCTGTGTATACAATGCAATATGATTTCAAGGCCTGTTATTGATAGTACAGTAACTCTGTTCATGTTTCTGGCAGAGCTTTTAGAGTACAAAACACAATATAGGAAACAGGTGGGACAGTAATTTAATATTCCTAGTGGCATACTTTAATATCAGAAGAGGCCACTGAGAGTCTTCAAAGAAGCCTCAGAACAAGAACCATTTACTGAGATGATGTGTAGTGTCTACCAGATTTTGCATCAAAGCATGTTTTAAAGACTGCTATAAAAGAGGAGAAAACACCATTTTTATTGGGAAATCTATCTTTACAAAGGGAAAAGGTCCATCATCATTGCATTATCTAGGCAGCAGCAAGGAAGCATTCCAAGATCTGGGATAAGTTTAGAGAATGGTAAGTAAAAACGTTTAAGCACGTAATTCACATTAACACCAATGTGCCTGTCAAGTGGTGCAGTCACCAACCAACTTATTAGAAAGTGATCTCCTCAATCCTAAAGTGATATTGAAAATCTTAAAGAAAAAAAATGATAAATTATTAAACTCATGGGTGAGGGTGCTAATTTCCTGTTTAAAAACAGCAGAGGTTTTAAGTTTGATACCCTCCTGTAGTAACAATGCTGTTGTAATAATGATGACTTAGGAATCTAAGTGATTTGTAGGGCAAAATAATCCATTTCTAGGCTATAAAGCTTTGCTTATAGCTTAAAAAACATAAGGAATTTCTGCCTTTCATGTGTGGCTGAATGGGACAAAAGCTACTGCTTAAGTCAAGGACGTGATCTTTTTGGCAAACGGGCAACCTTGTTTGCCTTCAGAAGACAGTGCTATTGCTGTCTTCCATGGCGGTGCATCTCCTTTTCACCAGATGGTTTGTTTTAGCTGGTGTTTATACTCCCATATCCATTCCTGCACTGAAGAGGGCCAGGGCAAGGCCTTAT
Source organism: Cyanoderma ruficeps (assembly GCA_008694505.1). Classification (NCBI taxonomy): domain Eukaryota; kingdom Metazoa; phylum Chordata; class Aves; order Passeriformes; family Timaliidae; genus Cyanoderma; species Cyanoderma ruficeps. The sequence continues at coordinate 35,753,455 of VZDJ01007755.1, forward strand.
TAAGGATTGGCGGTTTTATGAAAGAAATACCCTGGGCTTTTCACTTGGAAGAGAGTCTCCTTCATGTACAGTTGCACTGTGAGCAACTACCCAAATGAAAGGTGTGGTGGGATTTCTTTTTTATTGCCCTTCATTTCCTTCTGATTCAGATATTTTCCATTTGCTTACTCAAAGCTCTAACCAACCCTCTAACCATCAACCATGAAATATAGCTTCCCAGTCAACACCCCCCATTTAAAGAGGAAATAGGTCTCTCACAAACCCAGTAATAGGAGAACTATTCAGTGCCAGCTACCATCCTTTTCCCCTGACAAACAGGCATTTTGCTTGTTTTGTCACACAGCCTGACCTCAAGCTGAGAGCTAAAACAGCCTCACGGTGGCCATCAAGATGGTGCAGACACCGCTGTACAAGCCCAGTGATAAAGATGACATTCAAGCATCTCTATTCATCACCAACAATAAAAATTCTGTGAGCAGTTACTAACCATCAGTTGTTGGTATTTCTGTGGCTGACAGGCAAAATTGTGTATATTCTAGCTCACAGCATACCAAGCCTGTGCTGCTTTATCCAAATTAAGAGGCCTTTAGGGAACTGGATAAATATTAAGATGTCTGTCAAGCACCATTGGTGAGTATGTCTGCTCTGAGGAAGAGTAGCAGGACTATGGGATGCTGAAGACCAGCCCTGCTGCAGCATCACTGGGGCAAGAGCTGGGGCCATGGGGGCTCTCCTGGCCCTGGGCAGGATGGGGGGAGCCCTAGGGAAAAGGGGCAGTAGAGTCTGGAATGCCCTCTGGGCACAGACAGTCTGGTCTGTATGAAGCTGCAGAGATTTCAGAATCCAGCCTGATGCACAGTTCAGCAGTACATTTGGGGAATTTCAGATTCAGACTGAAAATAGAGACAATTAGAAAAAAAAAAAATCTGAGGCCAAGGTTCCTCGTCAACATGATAGCCTTTCTTGCCAGACAGGATATTCTAATGATGTTCTTCTGCTGAACAATATGAAACATCAAACAAGCCGCCTTACAATAACATGGGTCGATCTAACTGTCTCCATATGCACATTTTTACAGCATCGTTGTTCAATTAATACTTTATATGGTTAAAAAAAAAAGCAACAAAAATATTTCATCTGGAAGTATGATCAAAGATTTGCTTCTCTCTGCTGAATATTGTGAGAGTATATAATAGGGGACATAAGTCAACTTCTTTTTCCAAAAATGTCTTTTGGTGTAATATTTTGTAGGTCTTATGGCTTTTATTGCAAAGACTGTATGAAATGCCTGGGGAGGAGAAATACATATATATGTATGTCTCAGATCATTCTGAAATGTCTCAAAAGGGAGCGGGGTGTGGGGAATAGAAAGTCATATTGCAGTATTGTTCTCAGCTTTAGCCATGAAATGAGCATGATGTAATATTGAATAGTTACAGGGTTACTGTAGTAAAAAAAATATTTTAAGGGACAAACTCATGGAATTCTTGACTTTCAGCTGCTAAAGTCATACCTTCTAGTAAAGAGAGGGAACATCTTATCCTCACAGGAATGATAAGCCTGTATATTAGAAACATGAAATATTAATATCAAATTTCATCTATTTCTATTTCAATGAACCAATATAGATCAGAATTATGGCAGAAAAAACAACTCTCTATGTGACATTTCTTCTTCTATGCCACATTTCACATATACTCTGGGGCAGTTATGGCTTTCTATGATAAAGTTTATGGCTACCTGTAATTCCCAGTGATACAGTAGCAGAGACAGCATCAGCTCTGTGGTCTCCTTCCCAGCACAGTAAAGAAACATAGATTACAGGCAGCCTTGGGATTCCTGATTTCTGCATTTAGAACTTGGCTCTATCACCAGTGTGATGTGTTACAGGGAGCAAATTCACTTCATACTTTCTAACTGTGAGTTGAAAAATAGATAAATATTTCTGTGTATCATTTTTCTTCAAACCTCTTCAGCTGCAGCAGCCTCTGCTACAGAGCTGAACACTTATTTATCTATATCACTCATATACATGGACATCTCTTAAGTCTCAATAATCTTTCACCAGAGAGGTAAAAGGGAATTTAAACCACCAGAAAAAAAACCTTGAACCTTTGTTGTGTAACAATGGAGTCTGATTCCTATGAGAAATAAGAACAAATGGAGGTCATACTTGACATCAGTTATTCAGCCATAAGTGTATCAAAAGAAATAGGGAAAATTTTGACTGTCATTTGTCATGAATAGCCTTCTGTGGAAGTGATCATCACTCTTCATCATGCAGTTCATACTTTAGGATGAAGGAGCTTACAACACCCTCTTGACTGAAGTACTGTCTAGAAGATAATCAAAATGGCAAAATGGACTGTGATTTTTGTGTGTGCATTTTGTAGTCTTTCTATTAATTCATTGTTTCTTCTGATGTATAATTGCCTTAATTTCTTAAGGTAGCATTCAAAAGAACCAAATTTTAAAACAACTGAATCTGAAGTTCTTTTGGTCTTGTCAACACATTGCTACACACGGGAAGATTCAACACAAGAATCTGGCAGAGTCAACAAAGCATTTGCAGCACTTCCCTACCTCTGGAGGTCTGGCACATACAGAAGCATATGTACATTTTATTTCCTACTTCATAATACAAACTCTGCCCATTTTTTTAACATATCCTAACAAAAACTACAATAGACCTACAGATCATCTGTATATTGGGATATGAACCTGTTTAAAGAGATGTTTACATTCAGAGCCAGTACATGCCAGATTGTATACGAAACAGACTCTACATAAGTCTTCACCTCATCAAGTGCAGCATATGGCTGATTTACAGCACAAAATAGCAGATCTTATTTAGTGAAGTATAGCTTTCCAGAGCTTCCACCAAGGTGGTTTCTTGTGTATTGTTTCTTGATGGCATGGGCAAGAGAAAATAATTGGGGTTTCTTAGTCTAAGGAGAGTAGTCTTCAAATACTTAGAGGTATGCACTGTTTGCATATCTACAGTAAATAAATTATAAAAGTGTCTGGTGGTCATTACACAACTCCACTTGCAAGGATAAAAAATCTTTCCTAAAGACTTGTTTGGGAGGCTGCAACACCTCTGGAAGACGTGACAACAGGCTGGACACAGTTCTGCCATGGTTCAGGAAAGATTCGGCCTGCTGTGGGGTAGAGAGCTAGACAGGAAGAGCTAGACTAGTAGAGAGATAGTTCTGGACTTTTTTTTCCTATTTCGTAAGACTTTGTCTCATGTTTCCAAAAAAACAAATCAATTTTCTATGCGGCAACATAAAAATATCTGAGTTCCTTCTGCTGTGTCCTGATTTACTTCATGCCACCAGCCTGGAACAGAGTACACACACACACACAAAATATTGAGAAGAAACTTGACAAATTTGTTTTGTTTACCAACTGCTCATCTGGTGTCTTATTTCTAGAAAACAGTTCTTCAGATGCAATTTAAACTACACCTCCATCTTTTTTCTTCCCATTTCAACTATCAGTTCCATGGAATTATTGCTGCTCTCCTATCTGTGATAAAAGAATCACTGAGGGGAGAGGTTGCCAAGTGCTCATGTCTCCTATAGCAAAGGTTTTAAAAAGAGATCTTGTCTGTCTTCAAAGTCAGGATAAAGCACACAGGAGGTTTAAATGGGAGAGAGATCTTTTGAGATTATTTTTCAGATTTCATCCATTTTCAAGGGTGCAAATGACAGAACAAGTGTGCCAAGGCGTTCTTGAGCATCCTTCACCCAAAGTTTTTTCCTCAGAGCTTTGAAGACATGATATGCAAGTGCTGAGCAACGTTCCAGAAACAGCATGCTGCAGTGTATTTATTTCCTTGGCATGGGCTTATTACCAGTTTTGCACGTGACTTGTGACCCACCGTTTCCCTTCATGGCAAGCAACCAAAGGGAATGTGGGCACTTAATAAGAAACAATCCATTTTGCAAATGAACCTCAGAGTAGCTTTAAGAACCTCAGAGTAGCTTTAAGAGGCAGCAGGACTGCAAGTGCCAATGCTGTGAGGATGCCCAGGAAACATGCCCACTACATAGTTTTGGGTGTTAAGTACTTAAAAAAAAAACAACANAAAAAAAAAAAAAAAAACAAAAAAAAAACCAAAACAAAACAAAAAAACCAAAAAGAAGAGACATGTTGGCTGTTGTTGGGTATGAGCCATAATAAGGTTGTTTCTGCCATTTGTTGCTAGACAGAACCTAAAGCTATTCAGTGAGATTATCTGAATAAATTTGTCTTTAGACAGCAGCTGTTCACCAGATGTTCTGCAACCCATACAGTAAAATTGCAGGTAGATATATTCCTTTCTTTTTAAGCCACAAAAACATATTGATAGGTTTGAAATCTGACTTTAACTATCCTCTTAACTATCCTCTATTGCCTTCTGTAGAGAAACAGAAAAATAATATTTACAGCATAATATCCATTAGCAGCCACATAAAACAGTGTATGCATGCTAATTACTTTAAATACGTTAGGAAGACTCCTTTCATAATGTGCTGGCAACTGTCAATATGGAACTGATTAATCCATGAAAACTCTCCTATGATTCCAGAAATATCTGCCTGCTACATTCATTCTACAACTATCAACATGGGAAGACCAAGCAATGTCATCTACCTAGACTTCTGTAGGGCCTTCAACAGTGTCCCACACGACATCCTTAACTCCACATGGGAGACACATGGGTTCAAAGGGTGGACTATTTGGTGGATAAGGAATTAGCTGAATGGACAAAGCCAGAGGTTTGTGGTCAATGACTCTATGTCCAGGCTGAGGCCGGTGACAAGTGTTGTCCCTCAGGGCTCTGTCTTGCCATCAGTGTTCTTCAATATTTTCATCAACAGCACAAGACAGAGGGATCAAGTGCACCAAGGAAGCTGAGTGGGGGAGCTGGCACAACAGAAGGATGGAATGCTACCCACAGGGACCTGAGCAAACATAAGAAGTGGGCCCATGACAACCATATGTAGTACAAGTCCAAGGTCAAGGTGCTGCACCTGGGTCAGGGTAATCCCAGGCATGAGCACAGACTGGGGGAAGAACTCATTGACAGTCCTTGCCTGTGAAGAAGGACTTGGGGGTTCTTATGGATGAAGAGCTGGACATGACCCAGCAATGGGCACTCACAGCCCAGAAAGCCAAAAGTGTCCTGGGTTGCATCCAAAGCAGCATGGCCAGCAGGGCCAGGAAGGGGATTCTGCCCCTCTGCTCTGCTCCACCTGGAGCACTGCATCCATCTCTGGGGTCCCAGCACAGGAAGGACATGGACCTGTTGGAGCAGGTGCAGAGGAGGGACACCAAGATGTTCAGAGGGCTGGAGCACCTCTCCTGTGAAGACAGACTGAGAGAGCTTGGGAAGAAAATGCTTAAGGGAGACTTTATAGCACCTTCCAGTACTCAAGGGAGCATATACAAAAGAAGGAGAGTGACTTTTTTATATAGGCAGACAGTGATAGGATAAGGGAGGATGGCTTTAAACTGAAGAAATTCTTCACTGGGAAGAGGGTAGAACACTGGAAAAGTTTGCCCAAAGAAGTTGTGGATGTCCCATTCTTTGGAGTGTTCAAGGCCAGGCTGGATTGAGCTTTGAAAAACTAGGTTTAGTGGGACATTTCCCTGCCCATGGCAGAAAGGTTGGAACTAGATGATTTATAAGGTCCCTTCCTACCCAAGCCTTTCTATATTTCTATAATTTTATGATTCTCTCAATTCTGCAAAAACAACTCTGATATATACATTTTTTACCATGCAATACAAGATATTTTTGATCAAATCCAAACAGAAAAAATATTGAAGACATGCAAGTTGCCTGATCACTGTTGTATGTGCTTGTTCAAAGTAAATTACTGTTTTTTCAGTAATTACAAAAAAATTCAGAGCAATGATGCATCATATAAAATTGAAAAGGGTTTTGTAGAAGATGGAAGTCTGACAGAAGTAGTAAAAGAGAGAGATAATTTTTCAGAAACAAAAACTGTTCACCCGACTAAGCCAAGAATACCAAAGCTTGACAATTTATGTGTATTATGGTGTGTTAGGAAAATGTATTTGTTTGTTGCAATTCTATTTTCCCTCTTTTTTTAATTTATCTTAAGATTTTTGTTATCAGTCTGATATTTCAAAGTACATCTGTAATAAAAAGAAAGATCCATAGCATCTAAAAAGGCACAGAAAATGTTGAGCAGATGCTAGAAAATGAAACCGAGAAATTTGCAGAGGAGAACTAAGTCAACTGGACAGAAGTATCTTCTATCAATGAATGAAGTTGTCAGTGGGTTGAAGAGAAAGAGAAAGGTCCAAAGGATGGTGATGAACTCAGATTGTTCAGGGACACATTAGGGACATTACTGCACCCATATCTGGAAACCATTCAGAGAAAGATACCTTGTGGTAGGATGATGAACACAACGTGACCCAATTCAGTAGGTCTTCTAACGAGTCTCTACGAGTCTCTATGTTTTAAAAGTAAGGATAGGGGGACTGACACCAGCAGGCCAAATTGGCCTGGCTGAAGTTTCTTGTTCACAATTTGCAAGGCAACCATGAAAACCACATACCTGATGAAACACATCTCTGCCACCAAGATGAACCTGTAGGTGAACCTAAGGGGAAAAACACATTGCAGTAGGAAATCTTAGTATAAGAATTCAAGAGGAGCTCAGAAAATCTTTGGTCTATGCAGACTTTAAAAATCTTTTGCTTCTAGGAATTCTTGGCTACCTACCTAGGACATCTTGGCATAGGCTGAAAGGGGTGACTACAGAGGCTGTTTCTCCATACTGCAGTGTATAGATGGCAATCGTTGAGCACCACAGTCAGAAGCTGTGTATGGTGTGGGTGTGTGGGTGTGTGTGATCAGTTTTTCCCAGATCTCTGCAAGACCCAGGCAGTGAGCAAAAGGGAAAATGTCATATTCTGGAAAGATATTTGATGAATATGTTGATGACATGAGACACTTATCATGAGAAAAAAAATATAGCAAGGCCCCTTTGCATGCAAGAAAGCTTTAGAATAAAACAAAAATATGTAAAGGCAAAAATTTGGCTTCAGGTGGGGGCCTTGTTTCTACAAGTTAGAGGACAGGACATGATATCGGCTATGCAGAAACATGGCTTTATGGTTTTCCTTGGGACATCCTAAAATGCAGCAAATTAACTTTCATCTTAATAACAGGTATGGTGCAATGTCTATCTTACAGAATGTCTTTAAGGTTGGATGTGGTCGTGGTAGAAATAGGAAAGAATTCTGGCAGTAAAAATCCTATAATATTTCTCTCTCTGGAATGACACTGCAGGATGTTAACACTGATGTGTATGTGTGTACATTTGTGTCTCCACACCTACTTTAGCACCTCCTCTAAATGAAAATCTGTTCTCTACTCCAAATTCTGGAGCTGCTGATTAACAGACCACCTGGCTACATCGTCCTTCCAGGCAGCTGTAGAGAGTGATAGGGTTTTTCCCGAACCTCCTTTTCTCCAGGCTAAATAACCCCAGCTCTCTCAGCAGCTTCTCATAGGTCTTATGTTCTAGGGCCCTCACCAGCCTCACTGCCCTTCCCTGTGAAAGTTCCAGCATCTCAATGTTCTTCCAAAACTGAGGGCCCAGAACTGGACACAGCATTCAAGGTGTGGCCTCACCAGTGCCAAGTACAGGGGAAGAATGACCTCCCTGCTGCTGCTGGACACACTATTCCTGATACAGGCCAGGATGCCATTGGCCCTCTTGGCCACCAGGGCACACTGCTGGCTCATGTTCAGTGTGCCATCAATTAGTACCCTCAGCTCCCTTTCTGCTGGGAAGATTTGTAGCTGCTCTGTCCCTAGCCTGTAGCTCTGCGGGGGTTGTTGTACCCAAAATGTACTGGCACTTGGTCTTGTTGAACCTCATGTTATTGGATTTGGCCCATCAGTCCAGCCTGTCCAGGTCCCTCTGCAGAGCACTTCTACCCTCCAGCAGATTGACACTCCTCACTATTTGGTGTCATCTTCACATTTCCAAATGGTCCCCTCATCCATATCATCAATAAAAAGTATCAACCAGCACTGGGCCCAACACAGATCCCTGGAGGACAACAACAGGGACTGGCCACTAGTTGGATGCAGAACTGTCCAGCATCACTCTCTGGGCCTGGCCATACAGCCAGTTCTTAACTCAGCGAAGGCCCCACCTGTCCAAGCCATGGGTTGACAGGTTTTCCAGGAATGCTGTGGGAGACAGTGACAGAAGAAGGATTGGATCCACAAATCACCACATGGGAGTCACATCACAGCTCTGCTCTTCCAGACGAAGAGCATTTGCTGGTGCATGGGAGATAATATCCCCAGGAAATTCATTACATGCAAAAATTGCTAAAGGGGAAAAAAAATTATATAGATCCAAAGAATTTCCTTATAGGTCATAGCAAAAGAGACCTGCATAATGCTTCCTTAGCTATGTCAGAATAAAAAGAAATCCCGCAAATTGTTTTAAAACCAGAAACAAGTGCATGTGGATTTATTTTAAACATTTCATGCCATGTTTATGTTGACCTTGCCATTTGCTTCTTTCTACATATGAGACCTTGTGGGTCTTGAAGTCAGCATGATTTTCCTTTCCGATAGCCAGCACCTCTCTGGAAAGAGGGACTTCTTTTGTTTTTGTCAGTTCTTGGGCTGCTGCCCTTCTAGACAAAACCAGTCCAATAGTCTCAGCAGGAAATCACAGCCAGGGCTGTTGGAGCCAGTTGGTCTCCTATTATCCTATTCCTGTGGAATGGCTTATCTTGAGTCATTGTTTCTTTGCAGCCTCTTTTTAGATTTAATCAATGTACTCATGCAGTGACTACCCTCTAATAAGGTCATCAGAGTTTTTATACATTTTTATGACCCAATCTGAATCCTTCACAATAGTTAACTTGAGGGATTTCTGTCATTGTAGAGATGGGCCTTAGGCCCATAGAATCTTGGCTGAACTAAAAAAAAATCTTTTAGAAAGACACCCAAAGCTTAAATAATTTTTGGAAAATATGATCAAATCCTCCATAAAAACAAATGTGTAATGAGGCAAAGAAATATAACCAGAAGAAGATGAAAGACTGGGCAACCTTTTTTACTTCAAGTGATGGGAATGTGATATTTGAGACAATAAATAATATTAGAAAACAATTTCAACAACAAAGTAATAAAAAGGATCAGGAGCAATACCCTGGAGATCGTTTTCACTGAATCTGGTTTTAACATCAATTCTTGAGTGCACTAATATTACTCACTCCTGTCCTAAAATTGCCCCTTCCAAATAAGACAAAGTTCTGTGTAGCCCCATTAATCCCCCACATCCCCTTTCTGCTGATTAAGTGGCTTAAAGAAGTTTATTTAGTCTCTCTAGCTTTCAAGATGAAAGGCTATTTCCTCAAATACTCAAGGCTTGTAGATACAAGAAGGTTCAAGCTTCATTCCACATACTAGACTGGAATATCCTTGGCCAAGGACCCCCTCAGAATTCAATCATCAGAGCACAGTGCACTGGGAAGTGCTAAGATGAGAAGAGACAGGATGACACCACTTACAGTGACACTCTTTAGTTCAGGTCACATTGTGTTGTTCTTGCAAGGTTTCCAAGATAACAAAGAGAAAAAGAGAGTGAGGAAGGCAAAACACAGCAACCTTCTTCTTCACTTGTCACCTTCATTCAGAGAAAAAGAATGAATGAGAATCCACCCTCAGCCATGGCTAAATGTACTAAGGGGCAGAGCTACTTAACTAGTTAACATTTCAGTAAAATTAAGGCAATACTCATGCAATGGCCAAAGAATATCTCAAAGCTCTGTCATAGATTGGAAACACGATTCATTCTGCATGGACATTTCTCCTGTCTTGAGCCTTCTGAAGCATCTATCTCTTGAGATGCCTAACCTATCTAAAACTGCTAGATGTCCACATCATGAGAAGAAAACTTCCAAAAGGCTTTTTCATCCCTTTTTGCAGTTTAAAATTAAAGAGAAAAGAGAAGGGAAAGAAAGAGAAGTTGTACTGAAGTTACTATAAAGAACATGTGATAAAAATAAAAGCATTTTGGCTGAAATGTGAAAAATTGAAAGTTAAACTCCAGGATTTGCATCAGGTAGGTATAGAGCTCCAACCTATAGGAGACCTTTAGTCTGTTTGGAGGACCCAGAGCAGAGGAATGAGATCTCCTCTCCTGGTACATGTGCATTTCTGCATGGACAAACCTGGGCCATACCCAGCAGGTTGGCTCCAACAAGATCTCTCATTCAGCGCACAGAAGCAAAAGTTTTACCTTGGTGATGAGTGGTCTCCTCTGCAGAGGCATTTTCAAGTGAAGGGAAAAAAAATCAAGCTTTCAGTGGCTGCATGAACACGTGCAGCTCTGGTACACAGAAATAGAAACTTGCTTTTAGTGTGACTTTGACCACACCTTCTGTCACCAAGTAAGGACCAATAAAGACAATTCTGCCATTCTTTGAGGACACACTGATACTCCACGCATCTTTTAAGCTAATTCACCTTCTTCCCAAGGCATTAGGGTGACAAAATACATGAATATAACTTGCAGGCTTGCAAATTGACCAGACTTAAAAAAGGGTATTTACAGTGTTTATGATACACAGTATGTATGTGGAGCCATATTCAGGAAAAGTGCACTGTGATTCCCGACATTTTTACAATTTAAATTTTGCCCAATAAATCTCATAGAGGACAAGTATGGGAATTTATTCAAGAACACTGCCATGTTCATTATTTACAGCTGCAATTTTTTTGAATGCTCACTGTAACTGAATCCCTGTTTGCCTCTATAACACTCTAACACTTTCTAATTTTTGTTTCTAACTTTTGAAGGTTTTAATGGCAGATAAAAATATATGAAATCACTGGGATCATTACCAACTTATATATGCAGGGAGTACACTCCATGCAAGAGTAATTTTTTGGTATTTAAGCCTAAAAAATGTGGAAGAGAAATAAAGGGAAATGGAAGATTTAGAGAAAAAAACTGTGAATGAAAACTTAAAGAGGTCTGTAAGAGCTTTTGATTAGATAATTGAGTTTCCTGATTATCCAATGAGGAAAGAAGATAACTTTGGCTAAAAGCTCAAATTTTTTTTAGTGGTAAAGTGAAATCTGTAATGTGACAAATGTCAAATGAAAAATAAAATGATGGTAGGAACAGAAATCATGTCTGGCAGAGCAATGAATGTTAAGAATAAATTTGAATATACTAGTAATTAATTCTTGTAATGGGGAGGCTGTTCATGTAGTAATGTTGAAGGAGAAAAGACAGAAGTATGACACTAATATTTCTGTTCTGCATTTGAAAAGAAACAGAACAAGATAATAGTAAGAGAAAAGTAAGCCTGTAACCAGTTTGCTAAGCAGTATTCAGTGACAGAGAAAGTAGGAAAAAATCATTAGTTCTGAATATCTTGAATGCTAAAGTTCTGGGTTATTTTGCAGGGGGATCTTTAGTCCTGGGGAATAAACTTTTTATTATACTTTGAATACCAACACGAATCCAAACTGTGCAGGGAGTCAGGGAGGGTAAGGGGGAGAACCCACTGGACTACAGAAAGCTTCTGTTAATCCCCCAGAAACTAAATGGAAAAATTAATATGATATTGCCCCAACTGGAGGTATTCAAGGACAGTGATATAATTAATGTGTGCTGTAAGAATTAAGTTCATTTGTAGGAAATAAGTTCATTTAAAAAAGCTCCACATGGTTGATGCCTGTTTACAAGGGTGTTTTTATGCATGCAGATCATCTTCTGGCGTATGTTAGAGGTTGAGGAGGTGAAAAGAACAATAGTCACCTATGATAAGTGATGATTACCTGTTCTGAGCTTTTTGTGGTCTAAAGGTTTTCTGCTTACCTCAGATTTTAGAGAGCTACTCACATAAAAGCACAACAAAATTCGGTTCTTTTCTTGTCCTGGCCAGGATATGATCTGCAGCATAGATAGAGAGAGCATCACACACTCAGTGACAGATGCTTTCCAGCTCCATAAAGCCTCATCTTAGTACCCTTGCAGGTTTCCAGCAGGTGCTGCTCGGGGTGATGTCTGGGTGACTTGAGATGTCCTGCCACCTGCGTGAGAGTTGGCATCAGTTCTGCCTTTCAGAAGCCTCCTTGATGAGAAGCCAATCAAATGTGCAGTGTGCAGTATACTGCAGTGTGAAATCCTCCACGCAAAGTCCCTGGGGAAGTTTTCAGGACCACTCTCTAGAATTACTGGGTTTGGTCAGTCTGGGTTGGGTTCTTTGTTTCCTTTTTCCATTTCTGCTCAACAGTATGAATATCTGGGCAAACTGTTATTGGCATACTGTACTGAGATGCAGCTGGACTATAAATAAATAAATACTAAACCCCTTGTTTACACACACAATGAAATTGTGGGAGTTTCAACTACTCCACCTGATAGGCCAGCATGAATCAGCCCATTATGATGTAAAAGACAGACATTTTAGGTGGCAGTGATATTTTGTAGCCTCATACTTTAAAACTTCAGAGGTGACACAGAGAGAATACTATCATCATTTAAAAATTAAAAAAAATCTGTCCAAGAACTTGTGGTCTATGTCAATGCCAATTACACTCTGGGCATAACTATATGCACAAGATTTATCACAGCCAGAAACTTCAGCCAAAAGTTCTTTCCAAAACTGTGGATAATGCAATTTCTGCCAAGTATAAGTAAAGACTTTGAAAACACAAACTGCTACAAGGCAGTTATCCTGCAACCACAGTCCTCTTAGTTAAGAGGTTTGTATTTGTTGGTTGCAACATTTAGAATGTAGACAGGGCTGCTCTTAAGGCTCATGTATTTTTCAAGAAGTTATTTGCTATCATGTGCTACAAAGTCAAAGCATCTCAGAAAAAGCATCTGTAGTTGAAAATCCACTTAAGAATAACACAGGCTTTACTGACAGCCAAAGGTTTCTGACATTGATGCACTCAAGATTGCATTCACATTTTTTAATGGGAGCAAGGAAAGGTTGCCTCTATTCCCTGTGGCTAAGTGCTGTTTCAGCCTGCAGCCGTACTGAATGCAAGCATCCTTCGGTCTGGTTCAGCATCAAACTCTTGGTAAACAATCCTGACTAAGTATTACAGAAACAATTCTGTATCTAATGGTACTACAGTCTACTCTGAAATGCATTTACAGCTCCAAGTTGCAAAGATGTCTAATGTTCAAAGTAGAAGGAAGAAAGTCTCCTCTCCAGTTTGTGCTGTGAGGTCCAACTTACACCTGTAGCTCCTAGCTCTGATATCATAATAAGACAATATTATGATATCAGAATCAAGAAGTATCAAATTCAAATTCTGTTCTCTGCCTATCTGCCAAGTCCACAAAGATGAGTAGATATTATTGGCAACAAAATTTAATCCATCACTTATTCAAAAAACATACATCCATTTACGTAGTCCAAAAGCATCGCATCAGAATGTTTTGTTTTAAACTACCTTTTACTAGAGTTTTTGAACTCTTACCATGAGTACGGATATCAGCAGTAGTAGCACCTTATAATATTTTTGAAGTACAAGTGTGTTCGATAATTTTCCATATTGTCTTGATTTTTTTCTACTGAATTTCAACAGCCTCACTCTAGTAAGGCTCACAGACTTATAAATTTGACTTTCATTATTCCAACTTCAGTTTTCTAGATCTCAAATTTCCAGTGAAGATATTACAATAAGAAAACTGTAGATAATAAGTAGTTATTCCTTTACACAAGCAAATTCTATTCCTTGTATCAGGATTGGCTTAGCTTTCCCATCTATTACCTCTATATCAAAAAAAAGTTAGTTTTCTTTTTTTTTTTTTTTCAGGCGGTTCACCAAGACTAATCCCCTTTACAAACACTGCTGGTTTTATTTTCCTCATCAAGAAATTCCAACTCCATTCTAGTTGCTTTGATTTTGCAGACTGGATTCTATTATGTGCCATCATATACGTGTCATCGTGTCCTGTCCACCACTAGAAATTTTACCTCCTTCCCTTTAACATTCTGAGTTTTCTTATAACTTTCACATTGAACTTCTCCTTTTCAAAGTCTCTACATTTGTCTATGTCAGTAATCATAGAATAAAGTCAGAAAATTTTGGGATGAGCCAAAAATAGAGGAGAGCATGAGCTTATTTGTCTCCCCTACTTGCTACCAGTGGCTTCTCTGCTAGATATGAAGATGACATTAGAAAATGAGTATTTCACCCTATGGTTACTCGTTTCTGGACCCCAGGAAGGAAACACAGAAAAGGAGCACAGTGATATGGGTTGGGAAATGGGGCCTGGTCAGGGTTCCTCTCTGAAGAGCCTCTTGTTACCCCTGGGTCAGCACTCTGGTGTCAGGGACCACACAAGGAAATTTATAGATCACCTGCAATGAATTCCTGGAACCTAGCGCCAAAAAAATACAAAAAAATTGACAGAAACAGTAACATATGACAAGGAGTAACTGGAACCTTTGAGCTGATAAAAGAGAAAGCCAACCATTTCCTACCTGGATTTAGAAACATTTCTTAAGGACTTATTCTCTTTGTAACCTGACTTTGTGAGAAAACTACCCCTAAATACTGCAGAGATGGCAATGTTGTCAGAAACAGAATACCTTCAGTAAAGATTTTTTCAGTTTCCCGCAAATTGTGGTCCTTATATGCAGAAAACATATATATTTTCTACAAGCAAGCCTGCTTTCTCTCCACAATTACACCCTTTTCACTGCCAAGGAGAAAATTAGGCTGCTAACAGTCTGACTGGGGAGACCACAGAGCTTTTTGACTGTCATCTTCCTATTTCCTCTGATCAGATTTGGCAGCTGGGGGATGAATTGCATTAAACTTTGCCTGTATCTGCTGACCCAAAGGTTTTACTAAGAGAGAGCAACTTCATCAGAATATATAAAGAGTGACTGACATAGACAACCACCCCAGGTTTGACTGAAGGTTCTGTTAGTGAGATTCATGGCTACAAAGGGAGTGATGAACAGCATTTTTCATTGAGCATCCAGAACCACTAACATAATCCCACTCTAACCTCTGCTTGCTTATGGGTGCTAAATTTGCTACATTTGCAAAATCCTCCTAGCTGCGTATTCAAATACTTCTTACCAAGATCTGATCCAATTTAAAGCACACTGCAGCCACCTCCACAATATTCAGCCCCCACCTGAGATAAGAGGGCTCTCTGTGCCCTCTTGCTGGGGCCAGAAGGCTCTTTGGGACCTTGTCTGCAGCCTCCAACTTGTCCTCACCAATTCCAGTAGCACTGTATCCTTTTTTAGCCATCCTAAGGGTACAAAATGTTACCTAAAGGACCCCTAAGTGTACTTGATGTAAGGAAAAGAGAAGAGCATCTGTTACCAAGGAGAATTTTGGCTTTTTCTGTGTCTCCTGCTGTGTCAATATAGATAATGACAACAGGAGTCACAGGCCACAAAGTTGATGATGCTCAGCAGCATCCAGCCCCTCAAAACCTCAGGAATACAAACTGCTGATACAGACAGAGGTGCAGCACCAGCAGAACCATGGATTATCCCATATACTCCAGTCAGGATTTCATTATAATCCAACAGGAGGTGATGCCCTCACTGCCACACACAGAATTCGTGACTGTCCAAAGGCAGGAAGGCCCAGAGCAGCTCCTTTTTGTGAGCCATGCCTCACTTATGTTTTTGCTCACTTCAAAAAAGAAGTTTTGGAAATTGTCAAATTCTTAAAACAGACTAGATAGTCTACTTAAGGCAAATCCACTTAACAGTCAGTGTGATGCCCCCTTTCTTATCTTCTCTCTTTGTACATGCAATGTCCCCTTCCCAACCTTCCAACTCACTGCTGCATTTGGGCTTCATTTAGCCCAATGCTTGAAGACTTGCTGCTAAAATGATCTTTTCTTTGTTGGGTTCTCCTGTATATCAAAATAAGAATATTGTCCCTGTCATTAGGGCCTTCCTTTGTTTATTTTTTACCCTATATTGCCAACTTGGGATCTCCTTTCTGTTACCCAAATTACCTTCCTTCCCAGTGTCCTTTCTGCAGAGGGGATGATAGAGTCTGAATTTTAAAATGTGCCTTAGTGTTCCCCTTTACTGGGACCATGTGAGCTTATGATGCCTAAACACATAAAAAGTTGTGGCTGTAGAAGAGAACACTAAGAATGTTTAAGAAACAGGTGCTGATCATTCCTCAGGAAATCCATACCCCAGTGTATTAGATCTCCAGCCTCATCGTTGTTTGGAGAGTCGTGCTCTGAAAGATACAAAGAGCAGTAAATCCTGCTACTTTCTAATAGTGCCAATCCCCTTTACCAAAAAATACTCTTCAAAGTTAAACCACTCGTATGACCATCTCATTTCCTTCCCACCTTGAAAAAATATGTTCTGAAGTCAAAATAAGAAGTTACTAGATTGTAGAATCCACCTGCATACTCAAAAATCCAAAAAATTGTGGTGTGACATAAGCATGAACTATAAAATGCTGTTGAAAGGTATTTAAAAATACGGATATTTATCTGTTACATACCGTAATGCATGGTCCACTCTCAGATTAACAAATATCAAGTAACCACAACTTTATGAACACCCTGGAGAAGTAACTACTTACATTAAGCAAAATTGGTTGGCAAAAAACTTCTTAGAGTTAAGACCAGCCTTAAAATTAAACTTGTTAGTTTCTATTAACCTGTCTACCAGTGTCTTTCGGTAAAAAAAAATGAAAAAAAAAAATTTGTAACAGTAATAGAGTTTCTATTGAAATTTTATTTTCCTATGAGGAAATTTAATGGTTGTCATGTTCCATAGTAAAAAANAAAAAAAAAAAAAAAAAAAAAAAAAAAAAATAATTGCAACTGCCTGCTTCGGGTTGTTTTGTTTTCAGACTTTGCAGTGTTTTGGCTTCTAAAAAGATGTAGAATTTCCAGACTATATAGTTTTGGATGCTAATTGTGCTTTGTCCCACATGCTTGTAATCTGAACACATTTGAGATAATTTCTCTGGAAACAAGGATTCACTCTTAGTTTTCAGGCTATGGTGTGCTGTCCATTCTTGAAAGAGAATTCCCCAGTGTAACTGGTGAGGTTAAAATGATTTAGGGCCTTTTTTGCCAGAGAAGAAATTCCATTTTCTGTCTAGTTTAACATTCTAATAATTATCTTTGGGGGCTTGATTCAGGCTTGCTGAAGTCCATAAGACTCTTTCCTCTGCTCACAGAGCCAGTATCATCAAATTTTCATTTGGCTTTGGTCACTACTGCCTGATTTTCAATATACTTTCTTTATCATTATACTCACAGCTAATTTTATTTAGATCAGAACTGTTGATACTGGGATTATTTAGAACTTTATTAACCTGCACAGCCATTTCTCTCCATAATTAATGCAGTACATCTGGGAGGTGTTCCAGACAGACCCATGTGAAGGCAGTCTAGTCCATGCTCAAATAGGTACCTTGCCATTTTACAAGAAGAGTTTCTTTCTTTCTTGACTTTTCTATGAGGTCAATAATTTTCCATAAGTTTATGTGAGGAAAAAATTTGTTGAAACAATATCCAGGGCCTCTTTTTAACAATAATTTTCCTTTGCTATATCTTGCCAAGATTATTTAAGCCTCCCAGTGCATATTTATAGGAAACCTGGACAATGATGGAAGGAGGATTCATTTCTTTGAGATCTCGTTCAAGAGTCTCAGTATTTCATTGCTCTATTAAAAAGGAGATTTTTTTACCCTGCTGTAGCTTTCAGATTCCTGGGACAAATGAGTTTTCACAGGTTACTCCAAGGTCCATAGTCCACATATTTACATCCAACAGGAAGTCATAGTGCATGCCTTTACAGTGGTGAATCTACTCCAGACCCTCTGTCACTTGTTGGCCCTTCACCTGAGCCCTGCCAGGCTCTGGCAGAGCTTTGTGCTCCCTCTACCAGGGATAAGATTTCAAACCACTGCTGTAAAGCAAATGCAGAGCTCTTCCACGGGAGGCTTGGCTAATGTTGCCTTCAGATGGAACGACGAGAATGTTTACTGAAGGCTATGACATGGCTTTGACTCACCTTTGCTTTCAAGTTTGTCCAGCTTTAAGTGTAGTGGATTTCACTGACAGTTAATTTCCTTTGTTGCTTGTTAACTGCTAAAGTACGGAACAAAGAAAGGAAAAGACATACAAAAGTCAAGACTAATCATTTTGTCAGTTTTCTAGGCAGAAAGATCTGAACAGTCATCAAGAGGGGGCTACAAACCTATTTGCAGGATTTTGGCATATGATCAAAGCATTTCTGCTCATTTTAACACCAGTAACAGAGCAAAATATACCCAGGGATATGTCCTGGGATACTGAAAGAATCTCACCCTCCCCAGTGCGGGTACACATCTTCTGTACAGTGACATGCTCCATCGTGTTTTGCAGCTAAATAACAAATTACAGGCGCTGAAATTGGCTCAAGCAAGAGAGTAAGCTTGGTGGAGCAGTGGGAGAGAGGTTGGTGTCAGAGAGAACTGAATGCTGAATCTTGGAAACTGAGAATCAGTATTTTTGAGCAGAATACCTCCTCAGATGAGTAAGTCCTGCTCCTACTCAAAATTCACTCAGGAAAAGCTGTGGAGAGGCCTTCACTGGCATGACACTTCACATCGGCTGTGCTCCTTTTGGGATTTCCCAGCAGAGGTCCATCTCATCAGGGAGATGCCAATACAGGCATCATTCTTCATTTCCTGCAAAGAAACTTACAAGAGGTGAAGCTTTGAGAACAGTCCTCTCCCTTTTCCAAACTGCATTCCCATCAGAAAACTTGGAGAAGTTACGATAGGAAAAATTGGGGTTTTTTTTCTTTAGTTGTATTTTCTCAAACTGTTCTGAAGGGTTTATAAACCAGGGCATGCAGTTTTGCAATGGATAATCTGCATACTTACTCGTTCCCTGACTACAGGCCAGAGGCTTCTCTGTGACAACATTTGAGTTCTGACTGGGCACCAGGTCTGAAAAATATATGTACGCATTGTCACTGCACATCTGGAATTTAGAACTGCTAATGGATATGCTGTGATAGAAAAGAAAAGTGTCTGGCCAATAAACTTGGTTTATATATTTATTTTAAAAAGCATTACCACATTTCTGGCTGGTAGCCTTTCATCCTCTAGACTTTACACCAGTGCATCTGGAATGCTAAACAGCTCTTTCAGGGATGCAGCCATATCCCAAAAAGTACCTTTTTTAATTTGAAATAACTTTAAAAACTAATTAAAAAGGAGGAAGGCCTACATACCTAGCCTTGTATATCAGCTCCTACAATCTCAGAAACCACAGGTGAAAATTCTCTCTCAAACTCTCTGTCAACCTACTTTATTTTCCAGGGTGCCGCTATGAACATGTGCAGCTGTCCTTGAATAATATATTTTGACCTCATTACATGTGCAACTCAAAAGAGCAATTGTGAGCAGCTGTCTCCCAGGACTAGCAGTGGAAGCCTGAGCATTTTGAGTTCCTACATGTCACTTTGACCCCCTTGTCACCATGGTCACTGAACCTGCAAGCAGAGCTCAGCTCACCCTCTGTAGGGGCAGGGATGCCACGTTTGTCAACTCAGTCTCCCTCAAGTGCTGGGAAACAGCAGCAAAAGAAAGCGTCAGAAACCAGCAAAGAGGGAAAACTGACATACCACTGCCTCTCCAGGCATGCTCAATAGGCAGCCACCAGAAAAACACATTCCACCATGATGCGTGAAATGTATTTAGGCCAAGTGAAAGTCAAGTCTTGTTTACAGGTTACCTATACAGCTCTGAAGCTCTGGCAGGGACAGTGTTTCACGTTTTGATGCAGAAGCAATGTGAAAAGCTTCCCCACATAGAGGTTGTCTTTCATCTTACTGATGTTTGCTTCTGTAAATCTCATACCTCTACACTGTGCACTCTGTGCACAGAGTCTTTTTCAGGCAGGAACCAACTCCAAGGTGATGGCAGTGCCACGTATGTTTAAGTGAGGATTTGTAGGGCTGGAGTACAGAAAGCCTGGAGAACCAGCTACACATTTTCACTTTCTTCACTTGAGATTGAGAATTAGGCTCAAACTGGGGAACTAGGTGTAAAAGATCAGCCTCTTATGATCAGGCCACCCAGATGGCTTAATGGCAGCTGTTTTGATGTCCGCATGATGGCATTGCAGGTACATGGAGGATAGAAGGGAAAAACATTTCATGATTCCCCCTTCCCATCCATTTTCCACCCAAGCTCCCATGATTGGCTTCATTAACAAAACCAGAACCAGCCCAGTCAGTGCTTTATAAAGCTTTATTGCAAGATGTGTTTACACAATGCTGTAGAGGTGAGCTTTTAAACTACTTATATCAAGAAATCTTGGACACTGGTCTGCGGTCAGTTTCCCATTTTGACCCTGCATGGCACAGAAAAAAACCAAAACAAATAGGGTGTGATTGGATCTTTCCAGACAGTAAAGTGGGAAGAGTGGGGGGAGAAGAGGCAGATAAAATCCCCCCAAGTTTGTACTAAACGTGACACAGCTTCTGAAGGATCAATACAAATGGAAGGTGAGCTTTGTGTGTAATAAAATCTTAAAAGAGTAATTCAAGTTCTTTATGAAATAAAACAGAAACAAAAATGCATTTTCTTGGACAATTAAATTTAACATAGGATGAATTCACCAAAAATGAGAAAACAACAAACAAAACCAAAAACTCAATCAAAAGGACTTGTAGATAATATCTCTGACCATGCATGGCTTGTTTTTTAAATTACAATTCATAGAATAACACTGCTGGAGAGCCTATTTTACACTATGCTACACAGAACATAGAAAAACATGAGTAGGGACATTTACACAATTTTACAGTATTTCTCCTTTGTCTAAGAAACACGCCCTCTTCTACTTTACATTTTTTTACAATTCCCAGCTCACAAAAAAGGACACTATATGCGCAAAGACAGTCTTTAAAAAGGAGAAATGCATCCAATGCTACAAATAAACGTTTTCTTTCACAGAAGTCTCTGTATTAGATAGTGATTAAACAAAATATATCTTTATCTGCCACTCAATGTGAAATGGACTAATTAGAATTTTCTTTTTATTTTTTAGCATAAGCATCAAACTATACATCTCTGAAATTCCTTGCTATGTAGCTATTAAACTGCTTGCCAAAAACTTCTTGGGGTCACATCTGAAATGCCAATTGAGCTAGTTGCTGCCCCAGTTGAAGCAAAGGAAGGTGGGCCTTACATGCTGTTCATGCTTGTGAATGGTTTTCAATGGTTGCCTACAACCAAACACTTTCTCATTCAAAAACACTCCAGTTTATTTTCTCTCAGAGGCTGTAAGTACCTGGCAGTTTTTCCTCCAGAAAAACATCAACAATTGTATCCCTTTCAGCTTAAACAAGTGTTTCTTGTGTCCTGCTGCTGCAAGCACAGAGCCACCATCCGACTGTGTCCCAGGGTCAGGCTGGCACCAGCGCACACTCAGCTCGCCTCAAAGGTAACGGGAGGATTGGAACATGTGCACTGAAGCTACAGGAGTGAAAAGGGGAGGGGAACATCCTCCTGCTTTTGCCTAACACTGTGTTCCCGTGCATCCTTTGGATAGAGGCAGGCAGTGCATGCACCTGTCCATGAGCTGCAGTGAAAGGATGAAGGATGTGAAACTGGTGGGCTGGCACCTTGTTCCCAGCTCTTCTCTGTGAAATCAAAGCACTGCAATAACCACTGCTGCACAGTGAAGCTGAACACAGACTACTGCCATCAGCCACACAGCTTCCAGGAGCATTTTGGACAGCCACTTGCTGTGGTCCCCAGGGAGGCTGCTGCAGGGCAGATGGCTGACAAAAGGAACCATTTCTGCACCTACAATGGCATTGTCCCTCGGGGTTGCAGTGGTTGTTGAAGTCCTCAAATGTAACTTCTCAACAGCTTTTAGTGCTGGCCAGGGTACACTTAGAGCACAGCACATCAGGGATTTAAGCTGCCGTCCTGCAGAAACTTACAGGAGGCCCTTGCTGTTCACTCACATCAAGACTGACTCAAAATTTCTGTTAAATTGGGACAATAACTCATATCTTGATATTCACATGGGATTATTTATTACACTAAAGCCAAAGTCTCGTCTATCTACAAAACTGATGCCTTATTTTGCTGACAGAATCAACCACTGCAGAGATTCACTAAAAAAGGGTGTCAAAAGAGAAAAAGAAATGTATTTTTAAAACCGTGTTTGAAGCTGCTTCCAGTATTTAAGGGAGAAAGAAAGACTCTCATTAAACCACCATTTTTTGTCTGTTGATTTTGGATTACGGACAAGGAGCTATCAAACAGAAAGGTCATACGTAGCAGCCAAGGGGCTATAAAACATCTGGAATCCATGAGCCTGGTGCCTGGCCTGACTGAAAGGTGAAGAGTGATGAATCTAACTTTTGTGAGGGATCTTTTACTCTCGAGTGTGGCACGCAAGCATTCCCTGGGGGTTTCTTCACTGAAGTCACGCAGCTGAGCATTAATGCTACTGAGCAATTAATGCTACTGAGCATTATCTCTGCTAGGGAGTGAGATTATAGAAAGTATTTGCATGCAGTCTGCTTTTAAACATCAAGTGAGATGAAAGAATATTAAGATAGCTTCTCTTTGGAGGTTATTTCATGTGCTGAAGTTTACCTCAGCATCCAGATCAGGAAGACATTATGGTATCAGTCAAACAGACACAGCGCTCTGGGCACTGCATTTGCAGCTGACTGTATCTATCATAGGAAAGGGAAGAGAGGTAGTTATTATGGCTGAAAGTGCCTAAAAACAGCCTTCATGGATCTCTGAGTGAGAAACAGGAACATGTGTTACTACACTGTGTATCCAAGACTTTTATATTTGTAAGAACCCAATCCATATCTCACACAAAACTTGTCTTAAAACAAGTGTTATATCCTTATGGTGGGCTTTTCCAACGATGGAAGGGCAGGCAGCAGCTCAAATCCTGAAGGGTACAACATCAGTAGACAGAGAGAGGCATACAGATAGAATAAATTCCTTCACTTCATCTGGAATCCACTAGTTAGATGAATGGGAACAAATGTTATCCCCACAGTCAGGACATGCTGGCAGACTCTGGAGGAAATACTGCCACCTTACAGATTACACAGTCATTTTTATCAGGAACCAAAATGGAAATCTCTCCTGTAGTTACTGTGCTACACTATGTCTGATGGCCTTGTTGCAATAAACGCTGAGGACAGTGGAATTTATCTGACTGTGCACTAGTGCATAAACAAGACCAAGTTATTCTTCAGAAAAGTTGCTATCAGTTTTACAGATAGAGAGCACATACAGAAAAACAAATGCCATGGAAGAACAAAAAAAGAAGAATCCGCTTCACATGTAAGACACTTACATCCAGAGAATCTGAAAGAAACCACCTTTTTTTTTTTTCCACTGAACATACTCCAACCTATATTATTTCCCATACTTCATCTTCTCCTTTATAAGGAACATATAAAGTTTTGCACAATTTTTGCACAATTTGGAAAATACATATGCCCAACTATTAGTAAGTCTTCAGCTATGTTATGTTTCAGAGACAGAGGCTCTACTATGCTTAAATGAAACACAAATTTGTTCCCTGTTAGAAAGTGGCCACAAACAGCAAAGTGGTCACCAATTTTGCACATTCAGCATGTTTTAGTTAAAATTAAATGTAATTAAAATTTAATTAAAATATTAATTTTAAAGACTTTTGTGATTTCTCCCCTCCAATTAAATATAGGATCTCTGACAGCATAAATGTACTTCGTTGCATTTTTGCTTTTTTTTATCACTTAGCAAGTAGCACAGTTCAACATGACCATTACATTCAGGGTGTCTTCCCCTTGTTTCAGACTTCAAACACCTCCACGAACCCCCATTACCTTCAGTTCTTTGTTCTAAGCATCCTTAAGCAAGATTTTAAAAGTCCGTAGCAGCGAGCAGCACATAAAGATCCACTTTAAGATCCAGATGCTCATAGGTCTTGCCTATTTTACAGTGAAATTAGTTATATGCCACTTCTGTATCCTAACCACTTCTTCCTTTCCATAGCCTTCAAATACACAACATATTGCATTGATTACCCAACTACTGCCTTCTGTCTACTTGTAAAATCGTCTTTTTAACAAATTGAGGGGAAAACTACATCAAACTCGATGCTGTTCTTAAGAACCATTGCTCATTAGTGACTTTTTATTCCATGGGAGAACCAAGGCATCGGCAGATAAAGAATGAAATGGTACAATCAAGAGGGTTGACAGCATAGGTAGGATTGTTCAGCCACAGGTCTCACTGCAGTGTTGTCAGCTACCTGTTTCTGTCATCAC
Source organism: Cyanoderma ruficeps (assembly GCA_008694505.1). NCBI lineage: Eukaryota > Metazoa > Chordata > Aves > Passeriformes > Timaliidae > Cyanoderma > Cyanoderma ruficeps. The sequence goes on from VZDJ01007755.1 coordinate 35,777,800, forward strand.
CTGGTTGCTGTGCTCAATGCAATGTGATGGACGACCATGGTTTCAAAGGTTTATTGTGTTTGGTTGAACTCTCTTGAACAATCTTCAGTGATTATCCTGTCCTTAAAGAGAGCAGATTAGAATAACTTGAAGTACCTGACCTGGCCTGGGTGCCAGAAGAAACATAGCTATGGCATTAGGACCCCAGCACAGACTATTATTTAACTCTATTTTCCAAGTGTGTTTTGCAGCCAAAATCGAACCCTGTTACCATGACTAAACTGCTGCATTTCCTCAGTTAACCAGCTTGAAGAAAGTCTCAGCTGTTACTGCTTTGTAGACATACCCTTAATCTTAGAGGCTAAGGCAATGGAAAGAGACAATCTTGTGCATCCTTGAGAATCTATTGGCCATATACAGACTTTGGCTTAAGAAGTTCCCCTTTATATTAATGCTGTTTGCAGTTCTCTTCAAAATACTTCAGCACTGTCTGGGGTGACTGTTCAATTCATCTTCCCTGCTGTATATGTCCTCCACTTAAAGGCAGATGAGTTGACTAAAGGTTCTTCAAACATGCTGAGGCCAGTTATAAAAGTCAGTTATAAAACTGTGAGATAAGGGCAAATATATTGGAGTTGTTTACTGTAGTACCCACTCCACTTGTATCAAGGATAATCACAAAAAACCAGTAAAGAACAGCAAAAACACAGCAGGCTTTTTAGCAGGGCTATTTCATATTCAGATTCATTAAATTGAAATAAAATCATCACCACCACATTATCTTGCAGCAGAGAAAAGCAGCATGAAGGGCACAGGCAAGTGAACAAAACTTCTTGATCTTAGCATCCAAATGCATTTATCGAATGTGTAAAATTGTTGACGTAGATCTCCTTGAAACTGTACAAATGCAGAGTACAACCACAGCTCAGCCAGAAGGAGGAATCGTGTTCTCTCCTCTGTGTGCATGCTGCTATGTACAGTATGAGTGTGCATTCATGCACATGAATTCAGGATCCTAAACTCTCCACTTGTATTGCAGGCCATGGCCTGTCCCACAGGGTGAATCACACTGAGCAACACTGAATTCCTGCAAAAAAGACATTCTTTTCCTTCTGTCCAGGTGGAACAGTAAGGCCCCACAGTGAAAATCATGGTCCAGCTGGCTTCAGCAAAAGCATGATTTCACACCGTGACTGCATATGTACAGATACATGCACACATGTCCACACATTCATTCTGTACATATACAAAGGTACACATTTTTACATTCTTTGGTGGCAAAATAATAAAAAACCCAACAAACCACAGGGTTGCACAGACTGTGCATCTTTGCTTAATGAATCCGCTTGAGGAGAATTTGGGTTGCTGTAACAGGAGTTATTTTGCCTCTTTAAGGACTGTTCCTTGCATTGACAGAACGCCATACATTTACAATGACTAAAACAGGGCACAAGGAAAGCCAACGTAAACACAACTCACGTAATGACAGATAACTCAGAGAGCCCCCTCCTACCCACATCAACACACCATGAGAAGAAGAGGAAGCCATGTGCTTTCACTTAAGAACACTCAAGTGCTTCCTCAGTTACCGTCTGGATGTCCTGCTGAGCTGTGGCACACCCTTCTTCTGCCCTGGATGTGGGGTTTTGCTTTTTGTTGCTTATTAAAATTGAACTAACAGAGGATAGGATGTTGAGAGCAGCAGAGGAGGCTGGCAGTTCAATGCCACGCTGAAGGGTTGTCAGCCTGTGTGCTTCAGATGAACGGCTCTTCTTGTGGCCACCTCTGCGATGTCAAACCTGCATCTCAGAAGTGCTGATGAGGCCCAGTGCTTTGGCTTCTTCTGGTGTTAGCCCACTCTTTAGTGTCCTTCTCACTGCACAGTCGTGAATTCCAAAAGCAGATAAAACCAAAAAAACCCAAACAAAACAAAACAAAACAAAGAGAAATGCAAACAATTAGAATCAGTAACTACACAAGACTTTCGTCTGCAAAAACCCCTGTTAACATGCAAGCTCAATCAAATCAAAAGTTGCTGTCTATTTAGGGCCTAAAGTTCAGAAACACTGAGTAATGCCCTATGGCAAATTCACGGGAGCATCAACAGCAACTCCGAACTGTCAGGCAAAAACACATTTGTCATTTTGACATTTGGTCAACAAAGTTTTAAGGAAAAATACCCCAGCTTTTTAAGACTTTTTTCTCTGAAATTGTATCAGTTGATTTTCAGTCCATAGAAAGTATCATCTGCTTTATTATTTCATAATGTCATAAGAATTTTTTAAAACAGCTTTAGGATCTCTATAGGAATCTAATGAATTTATAATTATTAAATCCTTCAAGACTCTCTAAATGTGTAAAACCCTCTCCCTCAAATTTAAAAGACGACAAACATGACTATAGTTGATGAAAATCATTAAAACTACTGTTTTCATACATGCTCCCTTTTCTTTTGTAATGTTCCCCCTCCTAGTGCCATTTGTGTCACCTTTGCTATTGCTAGTCTGCAGCATTTCAGCTGAATTGAAATGATAAATCTAAGCAAAAATATTGTTTCTTAATTTTCCAGAGCATGTTCTGAACACTAGCCCTGACAAGAGTTTTAAAATTTGTCATTGCTTTTTTTATTCAGAGTGTGTGACTGCACACACTGAGCATCAGTGTCCTCCTAGTTTTACTGGTGCTATGATTTTCAGGTGGATGGGCTTTAATTCAAGACACAAGTGGGGTGTTCACACTTCAATGTTCCTCAAGTACAAAATGCATACCAAGAAGTTCAAGCTGCATGCAAAGCATAATCAGTGACTTAATACTGAACAAAATATATTTGGAGCCTTGAAACAGTGAACTCTAGAGGAAACTTCTCTTAGAGAAACCAATTGCAAAGAGTTGTCAAGGAGTTTTTGCATCATTCAGCACAATTAGGATCTCTCATTTACTGAGATATTCAGTCCATGTAACTGAAACTGGGTGGTCACACTCAAGGGTCGAGCAGGAGTGAGAGACGGGAATGGATTGGCATAGAAAACAAGGGGATAAGATAAAGGAAGAATATGGTGTATCTGAACGTTTGATACCATGCAGGTTGAATGAATGGGATCTATGTTTTATTGTCAAACCACTTTCATCAGTTACTGAGGTTAATCAAATGAGCTGGGAATGTCACATTTCTAGTTCTTCCATTATCAAACCCTTACTTGAAAACTTTTTTTCAAAGCTGACTTCTTTCTCCTAGATTATTTGTATTATTAAACACCACCAGAAGTCTGCATAAAAACCTTTTAGGATACCCAGTTTTTCCTACAATACTGATCAGCAACATTTTCCAAGTTTACCAATACTGAGCTTAAGGCACTGCAAGGTTAAATGACCTTAGCTGACAAAGCTAAGCTTAAGAAAGACCAAAAAATATAACCAGAAGAGAAGTAAATTTCAGAAAATGCTCTCATCTCCTTGGGGAAGAATACCCAACAGGACTTTTGAGTCAGTTCTCATCACTGGCACTCTTTCTGGCTCCTCAGATTTGATATCCATAATGTCCATGGTGACAAGTGTTAATTTCTAGACATACGCTGTGGAATATCTTAGGATCTTATGGTCTCAGTGAATCACCCAATACTTACTTCTGTATCAAAATGAACTGTATCAGGAGTGGAAGAAAAAATCCAAGAAAGCTGCAGTAGAAACATTCTGTCATATTAAACCCGAAGATTTCCCTGTGTATTTCACCTGCTTAGCTGCCTGCTCTGCCTCTCTCCTGAATGCTTTTTTCTTTACCCTTCCTAATATCAACATCCCAAACATGGACCATAGCTTGTTTGGCCACCAGACAATAGTATCATGCCAAAAAATACAGGGGACCAAACTTTCCCATGGTGACTGTCTAGATGATGTTACATCTTCCCACTGATGCAAAAGTGAACTGGAAAACCACATGTGGCATGAATTTCCACGTTTTAGACGCTTCTGTGGAAGTGTTAAACCAAATGCATTCAGGACTGCTCTCACACATATTCCCCCCACTCTGTCAGACCACACTCGCTCACATTTTCAAACTGAGCACAGTAACTACTGTAAAACAAAACTATATTTTCTTGTCAGACAGGAAGAGAACAAATTGTTATTCCTGTTTGTAAACATTTCACAGGAACTGATGTACTTTGCTAACACTGGTTAGGTATTGGACTAAGCTAAATTCAGCTCTTATTTCTATCTAAGATAAATCTAGAACAACCTTCTTTGGGTCAGTACAATTGCTACTGCACAAATTATTGAGCTGAGACTCTGTCTAACAGCTGAAAGGAAAATGAGTGCCTCTGTAGCTTCTACCAAGCAGAACATAGTTGTTTAAATTCCTCCATCAGCCTGAATAAGAGAATTACTAGTTTACCAGGAAAAGTCAAATTGATCTACAATAGCATATAGGTTTGTTTGAAGAAAACTACAGGAGTTTACATTCAGAAACCATAATTGGGAGTTAAAATACTATCATAGAAACCATCTTCATGGAAAAGCAAGTAGTCTTTCTTATGTTAACCAAGGTAAGCCTCTGAATCTCCAGATGCCTACCTATCAAACATACTAAAGTATTAGATTGACATCCGTTCCTATTACCCCTTTGATGACTGAAGAAAAGAAATCCTGTATGTAGCAGGTGGTAAAGACGAATGCCCTGCTCTGGGTTTGCTGTATGATTCACACAACAAGTCTGGAGACCAACCCCACACCTGTACATTTTGTGCCACTGAAAAACAAGTAGGAATGACAATACTCAACGAATTGCTGGGATATATGCAGCTGTAATGAAACAAAACATCCCCCAGTTCTAACTTAGCTCTCCTTTAGTACAGCAAATGATACCTTGGGTGTAAAATATTACAGTGACTTAAGGTATTAAGGCCAGCAGGAAAAAACAAAAAAGAAAAAAAAGAGAAAAAAAGAGCTCCAAACAGTGCAGAACTTTTGTGGTCATAATGAGATTGTCAAGAAAATAATAAAAAAGCAAAGATGTGAAGAATATTTTCAGTGACAGAATGATTCCCATGAAAACTGATGGCAGCTGACTTGTATAAACTAAGCATGTGGGGCCAAATACTGAAATATACTGTGGCTACTGGCAAAATTAAAGCTGTCCACCATCAATAGGCCACTGGAAGGATAACAGCTGACAGAACTATGGTCCAGACTCAAATGAGGGAATTCTTAACCCTATAATGCAACAAGCCAGTCTGACACAAATGAAGCCACTTAGTGTTTGAAGTATTATGTACTTAGGGAGATGAAAGTAGTTTAAAAAAGGGTGTCTTTATATAAAAATTGTATCTAATGTGCACAAATTACAGTACATTTCCTCATCTGAAGATACAGTGGATGGGTGCAGACATACACAGTAACACAAGTTCCAGCCCTACTATTCTCTACACTGACTTGTTGAATATGGAGGCCTGTCGGTCATGAAAGCAGGAGAAAGCTGAGTTATCCACAGGAGCAAAATCTGCTGTGAGAGGTGGGTGAACCTTGACTTGACATTCTGTTACACAGATGTCCTCAGTCATTTGTCTATTTCCTCATAAAGCTTGGTAGGATTCCTCTACCTTAGGTCATGAACATGTTCCGTCATCAAAACTGAATGCAGCGAGATATTTTCCTTCCATGTTTTATAGACAATGCAAAATTACATTTCTCAACCTAGATCTTCACTCTCCCTGCTTCACTGAACTTTGTCATGTCTCTGACTGGACTAGACATAATATCTTGGCTTGTAAAACCCTTGGCCTGCTGCAGATCACATTAAACTGAGTTATGGAATGTATTTTGGAGGCAGTGACAATAAAAATAAGACTTTCAAATGACCTTTTAGGTCCTTCAAGCAATTTTTAAAACATTTGCTATAGAAACATAACATAGGGAGAAAATAACTTTTACTCTTGTCACAAGCAAAGCCTGCTGAGATCCCATAACCAAGAAACTAAATGTTGTTTTTCTGGGGTTAGAGGGTATGATATTCTTTGTTAATCATGAAATCTAGAATTCTATTTGATATCTTGGCAGAATGCAGTGTGCTTATAATGAACTCAGTGAATTTGACTCTGCCTGTTGGGTCAAAATCTACAGAGATACACAGCCCTCGCACGACGCTGGAAAAGTTTTTAAAGAAAGTAATTCCTGAAGCATAGCTTCAGAGAAGCTATGTAAGAGANTTTTTTTTTTTTTTTTAAGATTCAACAAACAGTGAAGATCAGTCTGGCCGGCGCCATTTATTCTTGCATTTGCAATGGCTTTTGGTGTGTGTCTACATTTGAATGAATCACTTGTAAGGCAGAATAGATGTGACTATTCTTCTGCTCAGGCAGTGACAGAATGATGCCATTCCTGCTACAAAGATGTGGCAGCCACAGGTCACATGTGGCAAAGATGTGGCAGCCTCGGTCCTGGCTGCAAAGGTAAAGCAGCTGCAAGGCGCTGATTTGAATGAAGAAAATTCCATGTGGCTGTAAATTACACAGTGAGGACAACAAGAAGGGCAGATTGTAAGAGACAATACAGGCCAGCTCCATCATCTCATTTCATTTAATATATCTTAAGTATTTTTCTCTTATCTATCCACATCCAGCTTGCACACTTAGTCTGTGTTCTCATGTATTTACATTTAACATATTGTCTTGGACTTTATTACAGTGAGTCCACCAATGTCAATTTGCAACTCAAAAGTTCATTCCAGACAGCCTTGCTCATATTTTCTTATTTTAATTCTTCTCATACTTTTATGCCACTGTCTGTATAAGTTATGTTTAATTATGCATATATCATTGCTTAATAGAGGTAGGCCTACATGCTTAATAGAAATACTATAACATTATGTGTAGGTGTCATGATTTTCTTACAGAGATTTGTAGGTGAATTTTTGGAGTATATCACACACTTCTCTGAAGAAGTACAGACAACTGAAATGTGGTCTTTGTCTGGGTCAGCCACATAGAAAGCTCTCAGAACCAACACATTATTATGTATTATTATTATGCAGCTTTGCTTTGGGTCCTGTCAACACTTCACAGATGGCACAAGTCTCTCCTAACAAGAAATTTAGTAGGTCACAGCCACCCCTGGGTGTAACTTATGGTGGCTGTGACATAAAGAGGAGTCTAGCAGTGGGAAAGGACAAAGGGGCATTTCATAAGGAAAGCTAAATTTGTTTTTCATCTCCAGGTGGCTTACGTTATAGGGAACAAAAATTAATGTTGCTTTAGAGAACCTGGGCTGCATGAAGAGCATAAGCATTTTCAAAGTAATATTTAACATGTAGTTGCAACTGTTAAAGTTAGCAACTTCATGCATTTCACAGATCATCATTTACACAGTCCCAAAGTAGAGCAGAAAAGAAGATTTAACTCCTTCCTTGAAAACCTTCTATGATAAAATCCCCTTTATTGAAATGAATTCCACTATGAAGAGTTACTACCAAAAGCAATCCTGCTGCCACCCCTTTCATAATTTCTCCCACTTAACTTCACCAGTCAGAAGTGATTCCACTACTAATAGGTAAAGCATCAAGGATATAAAGCTCACCAGAAACCAAGGCTGCATGACTGAGTATATAGTGAGGCATGACTGAGTCACTATACACTGTTTTCAAGACCAGACTGTGTATTGACAATGCACAGGTTGAAAAAAGACAGAATATGGGACACAAAAAAGTAAATCATCTAATGTAAGTGTTTAAGGCCTGCAGCCTTTACCTTAGATTTGGAATTTTAAAATGACCCACTAAAGAGGTTTATCAGGCTCTGAATACAGAGATGTCTCTTAGAGAGTGACTTGGCAAAGGAGTGTGACCAAGCTTGAGCACCTGGGCTCTGCAGAATGTGAATTAATTATTCCCATTAGGAATTCATGCTGGGGAATAAAGTAGTAAAAGGCATCCTCTCTGTGAGCCCATCAGATGAAAAATAACTGTGAAACAAAACAATCTTTTAAATTCACTAATCAGATGGTGTTATTCTGCCTAGAGAAAGCTATATATACATACATACATACATATATATCTGTC
>VZDJ01007755.1:35785875-35805922 GCA_008694505.1 Cyanoderma ruficeps
TCCCTCCAAACACTTCTGACACTCGTGTCCAAGCAAATCCCTGCCTTCCCAGCTCCTCCTGCTAATCTCCTTGGTGGCAGCAGAGGGCTCCCTCTGGCAGCTGTGGCAGCGCCAAGCTCTGGAAAGCCACTCAGGAGATCGTGTTTGTTTGCCGCAGTTTTACAGAAAGGCAACGTGAAACGCCGCCCTGTACCTCTCTGCTTCTGTCGTTCCCAGATGAGCTGCTTGCCAGAAGAACTCAGTGATTTTGTCAGCCAGCAACTCAGTGCTGCCGAGTTCTTACTAGAACGCTGAAAGACAGGATCTTTCAGGAAGGAGGGATGATGCAAGTAAGGAACAAATTACTGACCAGAGTAAAATTTGCAAGTTACTCTAACACCAAGAGAAAGCAAACAAAATACATATTCTATCACCTCTGGATTAAAGGTGTGCAACTCAACTATCCCTATATTTTTAAATACTTAAAACTTAGGCATCCTTCACTATCCTTGGGTATCCTTATCCTTCGCTATCCTTAGGTATTATTCATCCACAGGAATGAATCCTGTGACAAGAATTCAAAAGCCTTTACCTTTAAAACACATCAGTTAAAATGAAATCAGAGGGCAACGGAGATGAATTCACTGATGCAGTGAATGGCAAACCGACAAAAGTGAAAACAACAATTTGTATCTCCTGTAAGATGCAAACAAATGGAGTAAAATTATTTCTTCTTCCTACAGAACCACAGTTGAAAAAGTAGCAAAACTGTGTACCACAATGGTATTTATATAGAAAATGTCAATGCCATTATGCTGTGATCAGGGAACAGGAATGTTTTTTTTTCACTACATATAATACTGTTAGCACTTGCTCTTTATCAGCTGTTCATCTACCAATTTCCCCTGCATTACCTTCAGCTTGCTCTCTCCTGAAATTAAGGAAGTGCCACTTGGCTAAGAAGAGATGGCCAGAGAGATTCCAGCACTTGTAAGTCCTTGTCCAGAAGCCCATGCCAATGCTGGAGACACAGCACAAGGATAGTCTGCCTATGCTGTCAGATCCTGGGGGGAGACTGGCTTCACCTGGACAGGCACTTAGTCCCCTGAGGTGACAACTACTCTAAAACCACCTGGGACCACCCATCATAGCACAAGTTTTCTCCTTGTTCCTACACCACGGCCTTTGTGCTTGGGTTGTAATGTACACGTACATGTGAATGCCCATGTAGTGTTCATATCTCTCTTCTCCCTCTGAAGTGAAATAAACAGGGATAAAAGAGATGTAGTTTTTGAAAACGTTGTACATTTAATTCTTGGTTCCCACATCAATGCAATGACTTCTCGTCCCTTTTTCAGTTGCTGTATTACAACAATGCTCAGTTTTAAGCAAATACTGCAATCCATAAAATCTCTAATAGTGGTACAGGAATCCAACATAAAGTTAAGGAGTGTACACATTGGTGCAGGCTAGGATAATTTGTTATGTGACTGCTGTTGAAAAAAAAAAAAGTTGTTTCAATCAGAAAGTTTGAGGCTACAAGTCCAAATAGTAATAATTTTTATCAGAATAATGCTCATTTTAGAAATGACTCACAGATTCCTCTAAAACAGTGAGTGGAGAATGAATTAAAGCCTCTTTTACAACCGATTTTTTAAACTACATATTTAAACCAGCCTTTTAAAAACCCTTTTGTTTTGAAGGCTACATGATGTAGAATTGTACAGGATGATTGCAAGTTCCTTCTACAGTGCTAGGACCAGGCAAATGCTCTAGAACAAACCCGGAGGTATGAGAGGTACGGTCTGAAACTCATGGAGACTTCCAACAAAATATATAGGCACTATATATTTGAACATGCAAAAAGTAGAATGTCTACCCCTCTATGTCAAATCTTAAGGTAAAGACCTTAAAGATATCTTTAAAAAGAAAGCTATTAAAAAACCTCGTAATACAAATTGTAAAGGAGAAACTGAACACTTATAAATAAATGTGTGCCAACTTAGACATGGCACTGCTGTCAATAATCACAATTATGTATGCCATCAATTACAACAGAGAAAACTGAAAACATGGAACCAGTTATTCAGCCTCAAGAATTAAATAAATTTATTACTATCAAAACTCCTGGTAAGTCCTATGGGTTACTCAACTGATGGTTTATGGTTATGCAACAGGCAGGTATGGTGGTGCTTAGTCAAAGGTTGAACTTGATGAACTTGGAGGCCTTTTCAAACCTGAATGATTCTATGCTTCTGTGATTCTACCTCTCCTGTTTGTTCTCCTACAGCTCTTGATGTCGTCCTCTAGCATAGATGAGACAGGGGACTACATAGACCTCACCCTGATCAGATAAGTCAATCTCTAGAGTTTACTGTGGTCAACTGTATTTATTATTAATTCATAAAGCCTTATTAATAATTTAAGTTCATTGGTTTTGTTTTTATTTATTGTAGATCATGGAGTTTTACTCTCTTACTTTTGCAAAGATCTTGCCATCCTAAGGATGGAAGAATGTATTACTTAAAAGGCATCCAACATTCAAGCTATCTTGGCATCTAATGGAGATAACCTTCCAGCTGCCAGAGCTCTAAGTGCTTTATCTCACATCCTGTTTTCTTTCAATAATTACATTTTTTTAAAACCGTGTATTGGCCTTTTGAAGGTTCAGTACTTTTTGTACGGACAGACAGACTTCGATACTGAATACCATCAGTCATAGATTTACTTTTTCTAAATGCAAAAAATGGTTCCTAAATATGCATCCCTAACTAGATTGCTCTGCCCTCTAACTCCTGATAGGATCCAGCTACTCAAATCCTAAATAATTAATTGAAAATTCAAAGTAAAGTTGTTTGCCTTTAAAGCATTTTATATAGTCTTTCTTCTTGCAAAGTTTTCATTTTTTTAAAGTATAATTTCCATTAACTTCTGCTTTTAGTCAGGCTATAAATACCAGAAGAACAGTCTCCCTCCTGGTATTTTGGCACTTCTGTACATTTTCAAAGCCAGAAAAAGTAAGTGGGGAGACATGAAACTGAAAAATAATGAAAATAACAAAGAAAATTTGAAGAAAAAGTTAAATAGTGCACCCTATGAATGCTCAACAAAAAATAGGCACCTTTGGATTCAAATAGTGTCCCATGTAGTACTTTGTTAGCTTACAGCACATTTATTCCAAAGTAGCACTGCATGTGGCACTAAAACCTGTCTAAAGCTGGTCTTCATGCTTGGTCCTTTGGCAGAGCTCTTTTCTACATTTTAGCACCTGATGACACCAGACTGATTTCGATTTCACTTTTACAGTATGAAATACCTGACCCAGCACCTTCTGTAGTTAAATTTAATCCACCAGTCCTCAGTTTACTTGTCTAGGATTCAGGTAAACTTGACTTAATTCCTATCTCCACTAACATGAGTGGTGGCTCAGACCCATTTCTGCATCATGATTTTTAAGTATTTTTTACTCCCTGTAAGCCATTACACAAATAAATCAATAAGTCCTAATGAGATGTTTCCAGATGTTTCTGTCACAGGGTGTATTATTAGGTTAACAAATGATTCCAAAGCCTGATAAAAAATCAGGGCATTATCACGTCTCTCTTTTTTTAAACACCACAAATCAGTTTGATCAAGTTATCTCACTCAAATATTAAATTAAATTGTGATTCGATCACTATATGTTCCAAGCCCTCTTTTCTAACTCAAATTTCTAACTCTAACTAAAGCAGATTTTCCATTTTAATAAAATTTAAGAGTAACAGGAGTGTGCACACACTCTCTGAGATAAAACAATGTGTGGGAGAACAAGCCTCTCACTCAGTGCTGTCTCCTTGCAGTGTCTCCAGCAGCACCTGATAAAACCATCACTGTGCTACTCATCATCAAACACCAGTCACGCCTGGGCCCTACATTATAGTTCATCATCCAGGGTCAGGTGAAGACCTAGATGCAAACAGTGCTGCACAGTCAAGCCAACTTTAAAGAGCTACTTCCTTAGAAATAAATAGCCCTGTTTGGCTATTTATATCTAAGGAATCCACAAGTGTTGCTCACAATTTTTAAGCATTTGCAAGTATTGCCCAGCATATGTCAGAATCAGTGCAAATATCTTCCATATACTTATTCATGTTTAATAAACTGCAGTATGATTTTTGCTGATGCTGACTCCTAGGAATTGTATCATTATCCTGAGACAGATCCATCCAGTTCAATGAGACCAACACAGAGCACCTCAGCAAGAGTCTAATCTTGAGAAGGCTGATTTTCTCTTAAGTGATCTATATTTAAATAGACAGCCAAGACAAGAAAGAAAACAGTACTATCTTCCTATTTGCTATTATGGAGTTTTGGGGAGGCTCTTTAATTAAATATACATAAGTAAAAAGTTGTATCTAATGGATGAAACTGCTAGTGTTCATGAAATTTGGAATGGGAAGCAGAGTGATTCTTAAATCTTTCTTATCCCAACTTTCCCTTGCACTCATTGTTTGTTATGGCACCATTTGTGAAGGCTTTCCTAAACTTACAGGAGAACCAGACCATCCTAATTATATTATCTTTATTTCATTGCTAAGTTGAACACCTCCCTATAATGTTATAGAAAACCTTCTCATAGAAAGCTGCCCTTAGACTGCAAGAACAGAACAGTATATTTTCAACTTAATTGTTATGCTTAATTTTAAACATTTAACCATTTAAAACATGCTGAACTGACATCTCTAGTGGCTGGGGTCTATTTTTTAACACACAGAATATAAATGTAAGAGCAAAAAAACCCCCAAAACAGCAGAAGCTTCCCATAGCAACTTCCTCTGAAGCTGTCTTTGGACGGCTACATCGAGGGGGTGACAGAGCATTTCAGATTCCATGGCTCATTCTGTCCTGTGGCTTTCTGATGAACAAATACAACGGCAATGTTATTTGCTCAAATACAATGCCACTCTAGTGTATTTGGAAGACGGGTCACTGAACACCTGCCATAAGGCAGTGACTTCCAGTTGATTACTGTGCTTCTAAATGACAAATTTTATCCTGAAAATCTTCTACGGTGTAAAGGTCTAGCACAGAATCTTTCCAGATCATCACAGGAACTCGGTTGTTATGCACTTACCTTGTAACCTTTGATTTCTGTAATTCACTTCAGCTCCCACTGAACAAATTCCTTTCTACCAGTCATATCTTGATTTATCAGTGACCCTTCCTATCTTCAACCAACAGATACAGACATTTCCATCAGTCTTTTGTTGGTTGACTCCCTGCCTTATTCCTCCTCCCGTTTTATAGTTCTGATGATTACCCTGAGCTTTCAAACTGTTCTACATCATTATGCCCTAACCAAGCTCTTTCCATACCAGATACGGTCACACTGCTCAACAATCACAAAAGGTAAAATACTTCAAATTAACATGTCAAGATATCTCATTTTCCCATTGCAACCATTTCCTGAATTTAACATAACGTTTTCCATAAACCTAGTTCTGCTTTCCCCTAGTTATAAATGACTTGAGTAATTAGTTGTTTGGTTTTTTTTTTTACTTCACATATCACTGTCTTTTTAATGAGAAAAGATCCCTTGCCCATGGAAAACCTTCTGCTGGAACCACAGCAAATGTTTACAGTGAAACTGCATATAAATCTTTTGGGTTTCTGATTTTGCTAAAACCATGTATCTCAGTTCATGCTCACTGAAATCTTTGCTGAATGCAAAGTAAGCCTGACAAGATTTCCAGTTGCGCACTGAAAGCAATGAGATGTATGCAACATGATGCACAGGGAAAATAATTCCTTTCAAGTGAGCTTCTCTTTGATGTCCATGAATAGATTGAATACCAAGCTCATGGCAAAAGCCAAAAGATGTGTATGGGAGTCTGAAGATTGAAGGTGATGAATCAAACTTATCAGTTGATAGGGTCTCCTTGCTCTACAGGTAATAAATATCATAGTGTCTGCTAATTTAAATCATTGAGATATGCCTAAAAATCTACTTTCTTATATGTTTATGTGCTTCTAACTGGAATATCTTCTGCTCATTTAACTCACATCATGCATTAGCAAGGGCTGATCTCTCTTCATTTCCTGAAGATGTCATGTAATTAGCTGAGTGTATTTTAAAGATAAACTACTTCACTAATGCATCATCCAGGTATATTGACTATGTATCACAGTGAAGCAGTTCAGTTAGGATATTCTCCTTCCACGCTTCTGCACGTCAGCTAAAAGGGACATTAAACTACTGAACTTTATGTTTGTTTTGAAACTGTCTTTTAATCCACTTAAGAGTCTCATCCAGATCTTGAAGAACAAACAAGCACAAGAGCTGGATTCTATCATGATTAATTACAATGGAAATCAGTCCCAGCCTAAACATTTACTGAATGTTTAATCCCTGTTAATGTTTTTACTGGGTATAAAATACAGTTCAATTGAAAAATACATAGTATTTTTATTATCATTATCCTGTTTTGTTGTTTCTGCAGCAAGTGCTTCCTTGGGAAAAAACAGTATCTGGCAAAAATTAGGAATAAGAGGTTTTGGTATATGTGTGTATAAAGACAGTGTTGCTCACAGAGGAAATACTTTAGCATGGGATAAACTATGGAAACAGGGATAAAGCATGGAAATAGGCAAACATACAGGAGATTTATTTGATATGCACAAGCCAACTGCATAAGTCAGCACGTGCAGAACACCAGACTGTGTGGGGAAGTGGGTAGCAGCCAGTGATGCCAGAAAGGGGTAAGGCACAGTGTATGACAGAAAGTAAGACAGACAATCCAGTGTCAGCTCATTTTCTTTGTTTAGAGACTGGCTTATCTAATCAGTGTCCACTTTGCCTCTGCTCTTGCCACATGCAGAAGTTCCTTTCTTAGCATGTTGGGGAAAGTGAATATGCTTTCAGCACATGCTAGCTTACAGCAAATACCCATTTCATCACCCATTATGTTAGAACAACTCCACAAAAAAGAAAATCTGTGTCATTTTTCACTCACTGTTGTTGTCTCCTCTTTGTCCTAACTTCCCAGAAATGCTAAAAAAATGGACGGAAAGGTAGTCAAAAAGCCACATATGGTTAATGACGTTAAACACTAAAATCTTATGTTCTTTGGGTAGTTATCCTTCTCATACTATTTGCACTAGTTTCTGCACATGAGCGAAAAAAAAACCAAACCCAGACAGTTCATCACCTCTTAAACACTGGATTTACTAAACCATGAAACCAAACTCCTCAAACTTGGGTGCCACACCTCAGCCCCAAGGCCACACTACACCGTTGAAAGACCACCTTATAAATGTGCTACCTTTTCTTCCCAGTGGAAGTTAAACTCCTCTATAACCACTTTGCAGCCAAGCAGCAGTAGACATTTTGTTTTCAGGGCTGCGGAAAGACAGCATACAGCACGAAAGAGAAAGATTTTAAAAGGTGAAATATCTCAAACTACTTTTTGCTTTATGAATAAGTTCAGCTACAGACACAACTATTAATCTCTATGCCAGTTTACAGTAGGTTACAGCATTTTAAGCAGTCTCCATCTGACGTCCTGATCTGAATTCTCTAGTTATGCATAAGTACTGTCATAAAGCACCATAAAACATTCTTCCCATTCTGCTAAGAACATTTCAAGTTCTGTAGAAGACAGAGTCACCCACTGCATACAACACTGTTTAAACAACAGTAAGAGGAACATAAGCCAATCGCCAGCACACACTCAAGCCACTCCCAACGCATCTCTGCCTACCAAAGGCCTGGTTCCTACACCAATAGACATAAATATTTGCACGTTCCCTTATTTCGAGCAATTTAATGGCCTTATACTCACACGACTTCCTATTTGCTCGTGACCGCTTCCTCTCTCTAGGCACCGCTCGCTGGCTTGGCACTTGGGTGGCGGACTTGACAATGCGATCCATGATCTCATCCGCGGCGTCATCCGTTGCGTTGGGGGAATCGTCATTGCCAGCGTTCCACGAACCAATACGACCTGGAAAAGTCCAGCAAGTGATTCGGGGAAAAGAAGAGAGGAAGTCTCTTAAGTCACTTTGGTTTTGCAATTGGGAAATTACAGCAGGCAGCTCCGTCATCCTGACTTCAATTTGACCAAAGAAGACTAATCTGCCTAATGGAGAATATTTCTAAATAACAGCCTATACTCTTTGCTGAACCAGCAGAGAGCCAAGAGCTCAAACACAATTATAATATATATATACTTATATACACACTTTCTATTCCTTTAAGCCTCGGTGTCTTGCTCTTGACCATACAGCTGGCAAATGCCTGCTAGAGGCTGCCAAGGATGGATAGTGTTGTGTGACTATGTTTCTCTCTGCTCCTGTTACAAAGACACTAGAAGACACCGCACATCTTAGAGATTGATGCGAATTTGAAACACAGGTCCTTTTGTAGTGAAAGAAGGACCTAAGAATTTCTGAGTATCTGTGTCACAACCTAGTGCAAAGGAGGCAAGAAAAGGGCATACATAAAGTGTGGTTTGTCATGAAGAATTCACTTTCTTATCACAGAGCTGTATGTGTCCTGGCATGACTGTGTGTGCTCTGTTACAAGTGGAAGAGTTGTTGGCAAGCTGAAAAGCTGAAAGCAATTTTGGTTAAAACCACAAACAAACAAGTGAGCCATGTTTCCGAGTCAAAGGCTCTGGCACTCCTTACTCCACGGAACATTGTGTAACTCATCTTTGGGTTCCTCCATTACTGGCTACTGTTTTGTGCGCGTTTTGTTTTCAAATTATTTGAAGGCTAGTGTGCAGTGTGAACACTGACAGCGAGTTTTGCAAAAGAGTAGATGTGATACAACTGCAAGCAGCTAAGAAATCACCAACAAGGCCATTTTATACCACATCCCTGAAGTCCATAAACAGCTTTGATTAGGCCTTTACTCCGCTACCTCGCCTCCTGGCCTTTTCAGGAGCAGTTCTATTACAACAGTGCTCCTGACAAGCTCTTGTCTGGCTCACCCATCTTCTGCCTTTGTTGTTTTGGGGAATACAAGCTGAATCCCACAATCAGAACACTCTCCTCATCAGCATTCAGTGGATTACTTCAGCTGTTCAGCTTGTTGCAGTGCGACTTGAATTATTTAATCTTCATACTTTAGTTAGCTGACTGGCTTCTTACATTGGGGCTGAGAAACTTCTGAATTAAGGATCATGGTTTTGAGCCTTAGTAAACACACACACCAACTTCAAGTTGGATGTTATAGATGTGCTATCAGTTGTATATAAAAAAACTATCAAGAAAGTGTAAGATATTCAGATATGAAGGAGAAGAACTACCAGAGAAGAAAATGAAGACTTGAATTTTGGTGCATTGTCTCTACTCCAAAACTATCTTCGATATATTGCAAACATGAGAGTTGTGAGGGGAAGACAAAAGCAAGTAACCCATTTGCAGTTTAGCAGGGAGGTGGTTAAAAGACACACCTTTTTCCTACCCATTTTTCCCCCAGTCATTCATAAAATGCTGCAAGGTCTTTTCACTTGAATTTGAATTGCTACTTTCTACTTGCTTCTATTGAAAATAAAGAGAAAACCACATCCTGGATTCCCCAGATGGCCTATTTTGCTTTCATGATGAGAACAAGATTTAGGGTGTTAGTGGGCAGTCACCATCATCGTGGAGACTGCCCACTAACAGGGAGAATTGAAAATTTCTGCAGGCTTGGACTCCTGACGCCCATACTCTGGCTGTGATCTGTGTGTTGAAACTTCAGGAAAATTCTTCTTCATCCCCATGCCCCAATTCACTTCTATCATGAAAACACCACTGGGATGTTCTCCTTCCCCTTCCACCTTTTCAGCTGTGAGTGCTACTACACAAGGGGCACATGACCCACATTTGGGCTGCTGTGTGGCCACCAGAGCACAAGGAATGTGCCCAAGAGAAAATGCTGGTGCTCACCTCGGCTGGCTCGGCTCCGCGTGCGGACGCCGAGTGCCATGGTGCTGTCCCCACCCGCGGAGCAGGTCTTCAGCACAGCCTTCATGTTCTCGTGCTCGGCAGCGTCCTCGGCGTACTGCAGGCCCTGGGGCTGGCTCTGGCAGGGCGGGGAGCTGCTGGAGAACTTGCCGGACTGCGGGAGGAAAAGGATTCATTGTTTCAACTGAGATCAGCATGGACAATAGGCCAAGAGGCTTGACTGAGAATTACAAGGAAAGAAGTGTCCTCCCAGGCTTGGTTTGGAGTGCCACTATTCCCAAAAGAGCCCAGAAACAGTTGCTCCTCTCCCAGAGCATTCACTCTGACCAGAAATAAACCTGAAATGGGTGACAGCAGGGAGCAGACAGAGTCAGAGGAAAAACAGATGCATTAGCTGGAGCTTTGTAATTTTGACCTTATGTCTTAGAGTAAAAGGTACAAAGCAAGGACTTGCTTTGAAACCTTCGATCCAGAGTGGGCCTGATCTGGGGTCAGGCACAATGCTGAGAGGAACAGCATGTGACACAACAGAAAAAAGAAACTGCTTTTCGTTCTGTACAATCAACTTTCAGTAGCAAGGCAAAATGGGGACAGTGGTCTAGGAAGAGACATCTTTCCCTCTTGCCTTTCTGCCTTGCTGCCCAGAAAACTCTCAGCCTGCTTTAAAACACAATTATCTACAACTAACTTTAATACACATTACCACTAACACCTAAAAAGTCCCTGGTCCCAAAACACCCAGACAAGTTATTTATGGCCAAACCACAAAAAATTGCAGTCAGAAGAACAAACAAAACCTTACAAGAGGTTGAGGAGTCTGCCCTGTGCTTCTCTGTCACCACAACTGCATGAACAACAGCAGCTACACTAGCTGGGCACACACAGGGTGGGTATGCAGCCCCACCAGTGACCAAAACAACCACCTAGGAATGGGTGGGAGCAGCAGAAGTGGGTACTTTCTAAGGAGAAGCGCTTGCATTGCTGGGCTGCTCTCCCTTCCCAGACTCTGCCTCCAAAGGGCTTGGATGCTGGTATTTGCCACTATGCTCTTATCTACAGAAAGGTCAAAGCACATTGAAAATGCAGCCCCGACTGCAGGAAATACCGACCCTGTTGACAGCAAACAGGCATCAACAGATAATAATAAACCTCGGTACTCTCACTCGTATCAGCCCAACATCAGACACCAAAATATGTTTTGTTTTTCCTTTTAATCTTTCTTACTCTAATTCAGCACAGATGAAAGGACAAGTGCTGCATTCTCTTCTTCCTTTGCATAATAAACAACATTAATTATTCACTTGGTGATATCAAGCCAGTCAGTTAAAGGGATGCAAACCTGCAAAACCCTTCTGTCAGAGAATGGTAAATTGAAAGAAAAGACTGGACCCTACTTTCAGAGCTTTGATCAAGTCCCCATGTCAAGACTGCAAACTGAAAATGTGTAATCTGGAAACCAATGATAAGATGATTCTATTTTAACACAGTGCCTTTTTGGGGTAAGATAGCAAGTAAACTGAGTAGCAAAACAATAATCCCTACAAGGCACTGAGCTAAATCTATCAGTATGAGATCTATTTTTGATAGTTAGAATTTTGTTTTCTTGTTAAAAGATTAGCTTGTAACATTTTGATGCGAAAAGTATGCAAGTGCTAGAGTTTCACATGTGAAATTAAGAGACAGAAAAATATTAGAGAAAAACTCCTATGAAAGGGCATGCTGGTTTTGCATTAAGACTACTCTCTTATACAAAGTGGGTTGTCAATACAATCTCAAAAAAATTCCAAAGGTTAAAGCCTTCACATAACCATTAGTTCCTGATCACATAGGTTAGTTACATATTGGCATAAAAAGGCAAATTAATGTAATTTTTTTCCATGCCCTAAGCTGTACAGCACAAAGCCTCACTGGGGGTGAAGCTCTAGAGCCAAAAGTTTTATTTCATTTCCTTAATTTTTAGATGTTGCCATAAATTGCTGCCCAAACCCCAGTCTGTTGAGAAAATGACCACCACTATGAAACAGTGAGCATTAAGCCACATTGTTTATGTTCAGCAAATTGAAGAAAGCTCTAAGGCAGAACAAAAAATGCATTGCAAAAAAGATGCTCCTGAACTCAATAAACTTTTATTATGAATATAGCTAGAACATCACCTTCAGGAGCACTTCATGATAGATACATGAACTACTCCATGGCTCACCTCTATGATGAATGAAGTGTCTTATTCTCTATCTATACAGCAAGGCAAACAGTTAAGATTTGCTTAACATCCTTATATCCTGATGCTTTTGAAAACTTTATAAAATAATACCATGTGGGGTTACACAGCTAAATGACTATGGAATTATCGTCATAATCCATAGCCCAAGGTAACTTATGATCCCCATAACATTTAGATCACTGATTTTTTGGGTAATGGGGGTACTTTGCAGTACATTACAGACAGTAAGGAAAAAAAGGAGGAAACCTAAAATTATTAAGGCCTCAGATAAAGATATCCTTATTCAATAGGACAGGCATGCATATGGTTAAAGCTGACTGTAAAAATGCATTTTTATGATTGAGACAAAAAAGGTATGAGAAATATGTCATGGTTCATAGTTCCAGTTGAGCAGATGGAGTTGAGCAGTCCATACTGTCAGAGTTAGAAATTAGATGTCACAGCACACAGGAGACATGGGACGACATGCTTTTTCAGAGAACCATACCTCAACATCCTCTTCTTCATCGGTCTGCCACTGGAAACAAGGGACAAGGTGGAGAAGGACAAACAGCAAGATTTAGGAAAGACAGCACTGTCAAACCATGACAGAGTAAGAGGTAACCATGGTACTGTTTATGCAATAGGAGGACATAAAAATAGAACACATACAAGGAATTCATTCCTTAGACAATCAGCTTGCTCTTTTGTTTTCTTTTTTAGCTGATTGTATGTATAGCAGACTGTCATTGCCAGTAGGGTGTGTAAAATTCCCTGATTTTTCTTACAGAAATGGTGAACTGAAACTACCCCTACCCCATCCTACTTCTCTCCTTTGAGGCATGTGGTTGTTTGCTCCATGGAAACTGACAACACTAGGTAGGACTCCTTCTCAGTCTTCCAGCTCGGTGCAGCACAGGGAGGTCCTGGCTGTTGTTTCTCTCAGTGCAGAGGTCAACCTCTTGGCAATTCCTTTTCTCTACACTTAAGTGTTTGTTTTAATTCCTTTTTTTAAGCTGGGGCTTTTCAACTTCCAATTTAAGACAGCACTTAAATCAAATGCTGGGTAGTCTTTCAACAAATGCTTAAAGTTCTTCAGTAGGTGCTTGATTCCTCATCTTGGAAATCAGGTATCAGGCAGCTTCTGAAGAACTTTAAGATAACTGAGAGATGCAATTATCCATTGTCATGCAGGGCTTTCACCCTCTGTGACAGCAGGCATCTAAAACTATCTTGATAGCTGCACTACATTAAATGCACAGACATACAAAAATATTGTGGGATATGGAGTATTCTTAAATTTGGTGATTTACAGGGAATTAGCAAACTATTTAGATCAGTATTTCAAAATGCCTTGGGAATTCTTCACTGGGTTAGAAGATGCCCCACATGGAAGTTTCCCAAAGTAAAACATGGCTTCTCAAGTGTCTGGGCTCTGTGTTTCCATAATTTTCAGTTTGATTGTTTATAAAGTGCAAAGACAGTCCAGAAATTTTATGCTTTTTTTAAATTTGTGCGGTGGTTTGTTTTTTTTTTTTTTNNNNTTTTTTTTTTTTTTTAGAAGAAGCATTCCACCAATAGTATTCCTCTCCCTAGTGTTACTAATACACATTTTTGACCTTATCTCCATCTCAGCTCTGATTTCTGTCTGGGATTGATACATTCTGTTCCAGAAACATTCATCATTAAAAATGAAAGCCTGATTTACTTTGGCCCTCAGTTTAGTTTCAGCACAATCTCCATAAGAAGATTAGCTGTGACTGCTGAGCAGCACATTAACATTACTTTTTAAGGGTATGTTTTATGCAAAGAGTGAGGTGCTTATTCCAATTTGGACACAGTGGTACTGACAGAAACACAGGCACTGTGTTTTGCAGAGGAACCATGGCAGGTATGTTCCCTTTGCATTAAAATTATCTGTTTGACTTTTTTTCATCCCCTGGGGGGCAGGGAGTCACTCTATAAAGAAACTCTTCTGAAGAGGATCACTGTTCACTTTTTGTCATGAGTAAGAAACAGAAAGAAGAATAGGAAGTACAAACAGTATTCTACTTCCATCTATCTATCTATCTATCTATCTATCTATCTATCTATCTATCTATCTATCTATCTATCTATCTATCTTAATATGATGCATCATTCTGTACATCCAGCTAATAAGTAAAGGGCAGCAGGAGAGCAAATTAAGCTAAACAATACAAAAAGGCAGTCAGGGCAAGGTAAAATAGTAAAGAACACACATTACAAAGACTGTGCTCCAAATAAAAGTGTATTATAGTATTACTCTGTATCAAGCCAGATTTTTACAGGGTAAAGTCCCAGCTGCTGGCCTTCCAGCCCATTTAATCTAGGAGTGATTTGCTGTGGAATGACTTCAAGGGCACTCCTCTGCTTGACTTTGCTCATCTCCAGTTCCTGAGCATTACCATTTCTCTCCCTCCTTCTCCACATAGAGAGCACTCACTCCTAGAACCACTGCCCTACAGTCAAAGCTACTCCAGTACACAGGAGATATAGTTTACCACCCCCTTCATATTTCCATGTCTAAAGAGGCATTTGCCTCTAGCAAATACTGACAACAAGAGTAACAGCAACAAAATAATTAAATCAACCTTATGTTTCACAAGGGAATCTGCTCTTATCCTGGTGTGTACATCCTGACTTGTATTTCCTTCTTCATTCCATCATTATAAAAACACTGAGAAACAGCAATGAATTAGGAACTTTTTAGCATGTAATATTACCAAAAAATCACTGAAAGAATATTGCTATAATGAATATCACTTGCAGACCTAAGATGTTAATTTGAAGGAAAAAAGGCCATTTCAGTCATTCAATATTGGATGTTGCAGCAAAGTTTGAGATCTCCCTCCTTCCCTTCCTTCTGCCCTCACATTTTTCCTTTAGGCTAGCATTTCTGTGCAGTGGGTTTGCTGTTTCACAATATTATGTCTATTACATAGCAATTTTGGAATTGCAATTCTTAGGTATTGTGAAAAGCAGAGCTTCATAAATCAGGGAGACAGATGCTTATATTACCTACTATTTTTAAAAATAATTTAAAAGCTCAGACTTGTATCTATAATTGCATTTCTTCCCTATTTTGCTTGTTTGTTATTTTTAGAGTCCCTGAAATGAGTGTTACCATTGGCTAAAGCCAGATGTAAGGTTACAGAGGCTAGGCAATTTCCCCAGTGAAACTGTAGCAAAGCACTGTTCCTCTCTTTCCCTCTCCTCCAGACAACATTCACCAAGATTTGAACGGCCACTGCCCAGTCCACTTCAGCTATTAAAGAACATATAAACACAAAGAGATCTGTGGTAAAAGGCTGAAAGAAAGACTGGAAATATTCCCCATTGTGCTCCTCAGCCCTACTCCATGTGAATAGTTGTTGAAGCTGATGCAAGTTCTCCATGCAAAGAGCCAGCAGACTCTCCACGCAACGAGCCAGCACCCCTCTGCCTTCCAAGTCTGCAGGGGGGACAAGGTTTAAGAGATACAGGCCTTCTCCTTAAGAGCTAGGTTGGTTCTGGCTTATTCCTTTCCTGCTTTTCTTAAAAATCCCTCTTTGTGTGCCTAAAAGGAGTATACTGTGAGGTGATAAAAATGAGACCCTCAGGAAACTTTCAAAAGGACAGGGAGGTAAATTTCAAATAACTGTACAATACTTCTAGGTCACCAAAAGCAGAAAGTAAAATTCTATATGACTACTGCATATTATAATCACTTTCTACAAAGAATTTCTTTCCAGTGTCATGATCTCAACTTTCTTCTATCAGTGTTTTGTAACTCATGAATCACTGTCAGTGCATTACTGATCTATCTCCCCTTTCCAAGCCTTCAAATATAAAACACTGAGAAAATCAAGAACAGATACAAACCACAGCCAAAACAAAACTACAATAAAATTCCACGTTTTCATCATTCTTCACACATAAATATCTTCCATCCTGCTGACTTGGAAACTTGTTTTGAGGTAGATATAACTTTGAAGTTGTCAGAGGAAGCCGTGACAAATAGTTTGATGCAACTTCAATTCAGTTTTACCATACACTGCAGTTCAAATAAAAAGTAAATGAGGCCATATTACTGGGTTATGGTCAAAGAGATTTAGCTAAGTTCTGAAATAACTATGTGACCACATTAATAACTCCCTTACAGAACATTCCTGTAAGGGCAGTCTTAAAGACTGTTGGTTTTTACTCATGCAAGCTTTTTGGTGTCAAGCTAATATGACTGGTCTCTAAGTATAAATTAGTGATGGGCAAAATATGCTCCCTTTTTTAAGATCCGCGAGATATTTTTTGGTGTAACACTAGCTAACAGATGGCATTTAATTCTTGCCAAATCTCAACACCATCTTGAACTTAACAGGAGATCTTCTTCCAATAATACTTTTGTTCTGGGAAAGGCCTTGATGCCTCCTTCCCTCCATTTTCAGGAAATGGCCGTTGTCCCCGGTTCTGCCCCTTGCTGACTCACTGCCAAGACTGAGACTTTTTCTGGTTTAAAAAGGTCCCATTTCTCTGAACCCAGCTACCAGTGACCAGAACTCCTTTCCCTGTCCTGCCACAGCAGTTATTCTGGACAGATAATACATAAACACTACATTATGTGGTGGGAACACAGTAGGAAAACAGTAACTCCTTTACATCTCAGTCTTGCTTAAACTAGTAAATAGTGTCAAAGCTATGTGAGGGAATGAAAATTTTGTTTTACGAAACTCTGGTTAATGCTGTCTTTTGGCTCCTTTAAAACACATCAGGAAAACCAAAAAGCAATTGCAAAAAGGGATCTCACTTCTCCAGTAGTTTTGAAAATTTGTACGATTATATGATACCCTTTGTATAAAATCAGAGCCTCTTCCTTAACCTGAGACTACACCAAAAGAAAAAAAATCCTTTGATAATAACGCAGGTTTAACATTTTTTCAAGATGGGGCAGATTTCCAAGGAGGATATTGCCAGGAAAGATCTATAAATGATCATGAGTCAATGACTTAAATAGAATCTCAAATCATGTCAGTCCCAATACATATATATGTATTTATGTATTTATACTGACCCATGTTGCCTGAGCCATAAAACTGTAATCAGCTTTGGGTTTTTCATGCCAAAGGCAGGGGTAGCTTCAAATGCAATGAAACACTTGCATTTAATCGAGACTCCAGATTTGGATTTTGAGACAGCTGGAAACTTTTATTAAGTACTGGCACTTCTTAAAAATCTATTTGGATTGAGTTATACTACATCAACTTTAAAAAAAAAGTAGAAAAAAAAATCAAGGGGATTTGAAAACCTATTATGCTAAGAAAACTCATCTTTTTTTAATTTATTCTACGAGTATGCAATCTTACAGTCAAAAAGTTTGCAGAGTACATCTACTGTGGACATAAATTTGTCCATCCTTTCAGAATCCCAAAGTAGTCTGTTACCATAAAATTGGCTGGCCTATGTTTTAGAGTTAAGAAGGAAATTGCTGTGCATGCTCATGAAATATATGTAAATGTGCATATATATATACAGACACAAAAATAGATAAAATATCAAGATTCAAGACTGTATTAGAATATTCAAAGATGGAGGAAAAAATCCATTAAAATTTGGCTGTAATCACTTAAATGGCTACAATGATTCATCATTTAAATTAAGTTTCTCAGTTAGGAGTCTAATTTCTGTGTGTTTTTTCTTTTTTATACTCTTGGCTGATCTGATACACAGGACTCCTGATGTCTTCTAGATATTCTGGACACTGTCTGTGCAGCACACAGAGAAGATTTTTTTTGATACTTAATTTCAGTTTGTTCTTGTCCTATGCATTTTTATGAAGCAGAAAATATACACAATCAAGGACTTGCAAGTTTTGCCTTCTAATAGAGGAGACTCCATTACTTACAGCACAAGGACCTCTAAAAATTAAAACAGAGTAACAACACTTCATATACCACATTCAGGGAAAGAAAGATTTAACAATCCATGCTATGGGAGATACCATTTGCCACTTACATCTGTTATCATTTTCCCTCTGGTCTTGTTTCTTTCCCTGTGGTTAGCTCGTTTCTGTTTTTGCTGCAGAACTCGTTCCCTGGTGGTGCGGTATTCCAGAGCAAATTCACTAATAATTTTGCAGAACTTATTGATGTTGACTTCACGTATTGCGTATGGAGGATGGCCCATAAATAGCAAAAATGAGTGAAACCTGGAAAAAATGAGTTTATAAATGTAAAGGGAAAAAATCTTTATTGATGGTCTCTTGCAAAAAAAACAACAACCCTATATTTCACAGAATCCATTTATTACTTTACTAGGTCCCATAATTTTCTTTGTGCTACAGGATTTTCATGGATGCTTTGCATAACATTGGTATGTTTTATAATTAAAACCATGAAAGTCTAGCCTATGATAACTTCATCCCAGTCTAGTTTCCCAGGCTGATGCAGGAGATAAAATGTTTATGGAACTCCATCACTTTATATGACTAATTTGGCACGTGAATGACCAATTTCATTTCAGTTATAGAAAAAATATTTATTAAGTTTCAATTCTATTTATTTGTATTAAGCAACTTCAAAGAGGCTGTTAGGATGTTGGGCAAAGTCTAGACAAGAAGAATGCAGATTTACAGGCTAGCAAACACAAGAAGGAAAGAATTTCTGCTTCACAAAACTGACCATAAAATTATACTATCTACCAAGTACATTAGTTTGGGACACTCTCAATTCACAGTTTTACTGCTTCTGTGGCATTCAGAGTTTTTGCACTATTTGCAATTTTTACTATTGCTTCTATATCACGTGATTTACAGCAGCACACTGAATGTGTAAAAATGTATGGGAATTCCTTTTAACTGCATCTACATCCCTGAGAACAGAAAGTCTTCCCAATCCCAGAAAAATGCAAGCATATGAAAACATTTTTAAGCACGATCCTAGCAGTTGCTAGGGTGTCAGAGGCGAAAGTTGATATTTTTCTTACTTGCACAATGCATATGATAAAGACAACAGGAAACTAATCAATTCACTCCCCTCCCATTGCAATTGGGATTTCTGCTTACTTGTGGCATAAACCCTAAGTCATTACAAAAACAAAGGAAGAGCTGAATCAACTTCTCAAGTGTATACCCACAAATTTGCGATCGTTTAGAATACAGTTCTTAATTTTGATCACAGCAATTTGGAAATTATCCAGAAGTCAGAAAATCTCTCACAATTTCATTAAACCCGACTGCAAATCCTAAGGAGAGGAATCTTAATTCTGCCTTCAGCTGGCATAAGCATAAGACTGGTTTCAGCTTCTGCATATAATAAATTTGTCAATAAAACTTCTTTTTTTTTGCTACAGTCAGTTCTTGTTTATCAGACAGTAAGCCAAACCTCCTTAAAAAAATCCAGGGATAAACAGAAAATCTATCAACTTAACTATAAAGCTGATAACTTTTGGGGACTAAGAGGCAAAAGACACAGTTATTGAACCTTGAGAATAAATGATTGCCTGGATGATTACTTTTTTTTAGTCAAAAATATAGAAATTTCTAGAGTGAGGATCTTTCTTCAGTGGGGACTTTAACAAAGTATGCACAACATACAACCTGGCAATATTCCTTGCAGAAATAGGCATTAAACACTTTAAAACACATATTTATGATGTCATAACTTTATCAAGTCAAATATCAAGGTATAGATGTCACCAGTATAATTCTGTACCTGTTAATTATTCTTCTATGAACAATCTTCAGGATTATGATTCTTTCTGCACAGTCTTTAAGGAACTCAGACATTTTTTGCTTTAGACTTGGCTTCATTTCATGCTTTGCTATAGACTTAAGGTGATCCCACGATGCTTTGCACCGTCTTTCCATCTGACACAAGTTTTCCTGGAGTTGCTCAAAGTCAACCTGAAGAAGAGAAGATAAGAGAGGAGAGGAGAGGAGAGGAG
>VZDJ01007755.1:35806566-36120493 GCA_008694505.1 Cyanoderma ruficeps
GAGAGGAGAGGAGAGGAGAGGTAACAATTGAAGATGAAACACTGCAGTTGTATACTTGGATATCTGAACAACGCAATCTGTGTGTACGAAAGGGTCAAGGTAGTGACAACAGAACATTAATTGGTATTATTAATTATTCTTAAAACAATAAAAAATAGCTTTCTATTGCACTATGTCAAGGCATGTAATGTTAGTAAGGAAAACTGAAAACAAAGAAATATTTGGTTTTATTCTTGGAGGCCTAACAGCTAAAGAAGGGACAAAAAAATACTCTGGTGTGTTTTTTCCCTTGCCACTAACTTCACGTTTGCACCAAGCAACTGCATGACTCAGTTCTTTCTGAGGTAATACAAAACTTTCTCTTTTACTTAATCCTTTTCTCTACTACTCAAAGCTTTTTATACCCTGTTTACTGCTCACTGTTGTACCCCGCCAACAATTCTCCATTTTAGGAAGTACTTGGATCTATTCCCTAGTCATGCACTGACTTGTTAATAGATGATCTAGTTCTAATCACAAATTTCATGGGCCAGAATTTTTTAAAGCTCTATTGAAAGTATGTGTTATTTAGTGATCTCAGCACTAACTTTCATCCCTTGATATACAATACGAATTTACTGGCCTGTAACGAGATCATATAACGACTCTGAAAGTCTCTCAACACAGTTAAAATAAATGATTGCACCGTATAGTAACATTCATCAGGACAGAAGCCAACACATTCCACAGAAGGTGAGGGAGAGCTTCTCCTTTATTCATCAACCAAAAAAGGTGTTCGATTCGCGAGACTCTTACAGAAGACACTCAGGACGTGTTGCTAACAACTCAACAAAGTGCATCAATGACCCAGCCACAGCACACAACAGATGAGAAAAATAAAACTAACCAACATGTTCTGGAATTCTGAAGAAAGGAAAAACTGATTTTATAATACCACTTCACAGTTCAGATGAACTCAAGCTATAAAATACAGACTTAGCTCCCAGATTCTAAACACATCGGAGCTTGGGATGTTACAGCCTCATACTCCAGTTAATTCCTTAATGCTAAATGAAAACCAGTATTGGGGGCAGGTTTTATTTCATTCTTCTTAGCTGTGTGCAGCATCCACTGCTGAGACCTATACTGAGACAAGCCATAAGAAATGCATTATTATTAAAAAGCTCCTGGTATTGATTTGATTTGTTTTTGCTGTGATTTATAAAGTGATGAATTTTTCCTCTTCACAAGGAAATAAAAACATCCTTTGATCCACTCTGCTATTCAGAAAAGCCCTGCAGGCGGAGCAGCTGTGGGGTATTTGCTTTCCTTATATCCATATCAATGCATATGTTGAAAAAGAAAAAGTCCTTTGCAGGTCAGTATTTTCACTGTTGATGATAAACACATTGCTGCTCTCCACAGATGGTGTATCTAAAACACACATGGGGAAAAACACTAGTATTCCTGTTAAGGAATAAAAAAATCCAAGACCCAGGTCTTCTTAGTAAGAATTATCCAACCTGGTTGAGGAAGCGTCTTAACCTCTGTAGCTGAGAAATTTAAATTCATGACATTTTATGACAGAATGAGTTTTAATCTATCAAATTAGAGGTTCTATCAAATTTTAATCTATCAAATTTGATTTAATCTATCAAAACTCTGATGTTCAGGCCTGTAGGGGTTCAAGAAACACCTTTGGAGAACAACAAATCTGGGGGAATGTGGTGAATTCCTGGCCCCTTGAAGCCTGCCAACAATCAGCACATTCGCAAGAGTGGGAAGTTCCAGCAGGGATGGGGCAGCAGGCTGGGCTAAGGGACACTCATGAGTTTTTTGAGCACAATCAATAATTCAGTCCTCTGAGGAAGTCCTAAAAAGACTGCAGTAAGAATGCCACCTGAACTCTCCTGGAACAAACCTCTGTGGAGCACAGGTGTGCTTCAGCAGAAGTTGTAAACTCCTGCAAGGAGTAAAGTAGGAACTCCAATATAGGATAATGTACCTGTGCATCCCCCAAAGACACACTGTACAGTGCCTGAAAGAATGTGCCAAACCTTCATGAAATCTCTGTCTGCTGGCTTTCTAGTGTTTGGTCACTTGCTTGTGGACAGAAAGGCATATACTTGCAGAAAAACATCCTCATGTGAAATATTAAAGTTCCAGATTTTCTTGGATTCAATCAGGTACCCCGCCTGATACTTTATGAAATGCTATTTCACCAGTGCCAAGTCTGTGTGTGACACAGAATCCATTCCATTTCAGTCTACCCCAGGTCTGTGGTTATGCTTAGGGTGCTATATACAAATATAACAGTAAGAGTGATGAGCAATCCCAACTACAAGAGATCCCCAATCATGTGTCCATATGATAAGGAGAACAAAAACTTGTGAGGAGTAACAGTGACAATTATTCAATATATTATGCATAAAGAAAACATAGAAAGGCATTTATAATACTATACTACCTCTTTACCAGTTCACACACAGCATTGCCAAGGGACCATGGATTGCACTTTCTGATTTATGTGCATATTTCCAACACTTTACTAAAGGAATTAATGATGTATAATAGAGAAACATGATTCCTCTTTTTTGTTCTTTCCTTCTTGAAAGGAAAGATGTACCAATTCTTGCCTGCAGCTGGATGGTCATGCTGGGACTAAGAAAGAATCCAGGTGAGTTATGGCTCCAGGAAAGCTCAGCATAGGAGGTACTCACACAAGAAATGTTGTGGCATTATTTTACAACTATGCTCCACTGAACAAAAGGAAGCAGTAATCTAAAATGGTCATTACAGCTTTCTTGCTGGACAGTAGTGTGCAGATGTTGTACCTGCCCAAGGATTTGGAGGAAAGTAGAAACATATATTCTTCCTCCTCAGTACATATACGTGCAAAACACAGCAGCTTGCTAGCCCTGCATAGTTATCTTCTGCCAAAATTTTTAAAAGTAATACATGTTCTTTTCTACAGCAAAAAGAATGAGTGGTCTTAGGCTGTTATGCAAAATAGGAACGTCCTTTCTTTCAAACACTATGAAATGTTTATTTTAATTTGTAAACCAATTTAGAAAATGCAACTTTCTAAATGCTTCTGGGATATATCTGATGTTCCTCTTTTCTCTGGCCAAGTTCCTTTCCATTCACAATCACACTATCTAAAAAACATTCAGAACTACTGGTATCTGTGAAATCTCTTGCTAGGCCCACCGTTCATCTTTTGAGAAGTGCCTTAGTAGACACTGTTCGATCAGAGGAGAGT
The DNA here is from genome assembly GCA_008694505.1 of Cyanoderma ruficeps. NCBI lineage: Eukaryota > Metazoa > Chordata > Aves > Passeriformes > Timaliidae > Cyanoderma > Cyanoderma ruficeps. The sequence continues at coordinate 35,809,808 of VZDJ01007755.1, forward strand.
ATCCACAGACAGTATATGCAAATAGGATGTAAAGACAAGTTTATGTGACAAAAGCCCTGCAGAGTCAGCCTCAGCAAACCACTGCCCTAAACTCACTAATGGGCAACTCTAGAATTAAAAATCTATTTTTCAATTTAACACACCACCATATTTTGCACAAATGACTCAGACCAAAGAATAAAACCTTCCAACCACTGCCAGAAACAGCACTCACTGTAATCACTTTTTATATCATTATTTACTGCTTGCTACCATAGAAGCAGATGACTTTGTTATAAACTACAAAATAAAAAAAAGAATTCTACCAAGTTTCTCATTCCACTGGGCTGCGAATGCAGTACCTCATGACACACCTACTTCCCAAACAGCTTCTGTTCTCACTGGTTTTCACCTGACTAAAAAACTGCCACCACCATTAAACAGCTCAGCATTTTATTTCCCTGTTCATTCTGGTTCCCTGAACATTGGTCCTTACAAGGCCTATTTTTTTTCAAGTTCAACTCTATCCAATATCACATGCCACATATAAAAGTTTAAAACTTTCTCATTCAGAAAATACTAGACCATGCTCCAATCATTCAAGCTGGACATGGATCAGGGAGCTTTTCTGATCTTTGGGTTGGGATGTTACTCCTCTGTGTGGCCACGAATACCTCATGGCAACACAGGAATTGCATAATTTATTATTTGTTGGGAGAAGGAAGAATGGCTGCTTTGAGGTAACATTGGGAATTAAATGCAGTAGCTCAAACCTAAAGTGCCTTCCACTATATATTCTTGAGGGCAGCATATACAACTCCAGGTATGCTCTGCTGTGCACCGCAAACAACTGCAGCCACTGTGAGATAAGAGGTCGTTTTTCTTCAGCTTTCCCTTAGCTGGAACATGCTTTACAAACAGGTTTCCTCTTCCAGCTAAATTTCTTCTAGTCTTAGGGCTAAGCTCCCCCACTGCTGCAAGCACAAAGCCATCCTAAAGTCAAAGATGCTGCACCTAAATACACTCATGTTTCCTGCCTCCTGTGTTAACATTCAGCTCTTCAACAGGGTCAAAGATATCACAACTGGATTGAAGCAAAAAAACCCTAAACGAGCATATGAATGGAAACTCATGAAGCACTTCTTTTCAAGATCACTGCATCCAAAATTTTGTTCTGAAGGCCAGTGAATAACATTGCATAGCCTCAGCATGCTTGTGAAAGATTTCTATTGTTTGATACTCTATTTTTTATTGCTGTAGTTTGTTTCATTTAGTGGTGAACATATAAAATCCAGTTATTTTCTAAGGAAGACCTGCATCTCTGCATTTTTATCTTAGTCACAAAGTGCATTTAAGGGAAGATTGATGCTTTCACAATGACATGTTGCCTTAAATGCACAATAAAATGACAACTATTTTATTGTACCTCATAGAAAGATATACATAACTACACACAAGCTTTCTCTTGTCAAAGTTCAAGATTCTGCAGCAGACCACAGTCTAGTCTGAGCTGTTTATAATTTAGGGTCAGACCGTTCATTCTCACATTATTACAGGGATGCATTCTGGCAGGGAGCATGAAATCTTCCTCTTTTCCTGAGTTGGTTGAGTGCCAAAGGAAATTCTGAGAATTGCTCCTTGCAAACACACTGTCATCTGAGAGCAGCGGCCTTCTGTGGCGTGTGTTCAAAACTCTGTCTCCTCTAATATTTCCAGCCTGGCTTCCTTCACCAAGCATCACAAGAATTATCCCAAGACCCTTGTTAGTCTGACTTGCACACTGTGGGCATGCACTTTAGGTGAGATATATGCCAGCTCTCTAAAGCAATCAATATATAAAGAAGGTTCTACCCAGACGTTTCTAATTCTAGGGTAAGAGGTGGCATCCTGCAAAAATAATTTTGAAAATGAGAACACCTAAATCAACTCACTAATGAAAAATTAAAGGACAGAGGTGGCAGAGCCTCTTAGTGAGGTATGACCAGATGATTCTGCCCAATTACATAAACATGTCTAGTTACAGACACATCTCTACTGCATTTTACTGCATTAAACAATATCCTAACTACATGGGATCTTTTTGCAGGTGCTGTATGGCAGTTCCCACAATCTGGGACAAAGGGGAGCCATACCACACAGTGGCATAGGTGACTTCAGATGGCGTTATGTCACCTGCAACAATTCCTGCAGTCATTTCACCTGGAATGTTATTGAAACACCACAGTGCTATCAGGCACATGTGCTAAACTTCATCTGCTCTCTTTGGGAACCCCTCAAGGTCTCATTTGCCATGGAAACTCCTTCCCCCTTGTCCCAGTACGGCCTGCAGCCAACAGGAGCTGCCTTTCCTTTCTCTGCTTTCACCTCTGCTCCTGCTAACCCATGCCAGTATCTGGGGCAGCTGCTGGCATCACAGGGAATGACTGCAAGAAACCTTGCATTCCTGGACTTTTTTTCCATGGAAAATAATTTGACTTTTGGAATTTATTTTTGTTTGAAATAATGTAGGGAAAACATACTTGAATGGTAACTGCACACAAATACTTTCTGTCAAGAGAGACATGAGAAACCCCACTGAAAGAGTACAGGAGGCAGCATGATTTTCCCATTTTTAATTTTTTTAAATTTAATCCTATCTCTGCTTTCCAATGCATCAGACAGAAGCTATAGCATGTCAAACGTTTCTTCTGTTCCAGCCAGCTCCTTTCTCCTCATGCCTCCCTGCTAAGGTCCTCAGAGGGCAGACAGCTGCAGGCTTCCCCCTCCCCTGTGTATGCCTTAGACTCATCCTAAGTTCTTTCCTATCAGCAATCCTTGCCCCCTCCTGTGTTGCTAACATTTCCTATTTCTTACTTTTAAAAGCTGCCTGCTTCTCCACTGCCTAGTACCTGCAAGTGTCCCGTGCCCAAGTCTCTTGCTTCAGGGATTAAAACCAGACAGAACTTTGACATCTTGTGAGTAAAATCAGGGGAAGAAAATGACAATTATAGTTTACTCTATGGAGCTGGCCAGCTTTCAGATGCACAGGGGAAATATGTATGGGTTAGAGAGAGAAGATGAGCATTTTCAATAAGCACACATCTTTATTCACTAACAGAGAAGATACTGGGGCTGAGGCAATCGCTTGTTAAGGAAATTTCTAGGAACAAAACTTGGGCTTAACTACAGGAATCTGAGGGTCTACTTCAGTATTAGATGCATCAGTTCTGGTACAACTTCAGTGAAAAAAACAACTTAAAATATCAAGAAAATAAAAAGGGCAAGTGATTTAAATCACGTGATAGTAAATAATCAGCGCTGGGCATGACTTTATAAATGCTTTTATTTATCTAGAATTCTATTTTTCTTCTAATTTTTTCACTAGTGTCTGTTTTTTCGGTGCTGTTTATGAATGCAGTCCTTCAGTAAAAAGCCACAAGTTTTGCAAGAACTATACCATTTTGTTTCTGGTCTTTCTAGCTCCTTTTTGGTGGGGCAGCCTGTTTTCTCTATGTTTTTGGGTTTTTTTCATGAACTAGTGCTCAGGAAATTCTCATATGATGCGCATTTCAGGGGAAGGGGTATCTCTGTTTATCTACAGGACGGAAATCGTTTAGCCTTTGTGGTTTTTGAAAGATGTTTGTAGGGAAAACGGAGCTCAAAATACAGCCTAATCCACAGTGAAATACTAGTTCTCCTTTCCTGTCAGCTCTCTTAAACCAAGATTTCGCCTCGTCTGTGAACATTCCCTTGAAGAGGGCAGCTTGGATGGCTTCCACATCCTAACTCTTTGATTTGTGGCAGCTATGATCAAGTGGGAATAGAGCTTGTTACAGTAATCCATCAGTGGTTTAACACATGCAGCAACATCCCAAGGAGGGAGACCTTGGGCTTCACCGGGAAGGTTAAAGCTGTAATTTCTCTTAATGTGATTTTGTCTGGCCTTTTTAGATTTTCATCCGCTTTGGGCAGGGCCACTGGATCAGCAAACCACAGGCTGAAAGACTGTGCTCAATTTTGCACACTCTTAGACCTAGAATTTTTTAATAAGTGACAGCAGTAGGTTAAGCTTCCTTCCACTTTCTATGACTGAAAAATAGAAGATCCACTTGGGAGAACACCATATATAGTGGTGAGAATTTGGAAAACAAAGGCTCTTCTCTTTTGTGGTGATTTCTTTTCTAAGTGATTAACTTGATCCCACTCTAAGAAAAAAGGGAAATAACTTCTTAGCAAAGAGAAGAAGCAGGAAATGAGAAACCCATATACCTAAATGTTAAGAAAGTAAGAGTCTCTCAAATTAAAAACAAAAACATAAGAGAAAGTTAGAATCTTCCAAGCATGAGAAACCAAACTCACTGAAGGCAATACACCAGAGCCTAAACATAGGCTATACAAGAGGAAAACCAGGAGAAAAGAGATGGAATCTAAAGAGAAAATATCTAAGGATATAAAACAAAAGCCACAAATTCCTTTATGGTATATATATATAAAAAAAAGAAACTATGTAGGAGGTCCTGCATCACTGGGGATGAAAGAAACTGAGGAAGACAAAAATTAGAGAAGAGAAGCAAGATTACTTCTTTTCATCCAACTTCACCACAGAGGATGTTGGGGAAAAACCTACTCTGGTCCTCCTTCCCTTTTTCCGTATTATATTTTTAATAGACATGAACTAATAGCAAGGTTTGAAACATTATTAACAGAAACACATGTTGGAGAGAGATGATATCTTACAAAGCAGTAAACAAGTAGAATAAAGTCATTTTGACATCAATTAAAATAAAGAAATTGAGCCCCTGGCTCAATGAGTATGGCTAGGTATGAAACTGTACTTGGTAACTTAGAGAATCAGAGGATAGCAAAAGTTTTTCCTATCCCTAGAAAAGCTGCAAAGTTGATGCAGAAGTCCAGGTTTTATTACCATATCTGGTAACACGGCTGAAAGGATGAGCGACAGAAAACTTAATACATAAAAATAACCACTATATTCTGAATGTTTATAAAATTGGGAATAGATAAGGGTAAGTAAAGAAAATTAAATTTCAGAATCTTTTCAAGAGCCTCATGGTAGGCCACCTATGAACTGTGAGGGTAAGAGGGCAAAAGAAAAGAAGGAATACACATTGATTCTCATTTGCTGACAAGGTTAACAGCAGGCGTCTCAGGGTTTGTACTTTCAAAATTATCTGGAAACAAGGAAGCACATCCAGAGGGTAAAATCTACAGATGGCAGGAAATTATTCAGATTAGTCCTGACTGAAGATTATTAGGGGTTTGAGAGATAAGCAGTAAATCTTCTTCAGCAGATCATGGTCACCGCTGTAGACTGCAATGAAGTCCACAGTGCATGGCAGCATCCAACTCTGTTGAGAATTCTGAATGCTCTGTCAGCTCAGCCTGGATGTCCTTGGGAACTGCCCTGGGACAATGGGTGTCCGAAGGGCAGCAGCAGTCAAAGAACACAGAGAAAACCTCAGAACATCTAACAAAAGGTAGAAGAAGGGACACAGAAGGGACACACAAATATGACATTGATAAGGAGAGGCTGGAATACTGTATTTACTATTGTTTAACACATTCTAGAACAGTAAGATGGAGGAAAAGTGTGGAAATGATCTCATAAGAAAAAGATATAAAAGGATAATTTAAGACTTAGAGAAGGATCTGAGCAGCCTCGTTTAATTTGGTCTTGCAGTGAAAAGGGTGACAGATCATATGACCTTCAGAGATACTTTCCAACCTAAATTCTGTTAATTAGAGAGAAAAAATATTTTGACTGCTCAGTATATTCAGATAGTAAATCCTGAAACTGGCAAATTGAACACCAGAAAAAAATAGATTATGAATTAATTGTTGCAAGGACTGCACTAGAAGCCAAAATAAGATTTCATTTTTGCAGTTTTTTTTAAAAGATGTTATATTATACAGATGTCCTGGGTTGTGGGGCCAAGCAAAGTTGTTTGCCCCCACATTTTCCAGCTCCTCTCGCCACGTCCAAATAAGGTGGCCTTTGGAAAAGGAATCATTCCTCTATTTGATGCACATAATGAGAACTATGGCTCATGAAATAAAATTTTTCTAGAAGTCTTTCATCCCCTTAGAAACTTCTTGTGCTCTTCTGTCAAGCAGCTGATATTGGCCACGGTCTGAATCAAGACACTGGACTAGATGGACACTATAATTATCTGCTGTAATTATTACCATTTCCACGAGACATGACTCCTAAAGAGAAATTTTATGTTTGCTATCTCCCATGTTTACTCCATTAATCAAACAATGTACTATTTTTAAGGCTTATTCATGAAGTATCACACTCTGAGAGATTCAAGAATGAGTTTACAGTGTTCCTATCATGCCTGCTCACATCAGTCACAGATAATCTCCACCAAACCATTGACCAGAGCCATGCATTAACCAGGGAATTACCATTTTTTGATGAGAAGTGCTGCCACAAGTTTCCTTTATTTCTATTTATGCTCCCTAACTTCTAACCATGAAGATTATTTTCAGAAGGAGGACAGAAAAGGAGTAGTACTAAAATGTAGGAAACTTTACTTTGATGGTGACAGAGTACTGGAACAGCCTGCCCAGAGAGGCTGTGGAGTCCCCTCTCCTGGAGATGCTCAAAACCCGCCTGGACTTTTCTTCTGCAACCTGCTCTAGGAGAACCTGCTTTAGCAGGGGCTTGGACTAATATGCTGAGGTCCTGCCCAGCCCCAGCAGTTCTGTGAGTTAAACCAAGTATTTCAAGGACTCTTTAATTCTGGAAACAACTTTACTAGTAAAAAAATTAATTCCTTCCGTTGGATTTAAAATACAATCAGGCATTTGCCTTAAAAAAGAGATTCCCCCAAACCACAGAATAAACATATTTGAAGATACTGGCCAAATAAAGTTTTAACCTGAAAATAGTTCCTAATATACATTAATAATGTACATAACATTAAAATGGCTATCATAACCAACAGCTGTCTAAGAGTGCACTGACGAGGGAACCTTGTGGCAGACAGAAATAAAGTCCAGAAACGGGAGTACTGCCATCTTTGAAATTCAGTGCAAATGACACAATGAACACACATTCATAAATAGTGCTGCAACCAGGGAGAATCAAAAAATCAAAGACTAGAATAAAATCTTGTTGGGGGTTAGGTCTGTTCCTTTTTTACTCTAAAGAATTTTTACCCCATAAGTTACCAAGGAAACTTAGTGTTAGATACTTGAGAGTACTTGACCAAAACAAAGAGGTGGCCAAAGCTTGGAGGGAGAGATAACGAGAATTTTGGGGCAGGTAAAGGACAGAGCTTGAGTCAGCTGGGCACTCTGTTTTTTTGGCGTTTGGGGAGAGAGAACAGCTGGGGTTGCTGCTCGCTGCAAGAGAAGTTTCACTGTGACCGAAGGAGTCCAGTCCTGGGAAATCTACTATCATCTGCTCACCCTGGAATTCTGAGCTGCTCTGCCACCCTGCTGCAGCTGGGCCAGTCCTGCCCCAACTTTGGCTTCTTCAGCGCTGCTCCTCTTGCTACAGCATGACTCTGCACCTCCCCCTGCCCTGCTGGGACACCCTGCCATCACAACCACCAGCCCAGGACTTTCCTCCATTCCAGCTTGGTGTTTTGAGAATTCCTGCAGGGGCACCCAGACCGAACTCGCCTGGATTTTTGTAAAAGCAAATCCCTCAAGGTTCTTGGTACTGTTTTGTTATTAATGCTGTAGTTGTTGGGGGTTTTTTTTTGAGTTTTGCTTTGTTATACATACTAGTAAAGAACTGCTATTTCTATCCCCAAATCTTTGCCTGAAAGCCTCTAACTGCAAATTTATAATTGGAAAATGGCGGGGGGGGAGGGTGGTTTACATTCTCCATTCCAAGGGAGGCTCCAGCTTTCCCTGGCAGATACTTGTCTTCCCAAACCAAGACAAATCTTAAATATCTCCCTTCGAAGAGGTGTTATAAAAATGTACATATAATGTAAATATGTGGCATACATGTAAACACAAAATGCATTTACCTACTGGACATACCTTGGCTGACCTAGTGATGGCCCCAATCTCTGAATAAAGATCAGTGCTGTCTGGGAACTTTTCTACCACCATAGTGCAGACGTGGTGCAGGAGGGACTGTTTGTGCACTGTGTCCTTGACTTCTGGAACCTTCTCGAGGTAGCTCAACTCAAAAGCTTTGGCCTGTAAAGGAAAAAAAAAAAAGGAAGAATGTAAAAATAAAACTTCTTACTCCTTCCCACACAGATTAGTAGACAAAAATGATGACCAATAAGGGGCAGAGGGGAAAGAAGAAGAATCCTACAGGATAGGAAACATTGCTTTTAATACTTTTTAACTTGCTGGGGACTAGGCCTAAAATCAGTCCATTTTCAGTGAAATGACCCACAACACAGTTCTCACATTTTGAATGCAAAACATCAACACTATACTTAAGGGAGTTACACTGCTTAGCTTCACATTTCTTTCAGGTTATGCTGAAAGAGACAACACACAACACAGAACACCCTAACACACAATAAATTACATTCTACTTCCTAAATTACTTTTCTGGTACAAAATAAATAGTGGGTTGCAATTTTCACAATGGTTTTGACTTCTGTTTCTTTGAAGGAAAAAGCTGCCAGGGAAATACTGAGACATCAGGCTTACATTGGTTCCGTTCAGAAAGTTCCCAATGGCTAGCAGAGTAGAAAGGATAAATCCCAAAGTTTTATTGTGCTCCAGTTGGTCCATTCCCTCCTTCAGGTCTAGCAGTGGTTCTGCAACTTCCTACCATAAGAACAGAAACCAGAAAGTGAAGGTTAGTTTTTAATTCTATGGTTTAGATTAATTACTCCAAAAAGTTCCTGAACTGGCGTCTTGCAGAGTGTAAACTGGCCATGTGTGCTGGCCTTCTTCCATGTTCCAGCTAATAAATCACATGTAAGGACAGCAAAAAAAGTACATAAAATATTTTCCTACTGTTGTTCCTTTGTGTATGCAATTGCCTTACTTGTCCTGGGGACTATCCTGTGATTCCAAACAGAAGAATGCTGTTGCATTTCAGTTAAATGCATGAACATACCCAAGCCCCGACTGATAAAAAAGCTTCTTAAAAGTATTTTTTCTAATCTTTGAACAACAAATGAAAAAAGTTAGAAACCTTGCTGACTTTACAATTGTAGCCTGATCCTACAGCTTTCTTCAAATGATGGCCACTTCTGTGTTTTAGAAATGGTTTTGTGCTTGTGAGAATTTAAAACTGGAAAAAATAAAACCTGCTGTAAACATCAAGCTTTACAAATAGTCTCATTTTAATCTTTTAATATAATGCATCTTCCATCCACACATGTTATCTGAGTATAGATATGCATACTGGTAAGGCTTGAAATCATAAATTTTGTTCCATTACCTCAGGAAATGAACTACACCAGAGTTCAAAGGAAGAGAGTGAGGGTAATTGAGTTGACAGAATTTATTTCTATGTCTCTGTGTGAGGCCCAGAGTTATTTATTTTGTATGCACAGTAACAGTTCACATTGTTTCTATCTTCAAATGCCATTCTAAGCATCCGTGAGCAGCATTCTTTTCTCAGAATCATAAAATGGTTTGTGTTGGAAGAGACCTGAAGATCATCTAGTTCCAACCCCTGTGCCATGGGCAGGGAGACTTTTTTTTCCCAATTTCCTAAATTGTTATACTCTTTATGAGCCAAGAAGCCAAAATTAAGTTGCTATTTTAGACTAAGAGGCAAAGTAACTGAGAACTTCACTTTCTTGGAGACATACAATGGTTCCTTCAACAACTGTAGTGATATTTTATCATAAAAGATGAATGAAACGCATTTCTAGTCACTACAGAACAATTTGTCTCTGGAGAAGAATATGGCAAATTCAAGACAAATTAAGAGAAGAGATAGTGAGCTAAGTAGTTTACACATCAGAGGAGAGGTGCTAAATAATCCAAGATTTATTGAAGTGAATTAAAATGAAACTGCTGCACAGTATTCTTTGAGTTGCTTTAAAGTCAAAGTCAATTCAGTTTATTTTGTTGAGTTATGGGATGACTCCAACTGCTCTGAATCTCTGGTAAACAAGGGCTTCTGAACTATTTCATTTAGATCAATAGTCAACTTGCCAAAAAAACATTCTTCAGGTGAATAAAAAGGTGGCATAAGAGGCTTCCAAACCACGCCATACTGAGCCCTTCATTTAGCTATTTTTACAAGTTATCTGAGCTTTGACTTTCTTGCATATAGTGCACATTTATAATTACTCTTTATTTCTTATTTTATTGTAGGATTAAAAAACAATAAAAAAGAGTGTGCAAGATACTGAACAATCAGATAAATTTCTGATTTTTTCAAATTTACCCACTCTTTTTTCCTATAAGACTCACCTTCTACCTAAAGAGGGCTTATAGATAAGACAGAGCTACCTCATATCCTTGGATACCACATTTTATTTTTCAGCTAAAAATTAGGTTTGAATGAAATTTGAGGATTGGTACAGAACTTCTGTCTGAAAGACACCTCATAATGCCTGATAAATGTTTGATGCAATGTAAAAATGAACTCAACTCATTGTACTTTTCTCATTTCTACACCTGCTTACATTAATATTAATAATATTAATTTTGTGATCTTATAAGTTGTCAGAAAAAAGGATATATTTGTCTGCAGTGATTTTAATAAAAAAATTCAGAGTTTCTGTTCCTTTTTTTAAGAATTTTAAAGTCCCTTTGAGATAATAAAATTTAACAATATCTGCATCATAAGTAGTTCCATATGAGGAATGAGTAGCAACACAGTGCAATTTTTTGAACTTCTTTTGTCTGTGCATTTAAACTAGGATACCAAAAGAAAGGTGAGAGAAATTATTGTTCCACAGATGACCTTTGGTAAGCATTAAAGTTAACATTTCAAAGCAGCATACACATTATCAAGCAAATAATTTGGAGCAGGCTTTTTCTTTTTTTAATTTTCTATAGAGAGCAAAGAGTGAGTACTTATTCATTCAGTTCAGCCCCTCACAGTCTGAGGATGCTCCCTACAAATGTAACCTGACTTGCTTTATTTTACTCAATTACATTCAAGCTAAGAAAGACGATCTCTTATTATGCCTGAAAAGTTTTTCATGAACATAAACAATGTATTACTTAACCCATTTCTTGAACAATTCATGTTTTTTTCTTTCAGGTTGCCAGAGATGAAACTGAGACCTACTTAGGCAGAACTCTATTCTTGGCAGGTTAGCAGAAGAGTCTTATGAATGAGAACCCTGGTCTTACCAATAATCAGGTATTTCACAGTGTTGGTAACAAGGACCATCTAAAACTTCCAGCCTCATGGAAGTAATAGCACTCCTATCTTACATAAAATATATGTGTGACTTGGTAAATAATGAGTGCAGTCTGAACTGCTATGAATTTTCTTTGTTACAAAATAAGATTTAAAAAGAAACAAACAAGCAAATGCTGGAATAAAAAAAATGGCAAAAGCTGTGGAGTGAAATGATTTCGGGACCTAAGTTTCATCAAGGGTTCGCCCTTTTGCAGACAGATCTTCTGTAAAAATATAGTTTCAAGAACAGAAGAATGCTGGCAGCTCAAGGGACTCTTTCATAATTATAATCTCTAATGAAAATGACTTCATTTTTTAAAACTGAATATCACAGTATGCTATTTCGGTCTAAATAACATGTATGTTTACTGGTTACCTGGAACTTAAACTCTGACCTTAACCTTTGATACTGGAGACATCTAGGCGCTCACTCTGCCTTGCACCCCTGATGTCTGATCCTGTTTCTTTGTCCTCACCCAAGACCCAAGCTGTCTGTTCTAGCCATGCTTGTCTGCTAGGCTTATCATGTGCTCCTCATACTTTATCACAGTTATCACGTGTCACTTCCTCTACCACTTTATGGTAAGCACTGTGCTTAATCCTACTGCTTTCAAACAGGGATAAAAATGTTGGTTTTTTCTTCACTACAGCTGTAGCTTCTTTGAGTAATTTGAGTTGATTTGAGACATTTTGTACTACCATCCATTCTACATGGATTTTAGCTGGCAATAAATTAAATAACTTTGTGGCAAAAGGAAAACTCTCAGAATTTCTTTAGCTTTTTGCTTTTTGATTGAGAGGACACTAGAAATTCTGGGTATATGCAGAGATTAACAGCTACAGCTAACTCATCTCACATGAAAGGTACATTTTAGCCTTGTGGTAACTTCAAAGCAGAATAAATATCTGTACCAGAGAAAAAAAAACCAAACCCAAAACAAACAAAACAAACTGGCAAAAAAGTATTCATGCCAGATACAACTATTTTGCTAGACAAGCCAGAAATGTAAATGGCTAATATTAAATATTCCAATTAAAAATCCTGAGTATTCATGTGATTGCATGTTCTTATATCTAAGAAAATGAATTACAGGTGGAGTAGTCTTGACAGTATCACCTCCAAATCAATCCACTGTTGCACAACTCACTAAATAACCATTGCTAGGTAAACATAAGGCATTTTCACAAGCATGTCCCATTTTTTAGAATCCATATCACACAGTTATACTAATTTTTCAATAACCACCTATGTGTACAGATAGATATACCAAACTAGTATGTAGAGGAGAGAGCTGCTTTAACGGCAATGCCAGGAGTATGCACCAGAAGTGCCGCCAAAAGGAAGCTCCTGTGCAGAGATTCCTGAAAGACCTTGTGAAAGGCAGCAAGTACCTGAAATCCCCTACACAGTTTCATTCTGTCTCATCTATGCACCAAAATTTTACCCTCATTTTAAAATTTTTGCCCGCGATTCTTTGTTCATATCAGACACCCCAGTTATAGTGTTCTTTAAATGAATGCCATCCATGGAGAAGGTGGCAACAACTGTGGGTGACTGAGCTGAACTGATAATCTTTTGTTTAGAATTTTGAGAGCTATAAACAAAAACCCCTCAATGGATAGTGTTTTCCTTAGTTCAAATGGATGCAAGACCAATACTCTCATAATATAAGACTGAATACGGTAGTCCTCAATCAATCTTTACCAAAGAAAAATTCTCATTGCTCTGAAGTTAGAATTTCCTGAATAACATCATCTGCAGAAGATGTGGCAGAGATTTAGTCCTCTTCTTTGTTTCAATATCATTACTGACTAATTAAAGGAAGGAAGACATAATCTCTTAATTTTCTTTTATAGAAGGAAGAGATTATGAAGGATCATTTTAGCAGTTTCCTGGTTGGCCACCGAAACAAAAGCGACCCATTTACCGTTTCCTCAAAATGTCCATATAATTCCAAGGTCAGGGAAAGATTAAGCAAAGCCTCAGAAGAGTCTCCACCCATCCCTGCACTTTCCCTCACCTTTTCCACTATCTCGTAGTCCATCTTGAAAGCCCAGAGCTGGAGCCTGGCGGAGAGTTCGCTGATGGAGGAGAGGGTGAGAAGGAACTGCTCAGCGCTGCCCAGGGGGACATCGGGATTTGCCAGCTGTGCCTCCTGGATCTTCTGCTTTTCCTCCTCAGTCGGGATCATGGTCAGGATTTTCTGTACAGGGAGACAAAAGGCAGGCATCAGTGGTGGGGCTGAGAGGAGTGTGAGCAGGGTGACCCCACAGCAGCCACAGCAGAAGTCCTCACATCCTTGTCTGTTAAATTAGGACAGCACAGCAGTTACCAAGAACTAATCCACTGCACAAGGAAGCAAAATGAGGACTGCTATCTCACACACCTGCAGTTTGTTTAAAAAATGTACCTGGATTAAAATGCCTTTTTATTTTTTTGAAATCTGTATTCAGATAGGGCTAATCGTGGGATGAAACACTGAAGGAGAGAAAGGAAATTAGGACTGATCTCATTGACTTTCATGTTTATGTCAGAACTTAATGTCTTTCTGTAAATTACATATGGAAGTCAGGGTAGAAGGAGAACAGCTTTGTGGCCTGTGAGCAAGTCAGACTAGATTTTAAGGTCCTTTTTAGCCCCAATATCTACAAATCTTCAAGCACACTTGTAAGTATAAAGGAATAACTTGAAGACTCTTGTCCCTTGCTGTTCCCATAATTTCTTATTTTTTGTTCAGTCTGTTTTGTTTTTCTTACGGAACATGGAAACTATTGCAGCTTACTAGGTCACTCCTAAAGATTTCACCCTGACAACTTCCCAAGGAACACACATTGAATTTATGTATTACTTAACATGGCCTTTTTTTCTTTTTATTTGAAAAAGAATCTCAATATCTTCAGTTTCTGCTGTCAGTGTGGCTCAAAATATTTAAATTTTCCCTTCAATTCATGGATTTTACAGGTTTGTTTATATGTGGCAGCTTTCCTTCTGAAAGTATTGCTCTCTAAGGTATTGCATCTTAATCAGTTTTAACACAATAAACGCATGTCAAAATAAAAAAGAAAAGCAAAACAACATAAAGGCATCAGATAAGTTGAGGTCTCCATCCTACTGATCAATGCCTCCTTAAAGCAAAGCAGATTTTTAACACAACTTATGTTTCTTCATCTCAGGAATGACATGTTTTTGCTGTAGCTGTCTATAATGATAGAGGCTGTTTTGAAGGGGAGGAGAGAATAATAAAAATACAGCCAAAGAGCTATTGGACCCGCCAATCCAAACTACAGCCTTGTTCCAACACTGGACATAGTCAATTCATCAGAGCAGCACAACTGCCCCCTTCCAGCACTGATAGTTCCCCTGGCTGTTTGTACAGCACTGGAGCTAAGCATGGATAGAGAGCAAAGGACTTTTCCTGGGCAATCAGGCAAAGAACAGGAGTTAAGCAGCAAATAATGTTCAATTTGTTGAACTGGGACTTACTTAGTTTCAGCCACAGCATTTGTATAGCTGTCTATTTTCTTCCATAGACATTAGTAAAGAAGCATTTTTTTGGTTAATGTTGCCTCTCTCTCTTGCTCTTTGTTGTTATAAACAACGACAACAACAAAAAAAAGCCTCCTTGCTTGGAGACTCAAGATACTACCTTAATAAATTAATATGTATCGTAAAGAAAAAAAAAAAANAGAGGAGGAAAATCCCTCAATACACTCTGGTGCTTTTTCTTAGCCTGAAAAGTACTGCTTGGAAAATACTCTCATGTACATGTGTTCCAACTGACAGCATTTGTGTATTGATTTTGAGATGTGCCTGCCATCCATCCATCCACCCACCCAGACATGCTGAAATCTGTAACTTGGATCATACCTAACATAAAACTAGATCTATAAATAGCTGCTTCATGGTCTCAGTGTTGAAGCAATACTCATCTAAAAAAGTCAGTAAAAAAAACCAGACTGAGCCTGAGACTCAAAAAGAAAGGTGTTTCACAGTCTCCCTTGGTGGAGTCAGGCATCTTAGTGCCTACTCCTCTCTTCCACAACAAGAGGAAGCCAACATGCCCTCAGCTGAGACAGCACAGCTTGCAAATAGGATCATATTGAACATCCATACATGGAGAGTTTAGCAGTAGCCATGTGATGGATGCAAAAATGCTTCTGATGCATTTTTGAAGGCTAACACTGCAGCAGCATTCTCAATTGTCTCCTACAAATAACTTGGACTTTCAGCAGGTCCCAGGGATCCCACAAGCATTTTGTAGTGGGGCAATGCCTTCACTCCAGAGTTTGCACTGCTTTGGGGCATTTTAAAGAGAGCAAAGAAACAGTAAGCTTTATTTCCAAAGGGACTCTCCTCCTCCTTGAGCTTTATATAAACATCATAAGATAGATTGAGCTGACAAAAAGCATTCAAGTGCAAGTTCTGCAAGGCTGCTGTGCTGCATACCGTACTATGTGAAACAGAGGATGCCAAGCAAAAGAGCCTGTGCTTGTGGTGCCAGCTGCTGAGGATCAGCCCTGCTGCTGAAAGCCATGCCTTGGTGGGGCCAGAGCTGCTGGCAGGTCTCGCACCATCCAGGATGCAAGTGCCCCCATAACAATGACCTACACCAGCACTCCTGATCTTCTTGGGCAAATGATTCTGATCCTGCTGGTCATCATCCTTGGTGTGCCCCTGAGCAAGTAGTGAAATGCTCCTCTTCTTGATTTCCATTCTATGACTAATTTGAGCCATTTGTTCAGCGCTGGAAACTGATGAGTACACCATCTGCCACTTTATTATTACTTTAGTTTTTATTTCTATTATTTTTTAAAAAAATCTAACATTAAAAGTAGCATAAAATCACAGCAGGGCAGAAGGTTACTGGCACCTGATGTGACCATTAAATCACAAATAGCTTAGAGTCCAATCATTACTTCATATTGCTCTTCCCAGTACACAGAATCCCAGAGTGGGTTATGTTGGAAGGGACCACAGTGGGACTACTGATCCAACCCCTCTGTGCAAGCAGGGCCATCCCAGAACACATGGCACAGGATTGCAAACAGATGATTTATGAGTTTCTTCAACGAGGGAGACTCCACAGCCTGTCTGGGCACCCTGTTCTAGTGCTCGGTCACCTGCACAGTAAAGAAATTCTTCCTCATATTCAGGTGGAACTTCCTGGGCATCAGTTTCTACCCATTGCCTTTTGTCCTATTGCTGGGAACCACTGAGAAGAGCCTGGATGCAATCTCCTGACACCCTCCCTTCAGATACTTAAATACATTGATTCTGTCAGTTTGCTCTTCTCCAGGCTGGACAGGCCCAGCTCCCTCATTTTTTTCTTGTAACTGAGGTGGTCTCAGAAACCTTCACGTCAATTAAAGAAGAATTGGTTATTAACAAACCCTATGCTCATATTCTCTAGTACATGTGACACATGTATTTCCCCTTCATGCATTCTCACACAACTGTTTGGGCCAGAGTCTTACGTTTCGAAGAAAACCACTGCACAAATAATGGAGGAAAATAAGCAATTTTTGCATGAGATAATGGACCCCAATTATTCTGCTGCTGGACTGAGCCACCTGCTTGAACCTTCAGCAAAGGGATCAAACTGCTTATTTCCTGGACTCTGCCATCCTGAGGTATAATCTCCAAAAGTTCCTAAGAGGGAAGACTTACAAAAGCATGGCTTTTGGCTTTTGACCCTCATATGGCTTTTGACCCTCATACGGCTGAGGGTCATGGACCTCAATGTGGGATGCAAGGAGGCACCTAAGCAGTGATGGTGAATATCCCAGTGCCTCTGAGGAAATTGGATGCTTAAGTTTTCTCTTTCATGAGATACTGGGGCTTCTCAGTGATGATGGGGTTGCAGAGGTGTCTTGTCTTCCATGTTTGGTGTCACCTGATCTTACCAGGTGAACAACAGCCTGAAAAAAATTAGTAACTCAAATACCTATTTGTTGTTCTGTCCAAAGCTTTCTGTGGCTTGATGAACACAAAAAAGTAAGCAACATGACCAAATACATGTTAGTGGGTATTTCACCCGACATTTGACAGACCTCAGTAAACAATCCAACTCCTGAATGGCTTTATCACATTTCAGCTTTCCAGGCAGATGTTAACAAGACCCATTGCTGGTTTGCATTACCTGTAGAAACTTGCGGAAAATGTTACAGCATATGAAGGTGAGAACTTCACTGTAAGGGAAGCTGCCTGCACTAATTTTATTACAACTCTTCCAAAAAAGATCCAATTCTGAGAAGGAACTACTTCTAAAATGCTGATGACCATCACCCTAAACCAGGAACTGACACTCAGCAACTGACACCATTGCCTCAGTCAGACCACTCCTCTTCCTCAGCTCTCTACAGAAATACATGAACATGGCATTGCTGGTCACAGAAACTGCAGATGATGTTTTGGTTTGCTGCAAGGAGACAAAGGGTGGCATTTTTTCTTTAAATAAAGTCTGAAACAGATTAGGACTGTGATATGCTGACTGTGGTGTCTGGCCAGCAAGGCACCACTGAGGCCATTCTCTCTCCTGTCTAGACTTGTGAAAAAAGGTGTTCTTTCAGGTCACATGAGCTAGCATCATTTGAGACATCCCATCACACTCTCACAAAGCATTAGCTAAACAAATTGGAAATGGCAAATGTTAATGTACCATATCAATGATCAGAATAAAAATGTAAATATCTTACTTGTTTTCAAAAACCAAATTTTGATTTTTGTTCATACATGTCACCATCTGGCTTTTTAACATCAAGCATTCTCTGCTTACCCCTTTTTACATCTCAGGGCTATATGGCCACTCCAGACATCAATACTTCAAATTATTTATTATGGGTAGCACACCTGGGTATGGAAGGCACAACAGACCTGGAGAGATTTTTTCATTTCAAAGATTTACTAAAAGCTGTACCGACTAATGCAATCAACATTGTGTAGCATCACAAAGCCACACAGTAAAGCAGAAAACAAACCACGCTAACTTCTTCACAGCACTATCCTAATTTTAGTCTATTAAATTAACCATAATCTTTGGTATTATTTCATTTTGGTCCACATTTCCTTATGAGCAGCTCTTTATAGAGGTATCCACTCGTTTCCTTTGCTACAGACAAGCACCAAGGACTGGTTTTTTGGACTCCATTCTTGCAGTTGCCTCTGATACATAAAAATCAGGCGCCAGGATTTTAACCTTGCCTCTTTTGCTTAACTCACAGCAAGACCTCATCCATGCTAAGGAGGCAGTTCTTTCTTCTGCAGTGAGCTTCAAGTTGTTTGAACACAACCAATGCCAAGCATTCAAAGAAAGGAAAACACAAACACTTTGGCAAATGTAAGGTGGCAATTTTTTTTTTTTAGCTGGATTGGTCATGCTTGCAAACACACAATGCACATTCCTCTGAAAATATGTCTTAAACAGTGCCTGCTTTGCATACTAAATGGACTACATCTGCCTTTTTAGTGTCATGGCCCCACTTTCTGCCTTTTTCACAGTTCAGGGGTACCTAAACGCTTTAAGACCTAAAAATGTGCAACATAAGAATAGAGTATTCTTATTCATATAAGAATACCACTTATTTATCAATTTAAAGTTAAAATGCAAAGTATGGATTACCAACAAGAGTTCAATGTCAGAAACAAAGCAGCATTCAGCAGGATGTAGGGCAGCAGTAAAGGCCCTACTGGACCTACTGGTCTAATAATGGACTTGATGAATTGGGCTATCATGAACTTGGGCCTGCAGCCCACTGCATCCCTGCCTTGTTGGTAGCACTATGGCCAGCACTGCTTTAGTCCACTGTCCTTAAAGGTCAGTTTTAAGGTACCATTTAATGCACCGAGGTGCAGAACTAAAGCTACACTCACATTGAGATGAGAGTGGTGATGCTCCTCAGCAAAGGACACGGCACAGAGCTCACTCCCAAGGCAAAGGATGGCTCAGGTGACTTTTTACACTATTGGCACTCTGCTCTCTGTTGGATCTGACAAAAGCTGAAGACAATCCTAAATTATAACTTCCCGTAAATTTTAGCAGTGAATTTTATGTTGTCACTGCACAGATCTCTTTTCCTGCTCTGTCTTCTGCTAACTGGATGTGACATCTCTTCTAGACAATTATTGTGCAGAAAAGCTTTTGAGTATCCACTGTGGTACAATTCCTTTATAGGCAAAATTGCATATTTTTTTTTCCATACCAGTCCTGCCTCAATCAACCCATAGATAAGTTATCAACTGCATTATATAGCAAATTGCTGTATTATCTGTGGGTTTTTTAATAAATTAAGCTGATTCTTACACTATTACTGATTCATTCAAAGTGGCTACCAATTATTTCTTTATATTTAGACAGATACGAACCAGAAAACTTTCTAAAAATCTAGGGTGAAATAACTTCTCTTTTCTCTATGCTAGCTTTAGGGCTAAAGCCAATGAAAAGACAGAAAAAGGGAAGAGACACAGGAAACAAAGCTTGCCTACATTGTAGACCAAAGGGGCAGTATGGAAAACTGAGGCAAGGATCTGCTGAAAATAGTGAGACTCACAATAATGCATTTTTGTATCAACCTGTGTGTTACCTTCACAGTACTGCATAGCTTAATCCAGCCCTATCTGTCACTATAAAGGTCTGACTCTGTAACATGCTGTAAGACAAATATGTAATTTGGGATTGAAAAGGGAATCTGAATTCAGCGTGAGGTTTTACCTAGTAAGAAGTTAATAAATATATATATAGTTGAGGGAAAAAAGCTCCTATCTCCAAGGGCATCATCCTTCCCAATCAATCAAGACTTCATTCCTCATTCTGCTGCACTTACCCTTTCTATTGATTTCATATACCTGAATGATCACATTAGGATTACTCACATCACATCAAGCTGT
Source organism: Cyanoderma ruficeps (assembly GCA_008694505.1). Classification (NCBI taxonomy): domain Eukaryota; kingdom Metazoa; phylum Chordata; class Aves; order Passeriformes; family Timaliidae; genus Cyanoderma; species Cyanoderma ruficeps. The sequence goes on from VZDJ01007755.1 coordinate 35,829,973, forward strand.
GGGGACAGACCTCACAGACCTTTTCTTTAGCACTGGGCAAGTATATAAATAGTGTACAATTTCCTGGTTTCTTAAATTCTTCAAATTGAAATCCACCTTCATACATATTTCAAATGAAATTATGGGTTCCTGGCAGCTAATGGAAAGGCCACCCAAAGGAGGGTGTGGTGGTACAAAGCACAGCTGTGGACACCACAACAGGTGGTTGGCAGATGGGCAGCCCAGAGACAAATGTTGGCAGTGGAAAGGGTGGGCTGTGCAGAGCACCTGAAGCCAGAGAAGGACAGAGTTCTAAGGAGAGGATACACAGAAGTTAATATAGACTCGTGCTCCTTTGTCAGCCGTTTTATGTTGGGCTTTCTACAGAAACACTGCCTACTGCACCGAGATCTAACTGGCTGTGAGCTGGGCTTGGCTGGAGGAGTACTTCTCTCCAATATTTTAAAGCTTAGTACTGCAGGCTGCAGTAGTGGGTACTTGGGCTGGGTCATGAAAAATTACTGGTTTTAGAGTGACCTGCCACTTTCATAATATGAGTAAAATATGCATATAGCAAAAAGTAATACAGCTTGGGGAAGAAACAGTATTCTAGTAGGGATAAATCAGGCCTTGCCTTCTAGCTAGAAGGATCTTTTGCCTTAAGCATTTTTTTTTCTTTGCATCCAACTGTTGGCAACACCATTTTCAGTCCAGGAAGCTTTTCTCATTTTCTTTTGTAGTCAGCAAGGTGAAGGTGGAAAGGGGGAAATCATGAGACACAGTGCCAAACAACTAAAAGGTGACTGTGAATTAATATATGACCTTTGATAGCCACTGGTTGAGATTCGTAGTTGTGCAGATTACTCTTGCTAGATGATACAGGCTTATTGGAAAAAAAATTGAAATTAATATGACCATAATGAAAAAAACAGTGGAGCCACAGGCTTCTTTTACACTTCATAGAAGAAAAATGTTTTGATAAAAAAAATAATAAACAGAGCTCATCTTGGATCTTGGTAAGAATATCTGCAAAGTCAAACTTGTAGTGGTAAAAATTACATCATCTGTAATCTTTATACCAACTGCTTTTCTTCAAACAACAGTAACACAGAAATGCTATTCTGGGCAGAACTAGTCGCTGTATTTGTTTTCCATTAGATATACAATCTAGAATGACTCCAGCAGCTAGCTGGGCATGAAATTTATTAAACCCTGTACTAGTTGCATCAGCCCTATTTTTGCTGCTCACAACTTTTCAGTCAAGCTTCAGATACTGCTCTGAAAAACCTGACAGGAATTAACACCATTGCTACTCAAACAAAGCAGATAATCCATGATCACTGAGCATGCCCAGTCTCATGATACTTCCTGCTTCTGAGCCCACTGCACTGTTTCACAAATTTCAACACTCAGACATGACATAATACACCTCTTCTCCTTCTTCCATGACCAGTCTGGCCTGTGCCATATGCAACATGGGGAAAAAAAGTATTGAAAACGCAGACTTGAAGACATTGACTGTTCTTTCTTACCTCTATTCCTTCCTTGTTTAAGGCATATTCATCAAAGTTCAAAATAGCAGTCTTGATGGTGCGGGGAGGGGGCAACACAGTCAAGCCAATATTAATGGCATTGCTTCGCTTTGAGTCCAACACAATGATCTCCTGTCGCTTCCCGTCCGCAGCAGTTTTCTTGGGAAAGAAGAGAACAAGGACATCATTCCTCTGATCTGTTTTATAAAGGAAAAGTCACTCCTTTTACTAATGACTTCCCCCACTAAAGAAAGCTGATGCATAATGTAAACTTAATTTATTTTCAGGCATCAAAACAAGCTGAATTCTTCTAGCACATCCTTATCCCATCAACATGAGCTGCCAAGATTCAGAGATCTGAATGCTGCCGTGCAAAGCAGAGCTAGCCTGACACAGTCCTCAAAAAGGCAGTTTGGGACAGAAGCCAGTCTGAAAAACACCTGAAACTGCTTCTGCCAGACCAGAGCTCTGCTGTACAGCAGGACTGGCCAGCACAGGACTGATGGTGCAGCAGCTGTGCAGCCAAGGGGCTCCAGGGCTCAATTCTCTGTTATATGCACCAATCTGGACCCTCTCTCACTTGTGTGACTGGCTGGGAAACAGAATTGTTCCCACCTGCCTGCCAGCATTCTCCTGTGTTATAAATCTACCTCGGACACTGGCAAAGGAGCCATAGGTGCCTCTCTGGAGGCACTGATATGGTTTTCTGACCTCTGGCTGCCAAGGAGAAGTTATTCTACCTTGCTGCTCATGATATGTCTGTCAAGTCCTTCATAGATGCAGGAAAATTTCAACCCTCATGCTTTTTTCAAAGTTTTACTTGACACTATCCATATCCTTGGATCTTACCTCCAGTATAAATAATAAAATTACAAAGAACTGGCAACAAATGCTTTAAATTCTTTTCTGTTGTAAAACCAAGGAATTTCTTCTCTTTTTCCCCATCCTTATAGTGGCAAAATGTGCTGCTATAAGTATGCAAAGTGACTTGAAATCCACTTATATGGCATAAGGTAGTGTTGAATGTGGTCTTTGCTCTTGCACCTCAGCATGTCTCTCTTTCATCATCCCATGCTAGGTCTCTCTTTGGTAACTATGTATGTCATGCTGGGTAGCTGAAAGGTGAGACAACTCTGCCCCTCATACTCAGGGTATTTTCCTCCCTCTGCATATAAGTGAACACTGAAAACATGTTTCTGTGGTTCTTCTTCCTTTTCCCTATCAGAGATGGTCTGAGGAATGCCATCAAGCACAGGAGTGTAGGGAGAACATCATGCTGATGTATGAGTCTTTCATCTCTCGTGGATATGGGGGAAAGCCAGGAGGAGACTTACTGCTTGAGTCTCAATCTGTGTTCAGGATTGTTTTTTAGACTACTGAGCTTTGTCCTTTCTTTGGGTCTGTTCCACAGCCACCAAGACACAAAATACCCCACTGCCAGGCCTACCTGCTGTTTTTGAATTGGAAGTTAGTAAATACTAACTCATCAAAGAACCTCCAGGTGTGGACAGTCCATAATGGGGAATGCAGCTGTATCATTAAAAAAATACCTTTTTCTGGCATAGCTCAGAACCTTTCTTGCACAGGAAGAGGTTTGCCCACTGCTTCCTGCAACCTGTCAACACCTGTGTGATACCACAGTCCTTTCATCATACCAGAACAACTAAGGTGGGATGATGTAGCTTCTGTGGGCACATGGGACTGAAGGCAGGTGCAGGTCACACCACATGTGTATAATCTCAGAAAGTGGTAAGAGGGTTGTTTTTTTAAACTTAAAAAGAAACAATAGTTTTGCAGTAAACAGAATAAATTTTAGGAGGGCAATGATAAAAATTGTTTTCAATGTTTCAATATCAGTTCTGCCAGAACTAATCTCTTCTTAAAAGCTTAAAAGTATCCCCAAAGCCTTCCTGAACTTCTCCTTCCTTGAGTAGACTCCTCTTTTTCTTGGGGCGCTACCTGAAGGATGTGAGATGCAGCTTTTCCTTTAATGCAGTAACTTTTACTTCCCGAGCCACTAATCACATTCTCAGGACCACAGTTAGTGGCCAAGACCACATTAAAACCAAACAGGCTTCACCAGAGACTGCTTCCTCTTGAGTTTGTATTGCACTAGGCCTTTTTTAAACCACCACTTTTTACCTTGTCCTTTGGAGCACAGAATTACACAGCTCCAAAGAATTTATGCAGAAGGGAAAAGGCCAGGGGAAAGGAGTTAAATTTAGGCTTCCCACATGTGGTATGGGTAAGCAGGCCTCAAATCTGCAGCTCTGTTTTTAGGCTCCCAACTCTAAGAGAGACAAGAGAGACATATTCATTTGGGGGACACAGGACGCTCACGGCTGGGATCACTGTGATCCCTACAGTGCACATGCTCCCTAACAATGGGTTATGAAACACAGATGAGCGGCACAGGGCATGAGTGCATGGAGGTATTTTCCAGAGCTAAAACTGCATATGGGATATAAAATGTTGGGGTGAGTAACACTTTTCAAAAACAGGGGCTGAAGAGGTTTTAAATCCATTCTTGGGACGATGTCTGAGTTCCAAAGAAATCCTTTCCAAATAAATAAAAGGATGAAGAAAAGAGAAAGATTTTAGTACTATGAACTTTACTACCTTACTGCTAGGAAAAGAACTGCTTTTTGTCTCCAATGAAATTGCACAGGTGGAAGTGTCTGACTGTTAAAATAAGCTACAGCTACTAATTTCTACTATAATATTTGGTGACTTCGATCTAAGCTTCATAAATTCATTATCAGAGAGTGACTTAAAAGGCTTGAAGGAACAGTGAACTACTGCACTTGATTTTATATTTTAATGTGTTAGTATGAAGTGTAATCCCTGAACTTCTGAATACTATATATACTATATTATTTTATGCAATTAAAAAAGTAATTGTAAAATACAAACATGCCAGGTATGTATGATCTGTGGAAAACAAACACTTCTGCAACATATTGACAATTATAGTGAATCTGGACCTTTACAAGACCTAACTGGCCATATTCTCTTGCCTCTGTTGAAGACTGGGTAGTCTTCTTAAAACCTATTACCATCCCACAGAAAATGATTTGTAGTCTGATGAGAGCATAGTTTTAAACATGCCTCTTTGCTTTAATTAATATGGGAAGCAGGAAAAATTAAATAACTTTTCAATCGATCATATAAATAAATAAATAATTATATTATGACCACCAACTCAGAAATATTTCCTGCCTTTAAAGTTGCAAAAGTCTGCATCAGTAGTACAGAAAAATCTACCTTAATAGTGAGATGTCTTTAAATTTTTTTAAAATTTTATTTTATTTCTATCTCAATTAGCACGGATTCAATACAAGAGATTTGAAATGGAATCGCTCAGCTGCCACTGACTTTTTCCAGGATATCTGTTTGTAATATTTTTCTGAAATTCTGGTCCACATTTATGGCTTGTCTTGGCATTTACTGAAATTGCAACAAATCCATTCAAAAGGAATATGTGTCTAAGCATGTGTACACGAAAACAGATTCCTTCCTTTTTCTCTCCTACTAATTTTTATGTCTGTGGACACATGATGGATCACTATGCCCCACAGGGTATACATGAATAAGCAAAATAATACTTTCATGCAAAACCAAGTGGATGGCAAAAAGGCTGAACAACAGCATTTGATTCAGGAGTGTCTGCATGGTTTCACTTCCCTTCACAGAAAAGTAAACACTTTGAAGTACTTTGCCAAAATATCGGCTTTGTTTGGTGGAGTGAGAAGGAAGGAAATACTACACTGGTTTGGAGGGCATACCTGATCATTCTTTCTATTGGCAAATATAATGTAGGGTGTTTTATTCTAAAAAATAAACCAGCTGCAACTAAAGGTGCTCCACTACATTATATCAATGTGCAAATTTCTCAGTGTGGCAAAGGATTTCCTAAAATCAAGAATCGCTTCTCCCAGCCCCAGTCCCCCAAACCCTGTATTATATCCTACAATTTTATATCCACTTTATTTTATTATAGTCTATTGTGTTTAATGAAAAACTTCTCATGAGCCAGGAAGTAGCTGTTTATAGCTGTGTGTTGTGGAAATCACAGTGAAGGATTAGAAACTGGAGTGAAATTGGTTACAGCTGTACGAGAGAGCATAAGCACAAGATAGAGCCAAGCCCCCCTTTATACACTCTGACTTTGCTTTTCCTCTCATCTTTCTGGACTGTTCCTTTTCCATGCACCTACTTCCATCCCTTGCTATGAAATATAGAGATTTGACTTTTGATTTGTTGCTCTGTACTCTCTTTTTTCAGCTGAACCAACTGAGCTGTGAGTCAGACTTTACGATATTATAGAATAAACCTGTTTTGGATTGCAGCCATTGGACAGGAGAAACTAGACACAACGGGGAATGTGCTCTCTGGAAATAAACCAAGCAGTCTGGAAAAATCGAGAGCTATCCTAATTTGAGTGCAATCTTTGTAACCAAACCTCAAGTCTTTTACGGATTCAGTGGTCTGCTTAATTATCCCCACTCTCACTTGATCTAAGGACCATCTCCTGCTCTGGAAGATTTGCTGGTGTTCACAAAAACCAGGCAAGAGTTTCAAAAGCCTGCACAGAGTTCTACTACAGTGCTCCTCAGTTCCCATTGTCTTCTCTGCAACGAGACAATGAGACTTCTATGTCTGTGTTATGGGACGGGGTGGAAAGAGAGCCAAAAGTACAATGTCTCATGCAGAGAGCAGTTATTAGTCGCCAAGGGGAAAGCACCTAAATCATTCCTCAGACTTGCACTAATTTCAAAGAAACCTGCTCACTCATCTTCCAGCCAGAAGCCAAAAGCTGTGCCAAAGCATCAGGCAGGTTTGAGAAGCAAGTGTGAGGGAGAGAAAATAGCCAAGGGTAGTTTGGGAACATGCGCCGATGATTGACTGGAAAAGTAAACAAGTCATAATTCCAAACGACTTAAAATTTTATCAAAATTTCATGTGAGAATAAGATTAGGAATCAGCCAGGGTGCTCCATTACAATGCTGGCACTTAGCACAAAGCTAAATTTTGGAAATGGCAAATATGTTATCATTCCACATTCAATTCAAGGAACTAAATATTTTATGGATCTAAGAAAATGCTCTCATTCCTTCCATCTATGAACCATCTGTGGCAGATTTGTATTTACGGGGAGAGAGATGAGGAGTAGCACGCCACGATGTCACCAGCATTCCTTCCTCAGCAGAAAAGGAATTAGAGAGAGAAATTAAACTCAGCATTGGCCAGATGAACAATCACCTGAATGCCTTTTTAAAGGTGCTACAATATACGTTTCAGATTTGCATGCATCTGTGTCACAAAAAAATTCAGTTAAGAGCAGTGATAGCAGATCTATATGAGCCATCTCTTTATATACCTGTTGCTTGTTAGGTACTTGGGGGCTTGATTATAGAAATTCCAATGTTTCCATTTTGTCAAGAAGATCGAGAATGACTATTAGAAAATTTTGAGTTGATAAACTGGACAAGTGACACAGAGAACCTTTACTGTGAGACATCCAGATTCTCCAGAGTAGGAGCAAACAATAATATCTATAATACATAATATATATAACAACTTTCTCTAGCTAAAGAGGAGTAGAATATTTAAGGTGCTGACTGTTTTTTATGTTACTATAAGACATATAGGCATACAGAGAAAACACACAAGCAATTCATTTATTTTAAGAGAGATGGACATTTTTTACTATCATTTTAACTGGAAAAAAAACATTGTTTCCCTGATACCAATTATGCTGTTTAGAAGAAAAAAGAGTTTATGTAGCCATGAAAAACAAATGTTTAGGCTAATAACTTTCTTAATGCTACTTCAAATTCCTCCTAAATGTAACTATAAAAAGCTTCCTTTTGTTGTTGATTCTAATGTTAACAGCCATGTCACCAGCCTTTGTGAGTTTATTTTATAACAATACCAAGGAAGAGGGAATCCTAGCTACAGAGGTATTTCCTGTGCCAGCTTCTGTCCTAGAATTGCCACATTGCATAAATTAAAGATTTTAAACAGGCCTTTTCACCAGAATCAAACAAAAACCCAACACCCCTGCAGAGTTCAGCTGTAAACATGGTCCAGCTGATAATCTGATCCTTCAGAACAAAGCACATGTGTAGACTTTCCGCAGCAGATCCAGTCCGATACTCTAACCTTTCCACATAACAATTAGGAAAATATTACCAAGTAAAGAACTGTCAAATACACAGATATGAATCACCATGCTGTGACCTTTTCATGAATGCACCAAAGTATTTCAGATTCCAATATCTAGTTTGGCACTCAGTTGTGGACAAATGTAATGTTTAATGTAAAATTTGTTGGTGTTCACCACCTGGAGCGATAGCCCACAACTGGCAGACCTGAGACAGGAGAGCAACCTGGCACATACATCACCCTAGGCTCATCTCTAGTGTCAGCCCATGGAATATCTTTCGTCATAGGCCAAGCTAGAAACACATCCAGTAATTTCCACTGGTTTGATATAAACAACATAAACCACCTAGACCTAATTCAGAATGAATACCAATACGATAGTGAAAAATAGCAAACTGAATACAAGCTGTACCTTTGTGACAGGCAGTTCCTTGGATTTAGACTCAAAGAGATGCTCCAGTTTGGAAGTGTCCACCTTAATGGGTTCCAGTTTCGACCACAGGAATTCTCTGCAGCGTTTGTTGTTTTTACACTGCCACTCAAATGGCCGTACCTCATTCCAAAACAGACGGATGGTTTTCTTCTTCTTTATAAATGCTGGCTGACCCCTAGAAACCTGGGGTGACCCTAAACCCTGAGGAGTGCTGAACAGTGGAGGAGGAGCCAATAAATTAGCAGAGGGTGGAGGTGGAGGCGGACATCCAAACAAAGGGGGAGGCGGTGGAGGAGGCAAACCCAGAAAAGAAGGCGGAGGTGGAGGAGGGGGAACAAGGGAGTCCCCAGGACCCATATCCATGTCCAACACATCTACATCATCCTCCTCCCCCAAGTCTGTAAAATCCATGTCTTTGATTTTAAGTTCTCGAGGATTAGCCATGAGCTGATCCCAGATGTAATCAGATTCCTTCTTTGTCTGTGCTGGTGTTTTCTCGGGGACCTGTTCACTGATTTCATCTTCAGGCACTGCTGTCCCCTTAGCCAGCTCACCGCTGTTAAATTTTTCTGCAAAGGCTTTCACACTGCCTTGGTTATCCAGATTTCCAATCTCCATCTTTTTGACACTTTCATCTTTGGCCTGCTTTGTGGCCTGAAGAATAGAGATCCTGCTGGCTAGGCTAGTGAGTGACTCCTCGCTTTCTTCCGTCTCCTTCTTTTCCTCCTTCGCCTCCAGCTCCTTTTCCTCTTCATCTTTGGGCTTTTTGTTATGGGCATACAACATGTCCAGCATAAACCGCTTGTTGTTGAGGATGTTGCTGCACTGCTCATTCACACCAGCATCCTGAATGGTCTGTGACCATGGACCTGCAATCACACATACAGAGATGGGAAGAGTCAAGGGAAGGAAGTCAGACCACCAAGAACAGTCTTCAACCCACCAAAAAAAATTTCTGGGGACGCATGTACAACTAGTCTAAAAGTGCGTAAGCAGTTACTGTGAAAATTTTGAAATAAGATACAGCACTCATACATGGCCTGATCTTGATGTGTTGGGAGTACATCTCAAAAAAGGAAGGGGAGCAAAGCATAAAATGACGCTTGGGAGGGACTAAGTAACTTTCAGGATTTGAATATTCAGGTTTCTCCTGAAATCTGTCAGGTTTCATTTTGTCCTTGCTACCTCAACTTATTTTATACAGTGACTAAATTCTCACAACCTTTTGTATTCCAGCATGGGGCTTAAATATCATGACAATGACGTAAAACAGGCTATCAACGTACTCCTCATCTGGCCATGTACTGGAACAACCTCAGGAAAATTTTCATATGAAAGAGGTCTTCCTTGCCTGATGTCAAGGTCAACATGTAGCTGTTTACTACTCCTCCTCCTCCCACCCTGCTAGCTAGGGAAGGGCAGTTTTCAGACCCTCAGAACTCCCTGGCTGGGTAACTGGGTCATCTTCACAACACAGACTATTGGAATTCCAAAGCAGGCTGCATACCCAGGGTGCAGCTCTCAGGGCAATTCAATGAGTGTAAGCGTAAGAAAGATTTTAAAAGATGCTTATAATACGAGAACCTTTATAAAATAATTTTGAATATGCTGCTCATCAACCACTGTTAACCTCCCTGTTATATGTCAGTGTTGAAAGACTGTTGGCCTTTCCACATCACATTCATTTAACATTTCACTGTAATGAAGCTTCATCTTTCTGACTACTGATTTTCTCACCAATAATACACAAAATACCATGTTTGAGACAGCACCATAAATAACAAATTATAGTGGTCAAACTGTAAAAATATATGATGTAAGCGTCTCTGTGACTCCATTTCCCTAAATTTAATACTGCTAACCAATGTGGATAATGTGTCTAAAAATTATGGTGCTCCTTTTTCCAGTGGGTGTCAGATAATGTGATTAAACATGCAACAATGATAATTCTTCACACTTACAGTATTTCCTGTATGGAATTCCTTCTGTTCCCCACAGTCCATACACATTTTATTAATACATTTTTCATAAACTCTGCTTCTTTTATTTCATTTTATTTTGATTGCTAGCCTGCCTTTTTTTGGGGTCCTCGTGGTTACAGATTTTTTTTTTATACCTGTAGGTTTCCCTTTTTCTTGAACATTTTATCTTGGTTTCTTCACTTATGCTCTCACCTTTTTCAATACCTTGAAGTTTTAAGTAACTTTTACAGCTTCCTCTGTCAACGGAGTTGCTTTCTTACCACAACATCTAGACATGTGCTCTGAGAAGGTGTCCTCTTGGTGAGATCTACCTCCAGGGCCCCACAACTCCCCGCCTCCCCACCCTTAAGACAGCACCTCATTAAAATGTAGGGACTCACAGCACAAAGTGCATGGACAGCAGTGACTCTTCCCTCTATTCAGATCAAGCTCTAAACCATGTCTTAAAATCAGTCCAGAGGTTTAATCCCAGACGAAAGAAAGACTTTCTTTCAGAATGGATACAACCTACTTTCCCCGGCAGGTGGCTTAACTGCTTCCATTATCTGCTCATTTTTCCTCAGACTTGATCCATGGGATTGCTTTCTTACCAGTACTTGTCACCTCAGGCAGTCTCTTAGATTTCTCTCTAAGGTAGCTTCATTAGACAACTCCTTCCAACACCATAGATTTTACCCACTTGTGCCCTCACAGAGGATTTCCCCCTAACTCTAAGCCTTTCCTTCAAAAATGTTCAAGATGGCTCCCACGATCCATCTCACAAACCCCACATGATCTAACCCCCTTAGTTTCACCAGATGGGATCCTCCAGTGTTTAATCCCTTTGCAAAACTACTCATCAGAATTTGCCCAGAAACAGTCTGTAATTTGCATTCCCCAGTTCCACCCCTAACTGTCCAAGCTGATCAAAGATAATTTCTATGAAGACTCTTTCTACTTTGGTGGCCCTCTTCTGCGCTCCTCTCCATAAGTAAAACTTTGAAATACCATTGGAGAAACAAGACCTGTTGCAAGCCAAATTTGGCAGGATGGCTAATGAAGAAGGTTGCACCAAGGGTTTTATTCCTTTGTCCTCAATGCACCTGGGCAGAACCAACGGGCTATCTCATAAATGGCAAAATGCTTGTTGGGAATGTCAGAACTGCTGGAGAAAGTGCTCTTGTTTTCTTTCCAAAACTCCTCACCTACCAGAGAGCAAACAATTCACTACATGAGTCCTCCTATATAGCACTACTAAATAAATCTGGTCTACTGGTAGCGTAGGACAATTTCAATATATTGATTTTAGTAAGAGTACATTTCTTAGGTTTTAAAAAAGGTACATAGGAACTTTAAATTAGAGTGGTAACAGGTCAGTAACAGACAAGGAGAAAAAACTTGCAATTCTTCTCCTTTATGTGCACTTGGACTATCTTGGACTATGCCACAGTGTAGCAACATCCTTTATCTGTGATCCCTCCCCAGCCTTTCCTACAGATATATCTATCTACATTCTTTATGAGTACAACAGCATTCTAAGTAACTCAATCCTGATGCTAACTGAAAAGGTATTAGCTCTAAAATTTAGGATGTAATTCGTGTAATGCTTCTCAGAAAAAAAAAGCGACAGATTTAAACTTGAACAATTCAATCTGACAGTTTACGTCTGTGAGGTAGCTGTTGGGATTCAGAGCTATTCCTCTTCTTTCAGGACAGAGCAGGACTATCTCACACTGTGAAGCACATCTCATTTTCTATCTATAACTTAGAAAATATAGGGCAATACATTTCATGGTTTAGATCAAAGAAAAATTGGGAATCAAATGCCCTAATTACATTACATTCCTTTACCTCCCTATAAAAATGAGAAAAGAGTCATCAACAAAGTCAAAATCTGCCTTGTATTCCCTCCCTGCCTGGGCTGAATGACAAACTCTGGCTATCATTATCTCTCTGAGCAGAAAATTGGTACTTAGTGTTTTCCACACTGGGCCTTTCTGGACTGGTACCTGGTGGTGTACTTGACTAGAATCCCTCAGCACCATGAAACTAGTCTTTTCCAGACAAGGTGTATTTCACGTGCCTCCTCCACATGAGCTAAAGATGGCCACAGCCCAGACCCATCTCTCTCTTCTGTCTAAAGCCTGACCGAGACAGAAGAACTGAAGGAAAGGAACAAACATCTCAGCTCTCACTGCCCTTCCTTTTCCATTATAATGATGAGAAAAGGTATCTGGAACTTCATGACGAATCATGTCAGCACAGCCCTTTGTCTCACTGACCTATATATAGAATCCCAAATTCTCCAGGAGCTAGAGATGCAAGTCTTTGCAACACGGTGATTCTGTAGTTAATATATTAATCTTAGGGGAAGAAAATTATTTCAAATCAAATGAAACTTTATTTCATCAAGGTCCTACTGTCCCCTCAAACATAGTAACCCCAATATAGTCCGGATGTTCAAGCAGAGAGCAGACAAGACCTGGTCACGGTGAAGAAAGACTTAGATAAGTGCAAAGGGTTTGTTAGCTAATTATCACAATATCAGAGCTGCTAATTTAACATTTTTTTTCCACCAGAAACCCACGATTATTGAAAAAGCTTCACTTTACCAGTTTCATTGTCACTGGTTAACTTGTCCTCTCTCTCTTCCCTTTCTAAAGTGCTGCTTGCTGAGGATATACTGGATGCAGAACAGTTGTCTTTTTCATTCACTTCCTCATTCTGCCTCTCCTTTTCACTGAGTATTGCACTTTCTTCTGGCTCTCTCTCTGGTCCTTGCTCCACCTCACTCTCTGGTCCCACCTCTGTAGCCTCTATTTCCTTGGGTGTCTCCGTTCCCTGCTTGGCCTCAGCCTCAGCCTCCTGCTCTGGTTCTGGTTCTGTCTCTGTCTCTGGTTCGGGTTCACTGGCACTCACTGGTGGAGAGAACAACGGGAGAAAAAGATTCACTTAACAGAGGAGCCATCTCAGGTTCACCCCTCTAAACAAGAGTGACGTGACAGTTGTACAAGTGCCTTATGGAAAGAAAATAAAACTCAAGTCCATGGCACGCTTAGGAACATTAGGAGCAGCAGACTGATGGATGTTGTGCGACGACAGCGTTGCACGTGAGAGCGGCCTGGCAAGCCCCCTCACTCGCTGCCTGGAGCCAGCCCACTATTTTTATACATACTTCCACAGCTGCAGGGTTGGACTCGCACAAGGATTTGAACGAAACAGCAGAAAATGGGCATCTCACCTGAGCATTGAGAACTCAGTGCCTAGACAGAGCCAGGAAAGAAGAGATGTAAAAAAAANAAAAAAAAAAAAAAAAAAAAAAAAGACAAAAACAAAAGCAAAAAGAAGGGTGATTGTGGCTTTTGGTTGAATTTTCTTTGAGTTCTGGAAGAGTTCTTTTTTCACCTGATGAGGAACACTTTAACAAAAAAAATACAAATATTAGTTTTAATAACACACTTGAATGGCACAGTCTGGAAATGGCACTGTCACACATTTGGCTGACAAAAAACATATGTTGTTTCATGCACATTTACTTCAGAATAGCCACATCAAAACTGAGCAAAGTTTCCAACTGCTTGGCATATGGCACATAACTGCTTTCCAATTGGTTGGCATATGGCACACAATGAGCTTTTTTATCAGTTGGCACACAGCAAACACTGTTCATAGTACACTTGGTTTCTTCTTCCCTGCTTTCTCAGTAAAAATAATTTATTCACCTTTAGAGTTTTTAGCAGTAACAGCAGATTTTCACATGCAAATATTCTCTGCATGCTGCAAAGAAACTGAAGAGCATCCACACATATTCACATCAAGCAGCTCACAGTTCTTTGAAACCTGAAATGGCCATGCAAAGAGTGGCAAAAATGAACATGCACGTTAGCTCTGCATACTTCCCAAATTGCCTCTGTACTAAATCTTGTGTTGGGTGGCTGAACTATAATGACCAGCTTATACTTGTTTTGTCTCTCTGTTAGCTATTTTCAATACTGCTGATGAGTCTTCTGGACTTCTCATTGTCTTTGGATTACATGAAATACAATGAGAATTTCTTCAGGTACTACATGAACCTTTGAAGGAACTAAAACACCAACCCACACTAAAATACTGGAATGCAATCCAAATATTTCTGTCCTCTAGTGAGCAGGTAAGTAGATTTATCCTAAGTAAATATAAGCCAAAATAATGAAGACCACATTCTTCTCCATTGAAAGCACCTAAAAGTCTAATACTAGATATGCAAGCACCTCTGCCCATGCCTCATTTCTCTAAATGTACCTTACCTACGACTGACTGTATGACACTGCCTAGGAGAGAGTCAAAATTACAGAGTGCTGTCAAGAAGTTGGCAGACACTGCAAATCCCAATGATGTGTTTCTCACCACAGCTGTCAGTGTGTAGGTATAGAATGAGAACATATTAAAGTCAAGCCAAGATTTGAATATGACTGAGAGGGAAGCTTAGGAATTCTTCAGGAGTTCCTGGAACTAATGTGGTACTTCAGCAAGAAAGAGTCTCAGCTTGCCATGGTTCAATGGTGCATATATACAAATGTCACCAATTCATCTATGAATAATCATAATTTCATACAAATTTTAGATATTTCTTTCTAAAAAAAACCCCAAACAAACCAACTGCCATGAAATAATCAAAAAGGTCAACTCCAACAGCTCAGATGGAGAAAGAAGCTGATTAAAACATGGCCAGGACTCCCAATGCTTATTGCAACTTTGTCATCATGGAGCTGCACTGAAGATTCAAAGGAAAAAAATCAGAAGGGATGTAAGAAATGCTTGAGAAAATTTGAATGTTCAAAAGAATTCCAGATACTCTTCTAACAAAATATATTCCACACATACCAGTAATACGGAGCAACTTAGCAAAATCTAATACATAACAAACAGGAAAGAGCAATATACTGATGTGGGCTGCTCTTTTGAGTTCAAGGAATAACAAAATCTAAGTACTAGAACAAAACAAGGATATTTAACAGCCTCTCTCTCTCTTTAGGGATACTATCAAACTATACACCTACACCCCAAATCACTTGAAAATAGTGAGTTAAGTCCAGCAGCACTTCCCTTAAGAAGCAGTACAAGAATCAAATCTGCCAGGAAACACTGTCAAGAGAACAAGCTAGCTGCTGTCCATCACTTGCATTTCCATCATATAATCCACTGCAGTGATATTAGTGAGAACTTCTGAAGATGTTAAAAAACCACAATTCTCAGTGTGAATGCTTGGTAGTGGCCTATTTGAAATGAGCTCAGACTTTCAGTCCCACATCTGCTGGGTCCATTTTCATACTAGACAAAACACCACTCTAAGTGACAACCTTACAGGTGGCAAGAGAAGTAAGTAACAGACCAGGCTCCATCCCCTGTCTTCAGACTTCTGCTGGTGGAGAGTGCAAAGACTCAGGAAAACAAACCTGGTCAAATCAAGAAGCATCAACAGCAAAGAAGGTGTGCCTGAGATGTAAAGAAGTCTGATACCTTTATAAACTGATCCCTTCTGAAAAGCAAGCCAAAGAACTCACAATGCAGTAGAGGGACATGAAGGTAAGTAGAAGGTATTTCCTTTAATACTCAACTATAAATCAGCTTTGAAGCAGACACAAGATGCTGTATCCTGCTGATAAGAACTCAATCCTCCAGTTCTATAAGCCCTCAGAAAGAAGAAATATCCCTCTGGGCTCACATCTAATCCCCCATCAGGCCAACTGATTAGCCAACCACATCCTCATCTATTTTCTCTGCTTTCCACTTGGAGGTGTGAGATACACATGCTGAGTGTCTCTTGTGGATGCATGTAAAGTCTGAAAATGTCTATGTCTGCCCAAGACCTCCTGGTTCAATTTTGCAGGCATTGCCTAAAGGCTTGGCTGTTATTTCCCTTCAGCTACTCCAGCAAAGGATTCCTCTTCCTCTGAATTGTGCAGGGACTCCTTATCTCTCCCTACTCCCACTCCAATCTTTTCCTCCCATCCCTTGTGTTGGTAAGAACAGGTGCAGACTGAACTGGCTCTTTCTTGTACAGTCAGAAACAATCCTTTTTTGTCCTCCCACCCCAGCTCCTCCTCTGACTTTCTGCATCATGGTCCCTTTGGCTCTGCAACTGGGGCTGCACTGACCTCAGTGCACGTTCACATCCTGGTGCTTCCCCATCCACTGAGATGCTCTTACCAGTCATGATTTGGGCAGCATTTGAACCCTGCTCAACTACCACTATGTTTAGAAGGTCTCCTACTGTCCACAGTGTGCACTTGGGCTGGCCTGCTTACTTTCTCAAGTGCTAAAAAAGCTGCTTCTTTCAGAAAAGGGTTCACCTGAAATTCCTTCATAGATTGATTTCAGAGATGTCTCACTTATTGTTGCTCCTCCTTTACTGCATACTTGCACTTAAAAAATATTCTCCAATGAAATTACAAAAGAGTAAGTAGCTGCTCTGAAAAAAAAAAGTTCCTTTTTGCAGTTATGGGACTGCCTTCATTTCCTCTGAATGCCATAACACAAGTTTTACAAGAGTAAGTCCTACAAGATTACTTCAGTGGAACCAATTGTTTTATATGAGAAAACACTTCAGCTCAATAAGTCCAGATTTGTATACTGGGTAATGGTACTGACACATTCCACAGTGTGAGACAAAGTTCCACAGACAGAATCTGTTTCCTTCTTAATGCCAGTAGATACTGGATGGCCAAAGGATATTTCAGCACAAAAGGAATAAAATAAATCTGGCTTCAAAAATCCCTTATTGTTTTGCTAGTAGATGAATGATTTTTGCCTTTGACCTCAGGTTCTGAATTCTGCAGATGAGTATCACACATCTGTTAACACCATTCTTGCAGAGTCTTTAGAGCATCTTATGCACAAACCCAAGGAACTGTTTTCATTCTGCAGTTTCATTCCTGCTTGGGAAGATGGTGAACCCCATGTTAAAAGCAACTGCTTGGGGTGCCAGTAATCTGAGTTCTGCCCATGGCTCTGTTTCAGCTTTCCTTTCAACTGGCTTGAGCAAGTTAATTCTTCATTTTCTCTACCTATAAAGTGGGATTCATAACCCTTCCTAAAAACAGTAAAACTGAGATTTTAATTCAGTATGGAGCATAAGGAAGTCAAGTAACACTACAGAGACCACAACAGTGTCTACGTTAAGCCTGTCCCCGTTGATAGATATCCGATAATATGGGCATTTCCAGATGATGTGTCCTGTCCACATACTCATGACTTCCTATGGCCTTTTCAATATTTTTGGTAGGCCTGAAAAAGCAAGTCATTCCACATGCCCAGATCCCACTGAAGTATGCAGATTTTAGGCCCCTGTTTAGGTTCTATCCTGGCCATCTGCCCGCAACTGCCCTTGGCTGGAAGGCTACCCTGCCCCATCCATATATTCTCTCCTTGTGGCCCATTTGCCAGGCTTCCAGGTGCTGCCCTCCAATGCCTACTATACTGCCAGGAGTTTTAGTAGAGATGTCCTGTCTACCCACATGTTGATAGCTTTGCCATATTCTGGCTGTCTGAAGCTGCCCTGTACACCTGCTCTAAATGTATTCTCCAAATGGTTTGCGCTGCTCCATTTCACGCTGCAATTTTTTTAATGCTTCCAGGAGAAATATGTTAAAATAATCATCACAAGAGATACTTGCTCCCTACCCAGCTCTGAAATCCTAATGGTGGAAAAATCCAGCTTATTTGCTCTAAAAGCAATATAGCACTAAATAAAATGGGTGTTGGGATGTTTCTGACTATCAGTATTGTAGGAAAATATCTGTGGTTTCTAAGTTCAAGTGATTCCATTGAGACTCTTAAGGTTCCAAACAAGAAAACTGGGGAATATAATTGGGAAAATATATAAAACTAAATAAAATAAACTTCACCTACTTAGTACGGTGAGGACAAACATATGCAGCATTCAGTGTCTGTAACATTTTTCTTAAATTGCCTTGCTTTATAGCATGCTACCAGCCATAACACTCCATAAAACCAAGCAGTGCAAGTTACAAATGCATTAATCACCAATAGCATGTAGCAGGAAATCAAATAAAATAAAAATGAGTGATGGTGATAATTTGCCCTCGACATGCATTCTAGCTCCCAATGTTAATGCAACATCATGTGGTGCAAATATAAATCTGTATGGCATGTGTTGTCTTGAAGACTGAAGGAGAGGTACAGGATGCAAGTGGCAGAATGACACACAAACACCCACAAAAAGCAATGCTCTGTACACCAATAAATTATATGACACCAAACCAACCGTGCAAACACTAGTTATACTTTTCTTTCTACTAATTGTCTGTGGTCTCTTTTAAGTCCTTTACGACTTGTGCTACAATTTTAAGAGTTTTTCTCGGTATTAAAAATAATCAACACACTCCCCCTGCCTTCCATTCAAGACCTTTTCAGTTTGCACATTCAGCCTGTGCTCCACTGGAAGGTTATTATAATCTTGGCATTCATCTGCTGCATTTTTTTCAGAGAATCCACATACACAAAATCTATTGGCAGGAATACTGTTGGTCTAGTATTCAGTAACTCCTCATATATAAGGAACATGACATTAAAATGAAGACCCTCTGTATCCTCTAATTATTCCATTTGAAGAGCAACAGACAATGACAGTATAAATCATAGCAACAATTAGCAGTGTATCCTGTTATTGAACAGATTACATGGTATCAAATTCAATGCAAAAAAATAGGCAATTTAGGAAGACAGGGTGGAACAATGTAAGACCCTTTACTTTGGCACCTCATAGATTGTATTCTTGCACTCATGCATCAAAATTCATCACTATTCCAAGAGAAACTGTGATAAATCCAGCATTGTTCCCCCTTTTCACTTACCTTCTGAGGGTTGAGGGGTTCCACACGGGATCGAAGGGGTCTTCAGCTCTTCCTGGGACTCTGTGGATGCTGGGCTGACACAATTGGGTATAGGTGAGGATGGAGCTGAAGGAGATCTCAGGTTCAAGGACAGCTCACTTCTGCCTCGGCTGACACTCCGACTCTTCAGCTCCTTCTCATACTCCTCTGCTGCCAACTTTTCCAAGTATTTGTATCTGAAAGTTAAATTCCAGAGGGTTTCCGTAAAGAAAAAGAAGCTTGTGGCTGATGCTTGTTTATGGATGAAACACCTGCAGAGAATAAGCTGACTGCCTGACACAAGGGGTACAGCACTGAACTGCCTGCTTGTTCAATCTGCCAGAAAGTGCACACCAAAGCAGACTATTGCCCTGAAAAATGTTAAATTGCTCATTACAATACAAAAGTAAAAAACCAGCAGAGTTAAAGCTTTAGCTATAGTATTTTGTCTGCACAGTCCTTCTCCTTTTTGGAAGCATTTGCCTGTCCTCCTTTTCACTCTCCTCCTTCACCTCCTCCTCCTCCTCCTCTCAGCCCTCCCTCTCCCAAAACTAAAATGGGAGGGGAACAAAAAAAAAAAAGAAAAAAAGAAAAAAAAANGCCTCCAAACCCAGAGCCCTTTAATACTGATGCAAATTGCCAAAATCTGAGACTTGCTGTAAGGAGAGGAAAATGCATCAGACAAAACCAGATCTTCCTGAAAATAATACCAATAATAAACCGCTGGATTGACTATCTAAAGATTCTGAACCTGCTTCTATTTGCTCTGAGAGCAATGCACTGGAATTCACTTTGTTCTCTCCAGAGCCTACAATGGAAAGTTTCTTTTTTTTATTCTGAAAAATTTCTCTGCCGGACTCAGACATCCAATAGCTTGTACCTGACGTCACATGTAGTTTATTCATCAAAGTCACTTTAAAAGAACAAAGATACATCTGTTTTGCATTTTAGGCAGGCAGAACTCACTAACTGTTTATTAAGACCAGCTACCAATCATATTCTTCATAGTATGCTTTATACATTTCGACCAAAATAACTTTTAAATATGTGCCTGTTCCAGATGTCTGCTAATTTTATCCACCATTATTTGCTAAGGAATAAATTCATGAATACAGCTGGATCGGGCTTTAGACTGTTTGCCTTATCCACAAGTGAGCTGTTAAACAGGTTAATCAAGACTACTGCTTATGTCCCTGAAACACTCTGGTCATTCCCTATAACACACTGTTGTAAACACTTCATAACAGTGAACACCTCTCCTCCCCCTTCTGCATCACTGACAGCACAAATTAGTGTAAGAGGGCGCACTAAAAGCAGGCAGGGTAAAGAAGTCAGCCATATGTGGTAACAAACATGCTTAGTACATATGGTAGCCACACACGCATGCACATTTGCAAACATCCATATAGAGCACAGAAATGTGTCTTTGAAGAGCAATCCTTGTGTTTTCAGAGGCAATTTGCCTTATTGCAAACAGCAATAATGAAGAACAAACTCATTTTCTTTCATTCCTCCAGAGGTATGCACAGGCTTTGAACAAATTCTGCAAGAAAAAGAACCCCTACAGACTCTGGATGAAAATATAACAAGCTACATACTTGCATGGTTATAAAATAGGAACTGTTTACAGTTCTAACACGAAGCCAATTCTCGAGACTGAATCTTGCCTTTTCAATAGAGGGGAAAGCCTTTCTCTGGCATCAGCATGATGTTTTGTTACAGTTCACGAAGCCACTCTTTCTTTGAACATTGGTCACTTATGTGCGGTGCCTCCTGCCTCCTCACAAGCAGAGCAGATGGGATTCCAGACTCATAAAGAGCCATTCAAACTGATCACTTGGCACAAACAGGTACAGCCCAGTTGGCTGCTGCCAAGGGAGTTTTGCAGTTTGCCAAGAGACCACAACAAAGATCTGGATGGATCCTTCCATAATGCGGGGAGCCACAATGTTTTATTGTCCTCAGTTCTTTTTCAGGTGCTTTAACATTTTCTGTAGCTGTGTGCTGCACCGCCAACCAGCAAAGCAGAGACTATCATCAAGAAGCGACTTTTCAAAAAATGTATCTCATTACTATACTGAAACAAAAAAGGGAACCACAACAGCAACCCCAGTGGCAGCACATCAGCAGAACTAGTTATCAAACGGGAAGCTTAATAAATAGGTATAACTGAGAAATAAAAACAAACACTCAGGAATCAGTTATTAACACTTCACACTTGATAAATGACATTATTTAGGTTATTTTTTGTTTCTGACAAATATCTTAATAATGAATGAATGGCAGCAGCACGTACATAAGGTCATGTAGACCAAAATCTGAAGGAGTTGAAAGGATGAGCTACCATACCTCCACTACAGGATTGACAAATTGCCCTTGTATATTCTGCCATATTCTTTTAAATAATGGAAACTTACAGATATCATCTCAGCTATGCTGACTTTTCCCTACAGACAATGAGCCAAAAGTCTATGGCTAACCATTTGGTATTCCTCATGAACATAACACTGGATTTATCATCTTCAAGTAGATGAAATTATCATTTTGAGTTCTCTAGGTATTTGAGTAATGTCCCAAAGGCAACTTAAGATGTTAATGTCAAGAAAGTCATGGGGGTGAAGTACATTTGAACTGTACCTGACACCAGAGAGGGCTTGAGAGCTCACCTTTCTCGGTTTTATTCTTTAATTACCACTGGAAAACACCCAACCAAGCAAAGGAAAAAGGCCTTAAATCATTGAAAGCAAGAACTGATATGGAGGAAACACACAAATCAGATTTTAAGTGGGATTTTACGCATCTTGACAATAGGATTTTCTTAAAGTCTATGACTCTTAAAACAAGTTAACATGCAACTTCCTATAGGAAATAAAACTTCATTTGTGCAAAACTGTTTGTAAAAAAGTAGTTATAGAATGCCAATGTAATGAACTACTGGTGCACAACTTCATTTGCAGACGTTTTCTCCAATATTTATGTGCTGTCAAAGCAAATATGTCTTTTCTCTTTATGAGTAGGAACTGATAGTTTGACATCTCGGTTCAAAAGAACCCTAAGGATAACAAAACATTACTAATGAACGGTGAAATTGTCTCAGATTGTGTAGCAGCGATGGTGAACACTTCCCCAAAAATATTCCAGTTGGCATTTTCCCTTACAACTAGAAAGTTCTGGACAACTCACTTCTAATTTGTTTCAAAACTTGCAGATGGGCATGCTCACTGAAAAAAGGTTTTACTCAGCTCAAATCAGTGTATGATGCTTATGTGCTCAGATGCTTTTCATTTCAGAAAATGCTTTAAATTATTTGTAATTGTTTTGACTGGAAGCACCATGGAAAGCCCATCTTCAGCTCTTACTCTTAGAGATATAAAAATATTTTTTTACTATTAGCTACTTCAACCTCAACAGATAAAACTTCAGTCTGCAGAAAAGAAACTGTCTCCTGTACGATGATTTTGCGAAAAAAGCCCCAAAACACAAAAGCAACCAAAAAAACCCCAAAAAACAACCCCAAGTAAAAACACAGCAACACAAGGATTTCTGAGGTGGCTGGCCTCTTATTTTGATAATGTAATTCCAATTCTTGACAATCCAAAAGTATCTCCACAGAGTAATCTCTAGAGAACTATAAAAACAGAACTGAAGCACTCTGGATGATTTTTCATCTGTTTGTACAGTAACTTGCATATTTTCCAGGTAAAAACAAGCACTCCCTCCAGGATGCAATTACTAACAGAGGTAGAGATGAAGCTACCAAAAGACAGAAGTCCTTAGTTGAGTACTCCTTGAAAAATATGCTTTCATAAGCACATACCTCCCAGCTTAGCCCAAAGTTTCTAAACTTGTTCATTGAATTAAAAAAAAAAAAGAAAAAATAAACCCCAAACCCTCAGTCCATTTAAATATGCTATTTAAATAAAACTAAAACAATGCCCCAATGATAAACACTGCTAAGCTTTGTAATTTACTTGCTGATGTTTAAAGAGATCGGCAAAGAAAACTTGGCTCGGAAAGACAAAAATATGCTGAGAGTGGGTCAGAACCGTTTCCATTAGCCTGTCACTGCTCACTGCAGTTTTGCAATGCTTGTGACCCCAATTTCCTTTATCCTCAGTTGCCTTTTTTGACCCTCCAGAAAACTTGGGACCCACTGGGTGAAAAAGACAGGCTTATTCAATTTATAACTCTACTAAATTTGGGCAAATTTCTGAGGCAAATGGGGTAAGCTTATTTCCCACACAAATAGATAAAAGATCATCAATCATTCTTAAGCACTCTCACTGCTCTTCATTTATTGCTGTGCTTACAGCTGGACTTCATTCTGCTGTTTAACAACTTCTTTCTTATAGAAGCCTTTTGGAATATAAGTGTTTTGTGCAAGCAGAGTTAAAAATGTAAACATATGACAGCTCCAAAGTAAAGAATATAGGAAGTGCAAACAACCAGAGGGAAGGATAGGGAAGGATAGGGAAAGATGGATACATGACATACAAACCTCTCTTCTCTTGCTTGTCTCAGTTCTTCTCTTTTGTCTAAATAATCACGGCTAGAAAGAGAATGACAGTAAATTGCAGCAGAAACCAGAAGAAAAAGGTAAGAATAGAAGTATAAGTACGGTAGGAGAAACCAAGAGTGGTACACCCAAACTGATCGGAGACAACAAAGGCTGTTGTCAAAAAAACTGTTTTTGCAAAAATTGCTGAAAAGTGTACACTTATGCATGCATATACCACCAAATACATAGTTTGGAAAGTCATTAAAAGTAATTATAAAAAACTCTGCAAAAAGTGAAAAACTTGACGCATGCAATGAAACCCGCTCCTCCTGCACTTATCCACAGCAAGCAGGGACATGAGGAGCTATTAAACCATCCCTCATTTGCTCCATCTCAGAATGCCCAAAAACAGTGACTGCAGCCCCTAGCAGAATAGACCAAGGCAGAGAACAAACTTATTGGCCTTCTTTCCAAGGAACCTTTCTTTAGTGAGTTTTAGTTGCTATGGCTGGAAACAGGACAGCAGACTGGCTTTACTGAGAAGAGCAATTCTGCATTCCAAGAAGGTGTGTGCAGCATCATTACACAGATAACAACCTTTCACTTATTTTTCACCCCAAGCTTTAGATACAAAACTCCTTTTTTTGTCATGTCAGCTGCCACTCCCACAGCTCCTCAAATAACCCATATATTTAACTTTTGCCAATTCAAGTTTGTTGGATGCTCGAGTACTATGATTTTGGACAGGCCTGCCACATCCACAAACATGGATGCAAATTTAACTTGGAGCACAACAGAACCCAGCAAATGTCTACCCTGTCTCTACATCACAGCAAGATGGTTCCTTACAATATATTTTTAATATTTAGTTGAATCTGGTAGATAAAACTGAGGAGACCTTTACCTTATCTGCTAGATTCTTTCACAGTGTAAGCTGTGAGTACCAGAAAGATTTTCAGAACTACTCCTTTTATTAATAACCCCTTTTTTTCCTCTTTATATTGTGTCATTATATGAATTACTTATCATCTATTATACCAATTGCTATCAAACATCTGTTTGCAAGTGCTCTTCCAAAGTCCTTTAACAGGGAACACACATTACTGTTTCAGGCCATCTCCACAGGCTTTGAATTCTGAACTAGTTATACTTTTCAGTATTTTAAAAGTATTCCAGGAAATCTTCAGCAGGCAAATTTTAATGTTACTCTTTCCCATCTGACAACTTTCACTCTTCCCTACAACTGAAAAATAACCACTTTATTTTAGGACATATTGTTCAACATATGCAATGGGTACAATAGTGCTTCTACTGAGAAAAATGTTCATTCTGCAAAGCATTCCTTTAGCTAGCAATAGCTTATGAAGCTTTGTAGCTCCTCTCCTAATCCTCCAGCTCTCCTGTCCTCCAGCTCTTTCACAACTAGTGATGCTCTCCTTTAAACTATCCTCAATTTGTCAATAATGGTGCCAGATCCTAGTGCAATGTTCTTGAGGCAGAGTTGGAAAGAATGAGATAACAAATGAGTCATGATGGTAAATCCAGTACGGCTCATGAGTTGAAAGACTGAATTGCAAGTGCTATTTTTAATCAAAAATACATCTTCAGAGACTGGGTTTCTAGCCAGACTGATGATATGATAATGAAATCCCAGGAACTCTTATGAAACTGTCCATGACTTCTTGCTGTGACTTTGTCTTCCTCCTGCCAGACTGCTTAATCAACTGTGGGATGCTGTCTGTTTGTGAAATCTGGTAGCTTTGGAGACCCTCTGCTCAAACAAAAGTTGTAACTTTTGGCTGATCACAAAACTCAAACCCAAAAGATGAAAACACTGGGAATTGAAAAATAATCTTTAATATGTAGCACAATCATGACATTTAGTTAATCAGTTTCTGACTCTGAAATAAAGCCATGAAAATATATATTTTGAATTTTTTTCTGACTTTAAGAAACCTCTTTTAGTGACAGAACAACTACTGTAGCCAGCCTCTACTGAAATGTGCAGGTCTGTTATTCAAACAGGTCAATCTGCCAAATGCCCTGTCGTCTTTTTTCAGTCTGGGAGTTTCTCTTCTGAAAGATCATGTTGGCTGTCCATGGCAGCCTGCTGCAGCCTGATGATACCACTTAGAAGGAGAGTTTTTGGAAGAGGCTGGAAGACTGCAACCTTATTGTTTCTGTTTCAGGAGAACTTGGTCAGCTGTTGGCTGCCAAAGATCCTATTATGGTACTCTTCCACCTTCCCTCTGCCTCTCATTTCCCTTTCTAAACTAGCTATCTTCTGGAGCCAGGAGAATATCAATCAACCACACTTGTAAGTTACTCCTCTTTCCAAATTCACAGAATCACAGCCTGTTTCCACTTCTTACTAAAGGGATGATTACAGTGAAAACAATCCTGCATACTAATAAACAAGCTGACATGAAACCCTGTTCCATCTTTTCCGTAACTACCAATTCAAAGGCTACAAAACATTTATATTACCATTCTTTAAGTTATTACATTATGTCTTCTAACTACTAAAAATAGGCTTGCTTTTCACTCCTGTCTATGAGGAAACAAATTGTTTTCTTAGTGTACTCTCTTCAGACTGAAGGCGAACGGTTTCAGGTATAGATTCCATATCTATCCTTGGCCCACTGCAGTCTTTGTTAATGTCTCTGTTGGAATTTCTAGGTATGGACTGAAGAGGTTGGGGGGGCTTGTCTCCTACTATTCTCAGGCAGCACACCCTGGGATCCCACATCACACAACTTTTTCTCAGATGTGAAAACGCAAAGTCCTGCATTGAGCTATGACATTTGTCTGGCCAAGGTTTGAGCAGTAATTTTGGTCACAACCTTCTGTCAGTTGTTGATTCCAGGAGAAAGAGACGTGTTTAGAAATGTAGGAAAGAGTTGCATAACTTTAAAGGGAAAAGATGTTTCAGTTCTGTCCCTTCCTCCCTTCTTGATACCTTTGTCCCACTGTTTCACCTTCAAATCCTATGCCTCACTGAGGTTATAATTTAGTGAGTATATTAGCTAACAAAACCAAGCCTCTGTACATAACCAGGCAGTATAATTGGCTGCCTTTAAAAAAATAGCTTTTTTATTAAATGCCAAAGCTCATGATGTGTTTCATCTATCAGTTTTTAAGATACTTAGATCAAGAAAAGTATCTAAAGAGACAAACTATTCATCAATTCAGCTGTTTTGCAGTTGAATGTCTCAACGATTGATCAATCTATCACACATTAAAGCAAGAGACTGAGAGCAGATTTGGGTCCTACTTGAATTTGTTTCTTTCTTCACGTTCTATCCTTTGCAACCTTTCTTCTCTCTCCTGACGCCGTCTTTCTCTTTCTGCTGCCAAGGACTCCTGGTGCTGCCGAAAAGATGATGTAAGGAGACCACCCAAAGCTGGCCTGAAGAAATGAAGATCAAATTTCTCAGTGTCACTTTTATTGATTATACTGGCAAAAAAATGAGTAGCAATCATTCAGCAAGTAACATAATCCCAGCTAATAGAATGACATGGCAATATTTATGTATGGATCTTTCAAAGCATTGGCTAAGTGTCTTCTTGCTAAATTGATTATAGATTCTGTGATGAGCTGAAGAAAAACAATTATGTTAGACTTCCTAAATACCCAAATTTCTGAAGCACAAATAAAGTATGTGCAAAAATTCAGTCTATTTCAACTGCAATATTGTCTAAATATTTTTTTATCTTTATAATCCTGTTAATAGAAAACCTGAATCCTGTTAAGGGTTTTTGAAGTTTTAAAGAAAAGAACTATTATGCAATGATGTTAGAAACGGATGTGTCACAAACACTTGAGAATCCTCTATACAGAAAAAAAAAGTAAAGGAAGATGTCAGAAGTGCCCTAAAAAATTCAAATGCTCTTTTAAGTATTAGGCATATTTTTCCTTTATACATTAATAAATTATCATGATTTCCCAGCTGCATGTGCTGTAAAAGCAGGGTGAATCTCATATTAGAACATATCAGCAAAACACAAAGGGACAGTCTTCTCAAATCATTCTTGAAAATTATCAGAAATGATGGCCTCTATGCTTTTCAAAAATATAAAGCTACATTTACATTCACTTATAATTTGGTGCTAACATAGATTTTTTTTATTGGCTTTATTGTAAGTAGTACTTTGTCTGGGAGAGTTGGTCCTCTTACAAAACCACCCCCCAACATGGTGGTATTGGTACCACCAACCTCTCACATGGCAACAGAGTGACCTCAGAGTAAAAGTGTCTTTCTTTCTGTCTCCCAGACAGGAAAAACTCTGTTGTACAGGATAGCTTTCTACAGATGCACAGATTGAATTAGACTGATAAAATCAAAAAGACATAACTCACGTAGAGCGGTTTGTGCGCATTGTTGTAACACGAGTTTTGCAATGAAAGGATTAATGAGAGAAATAGATACTGCCTTTTGTGTAAAAAGAAACTAAATCCTGCCTGCCTAGAGGAAGGTTCCTTAACCAGTAATGCAAACCTGAATACATTTTCCTTATTTTTAAGAACTCAGACCTTTTCCCTTATTTATTTACTTGCCTATGGCTGCACAGTGTAGGCATTTAGCATAATGGCACCAGTTCACTAGTGAAAATAGATGCGAAAGAAGACAAAAATATTAATGCAAACCTATCTTCCCCAAGTGTCTATGTCTGCACAAGCAGGAACACCACAAAACATAGCCATTTCAGCCCCACTGGCAGCAAGGCAGCATGAATATAATGTCAATAATTTCGATAAATTGAATTTCAATATGTCATATCCCACCCGCATAAACATTACATAAGATGGTATAAAACTTGATATTCTGTAAGAGTCCCTGCTGGCACTTCTCCAAAGCTACAGTATCAATGCTGGATCACACTCAAAACCATAAAAATCTCTAATATGCTTCAGCACTAAGAAAATGGGGGGAAAAAATCCTCAAACCGTGACAATCAAGTACGTGTGGTGAATTTTCCCTTGAGCATATTTTAAATTTATTTTAACTTTTGACCTCTTAGTGCATGTTGCAAGAGAAAGCTTTTAGCAGAAACAGTAGCACCACTGTACTGAAATTCAAAAGCTAGAGCTCCATCCCTGTAGTGGCATGAAAAACCATGGCTATATGGTTGGATATAACATCGGAAATTACTCTTCAAAGGGGAAAAATGAACAGTGCCTCCATGTGAAAATATATAGAAATTAACTGTGAGAGATGGCAAAAGATGGTCCCTATGACGTCTGTGTTTTTATCTGTTTTTTGTAGTCAGCTTGCTATCCCATCCTGCCCAGTAGCCATGAAGTCTGCAAACTCCATATTTTGAGTCAATGGAAGATATGGCTTAAAAGAAGACTGAAGGAAAATTAAGGAGAAGGATGGGGTGATGCTGAGAGACCAAAAGAGTGATTGTAGGTTTGCACATCATCTAGCAGGTTGGAAACCTTTAGCTCTGACTGAGCTCTTTGAGGCCCTACAATAAATGCATATTCTTATGCAGGGGATTACAGGGAAATCACATGGAGATGCACAGCTTAGTCCTGCAGACAGGATTCTAAGCTAACCCTGGTAGTAAAACACCTCTACATACTAAAACACCTTGTTTGGAGGTTTGATCTAGCATAGTTTGGCTAGGATTGCTCACTGGGCGAAAATTTGCATATGTGTGAAGAGCAGCATCACAATATAAATAGAAGATTCACAGTAATATGTCCAGAAGAAAAGGCAGTGTCCAAAGAAGTGAAAATGTTAGCTTGCCATCTCTTCAAAACCAATCCAATCAACAATAATTAGTCAAAACTTGGAATTTTCGTATTTCTCGCTGGTTACGAGTGCATACTTCAGCTGAATTACAAGCTGCACTATAAGATGCACACACATAGCTGGTTCAATTCCTTTGTCCCAAACACAGCCATATCGTGTACAGCAGGCTTGCATGAAATGGTCAAATCTAACAGTCCAAGCTTCCAGAAGGTTCTGTACATAGAGGTCATAATTAAACAGACAGGAACACGGTCAGCTGACCCCTTGTGTGACACTGACTTCTTAAAGCACTAATAGTCAAGGTTTTGGGTCTTCAGTCACATTTAGAAAAGGGCAGGCAAAGAAACAGCAGTGCTGTACAGCTGAGTTAGTGCTCACTTAGTGGTTACACCCACTCAACCACACACATCTGCCCTCAGAGGGGACCACACCTCACACCAAATGCTGAGACCAGCTGCCTTATGAAGCCTCATAAACTCACAGCCTCACTGCTGCTATCAAACACAGTAGCTCAGCTGGTGTTTGGGTGCACCAATACTCTTTTCAATGTGAACTGCAACTGTAAATGCACAGTTTGAGTATTTAGTAAACTCTATCGGTAATTTTCTACATGTGCATAAACTAAACCTGGGGTAAGCAGGTTACTTTCAGGGTGTACAAACCTGTAAAGCAGGCAGAGGAAAAGCAAGCATTGAGAGGTATTCCTCAAACATTCTAAACAATTTGAAAAGGGATTTGTCTATACAGTTTGTCGACAAAATCTGATTTTTGTTTCTGCATTTCTCTGGCAATAACACTTAAAGTAAATGTTCCCTTTCAGTGAACACATACTTGAATTGCGAATGGCACCATGACTGTCCAAACCAGCTGGTGGGAAGGCTTGGGCTGAGCCTTGGGTAATTTAGTTGCTTTGATACTGTTTGAAGGGTGACAGTGCCCTCAAGCCTCATGAATTTTTAGGTCTTATTGCTGCAGGCTGCATTTTAAAAATGGATAAGCAAGAAAAAGGTTAAAAAAACTTTTGGCATTGAATCAAAGGTGATAAAGAGATTTTAACAGAAAAGAGAATGTGAATGCTCAATGAAAGCATAATAGAGTGATCACTCACAAAGTGGGGTTATAGCTAATATATGCCAGCATTTTAGTGCTGGTGTCATATGTTACCAGCTGGTAATATCAACCATTTGTTCAGCTCTACAAATACAATCCAGAAGGAAGGATGCTTACTCTGATTACTATTTTTAGTCTTTTAGAGAATGCAAGGCTATTAAGAATGGACTGTTAATATAAAAAAAATATTAAGAAAAGCTTTCCCATGCCTGCTGTTAAAACCAGTAAAAGCTGAACAAGTGATGTTATTACTTTCTCATTCCAGAAAGAAAATACACAACAAGAAAGTGTCCAGGTCTCTGGATTTGTGAATAGAGCTCCTCACCACAGCATCAGGACACAGGGCCAAAGAGGTCATTAGTAACTTATCTTACTGGAAAAATAAATAGGAGAAGGAAAAAATGGGGGGTGGGGGTGAAGAAAAAGAAGGCAAAGCATATACATAGAGCATAGGATATGAAGCCAAAATGTTGCCTGTAGGCCAAAGCTCTTCCGAATAAAAATTCAGCTAACCTGACCTACAGCATTTAACACAGCAGCGAATTAGTAATCATTATAAACACAAATTCAGGCAGACACAAGATCTCTCACACTTTTTTGCAATTTCTTACAGTTTTCTGAAAATACTCCGTCACGGACAGCACATTGTGAAGGGGATTATGTGCCCCTAATTACTCTAATCTTGTTGCAAACCGAAGAAAATATTTCTGTCTTACTGAAAGCAAAACTGAAATTCTGAACTTCAAATATTCTTCATTCACATAAGTTCTGAGATGCTCTTTTGTGGCTGCCTTTCCCTCTGTTTAGTGGAATTTTTAAAATTTGCTAAATATAAATGGTTATCTACAGGAAGAATACAAAATAAAAATGTATAGTTTTAGGAGCTAAAAAAATTAACAGATGACTTATGAGAGGAAATCCCTTTAGGTCATAAGGTTAATATTCAGGATTGTCTTCAATACAACATTGGGCAGAGTCACTAGTAACTTTAATAAGGAAGCACTAATTACCTAATTTTGCAAAGTGCTCCTGTTCCAGCAGCCATGGGGATGCTACAGGGAGGGTACAACAGTTGGCAGCTCCTACTCAGACCTTAAGTAACTCTAAATGTCGTCTCTTGGCTTTAACAAAATAAATCCGCTTTCCAGCTTAGAAAGAGACAAAAGGGTAGGCAAAGCTGCCAAGAGCCATATTGCTTTTCACAGTTAAAGAAACTCCCCTTGTGTTTTGTCTCCCTACATGACATGGGAAATTCAAAAGCACGTTGATATAAGACTTTGCAAACAGACTAAACATTACTTAAGGAATCTTTACAAAACTTCTCTCAAAAATAAACAGAAAATTGAGAGCTAAAGCTACTGACTAAATGCTTCCTTTAAGAAACAAACTTGAGAATTACCAAGAAAAGAACTGATTAACGTTAGACTTTTAAGTGGTACACGGGACTACTCAAACTAGAGCTATAGCAGGACGGAGCTGCACAGAGTCTGGGCAATGCACAAGGACTTTCTACACACACTCTCCTCTTCCAGCTGACCCGTGCAGCTTTTACACTGTGCTTCTGTCTTCCTGCAACCTGCAGCTTCTCATCCTCACAAGTTACACCTTGTCTGGAGGTGACTTGCACAGCCCAGGTCTACATCCAGGCTAAGGTGGGTGTGCCCTGAGCATCAGCACTGCACACGGTATGTTCAGCCAGCAACACTGCAGTCTGAAACCATAACCAGTTCATGCTTCTGTTTAAACATATGCCCTATGATGAATTCCACAAAGCTGCAATCAAGAATATTGCTTACACAGTAGTTCGGCAAGCAGCTAGGCCAGTGCAAGCCACCACTGCTTCCCAGACTGTAAATCATCAAGTTATTCCTAAGGTCATTTTTCCTCTTAAAATCTCAGCAATAAAGTTGAGGCTTTTGCCCTGGGCCACTATTATCAGGTACCAAGCTATCCGTTCCTCATTATGTTACTCAGAGTGAGAGATGTGCTTGGCACTTACCACAAGGAAAAACTGTCAAGGCCTCTAGTCTGAGAGCCCAGAAATACACACAGAAAGAATAGAAAGCCAAAGAGAGAGAAGCAGTCCTTGGGAGAGCAGCAGCTTTGTAGGCTGTATAGCAGGTTTTGTTTCATAGGTTTCTGTTTTACCTTAGTGCTTAACAGCTGGAGTAAGGGAACTGCAGAGCACAAATTAGTAATAAATTGCTAACAAAAAAAAACAAAGCAAAACAAAACAACACAGAAAAATAAAAAGAAAGAAAAAAAAAGGAAAAAAAAAGAAAGAACCTGCCAAGAAGCTTCATTCAGCACTACATCCCTGGTGTGGTCAAATACTGAGACCTTTAATTTTAGTAGAAAATCTAACTGAAAAGCTGTTTGGAATTCTCAAGGAGTTTTTTGTTTTGTTTTGTTTTGCTTTAAAGAGAAAAATTTGAAAGAAAGCACCAGATTTCCAGCAAATCACAATTTCAGGTACCTGAAAAGGGAATAAAACTCAAAAGAAGAATGTCTGCAGACTTTTGCTACACCTTATGCTTATGCTTCAGATATGGTGCTTAACCATCAGAGGAGAAAAAAAAAAACACCTATAATCTAGGCAAGCTAATCTCACTGTCTGTGACCTTTTTTAGAAATAAATGTTTGAAGGTACATTTCCTTTGAAAGATATAGAAGAACATAGAAATGAACACTCAACATTTCAAGGCCCTGCATCATGGGAGCCCAAGGTAATGTATTGCTGTAGAACACAAAGCAAGTGAGATGGAAAACATATTAAAGAATGTGAAATATATTTAATATTTCTTAAGCCTATTTTCTAACACTCTGGAAAAGCTGGAGATGCTTCAAACAGGAATAATCTGCAAACACCATAGCAGGCGTTTACCAGGCTTGGAGATTTGGAAGAACTTCTGAGGGACCAGCCAGAGGTGGAGACTAAGTTCAGAGTGACTGGCCAACAGCCTCAAAAAGTGGAGGTTTGCAAGCTGAACTTTCTGGCATTTGATTTAAGAGATAGAGGCGAGATCATGAACTCCTGCTCCTTTGGCAAGCAGTGCCCCAAAAGGCTTTCTGAGCTCGGCTGAGTGCACTACTGTTTGACTGTCAGGCATAGGGGGAACCATCTGGCAGATTGCATCAGAAGAAACCCACCCTAGCAAACACACCGGCAGGATATTTTTATGGTAGTGGGATGAATTAAAGCTGGTGCAGAAGTTAGGAGCTCTTGCCTGAGAAGTTACACTCCTTCATGATCTCTAAGGATAGCCGTGATCAACAATGCAAACACTTCACCAGCAACAGGACACTAGGAGGGGGTGTGAAGCGTTGAAAGCAACAAGTTTGATGTCCAGTGGCAGACTCCAGCCTGCAGTTTCAATTTGAGTGACTGTCTTAGATTCAGAGTCTGACAAAGCAGTCTGGCTAGACAGAAATATCCTAGGTGTGAGCATAAGGCATGGAAATACAGACTAGTCTTACAGCACCTCCTGCCCCAGGCAAGGGGCCAACTTGGAGGGACAGAAAAATGCTTTTCTCCCTGATGTGTTTTAGTCATGCACTGCTCTTCCCCTTTGTTATTAAAATTTATGAGGTTATGAGAGTTATTTTTTTATTATTATTTACTGGGGAGAAAGAGTTAATTGGTGATTTAAGTTGTGAAGACTGGGAGCGGTGTATTTCTGGAGCAAAGCACTCTTTGGCATTAGAAAACAGGCAGATTGGGAGCAACTTTCACAATTAGAGAGATACAAGAGAACTGCCACACTCCTCTCCCAGTGAAGGGCGGAACAGAAAATGCCCTGCAATTTACCCTCCTTCAGCAGGATTCCCATGGCTGCAGTATGAAGTTCAAAAACATGGCTCTCCACAGGGGACCCAGAGAAATGAGAGAGAACAACAGCATTGCAAGAAGTTGCCAAAAGGCTTCAGCTGTATTTAGAAACAGTAAAGTAAGCCTTTTCTTCTGCTGTACAATCAGAAATATATAGATGATGTGGATTTTAAAGACCAAAATCCAGCTGCTTTTGCACTGACTTATACTGCTCTTAAGATTCCCTACCGATCTCAGCCAAAGAGGGTTTTAAAAGTATGAATGCCAAAATGTTAACCACACTGCTCCCGTCCACCTAAGTTGTAGCTCTTGTTTACATAAGCAATATGCAGCCAAAGGTTTGAAAGTCCTGTCAGGGCAACTGAATCATGCAAGCATGAATCATTGTGCTGGGCACTGCTCTAAATGCTGCTCCTTCCTTCCTCCTCATTCTCGAAGGTCAGATAAATGGTACCAGGACTTGCATCTGAAGCTCTTCCCTGTATGATAAAAGACAGGAATCTTTCTGTGAAGGCTTTGCATAACTGTAGCATAAGCTGAAACCAGAAAACACACCTTAGAGCTAACCATCTAGATACGCATCTGCTTCTTATCAAATGTCTTCCTCTCCCCCTCACCCTCCTCTTTTAACTTGTTTTGGGTGTTTGAATCTGTGTAAATTTTTACCATCAGGAGGTAGGAAATAGTGTTTACCTAATCTGAGGCAAACACCATTCTTAGAAGACCGTGAAAACCTCCAGAGTACTTTCCATTTACTAATTACTGCCAAGCATTGTGTCAAGCACTACATGGCCTACTCTCCAATAAGCAAATTCCATCTGTCAATCTTGACATGGACATTTCTTCAATGCATATCTTTCAGAACAATGAAATTAAGGAAGGCTTCTGCCCTTTTTCAAAGCAGTCAGTTCTTTAGAGCTTGCAGAACTATACATCTGCAGTGGCAGCACTCTCAAAAAGAATAAGAGAACGCAAAATGCATCTGAGACTGTAAACTTAATTATCTTTAAAGAAATAACTGCATCTATTCTGCAGACAACATGCAGCCGTGGTGTACACACATTTTTCACACTTCTCAGAGACACATATACAGCAAGCATCAGGCTGTAACATCCCCCAAATATAAAAATGAAGAAACCCTGGTGAGTTCATGAACTACCATGAACAGCAAGCTGCAAACTTTAACAGGAGTACAGAGATTTTGGTCATGTAAGGAGGAAAGTGATAAATGTAACCTGAAGGAAAGACAGAGATGCGACTCTGAGCGCTGTGTTCAGTCACTTACAACATGTAAGAGATCTGACAGTTGAAGGTAGAGTACTTTACAGTTTCACAGAAAAAAGAAAGATTAAGTGTATGAAGTGGAAGATGCTGCTAGAAAAACTGGCTTCAAAATATAAAGTATTTTCCTAGCAGTGATAATAAATATTGGAGTGTTTCCAGGAGAAATCCTGCACTGCCACTTGAAAACACGTGAGAGTACAAGAGTCTTTCATTTAGCTTCTGTGAGACCCATTATAGGTCACAACAGATGATTGCAGAGCTCCCCTCTGGCCTGACTCTCCATGAATCTGCAAATTTTACAGCCTCATCCTGTGGGGCCAAGGCATTTTGGCTCCAAACCAGCAAGGCACTTACGCACATGCTGAAATGAAAGCTGGCTTTCTTTGCTGGAGCAGGGCCAGCACCATCAGCCTTTTGCAGGACAAGCCCAACCATCTTTAGCCATCTCAGCGTTTGACCACTTTGGGTTTTTTTTTTGTCACAGTAGCAATCAGAAGCTTACAAGAGCAGGGGCTTGAAAATCTTAAACTTCCAAAGCAGTGGGATACTTTTAACTCTTGCTTATCTTGCATCAATTTTGCTGAGGTAAACGGGGGTGAATATGCTGGTGTAGAGTTTTTTGTTATGATTGCACTCGGTAATAATTTAATTGAGATCAGGAAAGACAAATCGAGGCAAGGTACTCCAGGAAGATGAGCAAATGAAAAACAATGCCTTTCTCCAAAGAGAAACTTAATGCAATTACTCACTTGAAAAAATGGATTAAATCAATACCTCATGGCTAGAAATACATGTATGCTGGCAGAACCTAACTTGAACCATTCTGAGTAGTAGTCTGTAAAGGATGTGAGGCATTAGGAAGGTTCAAACATATATACATACACACATAAACATACATACATATACAGAAATATGCTGAAGAGTCATTAACAAAAATTAACTGGAATACAGAAAAAGGGTCCTGTAAAAACCTTAAGTTCAGCAAACAGGGTGGAAGATGCAGTTTTTATGAATTAGAGGCCAGTTTTGAAACAAATTCAAATCCCATCTGGCCTAATTGGATATTTTTAAAATTATTATATTAAATTATTGAATTAAATTAATTAAAAACTTTTACCTTTCCTTCTTAAAGTCAGCATGACATCCTTTGAAGCTGCCATTTACTTTCAGGTTGTAACAGATAGTTAATTTCTGGTGGTCCAAACCTCTTGCCAAGAATTCTTTTCACATATCCATAACATTTTCCTATCTTTTTTCCCCCCCTAATATCGAACATAATTCAAAAGAGTATTTTGATAGTTAAAATTTTTTTTTTTTTTGCTGGTTGGGGTTTTTTTTCCCCCTTTTAATTTTTTTCTTAAAGCAAGCTGATAACTGGTAGGTAATTAGGAGTTTGCTCTAGCTACAGCAGGAAATGGTTTGCTTTTGATGAAATACAATGAGATATATCACATATTTTCAAGAAAGGACAAAATTATGCCCTCGGAAATCCTGAGCTAAGCATGTTTCCAAGATTCTGCCGTTGATTTAAGATGATAGAAGTGAAAATAGATCTATCTGAATTTATTTTTAAAAACGGAAAGAAAGAAAAGGTGTTTTTTTTCACCTTTTAATACTTAATACAGCTCATGTGCAAAGCAACTCTGCTTTATCCATTTAAGTGGAAGAAACAGAAGTGGGATGGAAATACACCCAGACTTTGACATCAAGTCTGACAGAAAGGCTTGAGAAGGAGTGGAAATGAACACATTTAGATTTTTTTCCTTTTTTTCCCCAATGTTAAAAAAAAAATCTGGCTAGAAACTATTTCCAGTACTCATTCAGAACAGCATACATTTATCTCCTTCATCCTGTCTGCAAAGGAGCTGTTGTCAAAATACTGACTAATATACAAACCTGTCAGATTTGGTCTCCTGAGGCGGTGACAGAGTTGTCCCATAACGAGTAGTGGGTGTTGTTGGGGCACTCACACCAGCGTAAGGTCGTGGAGAAGAGTAAGAGCTGCTGCCATAGCTATTGTATCTGAAGAAATGGAGAGAAAAGTAAGAGAAACAAAATCCATCAGCAAACAGGCACGCAACAGTAAATCCTCTTGTTTACAGGGTGGCAGTGATGCCGTACCCCAGAACTTTTCAAACATTCACCTTCTGAAAATGCTGCTCTATTTCCAAATATGCAACCAATCATGTACTCTTAATATCAACCACGGCATGAACATACATGATGAAACAGTGAGCTATTGGTAAGGAAAATAATGAGACATTTGAATGGTCCTCCCAAGTGACAACTCAGAACATGAATACTTGAATTACTGCTCAGTTACTCAGAATTATTAGCTGTTTTGGGAGCTGGTATTCAGCCATTAGAAAAGGGATCAAACCAGCCCACAACAGCAGTATTCATATCTTCTAAATTCAAGGAAAACAGCATCACTCCTGAGACATAATCTGAACGTGGGCATCCATGACTTGCAAACGCTTCCATTTTAAATGGAAAAGCAACCACATTCTTTTCAATTAAAGCCAGCAGTATTTTCTTTCCCCTCCCCCAACATAAGTAATAGCTTATGTTACATTTCTTACAATGTCTGTAAAAAATCATCACCATGGTTAAAAAGACATGTCTCCGGAAGCACGGCTTTAGAAATTTCTATCAGCCCTTCTCTCCATTAAAAAACCCCATAAACTCCCTTCACTTCAATGTGAGCTTGCCGATCAAAGAGAAATTGTTTCCAGGACTCCTGGAACAGCCACCTCCCCAGAGTCCCTTCTATCAATGTTTTCATACTGGCTCCTGTACCGAATAGAAAAGGCAGTTGTGTTGCTTTGCTGTGCCTTTTAACCATTGTACTTAAGCAGCATGTTAGGAAAATATTCTTGATTTGGGAAAATATTAATATTTCTCTCTTTAATATTGTTCACAGACAATGCCATTTTCCCACATGGAAAGCATATGGTGCTCTGAATATCAGTACTCTGCAAGGCCAACTCATCCAAATGACAACATTCATTTCAGGAAATAGAGCAAAATCATTTTCCTTATTATAATTCATAAGATATAATATATCCTCCTTCACCATATCTTTTCTTTGCTGCTTCTTCCCTCGCGCACATCAGCACTCAGAAATTTCACTCAGCAATTTTATTTGAAAAGCCTGGTTGGTTTCCTTCAGCTCCATTTAGCACACTCATCTAGCCATGCAAAATTTCATTCAAAGTTTCAAGCTTCATTCCTTCGGGTTCAAGAGCATTGCTGCCTGCCAAAGCCCACGTTAAAATCAGAGTAGATTTCAGCTAGGTGCTTTTACAATGGAAGGGATCGTGCTTTAGACTACATGTCTTCTTGGACAGAAATTTCAGATTAATGCTTTAGAAAACACCTCCCCTCCCTCATCTGTTTTTGAGACACTATACTGACCAGAAACAGGGAAATGATTTTGGAAAATAAATTCTAACATGCATGTTTCTGAGCCACAAAAGGGATTTTGCAGGAAACAATTGCTGTCTGGGCCTTCTTGCCCAGAAGAAAACTAACTAGAAACTGGAGACATTGGCCAGCTGGAGGCTGTGTAACTGGACAGTGTGGAGCTTCTCTGGTAGCACAGACCTAGCTTGGATCTTCTCTCCAATGGGCTCAGCCCAGAAAATGTTCTGACTGTGCCTGTACTGAGTGAGCGATGAGATAACTCCCATGTCCCGATAAGAACTTGGAGCTCATTTGGTATGTTGCTGACACAGAAACCTCTATTTCCATTTCAATCAACTGCAAGGAGACTTTCTTATCAACCATTACATGTGCTTTTCTTCTCTGTCCTATGAAAAAGTTGATACATAGCAGAATGCTTTTTCAGACCAAGGGTTTTCAATTAGTCCAAAGATAACCCTCATGAAAATGGAGGGAACACACCTCCTATGGAGTCAGATCTACAATGATTAAAAAAATCAAATTCAGAGAGACTGATCTGGATACAACATTGTATCAAATTTAGAGGAACACTGAGTTGCTGGAACAGCAGGAAGGCAAGACCAGAAGACCAGGGTAATTCTGTATGCAATTTTATCTTTCTAACCTTCCTCTGGTACTGGCTATTGCTTCCATTTTCCCTTCTTTTCTCATGTACCAGTGTAGATGCAATAGTCTTATCCAGCAGCATTCACCCTCAAGACATCTTCCTCTTTTATGGGCATATTACTGACTAAATTGTGTGGACTTTGCCCTTCTTTTCCCCTAAATAAACCCAGAAGAATCGCCATCCCCACCCCCACCCTTGAACCTCTGTACCAACTGGAAGCAGAAAAGATGGTTAGAGGAAAAAAAAACACTGCAGAAATACTAAATATTGCAGGAACAGGAGGTATTTAGGAATCTACTCTCTGAAGTATAACAACAGCAGCAACGGGACACCAATAAATGAGTGTGAGAGGTCTAAGGGAGAAAGGCACCTATCAAGGAAAACGTAAATTTATAGGAATTCCAGTGTTCAAGTTGCAGGTAAAGGAAAAATAAGTGAACTAAGTCACTTCTCAACAACTACTTGGATTTACAGGCTTTTCAGAAAAATGAAAAAAGGACAAAACACACACCCACCTATTCGAAGAGAAAGATCAAAAATTAAAATGATCAAAGGAATCAAAACATTTGTTCACATGCAGAAACTCAGAAGGACTGAGAGAGGAGAAAAAATAATGCTGGAGAGAGGAAGAAATAAATATGCATGCAATATAAAGGTATATTTTCAGCACCTAATTGAAAGAACACTGACAACAGTGAGACACAGCAAAAAATCATCAAGCTCTTTTCAAGGTGATTCTCTATCATTGTTTTTAGTGCTACTTACTGTCAATCTCTTTTAGTTGAAAACAGAGGAGACAAAACAATTTTTTTTTTTTTAGATGGGTGGAATGGGGAAATTAAAGTTAAAAACTAAGAGAAATGCATGAGGAACAAGTAAATTTAACTGATGTTGTGGAGATAAAGCTGCCTATTCTGAGTTCTATGTTATCTTTATAAATCTCTTATTACAAGCATGAGCTGAAATTGCACATGAGATAGACATGCACTGTAATCAAACAACAAATTTAGGATTTGGCAGTTCAGCCTTTGAAGCCAGGACTTCACCCCTGAATTTCAAGCGCTGATCTGATCTCTCTTGATTTTATATCAGAAGAGCCCCATTAATTTTGATGAAAACATGTCTGCAAATTACACTGATGTAAATGAGAGCAAAATGGTTCTTCATTCTGTGATCTCCCAAATCACGGGTTATTTCTCCACTGCTCTACAGATGAGGCCAGGATATTTATTAACTACAAACCTGGAAGAAGAGTAATGATGTCAGCAAAGGCAAGGGAAAAATATCAAATCAGAATACAAGCTTACAGGCTAAAATTAGTACAGTATGTTCTGGAAATAATACAACACATAGAGTAGCATTATTACCGCTCTAAAATTCTTGGAAAGTGTTATTCATTTATCTAAAAATTGTTGTCAGCTATATAAAATCTACCTGTTTTCCCTCATCATTTCTGCTTCCTTCTCTTTCACAGGTGCTGGAGACTCTTCAAAGTCATACGAGAAGAGGTGAAAAGGAGTGTGTGGTACATAAGGTAATTTCTCCACTGTTGGAGATGCCTTTGGAGTAATGGATGCTGAGGAATTTTGGGGAGAGGTCAGCAACGCTGTTGCAGGTGAAGATGGTGATGAAAGGACAGAATTATGATGAGAGATAGATGAGTCAAGCACAGAAGAGGAGTTGCTAGAAAAGCTCTTTGCTCTAGAGCAGGTGACAGGCCTCTCAGCTGGAGAAATGGCACTGGAGACAGCTGAAGAGTCAGAACCCTGTGAAAAGCTCTCCTTCACAGCCTCATGCACATCTGGAACCTCACTGCAGGAGGAAAAAATCATTAGAAAGGGAAGAGGAGAGAAAAATGGGGCAAAGGGAGATAATAGAGAGTAACACTTGCAGGGGAATAAGAAATGAAGCAGAGTCAGACAAACAAAAACTTCCAAAATTTAGACAGTCATCACATCTTTTAAAATAAAGATAACGCACATCTTTGTATCCCAGTGGGATTCTTCTTGGGGTTTGAAATACTGGTGAAAAGAAGCAACCCATTCTAAAGGAAAAGAGATTGAACCTAGAGGATTCAGAACTAATTTTTGTAAGCCTTTCACACCTATTTTAGTAACAATTTTTGTACATTTCAAGTTAGGTTGTAAACATCATCAGAGCAGTACAAAGCAGACTGAGCACACTGGAAAATACTCCATGGAGCACCGATGCTTCAAGATACTGTCTGCAGGACTGCTTCTCCAAGTCCAGATATCGGACTATCATCCTCCCTAGGAATCTGATCTTTTCAGTATAAATGTTCATCCAATAAAGATGAAAAAGTACTTAATTAGCAGTGTTCTGTCAAAATTCAAGTGTAGAATGATCTCAAAAGCAACACCGTATCAGATATTTGTCTAGGTGTGAAGGCACTAATTTATGATTTCTCTGAGTGTCAGCATTCCATGCTGGTCTTTCATAGAGACTTGCAGAGTTTGCATCAAAAGAAACAGAAAACACATCTGCTTTGCTCTACTGAAGGCAGATATCGGTGAGTGACAGAAGGCACAAAGCAGGTGAAAAGCCATGGGATCTGCACTCCAGGGTGTCTGTTTTCTCTAGCAACTCCAGCATAAACACTGTGCATGGGCTTTGGGCTGGATCACTTGGCAAGTGGCTGATTTCATTCTCCCAAGCCCACTTCTGCAATCCCCCAACTGGCATGGAAGGCACAGTGCTTATCTGAGGACTGTGGGCTTGGCACAGCATAGGCAATAAAACCACAATTTATGTTAGGTAAGTTGGGATCTTGTGCAGTTAATCATCAGGTATACACCAGGCAATTGTTCTCACAATGGAAAATCTGGAAACATTTATCTATTGCACCTGCTGTGCTTGACAGGAGACACTGAAGCCAGGCCAGTCTTACCTGACAGCATCTAACACAAACAGCCAAGTTACAGATAATTTTTGTTATGCTACAGAGGCAGTGAAAGAAGGCACTTAGGAAAGTCATGGGAATATCAACCAGATATCTTAAAGAGATAATTATCTTAAAAGGACCAATGACCAAAAATCACATTATGCTCTTCACATGGTTCTTCTTCACTTTTTAAAGAAGTATTTTAGTATACTCATGAGATTTAACAATAACTTGTGTCTTAGCTTTGACTTTTAAAAAGCAGATTTGAGGAAAGTGTCACTTAATTTTGAATTTTCAGGCAGCCATTGGCAAGATTTGCAGACTGGAAGATAATAACAACAATACAGTATTTTCTTTGGAATTCACGTGTTAAATAGTTTCTTTTCTTCCTTC
The DNA here is from genome assembly GCA_008694505.1 of Cyanoderma ruficeps. NCBI lineage: Eukaryota > Metazoa > Chordata > Aves > Passeriformes > Timaliidae > Cyanoderma > Cyanoderma ruficeps. Next base: position 35,872,769 of record VZDJ01007755.1, read on the forward strand.
TGTGCTGTACATTCAGTGTCTGCATGAATGTGGTTTATGAAAAAAAAAAATCCAATCTCACTTGCTGAGTTGCAAAGCCAAATAATTTAACCTAAATCAAATGGCTGTCTGGAAAAAAGAATGTATTTTCTTGCTTTCAGTTTATTAGGATTAAGTTGCCAAATGCCAAACATATATATATATATCAGAAATAAGTGGAAAATTTTACACAAGAGTATTGATAGGTGATGATGAATATTGATAGGTGATTTGCTTATATCTGTATATACACAGATGGGCAAGCATTTATAAAATTATATATATATATAAAATATATACATATATATCAGTTTTGCCTCAAAGTCGTTCTTTTCTACTAAAACATGAACAAAACTTACGTCAAATCTTAGGCAGCATTAAAAAAATGTCAATTTACTGCATAGCAACAGATATTCCTAATAAGGTAGTATTATGAAGATAGGGATGAAAACTTAAGAAACCAAGCAGCATCCTCAGCTGAGCATTGTAGCGTTTCATCATCGTCTTAACTAAGATGTTAAACTAAACCATGCTTAAAGTTACGCTTTGCACTAAAGCTTTTAGGATTTGTGAGCATTACATAAAGGGAGCAAGTGCAGTTTATAGTGCACAGAACCTATACAATTAAAGACGTTTCCATTAGCACTGCCTCCCCCCAGCCCCCTCCCCAAAACTTTTACATGCAAATATATTTCCTTCAGGGGTGGCTTGAACAGGTGATCAAGGAATGTGAGTGAAAGGTGGATGCTGCTGCACACTGTGCTGGTGAGTTCACGCCACGGCCTGAAGAACAAGTGGAGGGACAATGCTGAATCCTGGTACCTGGCTTTGACCTGCCTATTGGCCTCTTCCTCCCCCTCATCCTCAGTATTGGGCTCTGTGACTGGCTGTTCTTCTTCCTCCTCTTCATACTCATCCTCTCTGAGATCAGACCAAGGAAAGAGGCATGCAGTGAGATGGAAACAAAGAAGGTGCAAGAGAAAACAACATGAGTCCCCAGAAAAAGAAATGCAATGAAGTTAGAAATGGAAGGAAGAAACTGATGAAGAGGGAGCTCTGGCCCTCCTATGTTAGACAAAAAGCCACCTAAAACTTCCTGCTAAGTATGTGTTTACACAGGAATAGCTACTGATATAAAACTGCTATCCTCTCCCCTATTTACATTTTTTACTATTATTTTAAGAGTCAAAGATGCCACTGATTTTTCTTGAGCTTTGCTGTCCATTTGCAGCTGCCTTACCTGCAGAGGCATTAATGGAAAACATTCATGACAATAGCAATGCTCAACTCATTAGTCATTAAGTCGTATCCTTTTGGCCTAAAGGACAGTACAGGCTGTGCTGGCATGGGACAGCTGGCACTGCACATCACGCTTTCTAAATTAACCCAAATAAAACATTCCTGCTAAGTAACCAATAGCTCAACTGGAAACAGAACAGGGTGAACCATTGAGTTAGAAATAACAGAGAGACCAAATCAGTTCAGGACTATTAGCAAACAGCAATATTTAAGTTATCAGATGCCAGTACATGAATTATTTCAGTAGAGTCACTAGCATGGTCAAATCAGGCTCCAATTCAGCAGTAATTCTGGCAGAAGAAAAGTGTAAGTCATGCATAAAGTCTCCACAACCTATAAACCACATAAGTAAAATAGAAAAACTGTACTAGACATAATGGAAAAGGCTGCACTGTCAGCCTCCCATCCCTTGTATTTATGCTTTTCACCTTCCCAGAACAACAGACTCACGGAAGATGCATCTGCAGTTGATACAATTCTCCACTTGATTTAATGATGCATATACCATTAAGTTATGCTCCATGCAAAAAGGAAAACATACAATCAGTAATAAAGTTTGCAAGGCACACATATTCCTTGCATTTTCCTGCAAGCTTATTTTCTTTCCTCTGATTCTGAAGGGATGCTCTGTGGATTTTTTTCCATTTAGAATTAGTTTTCATGTTATAAGAATAATGAATATTTACAGTGTGAGATCATGAACTCATTGAGTTCAGTGAAAAGGGTCAATCCAAAATTTGTTGTATTTATATGGAGTTAGTTATAGAACAACCAGGAAAATGGCAGCGCCTGGAACTTTTCCAATACTCTGGCAAACATTTACAAAGTCAACACTTTCAACCATACCTAAGATGGCTTAGTGACATAACCATCTCAGCTGTCATCTCTTCATCTCCCTGTCCCGCCCACAAATGTATACCTCCCTTACACAGACACCTCTCAACTTTCACACATTTACTCATTTACTAGAAAAAAGAAAAGAAAAAGCTGAACCAGGGAGCATTCACATAATCTCTGCTTACTAGCTCAAGCTTTGCTATTTCCTGTGAAGGGAAACTTCTGTATCTGCTTGTCCTACAGCACTCAGATTTGGGAAATGACTCAGGAAGAGCTGCGGGATCATGGTTCTCTGTCTAGAGCACAATGCATCCTACAATGCTGGCAGCACAGTGATTGCTTATATGAACAAGAGTGTCCCCACTATTGCCGTGTTTAAAGTTCCCACCAGTATTCCACATCAGTGATGTCAACATTTCTCCTCTCCTCAATTGTCTCAAAATGCCAAAAATCGTTAGTGTAATACTCATCTGATATGGTGCATCTCATAAATTTTACAGTTCTTTGAGAATTTATTCCACCTTATGAGGGCATGGCTAAAACACCAGGAGTTTACACAACATGGAGAAAGGAGCTGAAAAAAATTTTTAGAGATTCCAGAGAGATCATTCTTCTGTCAGACCAATGACTCCTTCCTCAAAGGTGAAAATCTAAGAAGTTTTGATTGGAAAGCTCTTTTCATTTGCTAATATTGAGTGTAGGAGGGCAGCAACTACATGGCAAGTGGTTGGAAAAGCCAGAGGAAGGATCCTGGCTCTGTGTGACCTGGTAGCAGAGATGATCAGTGTGCAGAGGTAGGCACACTGTCCAGTCTGGGGGAGCCAATGTGGTCAAAGGGAATCTTGCACAAAAGAAATAAGTGTTCGCATAGGGGAGATGCTCAACACTCTGAACATCCTCTTTTAGCAACCAAACTCACAGTTCCAGAGTCAGAGTTTCAGTTTCAGAGTCCCCGAGTATCCCCAGAAGGGGGATCAGATACAGATCAGAGGAGAGGGGCAAGCTCACAGGCAGGAATGATGCGTGCTCTTCTTTTAACCAAAGCAACAGTGACACTCATTTCAGTCTTGTTAGAGGACAGATATTCTGTGCAACAAAATGGGTAACCTGCTAACTAAATCTTCCCTAAAAGACAGAAAAGGAGTGTGTGAATATTTATTAAAATGGGAAAACACTAACTAGAGTCAGACACTCAAATACAAAGCAGACAGGTCTGTGAACTCATCTGAACTATTCAGTTATGTGTTCATTTTTGTATGCAGTGGAGAAGGGATGATGTGGAAAAGATCATTGCTCCTCTCACATACAGATGCAAATTCGGAGTCAATGCAATAGAGGAATTAAATGAAGAAAAAGGACTCGTAGGGACATTTCCAATTAAATGAGATTGCAGAAGCCGGCATGGTTTTTAGTAGTGCAGAGGAATCTATCCCATTTACAAAAGGTAAATATTTATCCACTGGCAGGGAGGAAGGCCTTCAGCTACAGCTGAAGGATCAGATATATTCAGCTAACCTTAAGGCTGTTCCTGGGTTACTTCAGTTCCATGATAAAAGCAGCAGGTTAGAAATATTTAAACAAAATCCTTATAGCACTGAAAACCAATTTCAAAACAATCACTCTGTTTATTTTCATCTTTAAAACGGATTAATGCTACAAGCTAGAAAAACTAAACAAATAAACAAAGCCCTACCCCTCCACAAATCTTTAAAAAGTATATCATTGGTCATGGCAACTAACAAACATCTTCTAGGGCACAGGATTTGCTCAGTTGTTTCAACTAAAAGTTGTCATGTATTTATAGCCCCTGAAAATAATATGCATATTAAAAATGATATGAAAGTGCAGTTTATAGAGAGAGAACCACAAGGGCAGCAAAAAAAATCTTGACAAATGGTTTAGAATTAAAGGATTAACTTTCTCCTTTTTACAATTAGTAAATTTAAGAAGATGAAATAAAAAGAACACCAGAAAAACTTGCCCTGCTGATATTAAATCGCTATTTAAAGCTGCGAAGAGAAAAGCACTAATAAATACAGACTGATGAAAGGAAATTAAAATAAAGAGATTCTTTTAGAAGTTTAGCTGAAGGCAGGGGCAGAGTCCTTGAGATGTCAGATCTTGCACCTCACACACACCTAACCTAGTCATAGTTGGATGATTTTAAGACACCAGCCTGAAAACAATGGCTCTTAATCCACAAGAACTCAAAGCACCAAAACTTACTCTCTGTCCCACTGGACCCTAGAGCTGAGCAATGTGTACAAGGTTTTGTGTAGTCTCTTGTCTTCTCCAGGCTCTCTGCAATCCCTTTGCAGAGTTTTGATGAAGGCAGCTTGAAAGAACTTGGGATTTCTGTCTACCTGGTAGCCCAGAAACACAAGCTTCTCACTACCTGCCTCCAAAAAAAATCCCAAAGGCAGAGCTAAAAGAAAAATCAAAGGTTGTGCTGAAGGAACAAAGAATTCCCCAACAAACAAACAACCCCAACTAAACCAAACCCCACACAAACAAAATAAGCATGAGCACAGAAACACATTCTGCTTTGCTTGGTATCAAAGGAAATTTTGAAAAGGTAGGATATGCTTCAAATCATTTTAATTCAGGATGAATTTGACCAGTAATGAACCAGAATATAGAACAATAGAAAAAATTACCATCTTGCCATAATTGGGCTACCAAGGCTTTGGATCTGTAACAATGCACATAGAAGTTAACTCATGAGTTCTAGTAGATGATCTTTAGATCCCTTCCAACACAAACCATTCTGTGATTCTATGACCAGGACTACAAGACACATTCAGTGAAATAAGACCACTTTTACCCATTTCAGAATATTATTTTAAATTGAATACTACAGCTGATCTCACAAATTTCTTTTCAAGGTTGTTTTCCTTGAAAATCCTCTCTCCTGCAAGCCTCTGACCTGTTTTACCTCTTGCACCTCTCCGAACCCTAAGTGAACAAAGAGAAACTGAAAATGCTCCATCAGGAAAGATCTATAAGTCACAGTGGATGTAATTTTATTTTCTCTTGCCACTGCTTGCCATTTTCTTCAATTTATGAGTTTGAATCTACTTTTATAGCTCAGATGGCACAATTCATTGCCAAATTCGTAAGTTCTTGTAAAAAAAAAAACAAACGCTTTGGTACACTTCTGTTGCTTCTTCCTTTCTTCTATCCTAGCTGCCAAAACCGATTAAACAAAACCTGTAGGTGAAAACTAAAGGTGGTAATAATTTAAATTCAACAGTTATAAGTCTGTATAAAGAAATGGCAATACACTCTCCTCCTTCATTAAAAATAAAACAAAACAAACCACCTGTTAACCCCACCACCTATTTCTATTTCACTGCAGTTGGTGCAAGTATGTGAAGAGGAAAATACATTAAATTACATGGATAACAATATACTTCGAAAGCCTCAAAATTTGACCTGCATAAAGGAAGACTAATTAGTGACTAATTAGAAATTTCAAAAGGAAAATGATCCTGGTATTTCTGCCCTAAATAAATAAAAGAGTTCAGACAAAAAGTTGATGAAATGGCAAATTAAATGAAGTACATGCAGTCACTGTGCCTTTATATCTGTCTTTATATCTTTAGGTTCCTGTTACTTTTTTATCCCTAAAATATGATCAGCAGCAGCTTTTCACACCTAAATAATACCTAGGCAATGCCTCCACAGTTGTTTAACTGCTGCAGTTGGTTTATATAGGACACATCAAAGCAGAGCAAGAGACCAAAGCATTGCTTAAGATACTGGCAAGGCTTTGCAAAGACTTCAAGAGTCACGACTCTCTGATCATTGAACAGCATTGTTGTTTTTACATTTCTAAGAGCAGAGAGTTAAAGAAACAGAATAATGATGCAGACAGACTTTTGGAACAATATATACTGAAATATTTACAGAAAGAGAAGAAATGTTATTTTCAGAGCTTGGAAGTGCATTTTGGGTAACACTTGAAGGCCGCTGTCATTGATCCTTCAAAGGGAAATGGCATCCTACCTACCTGTCTTTTTTCCTCCCCACATCACATCCTATGTGTAAAAAACCTTTCCTGTTCTCAGAGGATCATGTTTACAAACACTGGGAACACACTGGAGAGGTGACCTCTCTAAGGCAAGTATACTCCAATGCATAAGACACTGTCATACAGATCCAGAGAAATGCATTCACACCCTGGTTTGGCATTGTATTTCCTCAAAAAAGTCAAAAGCTAAACACACAGTGGAAAAAACCAAAGTAAAATAACAAGGCTAAGTCATGCTGTGATTTCATTTGCCATGCAGCTATAGTCTATTTAAACTTCAGTGCTTTCTTCACTCCTCCTGAAGTTCAAATAGGAAAATCTACCACTGCCTTTACAGCCAAGTGCACTGCTGTTAACTGGACTCTGCATGTATACCAAGCAAAAACCATTTCCTTTCAGCAAGACCTGCAGTCAGAAAAGAGTATCCCTACTAGAAAACCTGACACACCCAGAGAGATGTTTTAATTCATATAAAAAGAGCTGGTATCAACTTGAAACAGAAATAGGACCTGGAGCTGAGATACTCATCAAGTTATAAATTTTAAAATCTTTTGTTATTATTTATGGATTAATGGGTCAATCTCTATCTATATATCAATGCAGTCCTTTTTATGGTATGGCTTCAAAAGAAAATTTTTCTTAACCTATCTTATGTCTATTCCTCTACTGCATTCCTTACGGGAGCTTCTAAGATATTACAAAGAGTAAGAGTACAAATTTCACACTTTTAGGATTCTCCTTTAGAATCTGCTTGACTTCACACTTCAAATTCTACTGCATAGGAGAAATTAATGTATTCTCCTGCTGCAAACCTAAAATAGCAGTTTAGATTTTTGTATGGTATTGTTGTCAAAGACCAATAAAAATCTGATGCTACAAACAGGTACTACCTTGGCTACCTTACCAAACCATTTCATTTCATAGATAAATATTTCTAAAAGCTCTTCTTTCTTATATCCCATTTTCACCCATATCAACCATACTGTGAAAAGAGTTATTATATTCCTCATAACTGATCATATGCCATTCAATGTCAAAGCAAATACCCAAATGCTAGGTAGCTCAGCTCATATGTATATGTGTATGTCTATGTGTATGTACATGTATTAAAGATATCCACATCCATAGATATGTGCCTGCGTGTTTATCCTGGAGATGTTTTCTTTGTTTAATTTCATGTCTCAGTTGTTTTAACTATCCAAAACTAGGAACCAAAGATAAACATCAAGGAAAAAAAACCCAACATGTGTTTCTTTCTATTACAGCAATAAAAGAGAAATTAACTTCTTCTCTCCTCTGAGCTTTTAGTAATCTATACCACAACCTGAGTCTTACATCAAATGATGATGTTGAGTCTCTCTACTTCGCTGTTTCATACCCATCATAGCACTCATATCTGACACAGACAGCAACTCTAAGAGATGTGGAACACACCATCCTAAATAAAATAAACCCCACCCACCACTGTATCCTTGATCTATAGCCTTTAAGTATTTATACAATCAAATATTTTCTTATAGTGTTGTGGAAAGTCACTAGAACTTGAAACGTCATGAAAAAAAAATAGAATTTTTCTATAGTAAACGCTAGAGAAAAATAAAAGATTAGTTATGGTTTGAGATGTCTGAAAACATGGAAAATCATGATAATAAAAAAAGAAGTCTCAGCTGTATCTTGGACAAACCAACCCTGCAGTCTTGGCCCTACATGAAGCAATTTGAACAATAACTTAATGGGGCCTAATAAGCAAACTGTGCTTATAACGTCTGTGCTGTTGGTTAGAAACTCGACAGGAATCCAAAGTTGAGCACAAAAAAATGCTTAGCATCAGAGGCTCAGCTGTATTCATTGTTTTCTGGTAAAACCAAAATAGCATCACGATCTCTGCCTGCATCTTGGCAATCCTCAAACATCAGAAACATGCATTTTCTAACAAACAGGTCCTTATGATTCTCAGCACAGCTCTCCTTTATTTAGACCACTATTTCCCTGTATTTTTCTAGGACCATAAAGGGTGTGAAAAACCTTGAGCCCAGGGTGAACTGTGCAGTGGAGCTGTGTCCAGCTAGCCTAGAAATTTGTGGGAAACTTTGGAATTCCCTGTGCTGCTCTTTGCTCAGAGGAAGAGTCCTAACAGGCTTCCAGGCAGGACCCTAAAAAGCAAAGTTCACATAATTCCCTGTTTGCTTCTCTGTTGTTTTTACCTTATCAATATAGCTCTCCTGAAGGCCAGGAAAATCTGGAAGCCTCAGGTGGATCTGAACAGTTGGTCTTTCTCCTGTCTTTTTTAGCCCAATGGTCTACTAAGAGAAAGCTGGCTAAAGCTGGCTTTGGTCACTGATGCAGAATGCAGGCTCCACTCTGTTAAGTTCGTAAGATGGCAATCAGTTCTTTCACTTGTGAGGTTTCAAACACAGGAATACTGACAGGAAGGTTCTAACCATGGCCAGGTTATATTGAGATGAACTCGATATTTAGTGTTATAAGATTGATTTTAGCGATTCTTTGGTGATTTTTGATAATATAAAACAAATCAAAACTATGGATATAAAAAGCAGAGAGTCTAATCAAGAGAGGTAAATACCTAATCCTAGCTATTCACAACTTCATAAACCTCAGTCTTTCACTGTAACTAATTCCATAGCGATGGAGCTGTTTGCTCAAGTGCTGGTAAGAGGTGTGAGTGTAAATCTCCCAGAAGCTCACTTGAATGTGTTTGCTAAGGCCTGGCTGACACAGCTCTGATGGGACACCCAGGGCCAGAGATGAGTATGGTCTCTGTGCAATATTGAAGAAAGGGAAATGCACAGCAAAATGTGAAACATTAATTTGAAAAAGTGGGAGGAGCATTTGTTTCTGATTTGTATGTACAGAACTCAGAGAAGCTGTGCAGTGCTCAAGACAGCACTGAGAACGTCTGAGCAGGCTGCCTTTTACTCTCTGAAACCCAGTCAGGATAGAACTGAAAGACAGAGAGACAGAAATTTGCTTTTTAATGCTTATTTAGCCATAAATGACTGAATACAATAACAACATAAATCTAGTGCAAATTTCATGCCACTCCTTGCATTTTCCCTGACTCTATCCATGGTGTCGCTGGAAAAAGCTAGCTTTACTTTACAAAGAAAACAATCAAACAGCACAACCCATGGAAGAATGTGTTTAAAAGTCTCCTGCATAAGAAGCAGCATGCTAGACCACAGACTGAAAGCACTCAGTTTGGACCAGGGCAGAAAACCTTAGGAGGTACCTCCAGCACAGCTTTTAAAACATCATGTTAAACAGGACTGAAGTTCCCGCCAGGCTTATTGGTGCTCTATGCCATCATGGTAACAGAAAGAAGTTTTAGCAAAGCAGACCTGCTGCTGGTCAGGGCAGGCATCTTAAAGTATGCTGCAGTAGGTACAGACTTTAAATCAACTTTCAGCCCTCCTTAGTTACTAACTGTTATCAACTTCTTTACTTATTTATTTAGTAACAGACACATCAGGCTAGGCTTTGCTCTCCATGAAAACTATTTTAACACAAAGCAGATTTGGATCCTTATTTGTTTTGAACCACAGGCGAAAAAGCAATACATTTAGTTTGGAAAAAGGCTGCCAAGTGGATGAAAAAGGCCTGCAAGTTTTCCTTTTGGTCGCCCTTAGCATTTACGGTCAACCTTTCCCAGCTCAAACCCCAAAGTCTGCTCCTAATTAGCCTGGCATAGATCAGACCAACTCCATTGACTTCAGACAACTTTTCTGGATAGAGAGCATTGTGAGACAGAACAGAATTTGGCCAATATTGTCTTTTTTTTGTTGTTTTACCGGCATCATGGATTTCTCTCTTTTTGGAAGACTTATCGGTTGACAGAAAGCAGATGACTGTGGACAACCTGTTTGATGTGGTAAACAAAAGCAAAACAACTGCCAAAACAGCTGATGAGCTAGAAAGAAAAGAAGCATGAACATTGTGGGAAGGAGAATTATGGGAAACTACTTCAACCCTCTACTGATTTTGATATAGAAGTCCAAAAATAACCTAGAATATTTCCCAAAATAAAATGCAGTACAGTGTAAGAGTGCAACTTCAGTCTCTAACTGTGTCCATCAGAAGCAATTCCGCTGGGTCTAATCCACTGTAAAATCAGACATAAGACATCTGCAGCCACACACAAAGTTTAGAACTTTCAGCAGGAACAACACAGTAAAATTATCATTAGTATTGTTACAATTCCTAGTGGGAAAGAAAATGTAGTGAAGGAATAAAGACTGAAATCCATTTTGTAGCTATTCTTTGGGAAATACAGCACTGCAAAAACTTACTGCCAATTTTTTTCCTTTCTCAAGAGAGACCAGGGTTATGAACCAAAAGGTCATTAGCAGGAGACAGTTCTTTCATGGCTGAACACAAGTAATTTCCAATTTACAGAGGTAATAAGTAATTTTTATCCATTTGTATACATTCCTCTCTACAATATAACAATGGAAGCAGCAGGGTCATAATGAGCATTTCTTTTGACAAATCAGGTAATGCCTGCAACATATTTTAACACAGGATTTTAAAATTTCAATACAAATTGCCACAAGATTTAAATTTATAATGCTCTATTCAAGCCCTTTAAACCAATAAATATCTTGCTTTGTGCTAAAATTTGAAAATTTTATTCCAGAGAACCTCTTTCCATTTAAGTCTAATTCAAATTCTATAAACGTGCAAAAACCTTAAAAGACTTATTCAACTTCACTATTTTTCTGCCTAAACATTAATGAGTAGAAGCCATAAGCCTTTTCCTTTTTTCTTTCTTCTCTCAGTTTAGCTATCAGGTGTAGAGATACTGTTGCACACATCTGGACTATTTCACTGAAAGTTGAGACTTACTGGAATATGATAAAGCAGGAAGGCTGTTTTTCCTCTTCTTACCACAACTACAGATTTGGGCAGATAATGAATCTAAAAATGTGAAGGACAGAATCTGCTTATCAGAAAAGCTTGTTTACCAGAAAAACAAAAATTATAAAAGATCCAACAGTTGACTCACTGCTTTTTATGGTAACTTAAACAATTTCACTGAGATAGAACTTGCATCCTCAAATCCTGAACATACTTTGTAGTCTATACTGTCCCATGGGAAAAAAAATCTGATTTGGCAGCTAGAATAATATTCTGTCTTTACCTGCTAAGAGGACTGGAAAATGGGGGCTGAGGCAGTATTTTTACTTAACTAATATGCAAAGTAAAGATCAGAATTACACACATTTATAACTGAATGCCTGTTTCCTTACAGAGCCAGGTGAGCGAGTTGGACATTTCAAATGAAAATGAAGAGAAATTAATTATTGTCCTACAGAAGAAAACTGCAACATTAAATTAAAATTGATTGCTTACATAAAGACTTATTTCTTGTATTTAAACTTAAATTATGCTTTAAAATATATCACTGTCAAAGAGTGTGTGAAGCAGAACTGGATAGTTTGTTTTTTTTAAAGTAACATGATTATTGAAATTGTTATGTTGATTTAAAAATATTTCAGAACTTCTGAAACTAATCTGTTGTGCTTTTATTCCCTCTATTCTATTTCCACTAAGATTTAGCTCAAACACGAATTTATTAGAAGTTACTGAAGATTGCAAAATAAAGCTAGCAAGCACACACGGTAACAGTGAGAAGACACATTGGCAGAAGTTGTCCTGGATGGCTTCTATTTGTTTAATTAATTAACAGTAAGGGAATGAATAATTTCTGCTGAGTTGAAGAATCTCCTCATTTTCAATCCATGTTCATCAGTTTAACCAAAAAAACCCCAAACCATATAATCATAAATATCTACTGCACATCCATGGCTACAGATTTGCAGTGATATTAAGTCCTGAAGCAGAGCCCAAGATCATGCACAAGGCATCCCATGCAGAGCAGCTGAAGCTCCCAGCTGTACTCACACTGAAGATGCTTTAAACCCATCCTCAAATGCATTGTCATCCTTGTTATCAGCCTGTAAGACCATGGGGCTCTCAGATGTCAGCCCACTAAAGACCAGGCCACAGAAGGTGATGGAAAACAAGTAATAATGTGTTGTCAAATGCCAAACAAAACAAACAAACAAACAAACAAACAAAAACAACAACAAAAAAGGAAGAAAATAAAGTGCTATTTATGTGGTATACAACATGCAACTACTGTTTCAATTATCTGGAGTCTTACATTTTCATATTGCCAGAGCCCATTAAACTTAAGTCAACCCACCTTTCTTTGCAAGAAGGACTGCTTTACATGCAACATAGGATTTTAAGGCTCCAAGTTTACATCCCTGCTAGCCATGAGAAACCTTCAGTGAACTTCCCAAAGATTATAATTAATACAAGATATGCTCTTGACCATGCTTTTGTTTTTCAAACTGCACCTTCAGCAGTGTCCAGCTTTTGCTGTCTGCAGCTTATGTATCACCACCTGAGCCAGATTCCCTTTAGAGTCAACAAACAGCCAGTCTCAGAGCTTGATTCATCTTGGTCAAAATTTCAGGCATGTAGAACACATTAGGTAACTGAGGGCCCACCAGTGCTTCTGCACTCCACTGACATCAAAGAGAGGAGAGCTGATCAGACATCTAACTTCAGTGAAATTACTTCCAGCCCTCCTGTGCAGCAGTCAGATGCACTGAGGATCTGCAACTCCTTTTTTTATCCAAGCACACACAGCGTAAGCCAACCATCATGGGACTGGCAAAGACACCATGCTTGACTGACTCCACTGTTGCAGACTGCTGCTCAGCTAGCCATTACTGACCTCTCTTTTGCTAATTATAAAACATTAGATATATTCACTACTCAAAGGCAAATATTTATGCTGGAATGAAGAGGAGGAAAAAAAAATTAACTGTAACATACACAGGACAAATAGCTCTGAATTAACGTTACCATGCTCTTGTTACAGTCTTCTGTTACATGGACATACCAAATATAAAATGTGTCAATGGATGAAATTAAGCTGAGGTAGCTCCCAATGCTCTATCTCATGGTATTGGTCCACTTACTTAGGATGTATGGTATCAAAGAACTTAGCTACGTAGGTAAGTCACCTACAAATCCATTTCTTTTTTGCGCTGGTGTTTTAACTCTGATTATGATTTTGTTTTATTTTTATTTCAACGAAAAGAGGAAGATAAAGAAAAGCCCATCACGTTAATAAACAGAACAGTAATGGGGGAGGAAAGGAACGTCCCTCAGCTCCCTCCCTCACCTCTCGCTGAGCTCTTCCCCGCGCTGCCCGTGGCTCAGCACGAAGCCGGACTGCCCGCAGGGGCTGGCGGGGGCTGACAAGGTGCTCTTGACGTTCTGTGCCGAGTGCCTGCGGCTGCGGCGGCGCTCCAGCCCCCTGCGCTCGCCGGCACCGAGGCTGGCCCTCCTCCGGTCCTTGCGCCCGCTGGGAGGGGGCTCGGCACCCTCATCTCCGTCCTCATGCCTCAGTGTCACCTGAGAAAGAAAGCAAAAAGGCTGATGTGGTCGCTTCAGCTACCACGGGTCTTCACACCTAGGCTTAAACATTTCCTGGTCTCAACATGATTAACTCCTATTAGTATCCCTGTTTCTACAGCCGTCCCTGAAAGTCGCTGGCCATCCATTAGTGCAGTGTGGCAGCTCTAACAAAGGAATTATACACTGATGCCTTGCATACAACACCATAGGAGCTGTAACAACACATTTATGTATCTCCTAATCTGTTTGTTTTCTTTTTTAATGTGGGACTGAATTTTCAGGGAAGCTGAGCAGTCTTGGACAACTAGTTCTCTTTATATCCTTCCAAAATACTTAGGTGAAGACTTGGTTTTAGTGAAGTCAACAGGAAAAAACTCCATGCATTGACTGATTCCTCACGTTCAGACATGACACCAACTAGAGTGCTGGAAATAGCAGAGGACTAAAGCATGGGTGTAACATCAAGTATCTTGAACTGCTGCAGGCCCCTGACGTGCCAATGTGAAGTGCCTCTAGTAGAAATAAAGTATGCCAAAGTATGGTACATAAGGAGAGATAACCCTGGTAGAAACAACATAGTAACTAATGGCTCTCATCTGAAATGCAGCCTAACATTGAAATAATCATTGTATGAGAAAGATCCACTCAAATAGGCAGAGGTACAGAAAGGGCGATGTGTGTCATCAGAAGAATGCCCACCTTCTTGTTTCTATTAGTCTTGTTACTCTGGTAATTCTTACCAGAAGTTTTTCAAAAAAACAAAGGGGGAAGTGGGATATCTCTGCTTGGGGTGTAAAATCTGCTTCTATGAGGAAAAACAGATTTTTCAGGTAAAAAACCAGGATTGGCGGAAAAAAGGAAGAACCTGTCTAAACATGTTTAAATTTATTTTGGTCATCAAGAGGAAGCTGGCACTCAGCTAAGCCAACAGCCAATTCTGCAATTAAGTCTTTCAGTACGTGCAGCATGCACAAAAAACCAATCCATCCTTTTAGGATTAATCACTATATTTTAAAAAGGGGTTTATAAGATTATGCATCTGATGATAGAAAAAGAAAGAACATTATTGACCCCTCTCATTCTCTTGTTCTTCCTGAAAATTGCTGTATATAAAGCTTAACTCTGCTAGTTAGTGAAGTGGCGTGGGAGTAGAATTGATGGAGAAAATGGAGAATCAAATTATCAAATCCTTTGCTGGACTTAGGCAGAGATGAAGTAATTTAATTCTGTCACATTAGAACACTAATTCACATTTACATTACAACTTCAGCCTAGCTCCCAGCTCCAACACTCCCCAAAGTCTGAAAAAAGGCTAATTATTAAGAAACTGGATATCCTACCCCAACATATATAAAAGCTTCAGAAGTAATTATTTTATACTTAGGTGGTAAATGTGGAGTCACTCATTACTCCATTGCTGCAAACTGCATAGGATCTGGTCCAGTGTAAACTCTTAAACATGGACTTGCTGCATATTCAGTTGCAGAACAAGTGGTTTTGTGAAGGTGAGCTCAGCCGAACCTTTTTGACGAGCTGAATACTTTTGCATATGGGAAGAACTTCTACTTGCTTCAGCACATGTAACTAGCAGCTGGAGAGAGGAGGCTAGTTAAATGTGCTAGTTTGCCTTGGACTATGCCCCAGCTTTAATATGAAATGCCTTTGCATTAAAGGCAGCTATGTGCCACAGCAGGTCACATATACAAATGTGTATAATACTTACAGCGACCAGATGGTTTTCTTTTAAAATAGAAGAGATAACCAAATTTAACCTAGGTTACATTCCCCCCCCTTCTCTCAGCTTTGAAGTTTGCCCAAGCTGTAAGATGCATAAAACAGGGCATGTTATGTTACCTCATAAATGTTAAATTGCTCAACTAAGTCCAAGTCTGTTCCTTTCTTGTTCAAGTGTCTCTGTGAAATAGCTTCAATGCCTAGCTCTTCCAGACAGTCCACCACATCGTAGAAAGAGTCTTGATCTGGCAATCCTGACAGCGTCTAAGAATCAAAGGAAAAACATTTAAATCTGTTTGTTTTGAAAAGAATTAAACAAAGGATTTTAAAAGCGGGTGGCAAGTGGTGCTATGTATGATTTCAATAAAGTAAGACCCATGATGTGGGATTAGAGACACCGATAGAAAATAAAAAACAAGTGGCAGAGCTTTTAACAAACAACTCCCTGCACTGTGTAGAAAAATTACTAATTGGCAAAACAAATCAATGTTGTTATTTTATACAAAGAAGTATGGAAAATGTAGGTCTTTAAAATACACAGTTGGATTCTTTCTGGCGGCATTCAAGTAGAGACTTAAAGAACAGAGAATTTTAAACCATCAAACACAAGGATAAAAGCAATGAGGAAGAAAAAAACCCCAAAACATTTAACTAAAAAGAGTAAGGCTCAGTTCCTACTGATTCCCGTAAGTTTAGCTTTAAGAAGAAAAAGTCCAGTACACAGCTGTGTGATGTCAGGATAGCAGGAAAAATCCTGCACCATGTGCCTACTTGTCCTCCACACCTGCAGCAGCAGTCATGTTCTCTGAGCACAAATTGGTTTGTATTACAGAGATAGTGAATCCTCTCCTCCCTTTCACATTAAAAAAGTCTTATTAAAGGTACACTGACTCCTTAATTCCTACTCCAGCTTGCTACTGATTTCTAGTCAGTTTGTGCTGATTTGTTATTGCTCCTTATGCATGATGCAGAAAAACTAGTCTAACCCTGCACATGTTGAGCAGAAACTGCTGAACACACCATGCCACCTACCTGCAGGGCAACACAAGCTTTGCCACAGGAACCAGTCTATGCAGAGCTGTTGCTGCAAAATACCTGAGAGTGTAGGCTGGAAGCAACACAGTTTTTCTGGATAAGCTCACCAGAGAGAGGTTTACTCTGAAGTAGTTTCCTCTCTCCCATTCAATTAGCTAAGCAATTTATCTACATTCCCAGCAGAGAAGAGAAAAAGCAAGGGAAAGAGATGCAAAAGCCAGGCCCTCTCCAAGGAGAGTTACATCTTCTCATGCCTGGGATGGGATGAACTGTGCTCTGTGAGTGCTGCTTTTCTGGAGCCCATCTTTTCCAAGGTGGCTCTGAGCAGCAGAGTGCAGAAAACAGCAGCCCCTTGGGGCTGCCTCCCTACACCAAGCACCTTAACATTCAGAAAAATGGGTCTGGATTACAGAGAGAGAAATTTACTAATTTCTTTCACATTTACTAAAGAGGGAGAAACCAGCAGCTGACATAGCTGTCTTGTTAAATTCCCTCTTTCTTGTGATGTAAGGCACTGAAATATGTGCATCAACTACATACATTTTATTTTTTTTTCCTAACTAAACACAACACACCAACATTTTCTTCTTCAGTCATTACAGGATTATTGATTGCTGCAATCCACCACAACAGGAATTCTTAGTACAAAGATCAATTAAGTGTTAAGGTTATATGTTCAGGCTTTAATTAAGAATTTGTCTCTTTCCAGGACAGCATTTAAGCCTCTGTTTAGAACCCACTGAAGGCTATGAAACTAAAACATCCTGAACAGTGCTGAAAACAGATACCACATTTATTTTGTTCCTTCCTAAACTGACATCTAACACTGAGTAAAAATCTAAGGATTCAGCAAATGAAGTTCTCACACTGAACATTCAGTAGAACTTTAAGTTGGATGTGGAAATATTATAATAGAAAAATGTTCAGCTATGAGGCTTTCAGTTGCAAATGAAAGACATGGACAGCAACTATTCTGTCCCAAATACTTTCATGCACAGTAGGATGTAATGTTTTATCTGCAAAAGAGTGGAGGAACAGTCAGATCTTCTGAGCACTTATTTCCAAATTTAACAGGAAATTATCTTGATGTTGATATGCTGAGCACCCACCTTCAAGTATAGTTTTCTAAAAATTCAAGGTAAGGCAAGCTGTAGACTGGAAAAATAGCAGCATAAGGTAGTATTTACTGGCAACTGCTGCTGTCAGCAGCCTTTTATTGGTTATTATAATTTTAAATCACGTAGCAGTGTAAATCCAATTTTCACTGCATGTTGTTGACCAGAACCAGGCAATTGAAGTCTCAAGTACAGAAATAAAATATTTTTCCTTTGCACAGTTTGCCATTACACAGATCCACTTTCAGAGCCTAAAGCATATCAAATTCAATTTCTAACAACTCCAGGAAGATTACAAAGGTTATACTGGAACTATGCATAACCAGAAGTATCTGCACTGGGATCATTCTCATCTAAGAGATTCATTAATGCCTAAATCCTCAAAAAATTAAGAGTGTGTTAATAAAATATTGGCATAACTAAATTGGTTAAGCATCAACAAAAGAGAGGGAAAGGATAAAAGGACTGAAGCAATTCTTATGTCTGGGCAGATATGTTTTCTGTTCTGGAGCAGGAAGGAAAGCAGTCTGTAAATGGATACATGGATAAAGAAAAAAGAGTACAAGCATGCTTAAGACAAATCCTTCAGGAGGACTCTGCCTGCACTGAAAACTTTGACATTTTCTTGTCTAGAGAAGCTGAAACCTTCTGAGCCTTCTTTGTATTCTCTGTGGGAGAAAAAAATTACAACTGTTACATGCTGCTTGCTGTTTTCTCTATAATCATGAAAAATATCCCATTAAAAACATCATAAAGCTGCCCATAAGCCAGATCATAATTATAAGTATGGATTTGTGGGATTCCTCTCTTCCTTGATCTTCATAACTGCCTTGCTCCTTTGACTGTGACATGCTTTTTCTTTTTGTATGTTTTTAAAGAATTACCTCCTCCTAAAAATATCTTTAAATGTACTGAAAGACTCAGACTAAAGGAATCAACTTCAGGATAGTAAAAGCCTCAGCAGGGAAAACCTTTGAGGAAGTCAAACACCAGGTAGGTTACGATTGCACAAATGATGAAGAGAACTCTCTCAGATAGAGGAATCAGTACACAAAATAAGGTGTAAAGCAGAGACATTAATGACTAGACACTTTGGATTTAATAGCAGCTACAGACAGAAGCATATATAACTAATGATGTTTTCAAAAAGAGTAGAGCAGTAAGGTAAGGTGGTCTTTTAAACTCAAGAGGAACCTTACTACTGTGGAAGCAGGAGCAAGGGTGACTCTAAGCATAAGTACAGTAAAGTCAGTAATATCACCAGGAGAGGATAGTCTCTCTCAGGCATATTTTCTGGAAAATATCTGTCATTAAGAAATCATTTTATTAAAAAAAAAAAGGAACAGAAACCCAACAAAGAAGCAACCCACAATTCCAATCATGTAGCCAAGAGGCCAATAAGCTGGCAGCTTGGTGTATAACCTCCACGAACAAACTCAGCATCTTCAAGTGAATACAATGAGTAATAATAATATTTCCTAATATTCTGCCCTATTAAGTATAACCGTAAACCACACAATTCTTTTGTTTGCCAAGAGTATGCTGGCTTTCTGTGCTCTTTAAAAAAAAAAAATCTTTAATTTTAGTATCCCCCTACAATTTGTCTATGACTAGATGTAGATTTTTAATGAATTTACGCTAATTCCTAACTGTCTAGGACTTTTCGTCTTCTCCCTCCCAATAGCGTAAGTCGGTATTTCAGAAAATTTGACTTTACTGCAAAACTATGACTTGTAAATCCAGTCAGCAGAAAATATAGGGAAATAAGAAAAAATGTAACCTTTCTTGTTTGAACAGAAGCACTCTTACTAGCACTCAGATCTGTTAAATTCATCCTATTTGTATCTCAGAAAAAAAAAAATTATATGATCTAGAAAACTGTACCACACCAGCTTTTGTAAGCATGTGATCTTTTCACCAGCACTTGCTCTCCTTCTCCCCTTGTTAGTCTGTTGAGTTAGTTTGTCGTGTTTTCCTTTAGCACTGCATTGTCAGCACTGGGAGAGGAGCCATGTCAAACCACAGTTCCACACAACATCCACCAAAATAACAATTCTGCTCCCAGCTGCTGCCTCTGGGTGGCTGCAGCACAAGTAACAGGAGTGTGCTGATCGATTACAGCTTGTCCTGCAACTTTTCTGTGACAGGTCTCTTCTGTCATATACTCTCAACAAGGAAGTTCATTATACAATAGAAAACATTAATATCATCTGCACCAGTAATGCTAACAAAATTAACAAACCTTGTTAACCAAGGTCATTGCATAAACCAGTAGTTCTGTATCAACTCCATCCTTCTCCTCCAGTATCTCCATGATGTTGGACCATGGCTTGGCTCCTAGAGGAAGCAGAAACCATTGGTTACGGTTATCAAAATGGAAAGCTACAGCAAAAAACATTCATCCAAGAAGTAGCACAGGTTGGAATATGTGGCCAGGTAAATGTGCAAGCAGAAAGATCCAGCTTTGTCTACAGTCTCTCCTGCTCCCCAGAGAGCAAAGTTAATGCAGACAGTGAAAACTACAGTCCAAACTATTGCAGGGATAGAAAATACAGCAGGTAGACTCTCTCCAAAGGTACCAACTTCTTTCTCTTGATGACAAGGGAAGCTTTAGCAGCACTGTGAGATTGACACTAAAACGCTAAAAATCAGGTGACAGGAATTTTACCCAACCTATGAGAGGTTCATATAGGCTTTGATAAATCTTCAGCACAGACCTACATGCTGTGCTTTCAGCATGCCTGCTGCTCCTATTTCTGCTACTATTGCTGAGTTGTACTGCACTAAGGTAAGTCGGGTTAACAAAACATTGTGGCAGAGAAACAGTTTTCTCAAATTACAGGCTATGTATCTTGGATAAAAGAAATGATCAATGAGGCAAAAAGATTTTTGCTGTGGTTCTTTCTCAAATTACTTTAATAGGAAACCTACCTACAGAACTTTCAGATATGATTCTCTCATTTTCCACCAAGTAAGGTCAAAATTTGTGCTCTTATTTATTTGCTTCATTTGCATGTTGATCTGAATTTGCATATTTCTCTGATACGTAAACTCTAATGGTTTAGTGAGTTATTGTGCTAAAAACATCGGGCAAGCAACACACCACCCAGACTCAGCCTGTTGTGTGGAAGGCACCTTGTAAAACTGTCCTCACTTGACTGAACAACAAAATGGTTACATTCGCCAAATTTTATCTAGAAAAACTGAAATAAATAATGAAAGACTGCAATTCAGTGTTTTGTTTGGAGTCAAGTTAAAGGTGAAGAGGACTAAGCAGGGAGCTAACATTAGCCTAGAGATATACTCAATTAAACTACACAAACATAACTGTGACAAGTCCTTCAGTTTCAGAGGGAAACATGCAGAGTATTCCAACAGGCCACATCCCCTGAACACTATACAGATGATGAGAGTTGTAGTATAATCAGGCAGCAAAATGCAAATGTGCCATCACAGCCACCTGTCACTGACTGATCAGTCACCCCAAGGCCTAAACTCTGTATTACCCTGTAAAGCTTATTAAAGATGATATCATATATGTACCCTGCTACACAGACATGAAATCTCTGCTCACCAAGGATCTGTATTTTCAAGGCAATGGCAGTGCACTGTGGAAAAACCTGTCTAAAAGTGAATGTGCAGACAGCAGTATTTCTCTTTTTTCTCTCTCCTCAGACAGTCTCCGATCTTTACTACTGAGTCAGGGCTTTTTTATCTTTAATAAAATCAAAGGACTAAAATCACTCTCAGCTCTCCTGATGTATCTATATGCATTACTAACTAAATACTAATTCAAGTACATGTCTATAATGGAAATACACTAGACATCTCTTTACCGGATTCTCTATATAGCCAGACATTTTGTGCAGTATATGTTCAAAAGTCATGTGGAACAAATTCACTCAGCTTGCAAATGATATATGATCAGCAGGAATGATACTCTCACTACAAAAATGTTTTCCTGTGGTTTTCAGTGAAAAACTGAAAAATGGAAGGAAATAGGAAAGAGAAACAAAATGGGGAAACCATGCAAGTCTGACTCAAAATAATGCCTTTTGGAAAAACAGTGATTTGATAACAATATAAAAACATAATTATTTAATCCACTGAATTATTCAGTGAGAGTCCTTTGTTATTGCAGGTTGTACTCTTATTGGAACAATCCTGGTTTGTTTTTTAGGCAGCATCCATGTGGTTTATTTTTTTCCCTGAATGTCTCAGTAATTCTTCACTATTGTAAAATAATAATTTCATGTTCACCTTGCTGTTTTCCTGCAAGGATGATATATAATTTTCTTCTACCAACACTACTATTTTATTTCAGAATATGATTTTTAAAAATATTGTTGCTTGGGCGCACTTACAAGTAAGGCAGCCCTGTAACAGCTCATTTATCTTTCAAAGGCTTTCTTTATGCTTCTGCTATTAAGCTTCCAAAACCTAGGCTTAAATTCCAAATTCTTCATCTATTTCCTAACTACAGTCAAGAGAAGGCAGTACTATCAATGACTTTGACAGAGCTATTCCAATTTGTACCAAGTTAAACCTTTCTTTCAAATGCTATTTCCCTCATTATAATCTCAATATGAATAGCCAAGAAGTGAATGTGGAAATAGCTGTAAGGCCATCTACTACCCACCCAGGATAAGACAGCTCTGCTGTGGAAGTCGCACCAGGAGCTTACTGCTTTGCTGTCCTTTGGTTAATATTCTTGCACATATATAATGAGAATCTGTAGTTTCCAACCTATGATCCATACGGCATGGGACATATGGATGGAGCAGATCCAGCTCAGCTCCCCCTTTCAGAGCCTGTGCAGTCCAGTATGGTTAAAGTGAAAAGAGACCTGGTCAGACTGACATTATAATGAGGAAAATGCATTTGGAAAGAAAGGTTTCATGTTGTACATATTGGATTAACTCTGCCAAAGTCATTGATAGTACTTTCTCCTCTTGATTCTAATTAGGGAATAGGTGAATTTCTTCCTTCACCAGATCCTGATGCAGAAAAATGATGATGTAGAAGAATGATGATACAGCATCCCAGTGATTTTTCAGGGAGCAGATGGGGATGTCTCCACAAGGTTAGGACTTTTATGCAGGAACTGTGGCAAAATCGATGGGATTGATGGAACAGGCTCAGTGAAGTGAAACAGCAGAGATTTGAGTTTTGTGTGTTCTCCTGCCTTCTAATGGGTAAAATGAGAACTGCTTGACTGCCCTTTAGAGGCTTGTCACTGGTAAGAGCTCTTGATCACAGCTATTCTGACAGGGAGGTTGTAGCCTCTACTCTGATGCTACTTGTTTCAGAGTTCCATGCTACACGCATATTATGAGTAACCATGCATGGTGTATAGACAAAGAACCATGAGGCTGCAACAATCAAGCTGATATTAAATTAATAGAGTCTATTTTCTGAATACCATTGCCCACTGTTTTAAGTCCCAGTCTTTTCTCAGTTTCCTCTTTAAATCTTTTTACATATTTAATACTTTTGTTCATGTCATACACAAAACCTTGACACCACAACTACAAAACATCTGCACAGTTTGTATAAAGCATGAAATATTTTGCACAAGGGCACAACCTTGCATGAGAACTGCCACCAGCTTAGAGAGTGCCTGTCTCCAGCAGCTATAGGATGGAAAGGTAGTAACACTCTTGGAAAGACCTCAACATCTTGCTCTCCTGGCTACTTATATATGAATGAACTTTCCATTGTATCTACAGTATGTGCATTAATTTAGTGGAATCTATGAATGAAATGGCAGGAAATGCAGAGTGCTGATAAGGACGGCCATTTGGCTTTAATTTCTGTCCTAAAATATGCTTGTGATAAAGAATCCCTAGACAGCAGAGTGCAATGCCAGCTCCACTTTCCAGAGCCTTTGCAGTCCAGTATGCCTAAACTGAGAATAGATGAAATTCCTCTGGGGTTTTGAAACAAGAAAGCATGGGAGATGGCAGGAGCTAAATGGAAGTGCAAGTAGAAGCTAATTCCTACATGATGAGGGCCATGCAGTTATTCATTTATGGTCTGCTTGTACCTCAGAGCAAAGCCAGTACTTCCGTGGATCTCTGTACTTCAGTTTGCATATGGATGTATTCACACATAGAAACCACAGATGGGATCGCTTTGAAACCAGGCTGAGTTAATATGGGATTCTATAAGTTAATCATGTGTGGTACACATGTTGAAGAATTATGTCATATCTCATCACCTTGTATGTACATGAAACATGGAACTTTTATCAAAGCAGTGCTGAACTTAATTACATACCTGCAAGATTTATGAAAATGGTTCAAGAAAAGGCATATTGCTGTTTGATCTTTTTCTCATCAGTCATTAAAGGCAGCTACTTCTCATTTATAAGCCACCAATTTAAAATTATAAATTAAAACATAGCACATCCACATCTAAAAGTGAAGGGCTTTGACACTGTCTCCCACAGCATTCTTCTGGAGACACTGGCTGCTCATGGCTTGAGTGAGTGCACTGTTCACTGAGTAGAAAACTGACTGGATTGTTGGCCTAGAGAGAGGTGGGGCCTGGAGTTCAGTTCATCTGTCAGATGATCACTCTGAGGGCTCCCCAGGGCTCAGTGTTGAGGCCAATCCTGTTTAATATCATTATCAATGACCTGTTTGAGGGAACTGAGGACACCTTCAGTCAGTTTGCAGGTGACACCAGGTTAGATGGGAGTGTTGTTCTGCTGAAAGCAACAAATCTCTACAGAGGGATCTGGACAGGGAGGATCAATGGGATGAGGCCAATTGTATGAAGATCAACAAGGTCCTGGTACTTGGGTCACAACAGCCCCGTGCAGCACTGGGGGCAGAGTGGCTGGAAAGCTGAGAAGAAAAGGACCTGGGAGTGCTGGTCAACAGTGGCTGAACGTGAGCCAGCAGTGTGCCCAGGTGGCCAAGAGGGCCAATGGCATCCTGGCCTGTATCAGGAATAGTGTGGCCAGCAGCACCAGGGATGTTATTGTCTCTTTGTACCTGGCACTGGTGAGGCCTCATCTTGAATCCTCTATTTGGTTTAGGGCCCCTCACTACAAGAAGGATTTTGAGGTGCTGAAGCATGTCAAGGAAAAGGCAATGAAGCTGGTGAAGGGTTTGGAGCACAAGTCTTATGAGGAGTGGCTGAAGGAGCTGGGATTCTTTACCCTGGAGAAAAGGAGACTCAGAGAAACCTCACTTCTCTCTACAACTCCTGAAACAAGGCTGTAGCCAGGTGGGGGTCGTCCTCTTTTCCCAGTTAACAAGGGACAGGATGAGAGGAAATTACCCCAAGTTGCATCAAGAATTTTTTTCACCAAAGGGTTGTCAGGTTATGGAAAAGGCTGCCCAGGGAAGTGGTGGAGTCACCATCTCCAGAGGTATTTAAATGACATGAAGATGTAGCACTGAGGAACATGGTTTAGTGACGAACTTGGCAGTGCTGTGTTAATGGTTGGACTCAATGGTTTTAAAAGTCTTTTCCAACCAAATGACTCTGTGGCTATTATGTTCATGACCTAAAAAGGGAACTAAATATAAAACCAGAAAAAAAAATCTCTTAAGGAGCTAAGTATAACTGTTTAATGAAAATAATTTAAAAAAATAAGAAGAAGGAAACATGGGGTATTTGGGCTAAGGAATTTGCAAGAGCTCATGAAATAATCCAGCAATGTACAGGTATAAGAATTCCTGTAAAACCTCTCATTATGCTCTTAACATATGTTCATCTAACTACATGCATCAGTTTTTTCAAGTCCTACGTTGTTACTTAAGTTGTTTTATTACTTTGGGGCATGTAAATGATGGCCTAAGACTGTTCCGCAGATAGAGAAGCAAATACTTTGTTTAGGGTCCTCATTTCTCCTTTTTCTTTAATGAATTTATTAGTATATAGTAGATATATGACGGTTTGAACTTATTGAGAATACCAGTGAGTTCAGAAAGCTGATGAAATACTAAGAATGACTGAAAAAATGTGTCACAGTGCTCACAAGTACATGAATATTGTAATTATATTTATGCTTATGGCATTGGAAGTTTTACTGGTATTAATTCAAAACAGAAAGCCAACCTGCAGAATTCACTGTTTTGAATTGCCCCTGCCTGCTTCCCTGCTATAAGATATAATTTCAGGTTTTTCCTTTTCAACCCATTCTGATAACTGAAAGCAAAATCTGGTTCCTTTTTCCTATTCCTGGCACCACCTTTCTCCCCAGCCCCCAACATTTTCTTGTTTCACTTTTACCATATCAAGTCTCTCAGACTAGTTCAGTATGGAGGCAGTTGCTCCACAGAGGGAAGCTTCCTTTCAACCTCTGTCTGAGACCACAACAATGGATCTCCTAACCTCAAAAACTCTCCTTGAGGCAAAGGAATGTTTTGCATCAAGAGAGAATGCCCCGGGAGCTTAGTGATGGCTTTGTGGGAAGAACAAGAAAGAACCATTTTTGTTCTATTTATTTGTAAAAAATACAATCTACATATTCAAGTATTTTTCATGAGCCTGAAGGGTAACAGATTTCATAGTATATTATCTGCTCAAGGGCTTTATTTTAATGTAACAACAGATGGTTTTGCTTTTACTATAAAGCCTGTACTATTACTAACCTCGTCTTTCTCTTCAAAGGGATTACACTGATTAGATATCATTTTCTCTTCTAAATTAGACTGCTGCTTCCCAGAAGGAAGTGGAAAGACAGTCTTGCCCAAAGGAGCCTCTGAGGTCGGAAGATACAGGGGGGCTTTACTTAACATGTGGGTGCAGGGAAAGGGCAATGACTGGCGCCCCAGGAGGCAACCCAGTTCCTCAGTTTTCACTCTTCACTTTCCCTTTATAATCAATTCTCCAAACAACCTTAGATTATACGGATACTGAAAAAACGCTTTTAAAAAATGAAGGGTATGTTGGGCAAAGCAGGCATCAATGATGGCAACTCTAGAACCACTGAAAGCAGTGCTCAGCAGTGCTGGGATGTTGCAACCCCCGGGGGTAAGGCTACTCACCTCTCTTTTCATCCACGGTAGATACTGCCTGGATCAAAAGCGGTGCATTGGATTCTGTGTACTCCACAAACACCAGCAGCAGCTTCAGGGCTGTCTTTACCACCAGGCGAAACTGGAAGAAAAGAGTGCGACTTGTCATTCTCCAAACCACAGCATTCCCAGATGTGGGAAATGACACTGGGCAAGAGGCAAGCCCAGCAGTCCACATCTGGTAGCAACAAACAAACAGAAGAGATTAAGCTGTGACAGGACTGAAAAAATGAAAAGATAGTCAGCTGGATGAGAATTTCATTCACTGGACAGTGGTCTCCTAAGGAAGTCCCAGTAGTCAATGAATCCAAATGAAAACTTAACATTGCCACAAGTAACAAAAGGGTGAACATCCACCTCTGCATTTCCCCAACATTGCTCCCCAAAGCTTGATGTACGCAGAACCTACTGAGCTAATACATTTATTTCCTCCTTTTGCTCTGAGCCTTTAATCCTGTCAAAATGCTGTATGACGGGATGATTTCCTCCTTATGCTTTCTTTCTTCTCTTCTTATAATGCTACTATTTAATCCCCAAATTATTAAACAGATTGATCTTCGCTACTAAGCACAACTTCGGAGGAAGCGTGTTTAATCTTCAACTATCCCACCCTGTCACAAAATGTTTGATTTACTGGAACTGAGAATTCTGCCTGCAAGTTTTCAAACTCAGGTTTTTGTAAATCCTTAGGAGTGAGTATTCATCAAAGACTCAGCACTGGTTAAATGAATCTACTAGAATTCAATAGCCAAACTCTATCAATTTCATCACAGAGCTCCCATTTCCAGAAAGAATAATTTGACTAAAACAGCTGACTAAGAATTTTTAGGGATAATCAAGTATGATTACTTGGCATGATCAGGTATGCGAAAAACCAACTCTACTTGAGGGAGGATTTTTTAGTAGGCAGTTCTCTATATGCTGAGAGGGCTTTTCCTGGGGGAATTGATACTGGTTCCAATTTGCTATACTCTCAATCTAAATAATGGATTATTATACAGTTTCTGTCAATATTGACTAATTCTCATTTCCAATTTTTTTTTCAAGTCCTCTCAACACAACTCTCCTAAGAAGCAAAAAATCATTATTAATAATTTCATAGATGTACACATGGTTGCAAGACAGTGACTGTGTCTATATTCCAAAGAAGACTGCAAGTGCAACAGGCATAGACTCAAGCTACTGTGCTCACATAGGCACTCACAGAGATGTACTGCAGCTCACTTGAAGGTAATGAGCTAAAATGCAGCTGGCTGCTATTAACACACAGTTCAGTGTCAACAGTGATCCCAGATATTTCCCTAGTTTCTTGGGGTTTACTCACTCATGCAGAATTGAACATAATACATGCAATGGCACTACTAGCAATGCAGAATATTCAGCTGTTGAATCTAGAATTTTTTCAACCTTGATGTGTTGTCAAATTGTTGAATTTTAGAGCTGACAGCCAGGAAATCTCAGTGACAAACCTGACCAGGTCCCTTAAGACCCTTAGTTAGTCTAATCTGCAGTTGTACTGCTGCAGTGATACTTCATAGATACATGGGGTAGTCAAATTAAAGGAAATTGAAGCCCGATAACACAACAAATCACTTCCCGTGATTGCACCATACATCTGTGCATTTGCCTGTCGGGCCAATACCATGGTGTTGCTGGTCTGTAATGACATTTCTCTTAGGAATCAAGTTCAATTTTTCAATAAACATACTGAAAGAATTTCCAGAAAGTCTCCAATTTTGTGAAAAGTTACTTTGTAAATAGGAGTTATACCAGATTACAGTAAACTATTCTAGCATTAACATACTTCCCAGATAATAATTTACATACTACCTGCTAATCTGATTAGGAGTTTTTTTCCTTAGAAAGGAAAGCTAAGATATTACTTTTGATGGTTCTTAGAATCTCAAGTCTTGGCCATGTGGTGACTATGGGATAAATTCACATGTAAGTGCTGCATGGCAAAGTGCCCATACATCTCCATTTGACAACAATCAGTAGGAGACACACCAGACTTAAGTCTATTTTTGTAAATCTCTTTTTCTTCCAGGAAGAAGAGCCTTTGGCAGTACCTTTGCTCAGATTGTCGTCTGCTGGCCGTGGCAGCTGCTGCAATAAGGAGCTGATCCCTCTACATCTGCCATGCTGCAAATCTTGTGAAGCCTCAGGGCAACCCACTGCAGTTGCACCAGACCAAGGCTCAAGCCAGCTGACTTCAGGTGCTGTCTGCAGGTATCAGCTTCCTGCGCTTAACAAGCTAACAGATGGTTTTGTAAGGAATAAATGCCACCCAGAAGCAGTCCCAGAGAAAAGGAGCAAGTAGGAAAGCGATGTTTTGCTTGCCATTTAGGTCCTAGAAGGACACACTAAGCTCAGTTCATCAATCTGCAAATTTTCAAGGCTTATCCAACTCCTCACAAAAAAGTCAATCAGCCCTGGAAGTGGAGGTGCTTTCCACTGAAGGTGCATACCATGGCTGCTTTCTTCTTGCACCAGCACAAACACTAGCCTTGAGAAAACCTGCATTTAAAACTATGCTGTTTCCTGCTTAATAGAAAATGGCATTTGGGACTCCTGTGGGCACTTTCAAACCTGCCTGCTGCTTTGGACACTTTGGGCAAGGACAAAAGCAAAACACTGCAGTCCTAGACTAAGCTGCACAGTGCCTATACTGAGGACTTATCTAGCTACCCATGACCCACACAATCTTTCTGCTCATCCTGCAGTGCTTTTCAAACCTGCATTAACAGTGCTTCTCGACAGGAGCAGGCAATCACTGAGCAGCTGCACTGTCCCTAGGAAACTGAAGTCTTCAGCCAACCAAAGCCCCTTCGAGACATCTGATAGCTTGCCACACCCAGACACAAAAACAGTCCAGAGCCTGACATGCTCACACTAAAATCAGCTCTAATTATCCACTGTGGCACCAAGCAGTCTCTGAAAGGTCTGTTCAGGGATACCTGGTGGCAAAACCCATGTGAAGCACAGGGAAATTTTTTAATGTGGCCTCCCATTTGCAGAGTCCAGGGCATCCCTTTGGGTGACCTGGGACCCAAGGAAGGGAGTTTGAACCCTGGACAGGGGCTGTAGAGCCAGTCCAGGGGGTTTGGAGACCTTGGTACAGACCCCAGGAAGACACTGGGTTTGATTTTAGTCCATGGGAGAGGCTTCCAACATTGAGAGAGGAATTACACACCACAAAGGTGTGAAAACCGTAGTTTAGCACAGCACAATGTGAAAAATTTTGTAGTTTTGGGGTTCTTAGAATGGAAGTGAGTGGGGGACAAAATGGAGGATTTAGGGTGTTGCCCTAAGTTCCTCTCCTTCTTCCTCATCCTCCATCTTCTGATGTGGTGATAACACAAGGTAGTTTGAGAGGGTTGGGTCAAGGTAGAAATGACCTTTCTAGTATAGGTACTAGGCATTGGTATGAAATTGTAAATAACAGACACATAGTTATCTGTATAAGAGCAAAGAACGCCCCATGGGCAGGCAGAGTCCTCGTGTCCCAGCCGCTGTTCAGACCTTGGCTGGGTGCGGAGAAAATTTTGAGATATCAAATAATAAACAACACAAGAAACCTGAAAACAAGGCCTTGAGGACTCTGCTTCTTTCTTGCGACACGGCTCAGGGCTTTTAGAGGGCCAAGGACTTTTAACAACCTGAATCTTTGGTGAGAAACCAAACCAGAGATCCCATATGATGTCCTATCTGTTAAATGTTCACTTAAATGACCACCTGTGGGCCTGAAGTTCCCGTTTGTGATTAACTATTTGATTGCCAAAGTGGGAGATCGTCACAGCTTCCTGTGTGAGCTCTAAAATGTGTTTTCAGGACATACTTGTTCAATTAATTAGATAGCTAGATAGCAGATAAATTAACTAAATCTCAAAATTGGGAGCTTGATGAACAGGAAAAAACAGCAACAATTCACTGACTTTCTTGCCTCCTTTTGTGAAGTCATGGGACTTTCTGCCAGCCACTATCTTTTTATATCACATGATTTACCCAGATGGCACAGCAATGGGAGCAATAGAAACAAGTTTCATGTTTCATTCACGAGCAGGTGAATCACTAATAACCTGATTCACTGTTAAAAGCTTCATGAAAGCTTTTAAGACTGTAGGATTTCTTTTCTGGTATACTCATTTACTATTGAAGAGGTGAAGAAATGCTTTCTGAATTTGCTTCAATAGTCACAGTTTTGTTAAAATCCATGGGCCAGTCACACTTCCAACAGGACTAGAAAGGCAACAAAAGAGGTAGACATGCTAGGTCAAAAAAAGTACTGTTATCATCACTTTGTAAACATTGGTTGTTCTAATTAAATCCAAACCTCCATCTTAAATATTGCTGCTTAGTTAATAAAGAAGGCTCATTGAGGCAATATGCATACCCACTGACTTGGTAAAATAATTTTTTAACAGTTCTGAGATTAAATCAGGATTCTTAAATATCCAAACACTGAAGCATCAAAACCTCTATTAAGCTAGAAAAGAAAGTTCATGTCATGTTTTTGTATCATGTGCAAGCCAATTTATAGACAGGAAATTATGTTAGCATCTTCTGGCTAAAGATAAGAACAAGCCAGGAACGTAAAAGGAAGAAGAAAAATTATAAACCTTTTCCCGCTGACTCGCTTTACCTTATACAGTGTAGTTTGGCAATTCCTTTCCCTTTTATCTCTTTATATTTAGACAATTACAGACTCAGACAGAGATACCACACAACAGGCTGCAAAACTCATGTCTCATGGAAGGGCTTATCGCAGTTGTTAATCACTTGTCTGGAAAGGCTTTAACCTTTACAAAGAATGTTGTCACAAAGTTCATTGACTTAGAGACCAAAGCAATATTAGTAGAGTTCAGATCGAAACATTCAGGATTCAATTATTTTTCCTTTTAAAAAGAAAGAAAGTAAGGAAGGAAATTGAATAAAAATATTTTACTTAGGAAAATGTAGCTGCTTTGGATTTACGCGACTCAAATTTAAAGGAGAAATGGGCATTTAATTTTTAAATAAAGATTTACTACAGCCAAATCCTCTGAAACCTAACCCAGGGTACAGACTTGGACTTACTGTAGATCAGGTACTCATCCTCTTGGTAGGATACAAGGCAGAGCTGCAGCTAAAGAAACACCCAGTGAAACCAGTGTTCAGCCTGCCGGGAAGAGGTGCCCAGGGAAACTGGAACCCTTCTTTCTCACGGGGCACAAAGATGCCCCCACCTTTAGATCTAGTGCTGCAGAAACAGCCATTGGCATCCCATCAGCACCTGCAATGCAGCTAAATGTCATGTATTGCAGGGGGATAAAATCACCTTCTGTTTACAAAAGGAGGAAAGATCTTCCTGGAATGGAAGGTTTTATATAAGTATTTAAATATAATACATTATATATATATAANGTTTTCTTTTGTAATAATCAAGAAAAAGGACTTATAAATATTGAGCTTGAGAGAATCTCAGAGTAATTATTTAAGATGGAATGGCCCTAATATGATTTTCCTTATCTTAGGTGAAAAAATCCAGTTCCCTTCCTCATATAGCATGTGCTCTACCCCATCTCATCATCATGGTGAGCCCCACTGGACTTGCCCCAGTAGATAAATATCTATCTCATACTGAGAAGCCCAACACTGGACTCCTGAACTCCTGACGCAGTCTTATCAGCACCAAACAGGGAGAGGCACTTCCTTCAACTGGGTGGCTACGCTCCCACCAGTCCAGCCTGGGATGCATTTGACCTTCATTCACACAAGGGCACACTATCAACTCCTGTTCCTGTCCATATTCTCTTATTCAGAATAAATAGACAGAATCAAATGGTGTGATTACAGATGTTTCAAAAGAAGCACCTGTAATTTTCCCAGATTTTAAGAAGAGATGGGGTAATGGCTTTAAACTGAAAGAGAGCAGACATATGTTAGGAAGAAATGCTTCACTGTGAGGGTGGTGAGGCACTGAAACACCCTTCCTGGAAGTTTTCAGGGCCAGGTTTGATGGGAATTTGAGTAAACTGGTCTAGTGGGTGTAAACCCAGTGGAAGAGGGGTTGGAACTAAGTGGTCTTTAAGGTTCCTTCCAACCCAACCCAACCCACCCAACCCAACCCAACCCATTCTATCTATGACATCCCACTATTTTAAATTAATAATAAATTTTCTGAAATCTCTGGAACAATGTCATTCCAGTATTTCACACACTGTTCACCTCTATTTATGTAAAAGGATGTCTCCACTGCACCCAGCACCTTAGTGAACCTTTCCCACGTCTGCACTGCAGAAAGCCAGCCAAGAGCTCCACCACTGAGTGCAGAAGCAGGAAGAGCCACCTCTGATGTGATGACTGGAGATCAGCTGTCTCAGAAGCATGCAGGGCTAGCTGAACATCCAAAAGAGCCTTAACACCTACAGCAAGAGCTTCAGAAATGTGTTGCACAGAATGCTTACATAACCCAGAAAAAATTGGGGCTTGGGGTGCCAAAGAAGCAAGAGAAAAGACATCAGGGGATAACACATTTGAAACTCCCTAATGCTAGGATTTGCAAGTGCCTTACAGAGCATAGAAACAACCAAATTCTTTCTAGTCTCTCTCTTCTCCAAAACTGATACTTGACGTCAGTTACTTCACTCCCAAAACAGGTGACAAGCCTATTTAGTAATTCAGTTCCTTTTTATTCATAATTTCTGAAGGCAGGAATGATCACAAGAATGAGATCCTTCTGTGTCACCTAAGCCAAAAACTTGTAATCAGCCTTATTTTCCACCAGAACTTTAAAGCAGCATCTTTTAAAGATGGAAAATTTAGAAATTCAAATGACCTACAGAATACCAAACAAAACTTTGTAAATCAGTGTAATTTTTCTTTACCAGAGAGAAGAAAGAGTTCATATGTGCTAGGGTCCTAAAAGCTGCTTGATGGACAGCAATGAATACATGCCAATTCCTCCACTCTCTTTTCAGAGGCGCAGCCTCTGCCCAAGTCATGGGGTGTGCAAAGATGTGAGACAACAGTTAAATAGAGTATGCACAAAGTATGTGAATAATCCCCATTCTAGGTACTGAATATTGTGAACAGCTAGCCATTTTATATCATTAGAGATGTGACTATTAAACAATCTATGTTTCTGTGGGCTGGTGTGCCAATAGAACAAATAAGAATACACGTGATGCCATATCTATATTTTAAGCAACGAGATTTTTATAAATTTTATGTTAAAACAATGCCAGATTGCATTTTAATATTCAGCCATTTTTGCTCAATTCTTCAAAGAGGGATGCTTAAATAAGGCAAATGAACTGTTGTTAAGGGCTTTGCAAACTCAGGACTGAAGCTGTGAAAGGAGTTAGATTGAGATGAAAACCCCTATAAGCTTAGATGCAAGATGCTCCAAAATCATCAGTTAAAGAACAGTCTTTTTATACTGAATGCTCCTTTAAGTTTTCTTCTACAGAATGTGTAGTGCTAGGAATGGCAGAGAAATGCATGCATTTACTGTTCTGAAAATGGAGTTTCTCAGAACTCTGCAAACGTACTGGGTAATGATTACATGTTCTGTGCACTGTTACGTATGTGGTGTGTATCTGTCATCTATCTGTGGTGAGACTTCTGACATGAAGAGAAAGAAGATCATTAAAAAGAAATTCATCTGGCCTACCAACAAAACACAGGGATGAACAAATAGTGATTACTGAATGGTCAACAAGAAAAAAAAAAGGCTCATGCCTAAAAATTACTATTTACACCATCAATCATGGTCCAGAAGAAAGGGGAAATACAAAAAAAAGTCTGTACACAGAAGGCAACTGATACAACAAATCAAAGCACACTGCAGGTCAAAGTGGCTCTCAGATGAATACATGCAGTTCTGGTGGGAGCTTTGAAAGAATATTTGGGGTAGAAATCAGCCCTGTGTTAAGTCATTTCTAATAAACTACTGATGTAGCTGCATTTCTCTTGCAGCAATTGCCACATCAGACAGACATTGTTTGAATAAACCTAAGGCTACAGTGCTTGGAACAAGACATGAGATGCTACAGGGTTTTTTGATCATTCCCCTCTCCTCCTTTTGGAATATCAACGAGAATCTTGAAGAGATGGGGAAGTGATTTTTCTGCTCCCATGTCTAAACTGACTTGTTTGTTTGTTTTATGACAGGATGAATGAAAGACATAGCTCTCCAGAACAACACACCAAGTGAGTGCAATCTCGTTCTGCTTTTCCCCGCTACAACCAGACCAATCCCCCCAGTGTCTCCCACGAGAACTGTTCATTGTGTGAAAATTACATGTAATTATTGAACTAGAAAGGTGGACAGGGTAGGACTTGGAGGTTATAAGACATAAAAGGATTAAACTTCTTTACTCTCAGGTGACTCCTGAGCTGGTGTCCTTGCACCTTTGTCAAGGACCCACCCACAGGCCTATTAGGTGTTACACAGTTTTAAATGCCTTTCTATTTGGCTCTTTCAGATCTTGCTGAAACAAAAGGGTTTGGTTTCAATTAAAGTTTTAGTTTTTTCTATTGCAAAACACAAACCAAAAATATTTCACTGGAAATTTGCCATCAGCCTGTGTCCAGACCAGGAATTATGCTTCACTTGTAAAGATTTACACTCAGATTTAATTTTCTTTCTCTCTTCAAATAGTGCAGTTTCATTATATCATCTGTTGATTCTTTTATTAACTGTTCCCAAACACTGGTATCTTTTAGGACTCCAGGAAAATAAACACTATCAGTACCTCTAGAGCCTTCTTCTCTGTCTGGATAAAGATTGTGATTGAATTATCTTAAATAAGGCATAAAACACTTAGCTTGAGAGAAACCACAGTAACATGAGAAGCAATTTCTGCTTAAACTCATGCTTGTGTGTAATGTGCTATCAAACATGATAAGGAACAGACCTCTTTATTCTCTTTTTGTCTTCTACAAACATGTACCTTATTTATGTGTAGCCCCCAGTTTTCTAGCATTTTCCTGTTATGGATCATAGAGTAAGATTGTCCAGTACAGTCTGCTCCTTTCATTAGACAGCAGAATCTTGGATGGGTACATATTTAACCAGCTTTATGCAAAACCAACAACAACAATTTATAATGATATGTATAATGTCATTCTGGAAACATACTGCCTGATAGGCCCGTTTTTGGTAGATCCTGCAAATCCATGACCCTAGAGTCATGGAATAAGTCACAGTCAAACATGACGGTTCTTTAGGAATTAGTCATATGTCTATTAAATAAAATGTGTTTCTGATCATCAGAATAAATGAAAAATAACCTTGTTTCTCTTGAACACTACCCTGATTATCTGTTCAGCAACAGATGCAACTGTGAGATTTCACATTTTGGTAACAGCAAGATAAGTAGATAATAAGCAACAAGATTTGAAGCCATGCAGCATGAGAATTCCATATGAGAAATGAGTTTGTAAATGAAAATGGATCACAAGAATGGGGTTTCTGTGCCTACATAGGGGAAATATGATTAAAAGCCATTTGGCATGTCTTTTTTTTTTTTTTTTTCTTTTTTTTTTTTCTTTTTTNCTGAGGAGTTACATGCTGTGCTTTCCCACCAGCCCCCTAAATTGATGTATGATGTTAGCCTTGAACTATGCTGTCCTCAGCAGATGGTCATTGGGCTAAACCTCTGGCAACCGGAAAGGTTTGAGAGATTGGCAGTTTCAGCAACTTCTTTTCCTTGGGCAGGGCCAAGTTAATATTTCCTTAGCTGTGTTACAAAAAAAATGGGAGAGGAAAAGATTTTTTTATGAACTTAATTGCAGATAGGACTTTATCTTTACTCCCTGCTCTGAAATCTCTTTCATATCACACTCTTTTAGCTTCTGTTGTACTGCTGAATGACATTTTGGATTGTGAAAACATCTAATGTAATACAAAGTCACCTTACTCAAGACAAAAAGCAATTCATGTTAAAGAGAGAAGGGATTCAACAACCTATTCCTAAGATATCACATGCAAAGCATTTAGGAATCTGAAAGTCACCTACAATTAATCAAGTCATGCAATAGTTCTATGACGCATGCTGTGATTGATCACGTTTTATGTACAGAAAAACTGAAGTACTGCATATTTAAAAGGCAAGCAGAAGATGTAACATTGCATCTTATTTCTTTTCTTAAGCCTCCAAGTAAATATTTGACTAACATAGAAATATCTTAAATTCCAAATGAAGTCTTTAGATTTAAGATCAAATTACTACTGTATCATTTTCTTGAATGATTAGAAATTATGCAAAAGGGAGTTCACTAGTTCCACATTAATTTTCCACAACAAACTACTTTCTTCCAAGACCCACTCCCAGTCATAGTCAGACCTCTGATTTATATAGCTGGTGACCAGAAATTTCCTCATGACAGCAGCAGAGAATGCTTCACAAGCTTCAGACCTGCAGTATGTTTGATATGGGAACTGTGTACAAATCAGCATATCAAAACTTTAATGTCTTCAGGATGTTAATTTTCCTTCTGGCCAAGGTACAGAGTGTCTCAAGGGAAACTCAGGTCACCCTGTCCCTGATTGTGAAAGCAATCACCAATAAAATGAATGAATAATAGTCAAAGCCAGAGGAAAACAGAGAAATAAGAAAACTGTTATAATACCTCCTCCCGGAGCCTTGTAACAAAATTAAATCCACTGAAACACATGACAGCCGTAAGGAGCATGGCATCTTCACCCTTGTTTCCTTAGGCAGCTGTGCTCTCCCTCCCACTGCCTACTTCTGGACCCTTTCCTGTAACTATGGGACCTGTCTGCCCACTGCACTGTCATACTTGACAGCAGTGGAGCTATGTTCCTACTCAAGTTGAAAAAGGCATTACAAAAGACCGCGGGTTGGCAATCTCATAAAAGAAAAGGAACTTTCCAGTCAATTTGAAAGGGCTAGAGCTAGAAAATTAGTCCTCAGTCTTCCACCAGCCATGCTGCAGGCTGCCATTTGCACAAAAAACAACAGGCACTGGACACACAGGAGGATTGAGCCACCAAGAGCATGTGGGATGGCAAGGAAAAAGCAAAACAAAGATTACAAATTGCTTCATTAGTTCTACTGCTTATGAAACAACTTGCTAGAGTTAGTGGCCTTGGCAATGTCCTGTTTAAATAATATCAAGGTTGAGTTCAAGGACCCTAGGGGAAAAAACTATTTGAGTTTGCAAGTACAGTGGAAAACTACTCTATTATTATTCTGTGGTTTTCTGCACGTGAAATTTGTTCTTTCAACAGTTTCATTAAAATGTACTCATATTAAATACCCAAGCTGTGCCTGTGTTTAAATAACTTCACCTGGAAACAAATGTAAGTTTAATGATATGGTTAGCAGTCCTTTCCTGCCACTGTACAATCTTATAGACAACATTTCAACAGCAAAAACACAAAATCATAGCAACCTATGAATAAAGTGTGTGGAAATGGTTGAAGATAGTATGTCAACAAAGACTCCAAATTATAAAGTATTACCTATTTCAACATCTTTCTTAAGCAATTCATTGTTAATAGTATATTCTTTTAAAGTATCCTAAAAAGCAAACTGGTAGTGATTTGAATACTGAAATGATAAAACTGTTGAAAGAACAAATATCACATGTCAAACCATGGGACAAACCCACCACAAACTCTTCTTGAAAGAATATGCAATAAAGTAAAACTAGAGAAAGAAGATATAAATATATTCCACTTATTACCATAATGATAAAAGTACTATTATTTCACTGTATGTATAGACTGAGGATTATTCTCTAGTCTCAAACTTCTGAGAATTATCAGGCACAAAAAGTAATTCAGAAGCAAAGGCTTGACTGCAAAACCAGACACACTTATTTACCTTTGGACAACTTGCCAAATAAAGTTAATGAATAAAGATACTTTCTGGGGGACATGAGAACATAACAGAAGTGGTCATATTTCTCCAGCAATCATCCATTTGTCTGTCCCAAATCTGGAAGAGGTTGCTATCCTCAAATCCAGTTCTCATCCTCAGTCTAGTCCAGATGCTTTTTTTGTAAATCCAAAGAACTTCATGATGAAAACAAAAATGTAACAGATCAGGCACATTTCCAGCTTCCCATGTGGTGGGTTTCCAAAGCAAGTGGCAGAATATTTCATGGAGCCATTTAGAAGCCTGATTTCTGAGGACACAAGTCACTGCATATCAGCTAAGGCACTGCTTAATTACACAGCCCTAGCAGCATCACATTATTCTAACTCCTTCCTTTGCCAGAAGAGGACGGGGATGGAGATATTCTCCATTTTGATTTTCATAAATGCTAGGCAGAATGCAACTTCTGCATACAACTGGACAACTGCAAGAATATATTATATTATTGTAGGCTTCTCTCAACAGTGCTCTTGTATTCCAGTGATAACTATTTTTTAAGAGTTACAAAGCTCAGTGTTCAAAGAGATAATGTAATTCCTCTATCTCAAGCTACCTCCTTCCTCTGACTTTTATTAACCAAACTCACCATGTCCACCCCCAACTTTACAGCAAATCAAACATACAAACTCTAAATATGTATGGTTGGTTTTGAATCACAGAAAGGTGAAAGAGCTGGAAAAAGACTCCTCAGAGTCCTGCTTCCATAAGAGAAATGGAATTGTTTCCATGCAGCACTTCTGGTGATGTGGCAAACACTTCCCAATATGGGCTTAACTCTGATCTCACTCATGTTCACTTGTGTTCCAAAGGTCTGCAGATTAGATGAAGTTAACTTCAGCTTCACTAACCTCCATGTCCAGACCCCAGCCATAGTTTTTGACTAAAAGCAAATTCCTTTGTTACAACTCATAAGAAAGATCTGACTTTTATAGTTTTCCTTGAAGTATAAAGCAAACATATGTGGGTACTACTACAGCAGGAGGAAGTTCAGGTGATTCAACTAAGGGTTGATGTTGGAAGGGATCTCTGTGGAGGTGATCTTGTCCAACTCTCTGCAAAGCCACGTACACCTAGTTGTCCAGAACAGTGTCTAATTTATTAAATGTGGCTAAAAATTAACAGACATTAAAAACATGAATTTAAAAAAATGGTGATTCTTAAATATATCTTTTAAACTATCCTTTATTTTTATGGCACTTGCAACTTATTTTCTGCCTCTCTCACACACCAATACCAGCCCCCGAACACAAAAATACTGAAAGGAACAAAAAATCCGTAACAGTTATTTTCACCACATCACAGAGATTACCTAATTTCAGTATAACAAAGCAGTTCCACTGAATGTTAAGATTCAAATGCCCATACATATGTCCAAAATGTAGTTCTCAGTTCACATATCATGTGACGACAAGACCTTTTATGCAATGACATCCAAGTAGTTCATTGGACACCAGGTGTGGTCTGGGATTACAGTAAAAATCTGTCATATTGTATATTAAATTAATTACATTTTCTCAAGCACTTAAGACAATACTGAGTGGTTTGCGGAGGAACCTCCAATGACTCACAGGTTTTGTCTCAGGTTCTCAGCAGCAATACTCACTCTGAGTCTAGTTTGACAACAGACAGAGAGGGATAGAAACATGATTTCTATACAGCAGAATTGGAACATGGCTATGAAAACTATTCAAGGTTGGAAACTTGGGTTCAGAACTGACAGGTCCAGCAGGGCTTCTGAACTAAACCATGTGTAGTCTCCCTGCAGCCTACTTTTCTGGAAATCTGGATGTGCAGCTCAAAGACAAGACTGAACTAGGTTCCTATCTCCCAAGTGAGGTTAAAAGAGCCTCAGAAGCACAACAGAGTAGCCTCTGAAATCACCTGAGATGTGACCACAAGCCTAAAAACACCAACAGCAATGTAATAAGGTAACTGAAGTCAAGTATGTGCCTGTATATTCCTAGGAGCTTGTAGCTACCAAGCTATAGGCAAGTTTGCAGCAGCAGTGACCAGGACAAGGGATGACATTCCAGGGTCTGCGTTTCTGTTCGTATGACCCTTAATGCACTGTTCTGGACCTAAAGACTAAGCACATTTGACCAAGCCACTGCACATTGAGATGTGCCTTTATTTGTGGCATTATTTCACACATATTTCAGTTTTGTTTCATTATAATGAAACATATTTCAGACACAATATTTAAGAATTATTCAGCATGTGGGATTTGAATAGTTTTTAGCCAAGTAATTTCCAGGGTGATTCAAAGAGCTGAACCCACAGAAGCATAAGATCATAATCAGCAGTGATTTGACTTGCATCATAGATCAATTTTGAGCTGTTGTTTCAGTTTTTTGGGAGCAGTACAGACAGAAAGAGGGATAGAGAGGAGACAGGGAGGGGGGGAGAACCCAAAAAAACCCCCAACCCTTTCTTTTTCCTGAACTAACCGCAACAGATTACTTCCACTTTCTTCTGAAGTCAAGAGTAACTGCAGACAAAATCAGTAAATACAGTGATGCCCTAATGAGGGGCAGCAGTTCACAAAAGCAGTAAAATAAACTGCTCCAGAACATGATCCTTTGTATCCAAGAAAGCTCAACTGAAATGTACTGCGGTAGCTGTGTAATGCCTGATGGGAATAGTTTCTATAGATTTAGCCAAAAGCAAATGTGATTGAGATTTGACCCTTTCAACACAGTGGAGTACAAGTTTTGAGGGGGTGACTTTATTGAGAATACTAAAATCACACTGAACTCTTACTTTTGGTGTAATTTTGCTTCTTTTTACAAAGCTTTTCATGGTAGGCTCTCACATGAAGCAACTGTGTGAATGGCATGGAAGATATTACCACAGTAAGCATGGAAACATCAGAAAAAAACTTGGGTTTTCCTGGTGATGTTTCCACTTCCCCATCCTCCCCCCCAAGTTACTACATGAGTACATTTCCTGTTATAAGAGAAAAATGTCTCATAATATCTGAAAGAACTATTTTAGGTTTTCACATAGGGATTTAGTCGTACAGTTCTTGAATACTATTCTTCTTGCTAATAATAATAATAATAGCAACAACAGTTCTGCCAATGCTACAGATCAAATCAAGAGTCTTGATAGAAAGTCACCTGCTTTAACCAGGAAAACAAGATCTCAGAACATGGAAAGGACTGGATTTCAGTCTTGCTGCCAGAGATCTCTCTGTACTGCCTCTGAGTAGTACAGCAGATCAGTGTAAATGCATAATACCAAACTAAAAATCTCTGCAAGCTGAAAATCTGACTCCTCCTCCCTAATCACTGAGTCTTTTTTTTTTGAATGCATACATCCACAGCACAATTCATAGGAGAATCAGTGCTGCTCTAGCTCACCATAATCATCTACAACTCATGCTCTGAAATCATGACTCTAATTGCAGCCCTGACTTTTTTGCTTCGATCTCCTAGACAGCTTCCCACAAGTGGGTATTGCCAGAGCCTTTCATTTCTGCCTGTTTAGGATGGTGGGATGAAGGCTAAAAGGCTGTGTAAGCTATGGAGATGAACAAAATTAACCAAATAAAAGGTAGAGGCAATAGGCTGCTACAGAATCACAAACAAATACT
This sequence comes from Cyanoderma ruficeps, assembly GCA_008694505.1. NCBI lineage: Eukaryota > Metazoa > Chordata > Aves > Passeriformes > Timaliidae > Cyanoderma > Cyanoderma ruficeps. The sequence continues at coordinate 35,914,816 of VZDJ01007755.1, forward strand.
TCACATTTGCAGCTCAAAAGAAAGCTCCATGTTCCGGGCCCCCTAGAAAAACAAACATATAAAACAACTTTTAAATCAGAGACATCTAGCAGCTTCAGTTTAACTGTTTTATAGTACATTTTTCCCAGCCATGGGAGTGGGATGAAGATGTGCTTGCTGGCCTCTTCAGAATCTGTGCTCTGGCAGTATTCCTCAGCAGGCAGCTGCATAATTCCTCCCCAGCACCTCGGACGGATTGCAGACAAAAACATAAAATTCCATGATAAGTAATGCCATCATTCTGATTAAGCTAGGTGTCTCAGCAATACATGGAGTTGAAGAAAAACAAACTCCAGATTACAAAAAATACCCCAAAACTGAAGATGCATTTCATTAGACACGCAGAGAGGTTAATTAGCTGTGTGAAGCTACAGGTATCCAAAACTAAAGGATACCAGTTGCCTGAGGGAAGGACAGCACAATTCAGTTTATATCAATGACTTCTGCTAGGTATCAGACGGAATAGGTGTTTTAAAGCACGTAATCCTGCTCAACATGTTATTCTCCCAGGAGCCTTCTGCTCCAGTCCTGTCCTCACACTGTTCATTCATATCCATCTGTGCCTGCTAGGTGGTGCTGTGGGATGCCTTTTCTCAGGCAGAGAAGACAAGTTGCTTTTTTCATTCCCCTCACTGAGTTTTTTTTTCCTTCTACGTGAGAACAGTCACAGTGTTTTCTGTATCTTGGCTGTACAGGATGTGTCCTGTCAGGTCTCTTGTCAAGCAGGTGGTGGCCACCACTGAGGATGTTGCTTCTCCAGAACAGTCAGAGAAAATGAGTTATCAGCTTTCATCTGCATGTGTCCACGCAGGAAAGCTGGAACTCAGATGGAGGCAGGAGGTATCAATATCTAGTCTAAAATTTTCATTTCCCTTTAGAAAGATACATCTAAAGATACAGGACATTTAAACTAACTTTTTTCATTGACAAAGTAAGATTTAAAATTAAATCACACACACAAATGAAAAGCATGGTTTCAAAGAAAAGGGAAAGACTAAAACTTCTTGAAGGTCCAATAAGGGAAATGTCTCCCTTTTTCCCTCTCAGACTGCAATTTACTTCTATGACGAAAGGCAACCTACTGCAAAATCTTTGGAAGACAACCCTTTGAAAACGGTGGTAATGAGAAGGATGCTGGTTTAGGCTTCTTTTCTATTACTAACCAGTAACTCAAGTGGCAGGATGCTCTCAGTGCTGTAACATACACAGTATAAACGGTGCAGACTGGGGTTGAACTATTCTATGGGTAAAGTAAGTCCGGTCCATCTGTTCCACATAACTTCATGTCAGTTTAGCCAAAGATGACGAATAATCCTAACCCACCCTTCTGAGCAGGAGGGAAATAAAACAACTTCCAAGATGAGTAACTGTAGTACTACATCATATGATGACATGAGGAAAACCTTGTGCTCAGTTTTCAGATCCTGTCCCATGGCCCAATGCCTTGGGACACCCTCGGAGCCCTTGCTCTTCCTACACAAAAGTTATCCTAGTAAACAGTGATGTGTCTTTAACACAGCCTTCAATTTCCATGTAGTAAATCGAAATTTTTTGTCTGATGCTCTGTCATGAATGATCTTCCACTGCCAGCAGCTGAACTTGGGCATTCACATTGCATCTCTTCATCAGAAGGGGATGTCAAGGAAACAAGGGAGAATTTTGCAGGCCAGTGATGGAAGCTGAAGTATCTCATGATTCTAAGGAAGTTTGTCTCAAATCTCTCAATTGCATCCATAGCTATTACAGGCATCCATCTGAGCAGTGCAGATCTGGAAGCAAACCTACTTTCAGGTGGTCTATCGTGTCTTTCTCTCTACAGCACAATCCTTAATGCAAAAGGCTCTACAATTCCTGTGTGCCTGGAAGAGTGGCCTAAGAAACACCAAACACGAGAAGAGTGCGTATTTGTGGAAGCTAGACTGCAGGTGAGAAAGTGAAAAATAAAAAATTACCTGAACAGAAAACACTGCAAACCACACAGAGTGACAGTGAAACAGAGGAGCAAAAATTATGAAGTAGAATTCTATCTTCTCTTTTTAATGAATATAGTAAACCATTTTACTAAATTTTATACAAGGAATATATATTTAATATATTTGTAATGTATTTTGTATCTTCAGGAAAACATAGTGAACTAAAACACAGACCCCAGGGATTAACAGTTTTGAGGCAGCTGCATGCATTAAAAGCTATGGGAGTCTCTTGTCTACTCTTGTCCACTTTAATCTTTCTTTTCTACAAGAAAGCCTGTGTCATATGCAAAGCCTAATTGGGGAAGCAGAAACATTTAAACTGTAAGTTACAGAAGTGTTACATTTCCCTCCAAAATCATAACAGTAAGATTCTTAGACAACCACACTGATATTTGAAGTGCAGTGGAGAAAAATGGCTTCTGAGAGGTTGCTTTAATTTTATTGCTGAGCTAAAGAAGGAAGCAGTTACACACTGCTGGAAATGAAAAAGACAAAGCATACATTTACTACAGTTGTGTGTCTTCTAATAAGAAGAGGAAACTCAAAAATAAAAGGGGCCAATCTACAAAAATTCCATGCTGGTTGAGGTATTAACAGTATTTTTTATATTGAACATCACATTCTTGTTTTTTTATTAATGTGGTCTTCAAAAAGGAAAAATAGTGGAGAGATAGAGGGAGCAAACCAGGATGCAATTGAACTCCTTGTTCAATTGCTGTGATCAAAGAGGGTCAGAATATAGGAAGAGAGTACACAGCATGCCCAGATGAGGTTCATTTCAGTGTATCATGGGAGCCAGCTAGAAAACCTGCTGGTATGTTGGAAATTATTCTGTAAAGTCTTTATATGGTATAAACTACTCTTAGAGTACTGTGGAGAGGAAAAAAAAAAAGAAAAAAAAGGAAAAAAAAGAAAGAAAACCTATCAAAGAATCTTCCTTTTGATCTTGATCTTATGAAAAAGTAATTGAGGTCCACATATCTTACCAGACCTCTTCCTTCCTAAGGATCCTTTTCCTAAGGACAAGTTCCATAACTGAGGACACCAACACAAAATCTGTGAAGTAACCATGATGAGTCCTGGGCCCTAACCTGGTGAGGGACCTGAGCTGGTGGCAACTCAGAGGTTCCTTGGGGTGCCTTACATGCTGAATATAGAGCCATCATGTGAGCTTTGGTAGTTTCCATTTTTGATACAGCGTATGTTTTTCTGTTATCCAAGTATATTCAGCTAGTAGCCATTGCTTTAAAGAGCAACTATATCTAAATAAAAGAACGGCAAGCATTTTTGAGTGATGCTAAAAGAACAGATATGGTAACAATTAGTATCAGGTTCAACTTTCACCTATGTATCTGTCTTCACATATAATCTGTCCTTCTACTCACTAACTCCCTTATGCTTTTCCTCCAGGGCTCTAAAATCCAAATACCAATTTTCCAGATGAGGGACCAAGGCAAAAAGGGATTTGAAAACTGGTTCAAGAATGTGCCTGGAAGCTGGATTCAGCCTGGGTCTCCCAATGTAAAAACTCCCTATCTGGGCCATTCTTCCAGGCTAAGCTACAAGCAAAACACTGGTATATTAACTGCTGTGTTGGCTGAACTGTCTCGGATCTGGTTTACATGACGCTGCAGAAAATGTTGGATACCACCTTCTTTCCTGCAGGCAGAATTCCACTACTGTACTATACATATGGGAACGAGGACAGATACTGATTTAAGAAAACTAGGATGACTTTAAGAGGAAAAATAAAGGCAATGAAGTATATACTAATTCAGTTTCTCTAAAAAAGAGGACACGCAGGAAAATAACAGAGAGAAGATTAAGCAGCACAATTCTGCAGGAAAAGATGGGTCCTTTACGCCTCATAGCAGTGGCTGCAGAGTACACAGCAGATTCAAGTCATACTTTTGAAGGAGTCAAAGATCCTTCCACAGACAAACATTTGAAAAGAGTTTGTGTGGAATTTCTGCTACTTTCATGCAAACTCTCCTGGCATTTCTTCAAAATTCTGTAAAAAGGATCCACACCAATTGTGCAGTTCTCAAAAATCTTTAATAATAATTCCATAATCATCAAAATAGAGGCGAGAGGAAGGAATAACTTGGTAAAGAAGTTACAAAGTTTACTACAAACAGTTTGAGAAATTAAGCGATTAACAAAAACATCCTACCCACATCCTATGAATAAGTTGAAACTCTGCTTGTCACAGAATAAATATCATAGTGTATTGAGATAAATATGTAAACTGAGCCTAAAGCTCTGTTAAAATAAGGACGGAATACCTGCATTCTTCAAATCTGATGGAATAAGTAAAAATTAACCATACTGCCCTTTCTTTTGCAGTCATAAAATCCCAGAATGTTAACACCTACAATGTGTAAAAGGTTGGCACCTCCTTTCTCATATAGGAGTGCAGGAGTCTTCTCAGCACCACAACTGTAATCCTCCACCCCCATATGCTGCTTTCCACTGGCAGAATAACCAAAAGCTCTGCCTGAAATTCATGACACTGGAGTCTCAGGAGATCTGGATGCCAGGTTTGTTTCTTGTACTGATCTCACCACGCGATTCAGATGAGGCGCTGGTACTTTGTTGAAACACATCCCTTCACTATGGTGCATTTTCACAGAGCCACAGAATAGTCTGAATTGGATGGGACCCACCAGGCTCATGAAGTCCACCTCTTAAAGAGAGTTCAAGAAGGAAAGGCCTGCTCAAGGATGGAACACACAACCTTGGTGCTATTAGAACTGGTGCTGTAACCAGCTGAGCCAATCTCAGGACATTTTCTTATGTTTCATAGTGATCTATCTCCTGTACCACACATGCCACTGACATGGTCCTGTCAGTGAAGGTAAGAAAGGACGACTGAGCACAGAGGGTATTTGCCAGCATTACAGGACATTTTACAAATGCTTATTTTAACTTTAAAATAGATTAAGAAAACTGTATCACTTGATCTTCACTAATGATCTCAGATGACAAATTTGAGTTTGGTGACATTTCAATGACTGCACCAGAAGAGGTTTCCCTGCTCCTCCAGCTAAACTTTGTAATAGCCCACATGCCTTCTGCCATGCACCACAGCCACTGTCACAAAAAAGTTACTGTAACAACTAAGAGCAAGAAGACCAGAAAATGGGCAACCCTGGAAACTGAAGCATTATGCACCAGAGTTCATGAAACAGTGTTCCCAGAAAAGGTACAGACGCAATTGCTTATTTTAATTTTAAAACACTCGTGAAAATGCAGCTTATTAAACTCTTGAGTTAGGACTATTGGTATTTCTACCTCGGAAAATGATAACACAGCTGTCCCAAAAAGTTTGGCATAATGTCCACAATGTGTTTTATACCGGCCAAGTTGATTGCTGCATTTAGATATGCATAAAAATCACGTGTATACTATACCATAATCCTGAATTATAACTAGCATATTTTTATCCTTAGAGCAACTCTCTTTTAATTTCTTCATTCTGTTTCACTTGACAACTTATTTTATTTTTTTTTTTTGGTCAGGCAATTGATTTTATTGTCAAAGATATTTCCCACTGGTGGCTTCAAGCATGCTGGAAAAAGTAGGCTCCATTTTCTTCAGTCTCAGTCCTCAATACAGACAAACTTTCCAACTGCACCTTCTCCTTTGACAGCAATGCTGGACATAATGCTTATTAGAAAACACTAGGAGCCAATAGCAGATATAGATATTAATTTAATATATATATTAATTACCTATATTAATTAATTAATCCATTAGCCAATTAATATAGATATGAATAGCTAGGGCATGAAGCACAGCACTTTCCTCACAAATGTGAATGGTAACAGGCCTGTGACACTGAACTACTGTAGTGAGGGAGATCACGGCAATTCTAAAAGCTAGCACTGACTTTAGGGTTGTTTTTCAGTTTTTACCCCACCTAATTTTAGTATAACTCCTGGGTTTTTCTCTCTTCTTGCCTTTCCTTCACAACAAGAAATTTGTACATCTGCATAGATGCATGGTATTTACTGGGAATAGTTGGACATATTTCACTCATCTCTAACCCAACACTTTCTTAAACATCTTTGAACAGATGAGGCTGAGTGAAAAGTTGGGTCTGAACATTTGCCACATTGTTGGCAGTTAATCATTACATTTTCTCATTCCCCACTTCAAATGAGTTGAAATCAGATCTCTGATGCCTTGTGAGGGAACTGTGTGTTTTCTAGTATCTCCTTAATCTACAAGAGTTCATTGTGAATGCAGAAAAATGCATATTCATCCCTTCAAAATACTCATAAGTGAATGCAACAGATGGAGCTACAGGAATATTTAGTGCTGCAGGACTCAACAACTTTTATGTTTAATGGAAGGACTTTGAAATATACCTACAAATGTTCCGTAAAGAGCAGCCACACTCACAGCAGTCTGTCTGCTGAGTAGGAGAGACCAAAGCAAGTGCTTAACACAGTCTGTGCTGGCTAGTGTATCCTATTCCAAGTTTATTGCAACATCCTGATCCTTATCTTCAAAGCACTAATTAAATACAATTCAAAATAAACTCAGTTCATGCAACAGTGCTGATCCAGTTTCAGAGTGAAAGAAGAAGAAAGCTCTCTGGTTATGGGTGAGCATAGGCTCAAGACCTCGAGAGGTAGGAAATAGGGAAGTTCCTGTAAAGCCAGGTCTCTCCCTCCCATTGCCATTTCCATAACAACAGTTCCATGGCCAAATGCACAGTAGATTAACTGTGAGAGGCAGCTGCTAAGCTGAGATGAATGTTCAGAGTTTAGTGAACTCAAAACAATTGTACCTGTTCAACATAGCCCAAGATCTCGAGTGCAGGGCAGCCCATGGGTGAGACTGCAATAATTTTAGGCTTTGAGGGGAGATCTCAGTTTTGCTTTGAACCCTTCCAGGAAGCAAAGGAGCCAGAAAGCCTGTAAGACTGATACCCAGCTAATATTTCTACCCCATCTAGGCCTGAAAACAGAACAAAACTAGAGGCTTGTCAGAGCTGTGGCTGGAGGTAAGAGAGCAATGATGCAATCTAAATAGCCTGTGCTTAAGATGTATGGGCCATCTCATTTGTCAGAAGCTGCAGGAAGGTTTATTAACCATCGGGGCAGCAGCTAGGGAAGAAAACACGTAAAACTCATCACAGAAGGTCTCCAAGCTGTGTGATTTTTCCTGGATTCTTAATTATTTTAGCTAGCCAGAGTTCCTAGATCACCTTCCAAACACATTGAGAATAGCATAGGACAGTTCTACAGCACAATGCTCACAAAAATCAGGCAAATGAATAGACCACACAATTATTTCTCAAAATATATGGCCAGAAAATTGAATGAGATCCAAATACTTAGTATTTCCAAGGTTCTGAACAATAGGATATACCATCCAGGTTGGCAGTGATTTCATTCAACATGCTTTGGGGTTTGGTACTACTAATACTACTATTTTGTTTTTATTCATATCTGTTAAGTCACTTAGAATTTGTAACCTTCTCCATTACTACAAACCAATTTTTGATACTTACTTGAGGACCTGCTTTAAAATCCAGTTGCATAAGATTGGGTGAGAAATTTCTTGAGGAAAAGATCAATTTACGGTATTCTCAACTTCACTTGTCTGCTGTGTAGCACAGGGACAAATGACTTGTGAAATGGAGACTGATTTAGTCAAGCTTTTTGACTGAGTATTTACCTCCACATACCTTATATGATTCATTTGTAAAAAATAAAATGAAATAAAATTTTTAAAAAATTGGAGTTTTTTGTGGATAAGAATATTATTTCTCTCAAAATTCTCATGAAATGACTACCAACCACGTGCAGGCTTTAACCCACCCCTGGCACCATGAAGAAAAAGCGCCCCCTGTTAGACATGTTTGAAACCAGGTTGATGGGGCCCTGAGAAACCCGGTCTAGTGGAAGGTGTCCCTGCACATGGCAGGGGGAGCCTGGAACTAAACGATCTTTACAAACACTCCCAATGCAAACCAGTTCTGTGGTTCTATGATTCTATGACTTTCCTTTTGCAATCAACAAATTTTCCCACTAAAACTACATTGTTCTATCTGAATGTGTTAGGTTTTGTTTTTCCTTTTGCTTTGATATAGGTTTTCTTGCTTCTTTCTAAAAGAGTTATATTTTTAAACATTCAGAAAGTAATTTCTTCAATACTAAAGGAAGCAAAAAGTTCACACAAGGCACAGAGAACAACTTGATAGTTAAAGTTTGTAGTTAACTTCGCAATCTAGGACTCAGACAGAAGCAAAGTAGGGAAAAAAATATTAAAACAAGATGTGAGATAGGAATCTTTAATCAACCTCGTTGTATCAGCCTGGGCCCAGCATTCCACCCTGTCTTCTGAGGTTACCCAGCACCACTTTGAAAATGGATTATTTTCCACTGAAAACAATGCCAAAAAGAGGCTTTAGCTCCCCTGGGGGAAATTAGAACAGCCTGGATCATCAAATGGGAAAAAATAATCATTATCAGGAGCAGTCAGAAACAGGGGGAAAGAAAAGGTGAAACTAAACTCAGAATTTGAACCACTTTATGCCTTAGAAGTGGTTTTGAAATGGATTGGCAAAAGCTTGTGGATTTGTGATGCAAAGAAACATTTGCTTCTCTAGATATAAACTCCTATGTTTTTTCCAAGATGTTTGGTCCAGAAAAGTATTTGTTGTAAACAGTGAAGTAGTCTTGGAGAACTTAAAGCACTAATACACTGTAAGTATAGTACGCTTTCTCTTACTAGGTCAGAGAAACTATCAACACATACAGAAGTTTTTATGTGTATATATATAGTTTATATGTAGTTTATATATATATATAAAACCTCATACATGCCTACAGATGAGAAACACATCCTATGGACTTAAGATGGCTTAATACATACATGTTTTCAACCTGGTGTCCCTTCTTTTGGGCAGGAGAAATTTTCTGAGAACCATCACCATTTACCTGCCGGTGATTCAACAAAGAGCTCCAGTGCCAGCTGCCAGCTTAAATGCCTCAAGTCCATTTACAACCAGCCTAAATACATTTGCAATACTACACAAAAACTTAATTCCAACTGCAGGAGTAGTAACGCATGGGTGGAAGAAACACTGAGAAAGTGGTGAAATATCATCTCCCAGGCACCGTGAAGTTGAAACATGAGTGCCACAGCAGGCGGACAGTTAAGGCCTTGATGCGTAAGCTTTAGCTTTCATATTTCCAGGCATAAGCTTCTGGCGACTCTGGTAGGACACAAATCCACAACCTTTGAATTAGAAACTGATGCCTTGGGATGGCTGACCTGAAATAGAGACTGGACAGAGCTAGGGTAAAAAGTAGGCATTTATTGAAAGGCCTCCAGGATCCACCTTAGTCAGGACAGGGCCTGACCAGGGCTACACCCAGGGTAGACTAAGAATGGTCACAAAATGGCTGGCCAGTCACGAGATCTTACATTTTTATGAGTTTTGGTCCATTTGCATATTGGGGTTTAATTGTCCAATTACAGCTTCAGGTTGTGAGGTCTCATCCTTCTTGTTTTCTCTCTTTAGTCCATCACTGTTTATGCTGTTGGGCTGAAAGTTGTCCTTGGTCATCAGCAGGAAAAGGATTTGTTTTGTCTACCTACTCTGTGAAGAGAGCTTACCAGCACACAATATGAGGCTCACAACTACACCTAAGCAGCAGAGAATCTGAAAATATTAAAGCTAAAGCTTAAGGCATCAGCATTATTCTTGAGATGTGTGCAATTCTGAAAGCACTGTTAACTAACATTCAATTGACTTCCAGTTTTTTCTTCTAAGAACAAAACTGTCTTGCACAAATGACCCACGCTAGCACAAAATGCTAAAAGAAAACTTGGTTGACACCGACAGTTCCTATTTACATAATTCGTAGCTTATATAAGATTGTTAAAGCCTTGGCCCTCTTTTACATGCCTGCAGCAGCTCACTGCTGACCTCAGTTATGTATTAAAGTTATCTGGAAGCCAACAGCATGTAACCATACACCCATAATTGAGTACATACTTGAATGCTTTGTCAAACAGGGAACCACTGATGAATTGCTGCCCATATAACTAATGATGAAATAGTAGTAATGTACATTTACATTGGGACTATGCTGCCAATGTTTTATGCCAGGGATGTATCAGCCACTGATGATTGGAAAGCAGTCTACAGGCAGCCTGTGAAAGGCTCCTGCCACACACTGGTGTGGTCACTTAACTGGTTGGACGCATCTTGCGAAGGACCAGCAGTGGGCCTACGAGTCTGGGATGTGCCAATAATGCTCTTATCTCCACATAATATCACTAAAGAATGGTACTGCTACCATCACACTTCCGATCTAGTGCCTATGTAATACCAATCTGCAACAGAAGGTTCTTTCTGTGCCATAGCAAACAAGTCAACTGAGATTAAGTTTCTTCCTGCTTTTCAGTTCCTCACCCTGACACAGCTGGTGCCTCTGAATTGGTACAATGACAACAGCAACAGTGCAGTCACACCACTGGAATTCTAACTGCCTCCCTAATAACTTTATTCAGAGCAAACTTAGATAACAGCACTAAAACTATCAGCAGCTTCTGGTAATTCATCAATATAAGCATTCATTGATGCTCAGAGGGGTAAAACTGCAGCAGAATTAGCAATAGTAAGGAATGCAATGGCAACAATCTGGGGAGGCTTTCAGTAAATTGCTTACAGTCCTTCTTTCACACTAATTTAAATTTTTATTTCCCATGTCTTTCCCCCAAGCCTATACAGAAGCATTGTTGGGTGCATGGTGATCTTTGAGCTGGGTACCAAAATCACATCTGTTGCAGTGCTGAGCATGCCAGCCCCCAAGGTGCTCTGCTGGACCTGTTTGATGCAACAATCCACTGCTCAAAGTGAGCAAGGATGACTGAGCCAGCAGCCCCTTGCAAACAGAGCAGAGCAAGCAACAGTGAAGGGGCAAAACCACTACAGATTTTGATAAAAACAAACAAACAAAAAAATTATCTGTAAAACAGATTCAACAACCTCCACCGCTAAGCATATTAAACCCTGTCAGAGCTTGTGAGAAGGCAAGAAACCATGTGTCACAGCTGTGGCAGCTGAATAACTGTATTCCTCCTGCATCCTATTAGAGGGATTTGTCCCAAGACTTAATTGGCAGTTTCACTATTCCTTTTTTGCTCAGCAATGTTAACATATTTTTCATCATCTTTGCTGTGGAAAAGACCAGCATAGCAGGGCTGAAAATCAGACTGTAGGTGCATTGCGAATTCCAGGGCTTCATTTTTCACAGAAAGTCAAAACCACCTTTAAGTGAATAAAGCAGCTGTCCCACCACACTGACAGTAAGCCTGCCATACCTTCAGTTAACTTCTGGCACACAGACAGGGACTTAGATCTCCTCCAAGACAGTCGAAGAATAATGAAAAAGCAACTTTGATGCTACCTGAAACCAAGCTATTCAAAGCACATTGCCTGCATTCCTCAGCTGCAGGCACTGAGCCAGGACATGGAGATAATCATTCAGGCTGGCGATGGGGGAGGGAGAAAGGAGCTTAAGGACCCAAGAGCTGAAGTGCTCAGAGCAAGAAAATCTAGAAAGAATTTAATCTGCAAGGTAGCAATACAGTCATGTTTCTCTCCCATTCCACTCTCAGTATGTGCTTTAGAGAATTAAAATAGTCACGGACATGGCAGTATTTTTGTTCCTTTTTTGCTCTTTTATCTGTTCCATAGAAAATGAGGATCTATATGAAGCAAACAGTTTCTCTCTCATCTGACACTGCTTTTCCAACTGTGGCAACATCCCTTGTTTCAGAAAGTCAGATGGCTAGAGTAATGCCTAGACAACAGTGGAACATTTTACACAGGGGAAAAGTTTTTCCTTATCCTTTCCCAACCATGAAGCCTGACATTTGATAACCATAATTAACTTACTTTTACTCATCTACCAATATAGGTATGTCAACTCAAGATAAATCAGTTCTTTCAATACTGCAGCATCTGTTCTTTGACTTGAGAATCTGCTGCAGCAGTGAAGTTTGCACATTGTAGAAAAAATTCTAGTTAAAAAAGGACCCCTGGGATATTGAGCTCTTTCTCCTTGTGTTATGAGAGCTGTCAGAGGAAAAGAGGAGAGCAGGAGCCTCTCTATGTCACTACAGTACCCAACAACAGCTATCTGTAACTCAGACACTTGAAATATTCCTGGAAATTTCTTAATAACTGTAACTATGGATTCAGCTCCACCAATTACAGCAACTTTTGAGTTGCAAACAACAGCTACCTTACTCTGTTCCAGCTATTGTGTCGTAAATATTTATCAATGTACCAGTCTGCATGGTAAGAGCAGCAGCAGCCCCTGGCAGGCCTTAATAAGCTTCCCAAAGCTTATTAAGAGAGGCAACAAGCTGGAGAAAGGTGTATTTGAGGGTTTACCTATCCTATGGCCCCTCAGGATGGCATGTCAGTAGATTCTGTGTTCTGCTTGCTTTTCAAACTGCAGCAAAGATGGCCTTAAAGGTAGACTGTGCACTATGTAAATCACTATTCCACTGGAGAAGACCTACCCATGCCACATATATCCAGCTTCCAGCTTTTGTCTCAATATGTAGGGACCAACAAAGAATACCCTGTAGGCAGGCACCAGACTTTGCCTTTTGGCACTCTCCAGGCAAAAGAATGCTTGACATTTGGAAGTGTTTCTTTGCTGAGAGGATGGACAAACACTGGAAGAGGCTTAGTGGAGAGGTGGGAAAAGTCCCAAACCTGTCAGTGTTTCACAAGTATTTGGACAATAACCTTCATAAAGTGAAGCTGTCAGGCATTTGGTCTAGATGATTGTAGTAGGTAGCTTCCAAGTGAACTTGTGTATTCTAGTTTAGGAAGGAGATCACTGTGAACTGCCCTCCCCCAGCGCTCAGCACAGCTGAGCAGGGTAGAACGGTGAGTAGAGCAGTTCCAAAGAACGCCTAGGGAACTGCAGCTACAAAACCAAAACATTTTCTCCATGATCAAGTGCAATGGCAGCAGACAGTAATGAGGGCATCTTTGCTTTCCAGGGAAGAGTAGGTATTGACAAAAGAGTATAAAAACAGTAGGAAGGAAGTAAAAGCTCAGTGTGACCTGTTTTCCATGCAGGATATTATGGAATATTTTAGAGCCTAACACACAGTTTATTTATACCCTAAAAGCATAAAAGAAATAAAATGCATTAAAAGAACACCAAAACCATATAAAAAGAGAAATTTTGAGAGTCTTACCTTTGAGCCAATAAGTGTGTACAGCCATTGGATGGTTTCATTATGATTTATCACTCCATTCATGCCATCGACATAAAGCATTATCTGTCCCAAAGCTATTGCAAGGAAAAGAGAGAAAATATAATCAGAGCTGGTGAACACTTCTTATAATTCTAAGCACTGCTGACAATTTTCTCTAATCAGGATTTACCAGAGATGTGGGGAGCTCAACTAATGAAAGATATACTGGGCAAGATTGTGCTGGATGAAATCCTGGGAAACTGCACTAACTTTACTGACTTAATCTGAAAATATAAGTGTGGATTTGATCCAAAGACAAGTCCAAACAGTTGTTCCTTCATAAAAGATGCCACATTTTATGCTCCCAAAATCTGAAAATAGTACTCTACACACTACTTACTGTCACAGTGGTTCCTTCAGCTACAGCGCTTTCTATATCATGAGCCAAGACTTCCACTATTTGTTTCAGCACCATATAGAATGTTTGGAATTAGTGTATTTGGATTGACAGTTTCAGTGAATTCCAGTGATATGAAATTATAGTCGGGCAATTAACATCAATAAGGACATCAACTATTCACTACTGCAGAGTGCTCTCTTGAAAAGAAATTTTACATTTTAATGAAAACATACCAAAACCAAAGCATGGTCATAACAAGGAACCATCTTTATTAATTTATCCTAAATCTTCTACAACAGCATTACAAAATATACTAGTAAAATATTTCATAACATTGATTCCATAGTTTGCAATCCTGAAAATATGAGACTTTTGAGAGACAACAGCTATTAAATCTTTTCTGACTGATAAGGATGGACATTTTTTGTAAGGATTACGAAAAGTGAATTAGTACAATTCATCTATCATCTTCAAAAGTTTCCGCTGTTAGATCTTCTTCTTTATAGCAAGAGATCAAAGCACAGTGGGATGAAAAAGAAATCACTAATGTAACACTTTTTAGCACAGCTTGTTGGCATAGCAACTCAATTATTTAATGCACATCCTGATGAGCCCCTAGTACACTGCTTTACAGGGGAAAAAGGAAAAAAAAACACCCACAGGGTGAGGAGAATCGTGACACTATTAATCTTCCAAACACATTGTGAATTTTGCTAACTTTTGCACAGGTTGTGCACAGAGCAGCATCCCTTACCTTGAGGGCAGATTTTCAAAGACAAGAATGTTAGGCAAGTGCTTAGGTACCCCTATAGCCAAAGAGCTAAGAGTCACTTTTACACTCTCCTTTTTCCTTTGGTGTAGTTGGTCAATTTACAGTTAAAAACCCGAGGTACTATTTTTACATACTTATACTCTTTATCTAATCTGTCACACGAAGCTAGAAGGAAAGGCACGCTCAATGAACGCCACACATCCAATGAAGACTGAGAAAAAGCAAGCAAGAGAGCTCTGGCACAGAGATAACTCGTCTCTTAGGCAGGCATTGCCACTGGGGTATGCCAGGCACTCTCTGCTCCTCCTCTCCAGGAAGCAATCAGTCACCACCCTCTGAAGACATGTCTCTCAGTTGAATAAAATCAGGTAGGAGGGACACAGGCCCAAGCGATACGGTAAAATAAAAGATGTAAGTCAGCCAGTAAAAAGAGATATAAATTACACTGCCTGAATAAATGGCTGCTTTGAAGCATTTCATTGCAGGTAGAGGAAATGCTACTACCCCAACAGTAATCAGAGAAAGTTCTTAATTCTTGTTTTTACTTCCTTTCAATGCTAAAAAAGATTTGGCACTGGATCAGGATGAGATCCAGTCATGATAAGGTCAACAAATCCTTTTTTTTTCCCCTTGCAAATACTTTGGTTGGGGGGTGAAGGGCTTTACTTTGAATTTGAAACAAATGTGAAACAAATTTTACTCTTGGAGCATGTTTTCCAAATTAATATAGAAATCAAAGACAGCAAAAGTTTGCTTTCAAAAACATGTACACAATACAAAATGACTCCACTGCTTATACTTAAGACTAATTAGACAGGATGCCTAAGTGAGATCTGGCATGCATTTGTTTTCAGCCTCTTAGATGTGACTCTTCATAACAGCAATATGTTAAGGCATATTAGTAAATCTTAGAAAGAAGCCAAAAAACGTCTTAGGGATTCTTGAAAACACAAGAGAAAAAAAACACTCCCATTGCTGCTTGAAGTAGTAGCCAATAAGTTTCACAGGGTAAAGAATTGCAAACAGCACCATGAAATGACCAAGATGAAAACAGTTATGTGTCCACATTCATGTCACATCTTCAGTAGTTATCTGCCACACATGAAGCTCTCAGCTGCTGCCACATCTTGGTGCGGACCTTCATACTGCTATTTCCTGTCTTCAGGGGTCAGAAAAATGAGACAAGATGGGTATGGTTGAGAAGAAATCTGTTTTCATTAAGAGCAAGATAAGGAGAATCTGTATACTTTGTACAAAGCTGATGTCCCATAAATTCTTAGGAAAAGTACGCCACAAGAAAACCTAAAAGAAGAAGAATGATATTTTTCATACCCCATCATGTATCTGTGCTGAGGAAGAAAAGATATTTCCTTTACCATAACCACACCATACAGCCAAAATGAAAGACACCACCAAAAACACCAATGTAGGAGCAGGCTGGTGACTGGAGGTCCTTGGGCCCTCCCAGGCCTCAGGTCTGGCTGATTAGGACACAGCAGTTTGGCACTAAATGGAGACTGACAGAGGACATTTTACACTCTTTGAAGCTTTTCTACGCAACTGCTATCTCACCTCCCAACCCATGACCGTGCTCTGCTGAAACAGCTGTGCCTGAAGCACAAGCTCCCTGCACTCAGCATGCCCACACATCCACCATCAACATCCAGGGCCCTGCCAAGGGAGGGCAGTCTCATCTGCAAGGTAGTTCAGAAGGCCAGTCTAGTCCAAAATAATTTAAATTCACATCTGTATGTGCCTTTAACCAAACTTTTCTTTACCAAAAAACAAGGAGGCTATTTAATCCATTTAATCCCAACCCTCAGCTAACTGGAATTCTTTTTGGAAGTATATCAACAACCTACTTGTATTAGGAAAGTTTACTATTGTGCAACAAGGGGCTGGGAGAGGGGAGTTTAAATATGAAGCAAACCTAATTTGGAATTTCTTTGTTCCCACTACCCTTGACAAATCCTTAATCTTACGTGAAAGTAGTGTGTGACTTTACCGTAACATTTTCAAGTGGAAAATTGCTGGATTTCTTAGGAAAGGCTTAGGGTAGAAAGGACGGACCATCCAGAAAGCTCAGAGATTTCTATGAAATAAGGGGTTTAAGAAAGCCTCTAAAAACTTGCCAGTATTGGCTGTGATACTCTCTTGGGATATAAAGTCAACAGAACCAAAGAGGAAAAGCTCTAGCACAAAACAACATCACAATGAACATCACTTTAACTTAAAGTCTGTTTTTCCCACCCAGATTGGAAAAAGTTTCAAAGCTGTTCCTTGCCCATGCACACACACTTGCTTCTCTAGCCCGCTCTGCTTCAATTTTACCAAAAGACTTAGAGAAAACAAAATCACTGAATGAGCAGAAGACTGACTTTCTCACAATTTCCAAAGAGTCAAACCCCTACTCATCGTGTCAAGAATTACGGCAGGGATGCATTTGTTTCCATCAGAATAAGCAAATGTACAGCGTGAAGCAGACCAAAGACAGACCTTGTCACTTTAGGTCTCAGCTCCCAGGAAAGCCTCTGGCCCAAGTTCATCAGGCAGCTCATACCCAGCAGCTCTGGTGCACGTTGCATGCTGTGTACAACTACAGGCAGGTGTGCACAACAGACAGAACGGTGATGAAACTCATGGGGAAGAACCAGCTGCTACAATTCATCTTTTCATTGCTAGCTAAAATCTTATCATCATTAATGAGAAATCAAGGGTCTGTATGATGCATTCATTCCATTTGAAAACCGATTGCTAATTTGGGTATGCTATTCTGGGCACCAGAAAGGCGTACTCCATCAAAGCAAACATCTTGATGAAGAAAAATTCCATCTATGTCTTGTGAGGAATTACTGTATTAGGTAATACAGTTACCTAATATACTACTACAAAGGACTAGGTGGTAATTCTGAAGAAAACCATACTGCAAACTTCTTTCTTGGTGTTTCCTCATTAGAGAGAGGCAAGATCCCAGCTACCAAGTGGGACCATCTTGAGCACGAAATCTCCAACCCAGCTCAGCCCTGATATGCTGGATGTCAGGAGCTGCTGCTTTTGCTTGTAGCATGTTCCCAACATGCTTGCATGTACACCCTCAGATCTGAGCTTACTGTCTCTGTAATATCCAAGGATATTTAATTTCCCTGATGAGAAATCATTATTAAATACAACTTCTGTACAATCCAGCTACTTGAAAATGAGCTAAATTACAGCAGAGCTCCTTCTTCTAAGAGGTGACATCAGATTAAACAGACAACCTGGACTCTCCACTGCTTCTGAAAGTGATCTTACAAAGCAACACCACAGCAAACCTCAAGACTCACACTCAATCCACAGGGCTACAACCACCTAAAATTTGTATGTTTGGGGGTTGGTGTTGTTTTTTTCCTCTGTTACTATTTGTATGGGTTGGTTTTAGCTTCGGTGAAAAATCTGCTATTTATAAAACTATTTCTTTACTATTGTAAAGTCATCTAGAAGCTAAAAACAATCATGTTCCTGTCCATAAATTCATGAATATTTTGTTTCTCATCAAAGTTTTTTTTAAATCCCAACTCTCTTCTTAATTTTGCATTTTTGCCCTCTGTTCATTTGTTCTTTCTATTATAACACACATCATGGTTGAAACAGGCTAAGGAATTAATTTTCTCAACTCCCATATTAACCACAGGCTGAACTTCTATTAAACAAGTATCTCAGAAAAATCACATTGCAGAACTAACGCTATGCACCAAAGCTGCAAAAAACGTTCTGAACAGATGTCAATGCATTATGTTGCTATTATACTTTGGAAGTTTTTAAGGTCAACACTACCTTAACTTTTAGTCTTATGCACTTTGGGAAATTCCGTAGGCTAGTTTCAGACCTAAAGTATTACTCAAAGTTCAAATCTTTTGCAGAGACAGTGGTTTTCCACATCAAAATTAATCTTCCTCTGTCTTTTTTTTTCCCTCTGTCTACTTTACAGAAAATACATAGAGATACCATAAGTCCACCACCACAGAAACATTCTACTGAGGAATTTGCTCCTCTCCATGTTTCCTCTGACACCCTTTCCCTCTGGTGTTTCTGCCTTTAAAACAGGACACAGCAAAGTCAAAGGGGATACAGCACCTTTAATCAGCTGGCATGTTTCATCAAAAGCTGATCCTTTTTGCACACCATGAAACACCTGTGATGGTGCACAGACTCCACCAGAGCCAAAGCAGCTCCTCTTCCAGTATTCTTTTTGTGCTATTTTAAAAAATTTACTTTAGTGCAAAGAAAGAATGGACTGTCACTTGACTCTGCCAGTATTTAAACCACTGAAAACCTTTTTATATGAACTAAACCCTGGCTTCCATATACGCATTATAAAAGATTTGCATCATTAGCCAGAATTGTTTTTATCATTATTTTATGTTGCAGCACTCCAGCTTCTAATGCACTGTGTTCTGGCAGGTTTTACAAGATTAATAATTCAGCAATGTAAAATAAACTGGGTACAGCTTATATAGCAATAGATAAAACATTTCCTCATGAAGAAGAAATATGTAATTAAAATACTTTATTAATAAGTGAGCAAATATAGCTGAGAATTGGCCTACTATTTTGCATGCTGACTGAAAGCATGGAAGAATGAAAAAAAGAGGGAAATAGAAAGAAATGGGACAAAAGGAAGAATTAAGGAAGGAAGAAGATGGGAGAAGGGGGAAAAAGACAAAAGAAATGAAGAAAATGAAAGGTTGACTAGATGGTTTTAAAAGATGCTTATTCATCCTCACTGCTTCATGAAGCAAAATGCATTTGGAAAAAGAGATGTGTGGTAGCCTGTAGTTAAGATAACATATATGCAGATATAGAGGTGAATTAAGGCAGCTGCTTCTTAATGGAGTTAATACTGGCTGTAACACTGAATAATCTTCATCCAATACATATATATGAAGTTACATATTTTTCTTAAAAATTGAGATTTTTTCAGTTTTTAAACCATTTTCTGAGACTTCCTCAGAAAAGGAAGAGTAGAGAGACTCTCATTGGCCCTTAGAACTTAAATTCTGAGGAAGCAGGACATGATGACGAGATTGCCAGATTTTCTTGTGAAGCTGAGCTACTCTGCAAAAGCATCAGAGCAGGACATTGCCCATGCAAATACTGAAGACTTATCTCCAGTGGACTTACCTCATCTCCCAGCTACGGACTCTTGCACTGAGTACTGATGCTGCAGCCAGCAAGAAGTGGTTTGGTTTCAGGGCAGAAATTAGGATCTGTTTCAGGATTAGGTACCTTTTCTTATATTTAAATGTATTTTAATTTTTTTATACTGGATTCATCATGCTAGAGGCTGCCTAGCCCAACCTCTTGCTCAAAATAGGGAAATCCAGAGCAGGTTGTGCATGACTCTGTACATTTGGGTGTTGAATATAGCTCCAGGTAGCTGCTCAGCCTCTCTGGGCAAACCTGTGCCAGTGCTCAGACACCCTCACAGGATTTTTTTATTCATTACTTAAGTTTAAATCAAATTTTCTGTACTTCAGCTAGTGCTCATGGCAGCCTTTTGTCCTTTTATTGTGCACCTCTGAAGTCTGTCTCTGTTTTTACTCTCTCAATCATATATGCAGTCCCTTTCATAACACTGAAATTGAAATAAACTGAATTTAAACTGAAGATTAATATACAGTCAAGAAACAAAACCTACACATTAAGCTAAAGGTCTCAAAAAAAAAGTAACTTCAATTTAGGATTAAAAACTAGTAGGGAAATTTAGTGAGCCTCCCAAGAAGCGATACCTTAGCCCTTCTATTTGGGAGCTGATTGAGTAATTTAGTCTGGCAATGTGCTAGATGTGATGGATTTCAAGGCCTTTCCCTCTCCATTAATCATCATGAACATAAGCCTTCTGTCTGTGTAAACAATACTAATCCTGACTTTGAAGGTACAAAGAGGGAAACACAAACCAACCTTTGCAGAATGGAAAAGATAATTTCTGCAGCTCCCTTTCTTGAGCTCCTCAGACACCTATTTACCCCGCACAAAGAAAGGTCCTGCAGGTGCAAGCTGGCTTTTATCAATCATTATCAATTACATACAGCACATCAGTTTGGAATTCCAGCATCTGCTTTACAGGCCGAAAACCTAAGTTTTGAGAATGAACTCAGCTTTTGGACTGGGAAACACTGTACAGTCAGAAGTGGGTTCGGAAGAAAACGCAATCAGGACCCAGTCTCAGCAAAAAACACAGGTTATTTTCATTGTTGGACTCTGTGCGTCTTTGCACCTGGAGCAAAAAAAGGTATGAAGGAATACATGGATTTTTTTTTTTCTTTTTTTTTCTATTATACATAAGCAGGATCTTTGCTGACTGAAATCAGGCTCTTTTGCCAGTGACTATGGAAAAAAGAACCCTGTCTTGGGGGTCCTGCCTTCTCTGGCAAGTAAAGAAGTGTGCCACAGCTGGGTTGTTTAACAAACGGACTAACACTAGACCAGGAAAAGGAGATATGGTAGGGTAAAAGTGTTCACATACTGAACATTTTTAGTCATTAACAAACAGTGCTTCTTCTCAGTAAAACTGTAAACCTTCCAAAACAAAACCTGTGGTTTTGAAGTAAGCAAGTGATAAATTCTCACTTATAGCTTTTTTCCCCTGCTTCTCTTGGGGGGATGTAAGCCACATTTCCTAATATCTATTTTTTTCCTAAAAAAAAGAAGATTCTCAGGGAAGCAAAAAGGGGAAAATCAACAATTCCAAGCATTATCGTATTCCTCTTATTACAGGAATATCTTACTACATTCCTATAATTTAATAATTTATAATATTCATATTTCAATACAATTCTTATTAGAGGAATATATTATTATATTGTATTCTTCTTATTAGAGGAAGAGAAGAATAAAAAAAACAAGATAAACAACTATGCCAGTTTAAATTTCAAACATTGCCCAGCTCCATCAGCACAGTCTTTGTAAAGCATAACGTTGATCAATGATTTCTTGCTGTCATGTAGCAACAGGTTGATGCTATCATGAGAGCTAGTGTTCCCCTAGATAAAAGTTCTTTGTTTTCTAAGCTCAACTTCATTCTCAGAGGTCCAGCCCTGGGCTGGAAAACATGGGCTCAGTTTGGCATCCTGGGATAACAGCATTGCAATTAGTACGGTAGCTAAAAACACTTAAACCAGTGTTTGGCAGAGAGGCTTACAGAAAGTTGCAATGATTTCCAGGTGCATGTGAATTTACCTCTGCTACTCCCATGCCAACAGCCAGTCTCCAAAATTCATGTCTTGTGGCATTCACTCAATAATCCTGGACCTCTAAAAAATGATACGAATTACTTTTGTCATTTCTAGTTGCTTCAGTGACAACAGGTACATGATTTTAGACAAGCCCAAAAGTTTCTCTAAAGGGATACATTGGCTTTTAGCATCTCAGCAGACAGGAATGCAACAAGTGAACACATAGCACAGATGTATTAGGATCATTCCAGGGCATTTGAGTAGCGTTTGAAATGTTAGTGTCAAAAAAAAGGTAAAGAAGCTCTGCTTTTTAAAATTATACTTTTTAATATAAACTTGAGATTTCTTCAATGCTTTTATTGTCTTGAAACCAACTGATTTAAAGAGCACTGTAGAGCAGCACAGAAAGTCATATTTTTCTTAACTGCATTCCAGACCATTCAAAATCCTTGAATAAGTTTCCTCCCCTGCTCAAGAAGGACTGACTCAAGGGCAGAAATCAGTAGGATAAATAAGAACTCACAATCATTAAATTCAGCAACTAAATTAAAATAGTTCCTAAGCAAAGCAGGAGAAGAAAATGTCTGTTCAAAGCAAAGACAAGACTAGAAGTAAGGCTTTCTCACAGCACTCCAGCCTCCTCAGCATACTCTGCTGGCTAAGAATGAATCAAACCAGCAGCCTGAAAATACAAACTGTTTGAATCAAGAAAGGTCTCTGTCTTTTATCCACTGAGGGATTGATCCCAACATCCAATAATTTTATTCTTAAAAAAGAATGCATCTGTCACTGTTTATGCATTTACCTGTCTTAAAACCAATAATGAGTGTATCTTTCTAATTTTCCTTATTGTAATTATACCATGACAGATGCTGAAACTAAATTCCTGATATACTTTTCAGATATTTATTGCTCTTCAGCATGCTCAGCCTGTCTCTAATGTTTCAGATAGACTCCACCCTGCAGTAATGTGCATGCCATTAAAGAATTCACTTTCATCTCTTGAATTTATGCTTGTTAGGGCAAATTAATGAAAGACTCTATTCTTTAAGTACTGGCTAAACAAAGCCAAAGTCAGCACTAGAAAGAAAACCAATACAACACTTCATTAAATGTGCTTTTTATTTCTTTTTCTTTCAAGTGTGTCTGCTGCTATGTGAAATTTAGGGTTATACAGTCTCCTTTCAAATCTCACAGTAAAGAATGTGCTCAAGCCACAAGTTCATATCTCCCATTTGAAGTGGACTTCCCATGAGAAAGGTGCAGGGAAGAGACATAATTACAAATCCCTTTAAGTACAGAGCTCACACTCTTCCAAAATATTGACTGAAAATGCTGTTTTGTGTCTCTGCTCATTCATGTCAGATAATGAGCAAAGATTCCTTCCAAATTAACTGTAATTCTCTTCTAATCCCTCTATTCTTTTTTTTTCCCCCCTTCAGCACGGTGATAGTGAGAACTCCTTTGAATTCTGAATCCCACCTTATTACAGCAATTCTTAAAGAGAAACATAATGAAATCATCAGTGTCATGCTCAGACTTTTCTCCTCTCTGACTCAATAGGCGGACAGATAAGCACAATGCACACCCATCCTGTTTCTTCACCTTCTCAAAATTCACAGTTGACATTTACAAAAAATTTTTAAATTCTAATTTTTGATTGACAGAAACACAGAATAGAGAATCTCTGCTTTTAACTTGATTTTCTTGGCATATAAAAACATGAATAAAATGGATTCAAGAACAAAAAAAAAATATTTGGGGGCATAAGCTTCATTTGACCAAAGAATTTAAGGTCTGTCATCAGTAAATAGTTGTCATCTTTGTGGTGGCAGGGAGATACAATCATGTAATGGCTGAATATGAAGATGAAGGTGGTGGCTTTATTCAGGTTTTACCATCTACATTTCTTATTTCTCAGTAACCCTGTAAAAGAGAAATGCAGTTGAACAATCGTATTTTATTTATTGAGAAGATTTTTGGGTGATTTTATTCCTTTTGCTGATTGTTCTATGGTTCAGTGACTACACCATTATTGGTAACCCTCATATGAACCAAGCATGTTTCTATGCCTGCATTATTGGTCAGCACCCCTTTAGCAGGAGTTACATAGGACTGTATGGATATAGGATGCCAGGATGACAACCCTGAAGAAGATGGTGCAGAGATAATTTGGAGACAAGAGTGTTTTACAGCGAGCTCTGCTCTATGAGCAATAACATCAGGCTCCACATGGAAGCAGCTAAATTACTTCCAGACCCAAACCAGTCCTGGAAGTATCACGGACACTTCTGTACAACACTTCTCCAGTAAGTGATGTGGACTGAACCCAAACCATCTGTGCATAACTGGCATAGAAGGCTATGCATCTATGGGATAATTAGTCCACAAACAAGACAAATCCGTCATGGGCAATTAGTTGTTGCTGGGTACTTAGAAAGAAGTTAAAAGAACATTAGTACACAAATTTCAAGCACTTGAAACTTCAAGAAATGACAGAGTTAAGATTCCTGCAGAAAACTTTGTTCAGCCCACTCTGTGCACAAACTTAACTATGTCAAAATCAATTTCAAGAAACATTATTCCTGAGCTTTGGAGTACTTCCTCGTTCAAAGTAAGTGCTGCAAAGTCCTGTCTAGAAAGCACTCTCTCACTGTGTGGTCCTAGGAATTTTTTAGTGCAAACCTGCTGTGAAGACAGAATATTTCATTTCCTGCAGGAAGATGTTCATCAATACAGGGAGTTTGCTTCATGGATCTGAATATTTTTTTCTGCACAGCACATTGATGAGGTAAAGAAACTATTCTCTTCTGCAGAGAAGTTGGGGCTTCCACTAGCTCTGGATGTAGCATCTGTGACATCTGATTTGTATTTGAGAAGACCTTTTGGTATAATAGTACTTGGAGTTTAGGTTCATCTCTGTGCAGTACGGTCTCAGATTGTGCCCCCAGAAAACAATAAACACACCTTGACAGGTTTGACAGGGACCATAAGGATACTTTCTGACAAGTAGAACTGAAATTACTTGCCTAGAAAGTACATCTTATACTAACACTTTGACAGAGGTTCACTTAAAACCTCTCCCCCCCATGTCAGGAACATTAAATTGTGTAGCACCACCATCCCTTTTCTCTCCTTGAACTTTGAGGACTGGCCGCCTTATTTCCAATGTCTGGAAAATTTGACTTTATAAACATTTTAATCCTTTAAGAGTTGGACTCAATGATCCTTGTTGGCCCCTTCCAACTTAGAATATTCTGCGTGATCTGCTTTCTTGTTAGATTGGTTTGTTTTGGTTTTGAGGAAAAAATAAAAAAAATGTGTGTAAAAGAATCCCTCATCATGCTCATCACGTGTAAGTAGAATGAAACCGCAAGGTTCATCAAACTGAGTTTTGCCATTTAATTTAACAGAACAAATACTTCTCCCATTAACTCTTTACACACCCTAAAGCAACAAACAAATCTACAAGCTATCTCTGGTTTATGATAGAAGTCACATTGGCAGAAGTCACTTCACCAGACATGATTTAAAAAACTCAGGACATCATTGCAACAATACTTGGAGCTTGAAGAAGCAAGAGTTATTTCAGATGGACAGTAATTCATGTGACATATCTAGAGGTACTTTGCAGATCAGCTTTGATGTCCCTGAGCTTTCACAAAAAACCACCCACCATCCATCACTCACAGCTTTGTCATCCTCCAATCTACTCTCTGGATTTGGGACACCTCTCTTTATCCATGTTTCTCAACAGCAACACTGATAAAATGCCACAAAATGCCAAAACTTTCTCATTACCCTATTGAACTAAGAGAATGATGAACATCCTGCTGTTCTACACAACAAATTCTGGCAAGTGCAGATTATGAGACAGGGAGAGGAAACAGAGCTCTGATCTGCTCTAGGCCACTGTTCCTCAAGGCTGCTGCTCTGTGGCCTCCCACTTGCCCTGGATGGGCATCTTTAGCTATGTCTTGGAGAATGCTAACAATTTGATCATTGTTACCATCCAGAACAAGCTCTGTTTAACAAAAGATTGTTGAAAAAAAATCAGCTACTTACTTGTGAAATGAAATGGATGTAGGCTGTCTTCAGCCCTCCCGCTCTTCATAAAATGATGCTTACTTTCTCTAGAATTGTCACTTTTATTACATAGTTGCAACTGGGAATTAATTTTTAATTAATCTCATTCCTTCTGACTGCTCAGGGGCAAAGGGTGGTTTTTCACTTTTCATGCAGTACAAAAAATTAAAAAAAAATAAAACACCTGAGTTGCTTTATGGGTATAGAATATAAAGTGGAACTAAAACATAGTCATTTTGATTCACTGCTTGATCTACAGAAATTTATGTTAGCACAAAGTGTAAAAGCAACAGAAAAGCTTGAAAGCCAGTAATTCACATTTTGCAAATAGAAGAGAAAATAAAAGTAAACAATAGTTATCAGCTAAATGAGGACAGCTGCTTGCTACTGTGTAAGAAAATTTCAGAGCTTTACAAAATCAACACTGCAGTACTATGGCTGGTATAAACCTGCAAAAATTATTTCACAACCACCACATAATAAATGGCACTAAACTGTCTCACATCTTCACAATAAAGTATTCAGACTCCAAAGTAACGCTCGGTGTGAACCTTTGAGAGCTTCATTTTTGCATACCAACTTGGGAAAACGCTTCGACATTAGTTAGTTACATAACAAAGTTAGTTACATAAATAGGTTCAATCCATCCAATCCAAGTGACCTTACAAGAAGAAACAAAATATGAAGTGGTGAAAGAATCAACATTGCTGGTACAAGCACTAAAAAAAAAAGTCTATTCGTTCCTGCCTCCCTTAATTTCATTTCAAGTTTAACATAAAAAAAGGCTCTGAGCCAGAACGTTTATCCAAACTACATAAATCTCTAGGCAAACTCTCTAGACTATATGGTCTTGTCCCCATAAAACCTTGCAATTCTTCCTAATGTTGCTTTTCCACGAAAATCTAATAGAGAGCTATCTTTTCTCACCAAATTTTTGATCAATCTTTGCCTACCACATATTTCCTTAGAAGAATGAATCTCCTTCCTTTCAATATGTTTATTAAATGAAATGGAAATGGAAACAAGTCCCCAAACCCAAAGTAAACCCCACAGCAACTGGGAACCCCACACTGCTGCTGAGGCTACCTCTGAGAAAGACCCAATTAATTCCCTTATTCCCTTCCTGAATTCCTGAGCAGGGTCAAAGGGAGGCAACACCATTTACCACCACACAATCCATTTCAGACAGCTGGTCCAGCTAATAATGTAAACATGGTAACACCTTGGAAAGGTCAATCAGAGGAATGGTAGTATTAGCAAAGCAATTAATTTTGGGTTGACCACATGCATATTTGCCTCACTTTACTCTCCTCCCTTCCTTCCCTCACCTTCTAGAAGGAAACATAAGGAGGAATATTCACTCATCTGAACAGAAATTTTCAAAAGGTGAGAGATGGGATTTTCTTGAACATCGAGAACACCTTCTTTGCCTGGGATGATTTCCAGCACAATATTTTACTTATCTGTTGCCAAAAGAAACACTTTCTAGCTTTCTCATTAGTCAAAGGGCTTTAAGAGCACACTTGAGGGAAATGATCCAACTAACAAAACAAGTAAAACCCTTCCCTCCACTTCACATGCTCCATGAGAAATGGCCACTTCATGGAATCAGCCCTTGTAGAGCTACCTGTTCAACCTGAGGTGTGTTTGCTATCTCCTTAACAATCCTCATTCATAAATGAACATGGAAAAGCTGTATATCCTCTTCATCTATCTGTTGTTTTTCACTAAAGAAATTCAAGGAAAAGGAAAAAAATGTTCTAAACTCATGAGATTCAACAGTATCCTTTCATTTCTCTGAGGGTTTAATTACATGACATTTCATAAAGCTGGAGAGTAAAATGTAAACCAGAGAGAGAGCAAGGCACCAGAGTCCCAGGTGGATTTCCAAGGTCACACTGAGCCTGCCTGCCCTCAGAGCCCCCGAGAGCTATAAAGCTGAAATCAGATACTGCTGCATTTACCTCCTGTCTTCTTTCACCACCTTTTCTTAAATCTAGACTGCCAACCTTAACAACCTTCTGTATGTATCACACACCATACACATTCCTCATCTAATTGACATGAAGAATATGGAGCTTATAGAAGGAAGAACTCAAAGACTAGCTGTGTAATATAGTCTCTGCATGTAGACCTGCCATGGTGCTTTTTCCTGTTGTAGCCTTTGTACTGTGTATTTCCTTGCATGACCAGTCACAAACAGTCCAGATCTGGCAAGACCAGTCAGAACCCATGAATATAACAGTGCCTTCCAAATAGGGTAATATTTCTTTACCCTTTAGTTTTCCAAACTCATCTACATCAGCATCTACAATTGTGAATAAGCAAATAAATTTCAGAGATCTGGAAGATTAGGAAGTATTACTGCAGTGTAAATTACTTATTCCAGGTCACTTCTACAGTCCAGCAATGCTTTTTATTTTCCCTGAACTGTGCATTAACATGTTTGGGTATTTTTATGCACATACCCTCGTTTTTAAATATAAAACATGTTTACAGATACATATCTGCAGATAAAAATATTTAAGTATATCTGATATACACTGATGTACATACATTTAAAATATTTAAGTGCATATATTCACATATCCCTCTTTTAAAATTCTTACAGTATTCTAAAAAAAGTGGTCACTTCATGATAAATGCTTGCATGTGTATAATTAGTTTTAAAAAGCATTGCTGTGTATTTGTACAAAAACTTTCAAGTAAGTTTTGCCCAGACCTTCATAGTGGTTTCAGAACTCTATTTTTACAACCAAATGCATGCTACAAACAACAGATGACATCGCCTTGTTTAAGGTCCAATATAATGATGTACATGGAAAGAAAAGGAGATGTTTCACACCACTTTCACCACCAGTTCCTACTAGAATATAATTTCAGTGCCTGCAGAGGGAGAACTTGAAAAGTTTAAGCAAATTCCTAAATCTAACCTCCCCTCACTGAAGTAAAAATATTTTCCTCTTTTTTCTTCCCACTTTGACAAAGTTTATCAAAGCTAAATTTGAAATCACTCACTCCTTACAATGATTTCACAGTATTTAGTGAAAGAAGAGTGCTTCTGCTGCTTTCACTTTCAGAGTTTCCATGCAAGATATCTCTATAGCCTGAATTTTGAATAGCAGAAAGTCAATCCAATCAAAGCCATAACTAATGTGACTCTTAGAAGTAAACAAAAGAGAGTGAACTGCCACAAAAAGTTCCTAAAACCAAATGAAGGCATATGAAAACATGTGAGCAACACCTGTAATTTCTCACATTAAAGAGGTCTAAATGAGATAACACAAGACACCAAGTAATGGTTGGTTGTTGCAGTCTACATGACTTACCAGCACTCAGTGCTGGAATGTAGGATTTTTTTGTTCTGTGACCTGTCTCATACAAAGTAGGAAGCCTGGCAGAACAGACAGCAACATGAACACACACTAATAATACAATTTTAATTCCATGGTAATTTAGTCTGGGGTGCTTTTTTATGTGGAATAGAAAGGGCTGAGGTGGAGAATCAGCTGTCATTTTTACAAGTCACTTCTTGCTTACGGGAACCCGAAACTTTTAGACAAGAGCTTTATTTTGAGACCAAAAATTTAGTAATTCTGACTCAGAGAACACCACCTATACATCTAATTTGGAGAAGTAGTCCACAACTCTCCAGCCAATACAATGCTAACTGCACTATGCTATTAAACAAAACCACACTGAAAAAAGGTAGGAACCAATGGACTCTGCACTGTATTAAGAATACCCATAGGACAAAAACACTTCTGATTCTTAGGAGGCAAACTCAAAGCAGTTTAAACCTGAAGGGGCAGAATGGATAAGCCATAGTACTAAGAATGGCAAGAAGGGCACTTTGCCTTCTTTCCTAGCCAGTACACATATTGGCTTTCTGAGCTGTGAGCGCACATTGCCAGGTCACGTTGAGTGTGTTTTCTATGGATATTTGACAGAATACTGTGAATATATAATCTTGCCTACGAACTTGAAAAAACGAAAAAAATTAGAGAAAGGGAATATAATAGCACAAGGTTTTACAGATGGTCAGATTGAAACAGCTGGAGGCAAGAGTGCCTTACTCGAAATCAACCCCCAAGCCAGCAACAGCAGAAAGAAACCAAAGTTGTCTCAGTCAAGTCACTGAGGCAAGAATTCCACCTGCACTCTGAAATAATGAAAGATTATTTCACTCTCTCACTCAAGGGTGCCATTTTAATTTGTAGTGCTGCAGCTGCCTTTGCATGCCCATGAATAAATGGATCAAGAACTGAAAGAATTTCAGACCCAACAAATTAATAGGGAACCAGTGAATTTAACACATTCTAGACCAGTGGATCGGATGGTGTGGAAAACGGGAACAGACAGCAATACTGCAGGACAGGGAGGGAATGACATTTTGTTCTCCTTTTTTGGAACGCGAATTAATGCTTTTCCTATGTTTTTCCAGCTAGAGTAGAAGCAGCAGAGGCTGTCTTTTCACTGACAGACATATATAATAGCCTGCACTGTTGCAAAGAGATGCCAAAGGAACGCTTAACACCCGTTACAGTGGAAATAATGCTTTGTAAATGCAAAGCTGTCTCTATGATTTTGTTTTGCTGGATCTTATCTACTGGCAGTAATGGTGATGTAAAGAAGATGTGAATCATCAAGAAGAGGAAATTAAAAACTGAAATTTCTTTTCTTTGACTAAAAGCTCTCTGAATTTCATTTGGCTGCAAAAATAAGACCAAAAAAAAAAAAAAAGAAAGAANAAAAAAGAAAGAATTTCCAAAAATACAGCATGCAATGTTCTTCATTAGCAGCAAGAAGAATATAGATTTTAAATTATTTCAAGTTATTCACTAGCACATATAAAAAGGTCTCAAATGCAATGTGGTTCTCGTCGTGAACACAAATGTTCAGGGAAAAGCAGAAATGCCAAACCAAAATAATCAATCACTCTATACTCTATTTAGAGAAATCATAGTCCTATGTATTGTATATAAAGTATGTAATAAGACATCTACTGGAATTTCATTATGTATAGTAATGTGTTTGTGTTCTCACAGGATAACCCAGCAATCTGCTGTTTTAATCTAAAGACTTTTTAAAAAAACTTATAAATAAAAATGAAAGAAGACAATTGAAAAATGAGCTCTTCAGCTAAAGCAGCACTGCATTAGCATGATTATTTTTAACAAACTTCAGAGCATTTGCATAAAAAAAGCTCTTGTGTTTCATGATTTGCTTTGAAAAGAAAAAATGGCCAGTAAATATCAATACAACATGAAGGAAAAATAAAAATTACTTTTTCAATAAGAACATATTTATCAATATTGCTGTGTTTTTTGTTTGTTTGAATATTACAAGTGACAGGCAAAAAAAATGTGGAAGACATGGAAGACTCTTATTTTTAATTATTTAAGATTCTGTACCAAATTTGTGTTTCACACACATGTCAAGAATTAACTCCTATTCATGTCAGTACAATAAACAAAAGCACAATCAAGCCCATCAGTTTGAAATAAAACTTTTTAAA
This sequence comes from Cyanoderma ruficeps, assembly GCA_008694505.1. Classification (NCBI taxonomy): domain Eukaryota; kingdom Metazoa; phylum Chordata; class Aves; order Passeriformes; family Timaliidae; genus Cyanoderma; species Cyanoderma ruficeps. Next base: position 35,946,071 of record VZDJ01007755.1, read on the forward strand.
TTACTGCTAGTAAAAACCATCCTGGTTTACAACATTTAAAGGCAGAACTGTGGGACTTGGTCATGATGCACACACACCTCGTGCACGTATATTGAAGCAGCTCTCAAGGGTCATTTGCAATCAAAAATATTTCTTGCACCATCACCTTATAAGGAGCAGCAACCTGCTTATGCTTTAACTACACGCTCAGGTTTGTTTGCTAATGACATCACTTCAATCTTCTCCATGCTTCTTGGTCTTTTGATGGCAGAGTAAAACATAAATATTATACTTCTTCCATGCAGAAATCATTCTGAAAATGCAGAGAATCCAGTACATTTTATTTCTAATAATTCAGTGTTATGTAAGCTTATCTTAATTAATATATGTATTTAATTCAAAGGCCAACATCATCGCTGCCATGCCCCTCCATAGGCTTCAGGAGAAATAAAATTTTAAGGCATTGTGTCAGAGCCCATGTACTGATGACAGTGCTGAAGCTGTGCTCAAGTATGGATCATTCCCTTGGATCCACTATGATTTGGTGCATGGCCCTTCACAATGCCATGCACAAAGGCTAGATTAGTCACAACACTCCTCTGTTTCCCTGACAATTGCAAGTTCAGAACAGGAGAAGAACCCATAAATCAAGAAGAGAATATGTGTTGCCGTATTCACATTGATCACACATCAAGAAATTTCAGATTCTTGAGAGTAACTGTTATTAGTCTTCAAGTACTCATGCAGTCCCTGAGCATTTCACATTTATCCTTACAGCTTATTAGGAATAAGGAGCTTCAGCCTCTCAAGTTCACACTGCTTTCCTGGCCCAAATATATCATACATATCTATCTATCTATCTTGTACCTGGTCTTATCTGAAACAAGCACATGACGCCACATGCCAGTAGTGAAATATTTTAGGATAGAAAAAAGCTCAAACCAAAGTCCCAACAATTTTTTTTTTTTTTGCCACAGTCTTTGTAAGGGGATGCATCTAAGAATAGCCCTCTGTGGGTAACCATAGCCAAACATCCATCTGATTGTAACCAAGCAATATATTCTGACACACATCTGGAAGAAGTCTGTCAATACTTCCACTACAAGTTAGCTCACATGAAGTTCTAATACCACTGGGGAGAGAGGTCAGCTTAAGATCAGTGGCTGATCACTGTGGTCAAATGAAGTATCATATAAAGAGTGCAGGCCATGACTTCTTGAAATTCATTCAGATAGGCATTCAAAAAGTGTTTTCTCAGCACCATCTGGGAAACACTCCAAGAGAGGACTCCATGAACACCTGTAGTATTTTCACAAGTCTACAGGCAGGAGTAGGTTTTTTCATTCTATCAGCATTTTAAGAGCATTGAATGGCTCTGGACCAAACACAATTGCACAGGAGGACTAAATCTGGAATGCCTGTGAGAAAAAGCTCAAGAGAGTTTAGCTGTTTTACATGCACTCAATAATAGTGGATTTGGCACCAACTGTACAGGCTTACAAGGTGTTTTTCAACAAGACCGTTAAGCCTCAACCCTTGAGCAGGCCATGGCTGAGCTGCCCCTGTCCATGGTACTCAACCAACGAGCTCTGTGCCAACATAGGTCATGTGTGCAATGCTTTGGGTTTAGGTGGCACATCCAGCCTCTCTGGTTGACAGGTTTGGAAGACACACACTATGGTTTTGTCAGCAAAAAACTGGCTTTGCTGGCATACTCCAGTGAATAGGACTCAGGCTTGATGTTCTGAAAGACCTATTCAGCTCTTCCTTCAACTGAGGTGTTTTCAACTTCCTTGAAATAACAATTCTGCCATCTGTGAATGCCAGTCATGGAAAGCGACCAAGCTCAGCCTCTGACAATGCTCAGCTTTGGGTATCATTCAGTTCCAGTGGAACACAGTACAGAACACAGGACTTCTTTTGACAGAGTCCTGTGGGGCAGGAAGACCCCTGTCCTGACCAGTATGACAGTCCCAAGTATGCCAGAACAGTTGCATCTACTCATTAGAGATCCAGGAGATCTCTGATTTTGCAAGTGGTCCAAATGTCTTTCCCAGATTGTTTTAGATCCTTCCCAACTTGTTCTTTCAGAAAAACAAACAAAAAGAAAACCAATTACAACAACAAAAAACCTCTCTACCTTCCCTGTGCATTCTTCTCTGTCCCTCAACCAGGTAACTCACTCTTTTATAAAACATCCATCCTCACTGGACATAGCTGTAACCCATTAAGGACGAGACTGTTCCTCCTCTTTGGTAATTAGTACAGCTGAAACTCATCAGGGGTGAGGTTGCTTGCAGTCTATTCTCCTACACTCAGAAAAGTTATAACCTCATGTCAGTGAAAAAGTTCATACAGAAAACACTAAAATGGGCCCCAGTTCTGGTTTGGAGCGACTATAAAGTTTTGAAATAGCTGTTGTCTGACACTTGTAACAGCCTCTACTGAATGTATGCAATCAGCTGAAACATCTGTATACTCCATTCTTGAAGCTCAAAATATCCCCATAATGCTCCCAGCTGCTGCCCTCCAAGGAAGGCCAAGGCATTCAAAGTAAGAGCAGCAGCTTGTGAGGGTTTTTGGTTTTGTTTTGAAGAACTATCTTCTTATTTGTATTATATGATGAGAAAAGGAATTCTAATCTGAATGCAAAAGGAAACAAAATACAAACCTAGAGATGTTCAAGGAAATGAAAGCGTGAGGAACTCTGACAGAATACCCAATGAGTGTCCGAGAGTTATGAAAGAGATGAAGTGACTGGGATAAATGAGGGAAATTATGGGAAAGACTAACAGCTATTTGGCTGGAGGAAACACACAGATTAGGGCTGCTGTGAGTGATGTTGAGGGAATAAATGTACAGAAGATAAGATACCAAAGCTTGACTACATCCTTGATAGTGGCACTGCAACACTCTCCCTTATTTTTTTGTCTCAGACTAAAATCAGGGTTTTGCTGACACAGGAGTTTGTGTCTCACCATTAACAAGTGGAACAAGTAACTCAATAGTACTAAAAAAAAATTTCACAACAATAGCAAAATATGAACCTTTTCATACTCCTTTTTCAGATGAACACATTCCTCTGTCAAGTTCATTACACTGTCACATGAACACAGCTGTTGTGTCAGAACCCAGGAGAGACAGTGCAAAGGTGGGAAGATGTGATGGGAAGAAAAGGCATTTAAGACAGCTTAAACTGGTGAAGAAATTAATGTAAATGAATATTTGAATATTGTTGAATGGATTGATGATGTAAATAAACTGATACACTGATGGGGGTTAAAGGAAGTTCATGTGCAAAGCGTGAAATAGAAACAAATCAGAGAAAGAAAATGACAACAGACTGGACAAGAGTCTGAATAGGAAAAGAAATCCCAAGAGTAATGATAAAAAAAGGAATAAACAGAAAATACCATATCGACTTTGAAAACCAGCCCAAGGACAAGCTCCAAACCAGAACTCGAATCTTTCTGAATTCAGAATGGGTTTTCAAGTGCCTCATTTCCTTATCTGCCACACAAAGATAATGCTGACCTTTGCGCTCTTGGATAACATGCAGTGACAAAACACAGAAAAATCCATGAGGAAAACAAACATTTTATAACAGAGTTTGCATAGGATGAAAAAAAATCACAAAGCCTAGGGAAGGACTGCTGATAAGAGCAGCTATTTAAAAGGTGTTCAGTAAGTGCACAGGTGCAATGATGCTCATTGGCTGAAGCAGAGCAGCTGAGGAAAAAGCTGTACCACTGTGCCATGAAAGGCTGAATCAATTGCCACACAAAGGGGGCAGGCCTGTCTGCAAGGAAAGCTCAGACAGGTATTTAATTTTCAACAGTTTTGCTTATCAACTTTAACAGTATTTTTAGTACATTTGTTCATAATCATCTTAGGGAAAAAAAAATAAACATTTATCACAAACACATATAAAAATATTCTTAGCAACTAATATATATAGTTTATACACCATACAGTCAATATTTCCATTAATGATATTGACCTAAATACTAAAGCAAGCTTATGGTCACCCACTACCGAATTTTGGGAATGTGGAAACCATGTTTAGAAGTTGCAGCTTTAAAAGCAGAATTTCTGCCCAGTGAGTGAATTTTGCCTGAGTGAAAAACAGTGTCTGCTTCCAAGACTGCTGCCTGCATGCCAGGGCAGGGTATTGAGACTGGGAACACCTGGGATGAAGGTCTGCTGATAGGGAGCCTTGTCACCAGAAACTTGATGCTCATCAGGAATAAGTGCTGTGCAACCCTGCTGTACCCAAAGCCAATTTGGAGTGTAAGTCTAAAAATCACAGAGGCATCTCCAAAGAAGGGAATTGCAGGGGGGAGGGGAAGGGACGGAGAAGGCAAGATGAAGTTGGGAGCCTTGTCTATGTTGGTGATAATATATAGAAGGAGAAAGGTTAAGTAAGAGGAAACAGGATATTGCCCAGTATTGGCAGAAGTTCTTTGAGACCCCCACCTGCCATTTAAATAAACCTACTTAAAACACACAATAGACACAGCATATCCTGAGTAGCACTTCAGTGACTCAAGCCAAACTGCTGTAACAGAGCCATTTGATGGCACTCCTCACAGCACACAACAGTATTTTTAGTGTTTCTCCACTTCAGGGAACCCAAAAGCACTTATAAGGTCAGAGGACAGAAGAACATTTGTTTTCTAACTGTAAACAAATCCAAGAGGCAAAGGAAAAAAAAAAAGGCTTATTTTACATTGCACCTACAGTAATAAACTCTCTTCACTAAATTGACTGGGCACACCCTAAACCACAGAGGTATTGTATTTTTAGCAGCTAGTGCAGGCCAGTGATCCAGTATTGCTTGGGTGCACGAGGTAGGCACAGTCTCCTCTCCTGGCACAACAGCACCAGCTTTAGTGCCAAGAATTTAATGGAAAAAGCTGCTGTCCTGGTTTAGGGCAAATTTGGGAGGAAACGTCTGAATGGGGGTTCCTCTGGAGAGCAAACCCAAATGGCCCCTCCCCCCAGTCGGTCCGGAAAAAGAACTTCCTCGGAGAAAAGTGGAAAAACCTATTTATTTAACAAACAAGCTGCCCACAAGCATAAGGAATGAATAATATGAAACAATAAAACCTCTCGCTGGTCCGAAGAGAGAGATGGCAAACTGAGAGAAGTCCTTGCCGTGAGTTGGCTCAGCTCTCTCAGTCTCTTGTCAGTCCCGGTCCTTTAGGCACTGGAAAATGCCCAGGTCCAGGCCCGGTGGGCCACCGGTGCAGCTCCTGGTGCTCCTCTGGGTTTTTTCAGTCCAGAGCAGATTTAAACAGTCCCAAGAAAAAAGGCAAAAGGAAAAAAAAAAACAGTCCCGGAAGCTTTTTTTGCCTCAGCTAGCTAGACTAACTAAAAAGGAAAAAAGACTCTCTCTCGCTGCTGTCCATGCATCTGACAAACACCCGAGGACAACGAAGAAGAAAGTGAGGAGGAGTGAAAAACTCTTTTTTCAAAACAAACTGCGCGCTTCTTCTTCCCCGCTCACTCTCAGAATCAGTCTTAAAAGTACAGAACACACAGCACACACAGAACAGACGATTGGGGATACAGGCACTATAGTCACCCTAGGACAGCTGGAAATGCCTCACTCACTGAAAAACAGAAAGAAAAACTCTTATTGTCAGGCAATACAGAGAGAAAGAAATCATGTTACAACTAATAAATAAGGTAGCAAGCTCCACTTTTTGTAAAAGGGTAGGAATGGGATAAACCTCTGCTTCCCCCAATGCAGGCAGGGAGCCCCAAGTACAACTCTTCTTCCTCTGTCTTGCAAAGGGAAGACACAGTATCCTGTCTGCCTTTACAGGGCACCTCAAATATGCTGCCTTACCCAGTGTGTGGTCAGCCCCTGCCTGTGCATGCACTGAAAGCCTTTACACATACAGGGACTGGGTGGATGCCAGCCCCCATTCTACTCTTGTCACTCCAATGTCACCATCAGTGTCTCCAGTCCTGTGTATGGAAGGAGGTGGAGAGGGCAGAGCAGTAGGGTAGGAAGCAGTGCTGGCAGAAGATAAGCTGGTCCTTACACTCCATTACAAAGCAGCAAAAAGAGTTTCACTCCTTTCTCATTCAACCCATGTACAGGGGCACCTATTTGGTATTTCTGCTTTCCCGAGGGACACGTGCTGCTCCTGTGGTGCTTCTTTGGCTAAACCCTCCACAGCAGAAACAGAAATATTAATACTCCCATGTGTTCACCAAGATTATCTTTCACTGTCATTATTCTACAGTTTTTCTCAGATACACATGTATGAACACAGTATTCATGACCAGTTAATAATTAATACCATGCTAATGCATACAAGTTCTATGGCTTAGCTTTTAAGTTCTTCAATCATCTACCATTTTGTAGAATTTGATGCAGTAGAGCTCAGAGACTTAAAAACTGGTCACTCACTACCTATACAGTAATGAAAGTAAGTATTTAAGAGTTTCCAGTTCACTGGCCCAGTTTCCTGATTGCACCTACAAGAACATGATTGATAGACATCCACACACATGCATATTTGCAAGGATTACAGACAGACAGAGCTAATAGGTAACTTAAAATAATGCATCTGGATTTGGAAATTAACTCTGAAGATATTTGAAGAACCTCATTTTTGTCACGTCCTTATATCACACAATAATCACCCTCATGGAATAGCAGCCAGCATCTCTCAATTTGACACATTTGACTCCATCTCTTCCAATTCTCATCTAAAGTCTTTAATTTTCCTTGATTATCTATCAGGATGGAGCACTCTGTGTGGCACTCTAGCAACTACCATCACAAATAGCTGTGGAAGTCTCCAATCTCAAAATTACAATAATCAAACTCTATTTCCCAACGATATTTTAAAATATTTTATGTTCATATATTGAATGCAAATAATTAATAGTGAAATTACCAGCAGCCATATACTTTGTGCAATTATTGATGCCTGTGCTGGCTTATGAATGTCTTTACCTTTCTACACATTTTCTTCTCCTCTATCTCGGGCTGCAAGATTACTACAAAAAGGCGGAAACATTCTGTAATATGTTACAACTGCTTATAACCAGTTGGAATTGGCACATTGTTTTTGAGGCTTGTTCATGAAGTTTGAGTATTTAAAGCATAAAATTTCCACAATGGCTTTAACGGCCTCTGGGAATACTTCCCAAGTACTTAGTCTTTGCTCAGTAGTTAAGGATGTACATTTTTCATGTTCAGTTCCTCATTTTACATGGAGTCTGCATAGCCTGAGGCATCACATTTCATGGGAATTTCACAAAGCATAAAAAAAAAACCTACTCAGAACCTGAAGATTCATTTTCATAGAGACAGCAACTCAAAGGCTCCCAGCCTCTGCCAGCTTTAAAAACAAGGGAAATTCATAATTTTATAGTGGTGCTATTACTGAATTCCATGTAGTTCCTATATCCTCCTCACGAGCAGTCCCACCATGAAAGGCCATTTCATATAATGCACAGCACAAGGAACACTCAGTTCTTTTGTAGATACGCAAATTACTATAGGGTCGTTAAACTTTAGAACTCAAATTTGCTCGATGCCAATTCCCATCCCAGACTGGGAGGACTTGTCCTGTATGCTCTGTGTGGGGACTACCTGGCTCTGCTTCCAGATGGATCACACATCACAATCACAGCCAGGGAGAAGGGAGGGAAGAGGAGGACAAAAGAGAGGGCAGCGCTTGCTCCAACAGTTAAGGGAATGCCTAAGGTTATATTCAGTAGAGAACTCAGTGTAACGCACGCATAGAACAAGTTTAATAAATATAATTTTAAAATATGCAGATGAGAAATGAAGAAAGGAAATGCCAGAAGTGCAGAGTGGAAAGGAAAGAGGATGTTTTCTCTCTTTTTAAACTTCATGGCTTCCAATGTCAAGCTCTCCCAACTACCCCTGTACACGAAAACCTGCATTTTAGTCATAAAGAGATATTTGCAGAAGTGAGAGAGGATTCACTTACTGAGACAAGGAGATTTAGTGTTTATATTATTAATCATTGAGATAGCATAATGTGCCCTTTTCTTCTGGTATACGAAGAGCATTGTAACCTCATTGTTTCTAATCTAAAGGATTCATGAATCAGGATGCCCGATCCATTTGTATTTTTTCATTTCATGGCTTTTCAAGAAGAGGCATGTCTTGTGGTTTCTGCACATGTAACAGAAAGAGGTACTGATTCATCAGGTATATAAGTCTGATTTTTCTGGGACTGCTACTTTTGATCTGAACTACAAGAAATGGTACCTATAACGTCCAGCGATGGAAAACGGGCAGTGTAGCCAGTTTCACAAAGGGAGATGGCATGGCTGCATCCCTGCCAGGCTGTACCTCAGCTCAGCAGTGCAGCTCATTAACAGGTCTTCTTAGCTCAGCTACACTAATCTGCTACTAACTTGCTTACACAGCTGTGGCTTCATTTGGTGTGTTTTATTTTGTGGGGTTTTTGGTAGTGGTGCTAGGAAATCTAGGTTGTATCTCCATGTAGAGCTGCCCTGTACTATGTGGACATAAGTTCCAGGTGGAGTTGCTGACTGTTGGTATGGTTCCATGGGAACTGCGGTCTGATGTCCAGCATGAAAATGAAGGATATGAATTTTGAAATGCCCACAGGACAAATGTCCAGTTCTGAAAAGCTTTCTGAAAGGCCAAAGAACTGAATTTACTGGGAGACTGTGCCAGCAAATCTCTCTCAGAAGCAACACTCCCAAGTAATCAAGCTACAGGTACCCAATTTCTTTTTAAAGTTCAGGCTGTTACTGCAGCTACTTTAGGAAGGAGTGATAAAGTTTACATCATTTTAAAGTACTGCATATAAGAAGGCAACTTGAATATACAGTGACATATATAGGAACTTCACAGTTGCATATGGATACTTTCACACTGAAGGTTAAGAGAGAAAACAGAAATACAAAGGTTAGCCTAATCAAGTGCTGTCTATTCCTATTTACTTGAGGCTGGGATACTTTTCTACAGCTGGAAAACTTTAAACAGCTCTCCAGTTCACACTAAAACAGGAATATTGCAAAAATATGGAGTATTCAGTATTAGCTCCCTTTTCACTACTAAACTTACATTACTACCATCTGTTATACTGCTGCAGTACCAAGCAGCAAGACATGTCTATTTAGGATAGAAACAGCCTCTCACAGACTTTATTTCTATTTTTTCGTTATTTATACAGCCCCTGCTTCCCATATAGACATTTACTACAGAAGAACGTGCTTCTCTATGCTAAATGCTTTGTAATGCCTAACCTTTAATGCAAAAGTCCAAAGCCACATGATTTATCAAGCTGAGGAAGGAAAGTTCAAGAGCACTGGAAACATTCATGTCCTTGCAAATAATGAGGGGTCTTTTTGATAAAAACAGCCAGCCAGTTCCTGGAAGCAGATCATCCCCCCATTTCAGAGAGCACACTTACAAACCCCAGGCATTCCTAGTAGCAGTTGGCTCAATGCAGAAATGCCACCAGCTTGCTGATAACTTCATGCCTGGCTTTCAGAATGAAAGGGTTATCAGCAACAGCTTCCACTGCCTGCTTGCAAAATCTCACCCTCACCTCCAACTTCCTCTAGCTCCTTGACAAATTCGGGCACACGCAGTGTCCTGGTGACAGACAGTAACCAGATGGTCTTTTACCATCCTGCACTGAGTCGTTTCAGGAATTTAATCTGATTTCCCTGAATATGCAGCACAGCCCCTGGTTCCAAACTTGGCATGCAGGTGGGACTGCATGCCTCTGGCTTTATAAATAGGCATAACTGTTGGTGGCTTTGGTACACGTCAGTGTTTGAGCTGTTAGCCTGCTAGTTTGGAAAACCTGACCCCTGCCTGGGCATTCATCTGTAGTTCTGACTGATTCTGGTGGCTCCTGTGCATGTCCAACCACCCTGTCAAACAGCTCAATGTCTCCTAATTCCAACAGCAAAGTCACTTTCTGCTTTGCAACCAAGTAGCTCTTATGGTAATTTCTTTTCATTTTTTATTGTTGTCAGCTACACTGTACTGCATAATTAAAAGCACATGCAAAATACACATTTAGAACCATCTTGCTGCAGTAGGGAGCTGCGGTTACTAAAAGGGTAACTACCCAGATAGACCTACACTCTTTCTCTTCAACCATCCCTTTGCAAAGGTTGGCTCCCATTTACCAGCTAGACAGCTGAGGAATCAAAATATTGCCCCATTCGTATGCCTCAGTGGGGGATTAGAAAGTTTCAGGCTCCTCAGTTCTCACTGTTCTACCTTTGGAAGTCACTGCTCCTCTTGGGATCTCTTCCATCACTGGCAGTTCGCATCTGTGCAAATTGCAGCTATCAGGCTTGAAGGAAATTGCTTTAATGTATCCCTCATAATTTAAGTATGTAACAAAGATCAAAATCGGCCTTGGAGTTATGTTTCACATGTAATTTTAGTGTTTTAGACACTCAGTTATTTTTTATTTACATTTTTGGACTCATATAGAACTTTTCTGGTAAAAGTCCCTCAGAAAATAACTTAAAAGTCCTGAAAAGTATTGCAAAACCTGGCAAAAAAACCCCCCAAAAACCAAAAAAACCCCAACAACAAATAAACAAACAAACCCCAGTGCATTATTTTATACTCATTTTATCTGCATGAAGATAAAAGCATACTTGTACAAATGCAATTCCAAAACAAACTACATTTACTATTTATAAGGAAAAAAAATGTAGGGCTTAATAATAAAGACGTTGTTCTATCAGACTGAAGGTGCTGTTGACTTTGTGCATGAACTTATCAACCTTTAATCCTCTTAAATAGTATGCCACTGTCCCTCAGAGTCAGATCCCTTACCCAGGACCATTACCATTATCTTCTGTGCCCACAGGGTATCTGTAGAAACACACAGGACTCCAGGACTTTATCAGAATAACAGAGGGTCTGTGACAGGAAAATGGTCCACTGGTCTACTGCAATCTAGTGCCCTGCCCAGGTTATTGAATTAAGTACAAATTATTGAAGTTTTCACTATACTGTCCTTGGAAATACTTAAAGGATGTGCACACATGGTGCTTAGGGCCATGGTTTCATGGTGCATTTGCCAGTGTTAGGTTAATGGAACTTGATGATATTAAGGGCTTTCTTCAACCTAAATGCTTCTAGGATACTACTTATCTTTAATTTTAACTAACAGTAATGGTTTGGGGTTTTAGAGAAGAGGGGTTAACTTAAAGCACAAATATTACCCCAAATCATAACTCCTAGGTTCCTCCAAGCACTTGTTTTTCTTTATTTCTTCTTTAAAAAAACCTCTACACTAGAAATTCAAAACTGCCAAACAAAATTGAAACCATCTCTCATCCAGACTTGACACTCAAATTCTTATTCTCCATATAAGCACACAGCTCTCACTAAATCAGAGAGCTGCATCCAAAAGCTGAATTTGATTCAAGGATAGTCTAGTATAAGCACTACTGCTGTCCTATTTTCTCCTCAGCCTCAGTTCCTTAGACCTTGCAGCAAGGTCAAGGCCTTTGCCTGCTCGAACTGAACACTTGGCTTGTGCTTTCAGACCACAAGAACAGTATCTTGCTTTCATCTAATTATGAACACCTCTGAATACTGTTCTGAATCCATAAGCAGCCTAATAGGGACCCAAGTACACAATTACACTCTACAAACGAGGCTAGATGACCTTTTGACAACCTTCTCGTTTCATCTGAGGGACAGAGCACAGCACCCCACCAGGCAGAACTCACACACAGTGCCAGCAAAGTCATCCCTGAACCCTCGTAGCTTACTTATTCAATATATCTTTAAAAGAATTAAGCTTTGGTCTACACAAGCTGATTTTTTTTTCTCATCTTCCCAACAGCACTGGCTAAATTAGCAGAAAACATGAAGGCTACCATGGCAATTCATGTGTTGCTTTCTCATTCTGTGCAAGGAACAGATGATCTCAAAATTATATCCAAAGAATCTTCAAAATTACGGCAATATTTATATTAATCCTCATCAGTTACGGATATTTTCACTACCTTTATCTATCATTTCTATCTGGTTTTGAATATTGAATATATAATAGGTAACATCCACCATACCACAGTCTTGTAACTGGGACAGAAAATTTTAACTTCAGTGTTATCAGTGAAGTTCTGTATCCTTATGGATCCTTCTGAAAAAAAGGAAGAGGCAAGAAATAACAAAAGAAAAACAAGCCTATTTCCATGGGGAGGGAAAAGTCCCTCAAAATAGAGTTTCTTTAGATGTCCATAATAATTAAAAGGAACATTGGAGAATAAATCTAGTTTTAAGAACTGTTAAATATGGAGGATCAAAAGCTGTTTTCCAAGCTAGTATTTTTAAAAAAGTAACCCTTGAGAGAAGCCTTGGCTACTGTTGGCTTACAGCAATAGGCTGTATACTGACAAAAGGAAACACTTTGGGAAAAGTACAGTCAAACAGTCCTAGTTCAGAGGACCTGAGCAGAAATAAACAGTCATTCCTTAGCACTCAATAACAAACTGTCTGGATTTCTCCATTGTATGTAAAAGCCACACTTGCCTTCTCTTCACTTGCCCTTTAAAGCAAGTAAAATTTTCATGACTCACATTTAATCATTTTTTGGCAGCTCAGTCTGACTTGAACCAATTCTAAACCCCTAGGCAGAAATTCACAACCAGGAAACATTAGAGTGAAACAATGCAGACTTTTGGAAAAAGGAAAACAACATCCTCAAGAAATAACTTGTACCTGGAACTCACTGAAGCACCTACAGCCCTTAAGCATACGTGTATTTCCAGCCCATTTTCCCTCCAAGGTACAAAGCTATTTCTTGATGAGTGAAGGCAAACAAGTTGATACGAAACACTGGGAAATTGCTCAGCCAAGATGACAGACAGTCTCATTTAGGTGAGTCCTTGAAGCAAAGGAGGCAATGGCCGCCACTTACTGTCACAAGCCCTGCTAGCTGAGTTAGAACTGCCAGAGGAAAAGAGGGAATGACACCAAAGGTGCAGGAGAAATGCCAGAACTTAGGCAAAACGCCATTTATTTATGACTTAGGTTAAATGCAATGAAAATAAGGAGAATAAATTCCACTCCAACAGCACAATAGCATCTGCAGAACAAGGACACCACAGCAGGAAGGCACAAAATCTCTAAAAAAAGACTACCTTTTATTTCTCAAATCTCCACTACCTAACACTAAGCCAAGAGCTTAGTGGGATCACCTCCTTGCTAACTGTGATGTACCTTCAGTAAAATTTATTCATCTATTTGCTAGTACTCTGGGTTTAGTAAAACGCAGCACTGCAATAGGTACACACATCTGCCACCAAAAAAAAAAAATCCCTAACCAATCACTATGATCTTCCAAAAATAATACACCAGAAACTCTCTTACATGATGTATTTAATGCTTCTTTTCAGCACCCTCCTCAATGTATTCAGATAAGATTGGCTATATTGTACTTCTAAATCTATCTTTATCTCATTGCACACGCAGACCTATTCAGAAAATACATGCTGGCTCCTGGAACTGCAAACCACCTGACATAATTTTGGAGCTGTAACAAGCTTAGAAATTCCTGTAAGACAATCAAGACCAAAACTGAAATGAAGCCCACATCACACAGAAAAATTGTATTATTGTTAAGGATGCTAGGACACACTACCCAGAGAGAAACTTCAGCTTCACATAACCGCAACATAAGGAACAAAAAAAGACCTGATTTAAGAAGTTACCAATCCCTAAACGCGTCTTCCTAAAATCATGTTTTTACCTTTATAGTATACGTCTACATAGTTAGTTTTTGTTATTATTAATGTTGTTTTGTTATATTCATTTTGAACAAGCTGTAATCACTTGTTAATAACAATGCAACAAGATGAGTTTGCAATAGCATTTATATGATGCCATGAACATTGACACTAAGGTCCTGTTTATCATTCATTAAATTCAGGTGTAAATTTCTAATTTTAGATCATGGAAACAAAGCTCTTGAAAGCCACCACAAGGAAGAGACCATGAGATCTCCTTGAATGCTGGATGCATTAGGATATGGGAAGGGAGGAAGAATGGAAAGGCTCCTAGACTGAAGGCCAGACTGTCCCATACAGCACTTTTATTCTGCTTCCAGTCTGAATTTTCTGAGAGCATCTCTGGCCAGTTTTCTCTGAGAAACTTCTAATTGCACATGTTTCTGTGTCCTTGTCTTCTATTCAAGTATTTTACGTGACTGCACAGCTACTGCCACAGGACATAATTCCTGTAGTACTGGTTTGTTTCTTTTACACCTCCAAACCTGGTCTTATCTTCAACATCTTCACATGAAGCCCCACTTACTATTTGAATCCTTGCTTTCCATAATTCAGCATTTCTGGTTTTTACAAAATCCTTTTCTATTTTTTGTTTTGGTTTGGGTTTGTTTGTTTGTTTGTTTGTTTTGAGTTTTTTTGCTCCTCAATGTGTAGTTTGAGTTTTAGCAGTTAAATACATCACAGTGACATTTTTAAACACAGCTATATACGTCAGTCTAAGAGAACTCAAATGAGCAATCTACCACAACTATGCATTTGTAAGCAGTCTCCATTTACTATGAGATCATCCAGCAGCAAAGATCCCTTGAAGTAACTGTTCCCCCCTCAAAATACTGAACAAACTCTCCAAATTTACAGCTTAAGTTTCCTTTTAGATGAAAAACCGCATGCATCCATTTGGGCCACAACAGACGTAATCAGCTTTTAAATCACCTTTTTCAAATCCTTCTCCAAACCCTATCTTTGCTGGTTATCTTTTAAGTGCAAAGAATAGAACGTAAACCTCTCATTACCTGTTTAACTCCAAAATGTCAGATGGCTAAAAATTCCTTCCAGTCATCTGACCCCTTAAGGTATGACTTTCTCCCAGTTTATTCCATAGATACTACATGATATCCAGAGATACTGAGGATGCTGCATTCTGCTGCACCACAATGGAAAGAGGCAATAAGAAAATACATCTCCCAATAGGGTGATGGAGCCGGCTGGGTGCTGCCTGTCTCTGTTTCCCTGGTACTTTTCAACTGTCTAAGCAGCATGGAGAAAACCCTCCATGCTGCTTGGGAGGTAAACACCCACCCACCACTGTAAGAAAGGAGAGAAACACAGCTCACAAAACTCCTCCTGCTGCGTCCAACCTGCTCGCAGGAGCTCCTTTGTAAAAGATGACCATGCTCCAAGAAGTTAATTTGTTCTGTACCCCCTGACACAGTTTTCCAGTAAAGGCTTTAGAATGCCTTTTCTTTCCTGGAATTAGAGATGTGCACTAATGTAGTAATCTACAAGAAAAGGTGAACAACGAGGAGACTATCAAGATTCCAAATATTTCAATTCATTCAGCTCAGTGGTGAGTATTAATCTTCCCTTAACTTTCTTGCATTAACGTGAAAGAATCAGGACGAAACTTAAAAGCGAACCCAAAGACACTTTACACAGCAAGTAACTGTGATAGCTTCCAAGCAATAAAAACAACTTTTGGATGCATGTCCTTTACCTCTCAGGATGTAGTTCTGGTAATTCTGGTCGGCTTCTGCTCCCACTTTGATTAAGCAAGTCAGACCTTCAGCAACAACAAACTCATGAACCAAGTCCTTGTCATCCTGTCACAGGAGAAAGGAAAAGTTGAATTAGATTTTTGAAAGACAAAGAAACAGACTATATCATGATGTAAAAGCAAATGCATGCCTGCAACACTGATTTTGTTTCACGTGTTGTAATCAAGTTGATATGAAAGTTGTTATACAGAGGACCAAAAGCAGAATTTTGAGTTTTAAAATCAGAACAAGATACATCAGCGCAAAGCAAGAAAAAAAATGAGTTTTAACCTTTCAGTCAACTACAGAAGATGAAAATCTGCAAAATATGACTTTTCATATTTTTTTTATTGAAGGCTTGCAGACGTTCTCCACAATATTAAATCTCATCATATCACATAAACAAATATCCTTAAAGCCCTAAAGTGTCAGGATCAACAAGAGAATACCATCGCTATTCCTTAGCATAATTCCAGTTTCAGTATTGTAGGTGTGCACAGCAGAACTTTAAAGCTGGTTTTATTGCAATGTAATATTATATTTATCGCCTTAAGATAATTTAGAAATGGGAAAGTATTAAAGATAAGGGCACTAGTAGACAATATGCCCATGCTGTGATGGAAACAGCAAATAGAAGAGAAAATGTTATGGGAGTTTATACTTGCTAAAGTGGCTCACTGCTTTTTCATCATCAGTTCTTTCCTCAGGGAAGCAGAATGATCCCATGTCACAGGTGGAAGCAACACCAGGAAGAGGAGGGGTTTCCTGGGCTTTACATGAACAACTACTATGGCAAGGGACTGTAGAGCACCACATCTAAAGCTTGTCTACTCTTACAGAAGGCAGATGCAGACAAACAAGGAGCTACTAAGAACTGGATTAAACAGCCCTTAATGAATTAGCCATGCAAATTAGGCACAAAACCAATTAAAAATATTAATGGGAGAGATTTACTCTGCAGACAATCCCAGTTGCCAACCCCTTTCTTTTAAATGATCTTAATTTATGCTTTTATACACAACAGTGTAACAGACATGAATTCCAGCTTTCCAATAATGCGGCCCCAAGAGCCCAAGATCCACACAGTAAATTTGTTGAGAGTGATTTTTGAATTCATGCAAACATTTAGCAAACTGCCAAGAGAAATCAAATAACCAAACCCCTTTTAGTGAGACATTTCACTTACTGCAAGTTTCTTTCAGCCAGATTGTTTATTTATTATGAATTTCCTTCCTTTCACCAGGGCTAATTTACACAATTCCTCCTGTCTGACCAAATGGGGTATTATTAATAATAGGAAGGTGATCTAGCAGTTTGTGAGAAGTTTGGAAATTTTGAGGAAAAAAAAATCCATTTCATGTTTTAGCTGGTCTAATTTCTTAAAACAACTTGAAAAATATTAGA
This sequence comes from Cyanoderma ruficeps, assembly GCA_008694505.1. Taxonomy (NCBI): domain Eukaryota; kingdom Metazoa; phylum Chordata; class Aves; order Passeriformes; family Timaliidae; genus Cyanoderma; species Cyanoderma ruficeps. Next base: position 35,963,011 of record VZDJ01007755.1, read on the forward strand.
CAGTCATGTACAGATACACAAATTAATCACATGATAAAGGTGATTTATCATTTAAATGAAGTATAAAAGTATACAAAGTGGAAGCATGCAATCATACCCCACATCGTGGTGAAAGTATATCTTAAAAGTCCAAAATACATAAGATAAAATTCACCTCTGCATATGCACCCTTCAGCTAAAAATTCTTTTTATTTCTTAGTCTCAATGTTTTATCTTTTAAGAGTGATTATTTTTTTCAGTAGCTAAATAAAAGCCTTAATAGTGGTTTCTGAAAAGCCAAGAAGTTTACAAACTCGCATGTCAGACCAAGGCACTACAGATACAAGCACACAATTTTATGAAGACAAATTTCCTCTATGCGTTTTCACCACCAGGTGAGTGTTCCCTCCCATGTATCACTTTGTTACATGGTGTTTTTAACTCAAAGATACCTGAATAGTTTCTTCTTAAGAATTTTGAATCCTGTTTCTCCTGAAACTCAAGAGAGGAAACATATCCACTGACTCTCCCAGCTAAGCTTAATGTAAAGTATATTAAGGGTTCAGGTAAACTAAGGCTATGTGTCATGGTAACAAAGCTGTTTAATTTAAGAGAAACAATATATAAAGCAAATCTAATTATTGAGTGAAATAATCACAATTTTTCCAGATGATAATGTTATCCTAGTTCAAAAACATTTCCCTTTTCTTTAAATGCCTTCTCTCGATACTTGAGCATACCTTTTGATTTTGCATCAAGCATGTTTGCATCCTCCTTGAATTGAGGAAAAAAGGAATCTATTCTGGATTGACACACAGTGAAATAAAGAACATTGGAAAAACAGGAAAAAGTAGGCATAACTGTGGTCTTCAGATTCTGACTTATATTAACAGACCTACAATGCGGTGTTTGGGAAAAATAAATGACATTTGGATGATCGAAAAAGAAGTCCATATAGCAGAGAATTTAACAGTAATTCAGTTTCAGAGTCTTTCAGGTTGAACCCAAAAAACAAAGTAAGATTTTCAATAGCATTTAGCAATTAAGGGCTGCTGACATTCAGTGAAAGATAAAAACTGAAACACCCACTATAAGTTTAGTTTCCCCATAATCTTAAATAGCGAATACATATTTGTGCATCACCTTGGGAAAAATTAGAAATTAGCATTTGATTGTCAAAATAAATCAAGGTAAAAATCTGGGTTTATGTTGGTGATATATATTTATTTATTTGTTTCATTAGTTATTTAACTATTTTTTTTAACATGGACCTTTCTAAAGCAAATTTTGAGACCTGTCTTCTGGAACTTTTTCAAAGCAACCAAGTCATAGAGTCACCCTAAACTGAAAAGAGATATATTGCAGGGGAATGGTGGAGGAAATAGAGGGGATGAGGAACTCCAACCAGACTGCTTTTCGAAAGCACTGAATAAACAAATCAAACCTGAATTTTAAAAAAGGCTTTTAAGGTACTTCTCCTTTTCCCAAATAAAAGGGAAAAAGAAGGTGTAATGAAGTAGAGTACAAACACATCATGCCTTAGACATAAATCTCAACTCAGTACATTATCTATCCCATCATGTATATACGATGAGGGGAAAGAAGAAACATCTGGAATGTGCAGTGAAAGATGAAAGGCATGCGAGCTCATACGTTCTACATTGAAAGGAGAATGTTTACATCAATTTTGGTCTAGGATAATCTTTTCAGACCCATTAACTCACTGACTTGCCAAGTTAGGTGACCTCAAGAGTAAAGGCTACTCTCTAGCAGTGGTTAAGAGGTTCAGGTTTCCAGGAAGAGAGCATTCATTGCTCAGAATATATGGCATGAGCATGACAATGATACCTACAAGTATATGCCACACGTGTGTGATAACAGCTAGAAGGAGGCAGGGAAATGTTGCCATTTGCTACGGAAATGGACTCCTCTGCTAATATTGCAAAGATTTATGAGCCCTTAATCAGCAGGCATTAAGGCACTGATGAGAAAAGCAGCAAAACAGGCAAAGCTCTCTAAGCTTACTGCTAAGCTTCTGCAACCATCGAGATTGTGCAGTGACACGAAGGCTGGCTACTTAAAGTCTTTACAAAAAGATACCATTGGCCTCATCTGATAACTATATTTTGCTCATTTATTTGCTCATTATTCACTGACTTGAATTAGATCATGTTTCTTCCTTTTTTTAGGCATCTTAAAGGAAGACAAAACAAGATAATGTATGTCTGTGCAATAGATGCCTATTTTCGTCCAATGTATAATGGAAAAGACACTAAGTATACTCAAAGCGGTGACTTGCAAACTGCTTATGTGGTTGACAGAATGCACAAACCATACTTTTTCACCTCCATGACTCAGCCTAGCAACTAAAGAGACCCCACAAACCCTGTGCTCAAGAAGTCCATACCCATATCCTCTTGTGCCACTGGCAGAAAGCAGTGAGGGACTGTCTTCTTTTCCACATATTTGTACCATTTGATATATTTTCTAATGCAGTTTTGCAGGGTCTTACCTGAAGATAGAGACTGAAGACATTTTTCTAAGGAATGCCACTTTGCAAGAACATGTTTTATCCAACGTGCAGGTTCCACGTGCAAAGATAAATTGTTTATGTACTGTTTAAGATAAATCTTTCTGAAGCCTGCTATTTCTGTGGGCCATATGTTTGAAAGCTTTTACCCAAAGCATCATTATTTTTATGCCACAAGAAAGTTGCTGCATTTCCTAATAAGAATTGAGGTTTTGGAACATAGTTTCTCGAGGGGATTTTTTTTTCTTAATCTAACAAGCACTGCTGAATGCTTCATTCCAAGTATTTGGGGAAAGTGGATTAGTAAGTGAATATTCACACTTGGATATGCACATATGTGTTTCTTTCTTACGTGGCTAACAGCTGTGCAGAGTACTGTCTTTCCAAGGAATCATAAACCAAAACAAGTTGCTTGTCTATGAGATTTCCATCAAGAAGAATCTCATTTTTATGTTTTGAGCTTCCCCCTGCCTTAATAAGTTTTCTCATTGTTTCTGTGTGCTTAAGCATTCCCATATTTAATTCTATCTTCTACAATTGTCTCCTGTTTCTGTTACAAAGTTAAATAATGAACATTTTATAATGTTCATTTCTTTAAATAAGGAAAAACATGCATTTCCCATGGTTTCCAGGTCCCTCAGCCTGTGCTTTCCATATGACACATTATTGAGAGAGCCAGCAATCACATTCCATATTGACCAAACCTTCCAAAATGCAAAAGTTGCTATGATCCAGCCTAAAAGTGAGAGCAGCACAGGCAGCCCGAGTACCAGTCACAGACAGGAGACTCTCCTCCCCAAGCTTTGCCTGTGGGTTTACCAGAGGGGATTGCATTCAAAATGAGCTCCAGTGGTTGGTGCATGTCATGGTCTGCTAGAGGAGGCGCTTCCCTCTCTGCTCTGTCACTCTACAACATCCCTATTAAGAGAGATTTAAACTCTGATTATCAGGTCAGCTTGGGTTTTGCCCGTAGACCAAAAATTGTAGCCTCACAAAGATGTACTGCATTCACATTTCAACACTGTGATAATTCACCAAGGCAAAAAGTAAGATGAATAGTACCATTTCACTGGACACCATGCATATGAGGAGAAATATATACCCAACTTAAAGAGGACAAGCAGCCTCCTCAGCTGCCTGAAATCTTTTGGGACATGATGCTGGCAGCGTATCAATGCAGGATTCTATGAGCAGAAAAGGCACAGCTCATTCAGACACTACCTGGCCTGGCTCCTGAAGTAAACATCCCTATTTTTCAAGAGAGAGAGCTAGTAAAATTTTGGCTCTTTGCTATGTTCATCTACAACAGTAGATACAACAGTATCATGGCAGAGTACACTGTCTCCAGGCCACACTATTATGTCAGAGCAAGGTCTCCTTAAAAAGCCCTCTTCCTCAGATTCCCCTGCCAAGAATTCACACTGCACAGTAAGGAAACAGAACTGTAACAGAAACCCCAAATGATTATGCTCAACGTGAAAAAATAAAGTAACAAGGAAAAATACACTGATCAATAAAATGCCAGTGCATTTGAGCCCTCTGAAAAACATAAAAGATGGCTGCACTCTTTAGAAGTTAAAGCACATTTTTTCAAACAGCCCCCACCCTCCCCTCTTTTTTATTTTTAATCTCTTGCAAAGTCAAGATAGGATCACAAAGTTCAGCTGGTTTTAGGAGGATTAAGGTTTAGGGATTAAGCTTCATTCATTTGGGGATGTAAATTAGCAGCAGAGGAACAGCAGCTGACTGGTGAGGAAAGGGAGGAAGGAGGAGGTAGGTCAAAGAGCAAACTATGCACGACTGCAGGCTTTCGCTGGCATAAATCTCAAATGACAATGTACCTGGAACTCCACCACAAGAAAGTAAAATAAAAGAATACTGCCCAGTATACTTCAAAATCTTTCTCTGTTAATGAGTGCATAAAAGGCAGAATGATAAAATCCAGGTTTCTATTAGCAATAGCATCAATGATGAGCAGGTCCTCGTTCCACTCTTCCTATACTTAATAGTACAATGAGACTAGAAACAGATCTTTTTTTCCTAAGCATTCCTCTGGCTCTGGCAGACTCTCACATAAAAAACCAGAACAAAACAAAACAAAACAAAACAAAACAACAAAAAAAATCCCAAACCAACCCCATACTTTGCTCCTAATTTGACAGCACAGACAAGAACACACTTCCATGACCTGAAAGCCTTCATATCCACAGGCTCCCTTGTATAATTTCAAATGCTCATATGATTCACCATCCCAGCAGCAATGGAAAATTAACACGCAATTCCTCTCAGCCACCCTTTCAGCTGCCTACCTCTGCAGCCTCTGTGACTACATTAGAAATATATCACAACTAAGCCTCCACAATAGTATTTTTAATTATTGCTACCTGCCTTCAGTATGCATCACATCTGCTGAAGTTACCAGCAAAATAATTACTCCCATTGACAAGACTAAAATGATGTAGTAATAAAAGTTATGTTGTGCTCTATTAGAAACAGAAATCCCAAAGCATTTCCATAGTCCAGCTCTTTTATTGGCTAAGCAACAGGTTGCATTTTACAGATCAAGATTGGCTTGCAATGTTTGCCATTAGAAAAGCTCACTGGCTTGAAAACTGAGTAAACATAGTCAGGAAGTGATTGAAGGAGCACAGATTGCCAAGATGTAATTTATAGTTACTTTCCCACACTCCAAACTATAGTTCTGTCCTTTGGACTCCAAAATTATTGACATAATTAAAATACTAGATTGCCAATCCAGAAGTGCCTGATATTATCTAATTCAATTGTCACTGTTTATTTCAGTCCATTTTAAAAGCCAAGTCATCTATTGCAAACAAATCTGGAAAGAAATCATTCCAAAAACATACACACACGCACATATACACACACATCCATACAATATATACACACATCCATACATAAACTGAAGGCCTACAAGACTCTTAAGGCTGTGTTGCCGTTTCAACATCAATTATTTATGAAGCTACAAAACAATTCTATGTATGGACCAGATGAGCCAGTGGCTAAATAGGCAAGTCTTGTACTAAGTGTGAAACCTCAGCTCTACTTTGTGTCAGGGCACTACTCTTAGAAGATGAACCAGAGATCTGAGAGTCCTCTGCTGCCACAAAGAGTCCATTTCTCTCTGACATGTATTCCTACACCCTGATACTTGGTAACCTCAAGATGCTTGGCTGGCTTACTTGCTATCTTTCTTCTGTCAATCTCCCACCAGTACACCTAGAAATACAGCTCCTTGAGAACAAGATTGCCCTGGACTGGGGTGTCCCAAAACTGCTCAGCTGCTAGAAATAAATGAGGTAGAAGCATTTTAGTAAAGGGTCTGCAAAGACCAAGCAGCTGGTTTGTATCTCAATGGAAGCTCCTTCCCTTTGCTCTACTTGTTGATTGCAAATGCACTTCACCCACTTTACAGATCTCACCAGCTTTGCCAAGCTTCCACTCCCCCTCCCTCCAAACGTTTCCCTACGCTCCTCCATGCTGTGGCTCCACTCCTCATTTTCTTCTGTTTACCAGTCTTTACACCTTCCCAACTCATTCCACGTACATCTGTGTAGAAGCATGGCCATAACGTAACACAAAGACATCAGTGTATTCATACTGTTCCCTTTTTTCCTATTCTTCCCTCTATTTACATGGAGCAACATTTTATAATAGCATGCATGGAAACTACCATCCCCGCTTACTTTCAGTGAGGCAATGTCCTAAGCCAGCCTGCGATGTAAAGTTTGGCTTCTGGTGATGACAACAATAAAAATTTATCCCTAGTTCTGCTGCTGGAAGGAAGGGACGTCATCCAGAGGGACCTTGGCAGGACTGAGGGGTAGGCCAATGCAAACCTCAGGGAGGTCAACACAGTGACCTCGGTCATGGCAATTGCATACCCCACATTTGCAGGTGGGCTAGAGAAGCGATTGAGAGAAGCCTTGTGAAGAAAACTTGGGGAGAAAAATGTGGGGGAAACTTGGGTTGATGAAAAACTCAACATGAGCCAGCAATGTGCACTGGCAGCCCAGAAAGGCAGTTGTATCCTGGGCTGCATCCAAAACAATGTGGCCAGCAGGGCATGGGAGAGGATTCTTCCCCTCTGTAGTGCTCTGGTGAGACCCACCTGGACTGCTGTGCACAGTTCTGGTGTCCTCAACATAAGAAGAACATGGAATTGTTGGAGCAAGTCCAGAGGAGGGCCATGAAGTGGATTGGAGGACTGGAGCACCCTTCCTACAAAACTAGGCCAAGAGAGCTGGGGCTGGGGAGCCTGGAGAAGAGAAGGTTGCATGGAAACCTCATAGCAACCTCCCAGTATCTGAAGACAGCCTACAGGGAAGTCAGAGAGGGATTCTTCATCAGGAACTGTAGTGTTAGGACAAGGAGTAATGGGTACAAACTGAAAGAGGGGAAATTTAGGTTAGACCAAGGAAAAAAAAAATCAGCCTACAGTCTTTCATGTTTACATTTTTCTGATAGATAACAATCAGTAAAACACACATATGGGCACTTAACACGTAGGGAAAGAAATAGAAATTTGCACAACGAAGACAAAACCAAAGATTCCTTCAGTGGATGTAACTTAAACTCCCCCAAAATTACTGTTGTCTTAAGTTAATTAAAGACAAAATTTGGAGAGGAAAGGATCCTTAGCCTTCACAAAGAAGTTGTTCCCATGTCGTACTTATGTTCTTTAAGTTTGCTTTCTTCAATTACCAAGACTGAATTATTGTGAACCTGCCTCTTCTTAAAAAAAGTCCTTTTTCCCCTTTACTCTGAACATGGTGCTTTCCTTCTGTGACTTTGGTCATTAACTTCACTACTTTTATGTAACCTGCCTGATTCCTGCATCTGTTGAGGGAGCTGCAGGTAGAAAGCCATCTTACTGTGATGATATAATATTTACTTCTAGTGCTCCCACTAAACTTAAATTTGTAGCTGGGATGATGCCATGTTCACCAGAGAAAAATCACAGGCATCATCAAGTTCTACTACTGAAAATGCTGGACTGCCTTTTTGGGTTGTACAGAAAAATAAACTGAGAGGAAACTGAATTGCGCTACAGTTCTTAAAACAGGCTGAAAGAAAGAACACTGAAAAGAAACTGTGCTTCTATTTAACATGTTGAACAATTTGTAAGCACATTTCTGCTTTCAATACTTCATTTTATTCAATTGAAAAGGCCCAGATAATAAGAAGATATTTTTTTCCCCATATAACATTTTTTCCCCTGTGAGTGCAAGAGGCAAGCAAGCAAAAATGAGCCACACTTCAGTCTCACATTAAGCTATTCAATTATGAGGCAGAAGATCTTTGGTTGCCTCCCATCTACAATGGCATTTAGTGGGAAATGAACAAAAAAAAGTCTTGCTGTACCTACCTCTGTTTATTACAGTCTATCTCCCTATATACACACAACCACCAGATAAAAATGGCAGTGAAACTAAAGACATTTTATACCACTGAGTTGATGGAAACAGAATTTAATTTTTTGCACCTTTCATAGATAGCAGATACATCAACGCACTGTGTGTTTGTCCTCCCAGTTAACAGCAGAATTAAAAACTAGAAAAGCCACCTAGAGCAGACACTACCAGGAGTATTCTTCATAGAAGATAAGCTCAAACAACATTCAAGCGTTGTATTACATACCTGAGGAAGCTAAAGTAGACCGGGGCATCATACTAAACAACATTTCCTGTTCCAGTTCAAACATTTACAGTGATTAGAGAATGAAAACTGGTGGCTTCCAAATTTTAAGCTATCTTTATGGTGTAAGCAGTTCACATTTTTTATTCTCATTAAGCACTGTTTTTAGCTCTCGGCCTGTAACATTGTCTAGACATGAAGAAGGTACTCTATTTGCTAATGAAACTGAGAAAATCATTTTGACATTTAATGTGTCATATCTATTTTATTTATGATCTCTAAACAGTAATGAGACATCCTTTGTAAAACAGGATTAAATAGATCTGTAAACTGCTACATAGAACTCTGGTGAATTTGATTTGGGAAGGAAATGAAGGTTTCTCTTTTTCATGACTTAACCAAGAACCCTTCCAAGAGGCTCTTAAAGGGGAGAGGTGGCAGCCAGCCTCCTCACAAGTGATGACAGCAGCCCCTAAATCAAGTGTCACACAGCTTCAAACCCTAAGGAGTCATCAGTCATGCTTGCAGGAGGGGAAGGAGCAGCCTCCTTCCTTGAGATCAATGAGGCAAACACAGAATACTCCTGCACTCCTAAGGATGATTGATGACTCCTTAGCAGCTGAAGTGTGTGACATTTGATTTCACTCACTGATAAGATTGTGTCTTCCAAACACCTTCTAGTTAATGTTTCCAGGGCCCCCACATAGCTGTTCTTTGTGACATTTTTTTAACACAAAGCTCAATTGTTCAATGATTAATGAATTTCTCAACAGCAGATGAAAATTCTGTAAGAGAATTTTGTAACTGTGTCCCTTGGTACTCTGATCACAACACAAAACAGGAATCTAGGCTCCTTAAGAAAACTAATGGGAGATCTCCTGCACCTGTCAAATGACACTTGTAGGCAAAACAATCCTAAAAAAGAAATGTCTTTTTTCCTGAAGACTTCAAAATATACACTTGAGGTCTGCTTTTCAGAAAACCTAATGCATTCATTGATATTGATTAAAAATACTTTCCAAAATTTTAATAAGCAGATTTCCACAAGGTTATAGATTTCAACAGACTTGAAGTGTGCCTTATGGCTTTCTTATTTTTCTTACAGCACCATATTCTTATCCAGTTATTTCCTGTTTTGAAATGATGCAATCAGCATGATTTGAAACTCTTGTAACTACAAGGCACACTTGCTTATGCATTCTAAAGCATGACTGCTTCATATTGCATCCCATTGTATCACAGACCACGTTAAATAAACTTTTTTAATATCACTTAAATTTCACAGCACTATTTACATTTATTTTTGTGGTTTTGCTCAATTTTTTTTTCTTTTAAGATTGATATTGAATTAAATGCTTTAAGCAGATGCATTTTTACCTCTCTTATGAAGTGAGGAACATTTTTTGAGCCTGATTTTCTAAGTGCCATGTTTGGCTGGATTCTGTTCAATGCCTTTGGAAGTTTTAGCACTTTGCCCAAAAACCAAGAGGTACTGATAAATACAAGAATCAGGCAATTCAGAATTCTGTCAGAAAATCCATTCAAAAGGAGAGAAACTGTACTGGTTGTCAATCATATATTACTCTGTAAGTTTGTCAAAAAGCGTACTGGTAAACAGAGGAAGAAAACTGCAGTACAATCCAGAGAAAGATGATGACTGTGGCTCTCTCACCACTTCAGAAAGAATGACTGGAACAGAATGGCAGTTCTGTCAAAAAAAGACACTCCACATAACCTTTATGATTTTGCCAAAACCAGCCCACCAGAAGAAATCAAAGAGAAATTCCAAGTGTGGACTTGCCAAACGGATCTTTCATCTAAATTTTGAAACAAAGACATTGCTCTTGCCAAACGCTGCTAAGCTTTGCTGAGGCCTCACGTGAAAAATCAAAAGCTCCGATGATTTGGAATTCAAATTCAATGTAAAACTTGGGCTTATTCCCAATTAATGCAAATGAGAGACTGCACACTACCTTGAAGGTCTTTCAATTAAAAATGACCCTGACATAGAACTGTGCCAAATTAAGTCAGCAATGATGAAATTATTAAAAAATGTTATGAACTGTCCTGGCACTTAAATACATGATGAAGTCTCCATAACACTCTGAAAACTTGTTATTATGAAAACACTCTTTTTAAGTCAACATCTTATTTCCAAAATGTTATACTCTCAAGGAATTTAAAATACTCTCTCTAATGGCATACAAAATCAAAAAATACATTCTATGTTGAAAAACACACTTAAAAAAACCTTTTACCATAATGATAATTTTCCAATACTGACATACTTTCATGTACTATACAAAAATGAAAGAGAGAGACAATTATTTTGGACAATAATATTTTGTTTATAATATAACCTTATTATATTTACTTGTATTTTTCTTCAGTAAAAAGCTGAAGCAGCTTTTCTTTGTAAAACTAATACAAAAATTACCTTACATTCTCTCTCATGGTCCATTATGAGATAAACTAAGATCATACTCAAAGGATGCCCTTGGCAGTGCTGTTAAGGACAGCAAAGCTGGCAGGCAAACCTGGGTTGACAGGGCCTTGTTTTCCAATTGAAAGCGTACTACCTCAAATACTTGAGCATATTCTAATGAATACTCTCCAGCCCAAGGAACATTTTTCAAGTCCCCCCTAAAAGAACCTGTATTTTAAGAGTGTATGTAGGGTTTTTTTAAGGGTATATTTGCTCAACAACTAGCCACAGTTCCACTGGAAAGAGCTTCTGTATGTGGCAATTCCCAAATTCCTTTCCATACCACATACATTAGAAAACGAGAAAGTTAAATTCTTCAAGGAAAATTATGTCCTGAAACAGTCAGACAGGTTTCACTTAAAACTAAATTCATACACAGACATGGGTTGTGTGCATTGCTTTTCCCTTTTCTCTTGTTACTTTTCAACACAATCAACCCCTAAATTAACTAGGATAAATATTTAAACAACATTTTCATTAGAACAATTGATCAGCTGGAAAAGAGAGATCTTACTGGTGTGTACACCGAAAGCACTGAGCACTCAGTAATACCTACTAGACTTCAGAAAACCTGTAGGGAAGAGGAAATTTATGAATATCCAAACTGGGGTAATTCGTGATGGAAGAGCATGGGAGGTGCAGGATGGGTGGGAAGAGAGGCTCAGCACTCATTGCTAAACATGTGTGAGTGCCCAGATTACCTGTGTAACACACAAATGCAGAGAAACACAAATATTTCCCAGAAACAGCTGAGGTGCACAAAAAGAAGAAACCAGAGAAGACTCTTGGAAACCTGCGTGACTTCCTGTGAGCACACAGTCTCCACATGTTTGGCAAGCTCACAGGGAAACCCAACTTGCATCCTTGTGACTCTCAAACAGTCTCCCTCTGGGAATGAGGCACAATGTTTCTTGGAGAGACAACGGTTTTCCCAATCTGCACTCATGAGATGACCAGACTGTTTTGAATTGGAACTCCTCCTTTGTCTAAAAATTTCAAAATTCAGGGACATTTTTCTGACCCAGAACACATCTTCAACTACCAAGATTTAACATTAAACGGTCTACCCTTCTCCACTCACTCTTATTGCTTAGAAAATTTTAATTCTGGCATTTTTTAAATTCTGAAACCTATAAAAAGGATTAGGTGTTTGGAAAATTTGCAATTCTGCAGTCTTGTGGATGTCATAAATGTTTTTATTCTTCTTAGAATAAATGTCTATTTAAAATGAAGCAAAAATGTTAAACAAAGATTTTGGAATCTTCCCACCTACCTATTGTAGCTAAAGAAAGGATTCTAGGTTGTCATCCTCCATTTGGATCCATTAGTAAAGAAGGAGAAGTGCTCCCCTTATTGTTCTCACTTATATTTACTGAAAATGGAATGTCTCAAATAAATTCCATTTTAGAATCACATTGAGAGTATGCTTTAATTCTCACAGATGGGGTTTTTTTCCCTTTTCCTGACCTCTTCTCTCCAACAAGTTTCCTTGCAGTCCTGCAGTTTTCCCAAGTCCTTCTCCTTTATCCAGTAAAACCAATCTGAAATCCAATATTTTAATTCAAGCAAATTCCTTATCAACCACACCACTTGTCCATCACATTGCTTACTTCCCCACAGGATGCAAAGTCCTCCAGATTTCAGATCTCCTCCATAATGACCATTCACATTCAAATCCATGCCTTTCCTTAAAATGATCAGTCACTACCTTATTCTCCTCAGCTCTATGAAGCATCTTTATGACTTATCAGTAAATATTTTTCTCTAAACTCAGTCTACACTCAAACACATTCAGATTCACAGAATAGACAGCTATTATTCGCTCACCTGAAATATTTGTTTCAAGGAAAAAAGTGCTCGTCTCAGCTCCCGTCCATTGGAATTGTAAAGTTTTTCTGGGAAAACAAAATAAGACAACAGAGAAATCTTCAGCATAAACAAAACTGGCAACACAGCAGGAATATGGTACAGCTTTTGAAAGAATCATAACACCCACTTCCCATTAGGCAAACTTCTCTTAAAAAATTAGCTTTTTAAAATATAGATATAGGACTTATTCATTAAATGTGCATGTAAACCAGAATTTAGTTGTCTGTAACTTAAGATGGCATCTCCGAGGTAAATTCATGATAGTTTCAACAAGATCAGTGAGGACGAATTCTCTCTGGAGGTTTTGAAAATGCTTAGAAACACTGTTCTTTCTGCATTAAGGTAAATTTAGGGTTTACTGAAAGTACTAGATTAATCTCAAAAGACTCAGCTGAGACCACTCTTTGTTATCAAAGCTAGAGCCACTGAATCCCATCCTTGACTGCCTTCCCTCTAGACATTCTTTTCTCATGTTCTCATCTTTCTATTGTTAAATCCTTTCTCCAATAGCAATGAATGTTAATATCAGAAATAGTCGGACAGTCTGTTCTTAGCATAATTCAAAACAGTGTTTTATTCTCCTGAAAACTGATCTTGACCTTTTTCTAAAAGAAGCAGAAGCCTTCTATTCATCATCCAATACTGAAATGTATTACTTCATTTATTCCTCTACTAAAGCAATTCTCACAGAAATAATTTAAAGACAAAAGCAACTCTACTATCTTTCTGAACTCTGCTACAACGTTTGAGCCTGTGGAAGAAGTCTTGGACTGTGGATCTCAAGTCTGCTGTTGCAAATTTATCACTGTGCAGGGATAGAGCAGAAGGTGTGCTCTTCAGATCTTCCTGGTCTACTATGCTTAGTGTGTCTGCTAGAAAGAGACTTTATGCAACACTTCTACAGTCCTAAATTTAATTTTATTATATTACTGCAATCTAAGGGCAGTGACAAAGGAAAATCCAATCTTCATGGTCACCTCAAATGACACACTTTGCCTCACCCACAAATCATCATGAAAGCACCCTCTCTGCAATGGACAGTGGCCAGCAGGTCCTGAGATCAAAACTGGAATGCCCATGGAATGATAATATTCTTAGGAGAAAATTAAATATCAAACCCCAACATTTTATTTCTTACTTTCCCTTGTCTACTTCTCTTTCAATTTACTACTTTATATTAAAAAAAAACAAATTAAATTTTATTACCCTCTGTCAGGAAGTTGCAAAAAAAAAAGGACCAGCATTTGAGGATTCAATGATTTCTAACTCAGTGATCATTTTTTACTTCAATCAAGGAAGGTGGGGTTTAATTTTAGAAAAAAAAATTTCTTATTCCCAACAGTCATCTTCAACCATAGGAAAAGTATGAAGTAAAATGTCAGCAGAACTAACACTTTTTTTAACTTTGAAAGTTGTTTTGTTCATCCCTAATTGCCTCTGATTTCAAAGGCAGAAAGTACAGAACTGGCAAAACTATTGTTTTTATAAGTTGTCTCCTTTCTTGCACTTTTTATAGATTCCTGACAACCCATTGGAGGAACAGATTTCACTTCAAGCCATAAACTTAGAGGCACACTTTAATTACTCTCACTTAAAAACACACTGGCATGTGGGACCACATTTCTTGGCAGGATAAAGAGTAATTTTGTCAGGAAAGCCTAAAGAATAATAAAGATCTTCTAAGACCCAGTCTGTCAACTTTACATGCCATATTACATAAAATATTCCTTTTTGAAAGTTACCTCCATCTGGCATTTGTTATTACTAATTTCCCTCTATTCATAATTCACCAGCATCATTATGAGCAGAATGTCTCCAAACAAGGCAGTGCATTATCATCTTAATTAAGAGAGGCACCACTTCTTAAAGTCCTGGCAACTTTGTACATAAATATCAATGTCCTAACAAATGCAATCTGTTGGTCTTGGTCTTAAACAGAAATCATCATCCCAGCCTGGGGTGAAGTCCTAACAAACCATTGTTATGATACCATAACACTGGTTGTTTCATTGGTGCGTGAAGATTTTTGGTACATCTCAGAGGAACAATGCTGAACATTTTTTCTCCTTGGTCTTTTCACAGAGCATAACCTCATCCTTGGCAGTCAGCACAAACAATGCTCTCCCTGCTTGTCTGTAGCAAAGAGCACAGAGGTTGCTGACTGCAGCTTAAAAAGGGGTCTATGGTTAGAGCTACGAATCAACAACTACTGCAAGCATCAAGTTTAACCACAGTTGTGTCACAAATGTTTGAGGTGGGTTGAAAATCTGAGGAGTGACAGTCCAGGTAAGTCATCTCATTTCTGACATCTTCCAGAGACAGCGTACACTCACAGGTACCTCCCTACGCAGAGATGATCTTGTTCAATCAGGTCAAAGATACAACCCACAGCATCTTCACCTGTTATTCTTACACACGGGCAACACACTCTGCCTAAGTCTTGACACTCACTTCTTACAATGCTGGCAGCCACCAGAAACATTCACTGATCATAACCCAAGGAGCAGAGTGAGGTGGCCATGCTACATCAGATGTTTTAGTTTAGAAAATCTTGGTCCAGGATGAACCTCACCCAGGGCAGAAAAGCCTGTGTAAGCCGAGGTACTGCATGGACCCTTGAAAACACTTGTACTTTTATTGTGCGTGCTGTTTTTCTGATTACAGCTGGGGAACACTTTCTAAGGTGCTCTCAAGACTTTAGATAATTCCCACTTATTAACAGTAACTTTAGCACACCAGGGACCTCAGGCTCATCCTGAACGCTCTAGACTGCAACTGAGGCTATGAAAATGCATTAGTGGAAACCGAAAGGCAAAAAACAGTTCTGAGCTCTTTTCCTATAGTAGAAAAACAAAATTATTTTAAAAAAAAGTAAAAAAAAAAAAAGAGCATTGGAATTCTGGAAACTTAGATTGTAAGATAAAGAGCAAAAGCCACATTTGCTTACAATGTTTTCACACTGCAGATGATGAAGAAACTACATAGCAAAGCAGTAGAAACTGTTGCCCTCTGAAGCAGACTAAGAAATAACTTTCCATGTTAAAGCACCGATACCCACTTATTGCCTTAGTACCTCCCTGGGAGACTTGTCTGTAACTGAAACAAACGATGCCTACAGCTTTGAAACAGGAGTATAGCCTGCTACTATCACCAAACCCAGAAAATTCTGAGGTGCTCCAAGGACAGTCCAAAAGACTCGCATGTTCACTGCTTTGCTATAAGGTGTCAGATAAGCTTGAATATGTGCACCAAGACTGCTTTACGGCAGAAAACAAGCCTCTGAATTTCAAGCAGAAACATATACTGCTGCACCTCTCTCTGAAACTTCTCTGGTCCTTTGGTAAAACACATTTCCTGTCCTTCTTCAGCCCAGGTGCAGGCTAGAGATATTCTACATTCACATACTTCAAGGTAAGATAAAACAGGTCAGTGAGTTCATAGGTCAGGGAATTTGTGCTATCTGACACATAGACTTCACCTACCTATTGGTGATGGTGGCTTTGACAGCCTTGTCCTGATAAGTGAGGCTATTGTAGCCACTTTTACTATTTTTCTTCATGAAATAAAGAGCTGCATCTGCAGCTGTGAAATAGTTTTAATTGGATGTACACAAATGACAGAAAATTCTCCTTGCGGTTCCCTCTGATATTAACTTACACTAGAGGGCACTGCTTATTTCCTTATCTTATGAAAGAAAGGCACTCTATCCCTCCACGGGTTTCCCGCTGATAAAGCAACACTGGGATGCAGAGTTGGTATTCCATTAACCTTGAAACCCTGTTTTCAATCTGTAGACTGTAAGATAGCCTACAAAATTGAAAAATATCAACACTGCCAATCTCAAACATTCAAAATCAGAGTCAACTCTTCTGAAACGGATAGAAAACCAGGTACTGGTATGGGCCCAAGTTTCATTTACCTTTCTGCAAGAACCAAGAGTCACATTTATTGAATTATCCTTCACATCATAGGAGGGAGGTGTATATCCTCAGATATACAGACAGACAGATTCTCTCAGCTCAGCACTTGCTTCTAGAGGCAGAGAATCATAGATAACCAGACTTGTGGTAGAGATGGACGTGTGACAGGTAGCAACCTGCAAGTGGCTATTTTCCTGCAATAGCAGAACTTTGGTTAAAATAAGCCTTTGTGCTCTAAGAGAAGAATATTATTTATTACTCTATATTTTTTATATTTTTGCTTGTTTCTACTTTTGTGAAAAACGACTCAGGTTAAGTGAAAAGGGATTCCTATAGGTGAATGTGGTACAAACGCAGCACTGGAGGGAAGGCAGTTTGATTTGAAATCACCATCTTTTCAGAAAGGAAGAGAGGTCTTTAAAGATAATTTATCAGACAGCTTTCAGCTTCAAATGGATTCCATATTTTCAAAGGTAATTGTCAGAGGCTGAAATTTCATTAGGTTTTCACCTCTCTTACTATGTGGGAAAAGGGACTTTATAAAGAAAATAATGATTTGTCCTTACATTCTTAATTAAAGTACTGAGTTCTGCCTTCTATCAGAAAAAACTAGTGTTTTCAATCCACAGTAGTAAAAGAAAAAGTGGAACTGGCTGAACATTGCTTGGTTCAGTCCCACGTGTTACACCCGACCTCTGACCGACAGGGTACCATCCTCCTCCCTTCCTCTTCCATCACACCCATTGAATTAGTCCCTGGGATATAGTAATTTATACAGCATCAGCCTTTTGAGCTGTTGGCAAAGGCTTGTGAACATCTGGCTGAGCACAAATGGGAGTTGCTCTGCTTCACTTGCTGCAGCCTGAATGACCTCCATGTCTCCCATCCATGCCTCTTTCCTTTAAACTATAATTTCAAGATGAAGCTCCTTTCCTTACAAAAACATAAAAGGGAGATTAGCTCCACATTTGATTACATTAGCAGGATACCTGGTGCAGATCCACTTAAATGACATTTGAAACATTTCCTGCCATTCATTTTTACCTTGCATGGGACAGAAGTAGCAATATTCTCTGGCTTCCAGTAGCCACTTGCAAATTAACCAGTATTTAGAAACTAAAAAAAATTAATTCAATTCCCTGCATCAAAGAGTAAAATATTATTTTAAATGCTCACTAAGAAGAAGCATTAGTGATAAAATTAAAAGGCTTTCAAAATTTAAATGAACTGGCTACCTTTCCAGCAGCACTGATGGGAAAGAAAACTTGAAAGAACAAAAAGAAGTCTTTATAATGGTAAGAAATTCTGGCATTCATTCTTTCTGTGAATGCCCATGCCACACTTCTAAATTTATTACTGCACTATTCCAATTTTAAATGCATGTTATTTTATCTGAATGAATGCATACAATTGTAAAACTAAAAATCTGAGCAATACAGCAAGAAGTCAGACAAATGGGTCCATTCCTGCGAACAGGCATCAGGATCCAGCCTGGTAGACTTCACTCAAGTAGGCCCACGGGTACGTGTAGTGCTGCAGATCTATAAAACAACTGTATATAAAACTAATTAGCGTAGTGTGCCAGTCTTTCACTGTATGTCAAACAAATTAAAGCAGTTCTCTAAGAAAAGACCTGGTCCTGTGCCAAGAATAGGCTCTTTTCTTAGTTTAGCTTTTGTCCACGAAAGTTAGTCATAAATGTGTTGGCCAGACAAGGCACTCTCCTTTTCTTCCCAGACCCCCTAGAAAACGCACGAAGAAGGGATTCATTCACAGGCATATTGCCCACTATTGCATTAACACAATTGCTGCTTCTGCTGAGATTACTTCGTTTTGCATATTACAAATTTCCTTTTTTTCTCTCTGAATTTGATCTTATTTTGTCTGGATAAATGGTTATGCATTAATTAGTGGAACATGTCACATGTGAACTCAAGCTACATATTCTCCCACTGATCCAGGGATAAATGATTAGCACTTAGCGCAGGAAAGGAGCTTTATCACAGTAAAGGACCTTAGGCCAAGCAAGTGACTGCGTACAAATTTCGGGAAGCTGAGCCCACATCACTGTCAGCACCGACTGCTTTGAAGGAATGTGCAGGCTGCCTCCAAGGAATGCCGCCCCAGCTCCCCGGCAGAGAAAAAACCTCCCTACTCTCCTTTTCATTCAGACACTCAGCAGCTGCTTAGCTAATTATCTGGGACAGTGGGTCCCCTCAGCGAGCAGGGTCCTTTGCCCCCACTGGGAGAGGGGGATCCTTTGTCGGGAAAGGATCCTATTACGTCTGCATATGAGAAGAGCTCAGCTTCAAGCCTGCATCCTTATTCCCTTTCTCTGTAAAGGACCTGCAGGTGGGGAGTGGGAGGAGGGAAAGACAAAATAGTCTTGGACACCCTTTCCTATCCCATACCCTAAAGCCATGCTGGCAGAGGCTCAAAGCAAAGAGTGCAAAGAGCCACCTGCAAACCCCAGGGAGCCTGTGGGTTTGGACTGACAAGCAGGGAGAACTCCAGGGCAGGCTCTCCCCTGAGAACAAAAATTACCCAATTCGGCCAGCACTTCAGAGCAACTCCATACACTCACACATGAGATTTTCTGCCTCTTTGAAAGCAGAAGTCTGCTTTCCTGACACTGCAAAAAGTATCCACAGAAACAGTCCCTGGATTGCCACAGAGAGAGTACACACAGCAAAACCCCCACTCTGGGAAAATGGGTTGGAGATAATATTTTTTGAATATTTCTCTGAAATGTCAAATGTCTTAATTTCTATCACAGGGGAATTAACATAAAACTGTCAGCACAAGAATGATTATATGTTTAAATCCACTGAAAAAAGTATCTGCTCCTGCAGGTGCAAGTGTCCTCCTTCACTTCTTGCTCCTGTGTTTCTAAGAGATATGAAATGAGACTCAGTCAATTGTGGGAAATGAGTAATATATAAGAAAAGTCCAGAGGATCAAGAAGAAAAATGATGACCCTGAGGATGAGGAATCAGACATGCAACAACAGGTCCTTTTCATTTTGAACACATTTCTGAATGTCCTGGTGACTCCCCTGCCCTTGGTTCTAGGGGCTAGCTAGTGCTGGAGGTTCAGTATGAACTACAGTACCATCTAAATAATTCCATGAGATTTAAAAGAAGGAGGTTTTTATGCAGATATCTGGTAGAAGGGACTTCCCAGTCTTTAGCCTATTCCACTGTCATGGTTTAACCCCAGCTGGCAGCCAAGCTCCAGGCAGCCACTCACTCACTCTCCCATCAGTGGGATGAGGGAGAGAATGGAAAGTGTAACAGCAAGAAAACCTGTGGGTAAGATAAAGACAGTTTAACAGTAAAAGATAAAGCCACCCACACAAGAAAAGCCAAACAAAGAATTTATTCACCACTTCTGATGAGCAGGCAGGTGTTCAGCTGTCTCCAGGAAAGCAGGGCTCCATCATGCCTAACACTGACTTGGGAAGATAAACACCTTCATTCTCAACGTTCCTCCCTTCCTCCTTCTTTCCCCAGCTTTATATGCTGAGCATAACATCATATGACAGGGAATGTCCCTTTTTGGTATGCTGGGGTCAGCTCTTGTGCACCCCCAGCCCCCTTGCTGATGGGGTGGTAAAAAAAGCAGAAAAGGCCTTGACTCTGTATAAGTGCTGCTCAGCAGTAAGAAACACATCCCTGGATTACCAACAGTGTCTGCAGCAGAAATCTAAAACAGTCCAAAAGTCTGTCCCAAACTAGGTACTATGAAGAAGATTAACTCTACCCCAGCCAAAACCTCTCTGGCAGCATTACAGGACTATAGTGATCTCCTCTCAACCTTTCTATCAAACTTCTGCATGGTTTCAAGCAAATCACATGTCATGGATAAACCATTAGCCAGAGTTCCCCCTTTACAGAGCTCTAAATTACTATCCTTTTACTTCTGTAGACCCATCCACATGGAACTAGGAAGAACATTTGTCGTGCTATCTGCACACATTATGGCAAACAAATGCCAATGATTTACACTAAAGGGAGACGTTAAAATGCAGCAAGTGTTTATATAGTTAAGTGCAAAAGGAAACCTTAGTCTTCATCTGCTGGATCCAGGCATTTACAGTTGGGGAAGATGGGGCTCTCTCTGTATGTTGCACTACATTACGTTAAGATCCTGAAAACTGATGGTGTCAGAACTTCCTCTTACTGTTTCCACTTCTAAATTGCATATTAAAGCCCTGCTTGCTCATAAGCAAAAGAAAGGACATATAAGGTGATGTGGGCTGAGAGCAGGATGAGGCTGCCTGACAAAAAGGGTTTGTATTTTTCCTCTTAGTTTTGTATGTCTCTGCTTGCTACTGTCTTCCCAATTCTCTACTGAAGAAACCTGTGTCAGTTGTCTTTGCCTGCTGCTGTGGAAAAAAGGACATGAGCAGTAAGAAATCCCAACAGCAGGAGAGCACAACAGCAAGTTTTACCTAAGGTATGAAGTAAAAATCAGCGTAGGACCTTGAAACTCAGTGTCAACAAAGAATCACTTAACTAAACAGAAAGCAACAGCAGCAATCCCAAGAAACTTGAATAGTTAGCGAATTTCCATGATTAAAACCCCCAGGCTTTTAAAATTAGTTGTATCTGGAAAGATAAAGAAAATGCATGGGGTGTTTATTGCCAAAATATCTTTTTTAGAACAGCCTTTCAGACTTTTCTGGCTGGGGAAAATATTGGAGGCCAGTGCCACAAAGAGTTTTCCTGCCCTCTGTGAGCCAAAAACTGTGACTGGAACAGCAAGTCAGCTCTGAATCCACTTCCCATCTGGCTATCACCACAGCTTTTATTTCCAGTTCCAAATTACTTCTCTCATGTATCCTTTCTGATTTTGTAAGCTAGAATACAGAATTCCTCTTTACAGTTACAGTTACATTTCCCAGTGTGTCTGATGCTTACTGATAACTTTGAACCCATGGGATCACTATGTAGGTCTGCACACAGAACAAACAGCTCAGTCAGCTGAGTATTTCTTCCTTCCTTGAAATAAAAAGCCATATTCAAAAGTTACAGCTTTTCCAACACATTAACAAAATAAAGAGTCTCTGCCTCTTCAGGCTACTTATTTCAGCTATGCAACAGGCACCATAGTGAACTTCCCTACAATGATTTATTTATATAGGTCCTCTCCACTTGAATGCAAAAGGCACTAATATGCTCTTTAGTTCTGAAGTGCAGGAAACAGTACTTTGGGTTGACAGCTTCAAAGTAGGGTACTTCTGCATGTCCCAAAAATGCTGTGACTGCTCTTCTGTAAAAGTCAAAGGGTTACAAAAGGGAAAAGGCTGCGTAACAAGGTCAAATATTATGGCACTGTATTAGAGCAAGTGGTGATGGAAAAGACTTGAGAGGTCATCTTGTTCATCCCCCTGCTAATGCAAAATTGTTCCCTAGAGAGTAATAGAGCAGGAAAGTAGTTGTTATGCTAAAATATAGGTTACATAATTCAAGAGAATGGGGCTGGGGAAAATTGCTAGAAAAGAAAATAATAGAGAAGAACTTACTGTTTCTTTAGAGAGCACTGTAGCAAAACTGAGGCTAAACCATAATTTTAAAAAGTATGTGGAGACCAGCCTTTAATGTTTGTTTCAGTTTACAACTCGGTCTCTGAGTTGCTGACCTGTGTGCCTGTTGTGCCTGGACAAGCACTATTACCCAGTGCCTCCCGGATTAGACATATCTAATAAGAACATGCTAGTCATGATTTGAATTTTCTGGTTTTATTCTATTTTAACAGTGCCAACATGTTACTCTGTTCAAACACTATTAGTAAACAAAGAGCAACAAGAAAATTATAGCAACCCATCACCAAAAAAAGACAAAAAATGTAGGCACACCCTCACTATTCCTTGAATTATGGATGCCTTATCTGTGCTGACAGCTTGGAAAAAGGCAGAACGTCTGAGTGCAAAGACATTGCAGCTTTGTGCCAAGAACCTGAATGAGCTCCTGAGCTTAAAGCTCATATCAGGTTTTTCTGTTGCGTAATACATGACAAAATATGTCAGATGCTATCTCCAAGACCAAATTGTTGCAGTGATCCTAAGTCCAGCTTCAACAAACGCATCAGAGCCTAACTACTCCTTTCACTTCAGGGGATGCAGCCTCCTAATTAATGCACTGAAGCATCAATTTGTTCAAAAAATTCGGAAAGGAATGATGAAACCATTCATCTGATAGCAAAGCAACAGGCAAAAGAGGAGCAGCAGCAGCAGTTCATGTTGAAAACCTGATAAAGCTGCTTCTCCTCAGATTGCTGCTAGCAATTAAAATTATGTGTGCATTTTTAAATACCAGAGCCTGCATTGTCTGTGTGCATGTGAGACTTGCCAGTCTCACAGCCATGCTGCTGGAGGCTGCTGGTTCCAATTCAGTGTTAAGGGTTTGTTTCGACCATTTGAAGTGGCCAAGACCAAGAATCCACCACAAAATCCTCACACACAAAAACCAGTAGATGTTCCTGTGATTGCGACACACTTTCAGTATTAAGGCTTAGCATTTAATTATACTTCAGCATCCCCCAGAAATCCACACAATCATGAAGATCCTTTCTGGAAAGCTTCTAGAGGTGGCACGTGAATCCAGTGGGGCTTCATCTTTAGCATTTCTTATTCCAAAATTAATTAACAAAGAGAATAAGCAAAGAAATCCAACGTAAATGCCATAGCATCTTCAGGATATTTATTTCAAATTTTCACTACATCTGGTGATGATAATACTGATTTTTAAAAAAAATTAAATTCAATAGACAGACCTCCTCAGTCTGAAACTCTTGCAGTATCTTGATATAACAGCCTCTTCCTCATATTAAAAACTTCACTTGTAGCTCGTCTTTTCTACACCTCGCTGTTCTTGTGTACATCCTCTAATCAATTCACATCTTTAAATGTGTAAACCCAGACACAGCAATACAACTAAGGCTTTACTGAGTTTGAGTACAGAGGAGAAAGAGCATTTCAAGAGACAAAGATTTGGTTTTACTTCAGTGTTACAGTCACGCAACAAAGAACAATCCCTTAAGTAACAGTCTCATAGTTCCTAGCAGACGTGATCTCAGTCAAAAACAATAAGCTCGTTAACTCGTTAAATTAGCTTTGTTCTAATAACTTTAACTGCCTTTTCCCATGTGTCCTGACACATTTGAGAGTTTTTTGGAAGGATGTTTCTCTAGAATACTTGAAGGATATAGTTAAATTAACAGAAATTAAATTTACAGAGATGGATTTGCAACAGAGGGAGAATGAAGAAATATCAGATGTGCAGAAGGAAAGGCTGCAGCACAAATACTTTTAGCAGATGTCAAAGTAATTCAGGGTCAGCAAGTTTCCCATCATTCTGAAATTGCTGGGACATATGAAAAACACACCATTTTGGCAACTGAAAAGCAAACCCCACAAATAAACTGGAACAGAACCACGAAGATCTCAGGCTAAATCCATGCCAATGCATGACTCTCATCTGATGCAGATGTCAGATCAAGCACATGGCCAGTCCTCCTGCAGTAGCCTGGGGAGGCTTGGAGATCCCTGTTATCTGCTGGACAACTCACTTCCCAGCATTCCTACTGCTGCTGCACCCTGTGCCTCGCCATCTCCTGGGTAACACTGGCAGACAGGGAGTGCAGGTTGCTGGCACATCGATGCTCCATCTGCTGTCCCACGTCTTACAGCAGGAGGGACAAGAACAGGCATCCCAGGAACGTGGCACAGGCACCCTGAGCAGCTTAACACAGGAGGAAGGAAGGTGACACCCTGGGGCAGCCAACAGCCTCAAGCTTCACATGCTGCACACAGCAGCCTGGAAGAGAGAGTTGCTGCTGTCCTGTACTCCAGAGCAACCTCTTTGTCCTTCAGTTACTATCTTTTATTACCACTCAGACTGTTGAGAATACAAAGAATTTTTCAGAAGTGGAGACACCTTTGTATGCCCTTAAGGACCTGTTCATCAGACTGCAAAGATTTAACAGCAGAAGTACTTTGGTGTTTGACATCCATATAAAAATTATGTAAAAGTAGGGTATGTCTCCACTTTCCCAGTACCATGATTAGGGTGAAGAGAGGTGTCCACAGCTACATATATTAAAATCAGGAAATTACTGATAATTCTACTGATACTTTTGTAAATTCTCCTCCATTTTCATAGCTGAAAAATATCCTAGATTTTCCAGAAACAAGATGTATGATGCTTGTAGGCTCCAGAATAGTATGGCTGGATCTTTGAGAGGGAATACAAAACCAGTATCGGAACAATCATTTCATTCCCATTAGCAAACACAACAACTATAGACCTCTGTGCCAGATGCTTCTTCGAGTTCTGTTTGGAAATCAGCGAGTTCAGTTAAGTGCATTTGCAGCCGGAGAGAAGCTGGTATATATATCCACCCACTGCTCTGGCAACACATTTCCCCTTTTGAAACAAAAGCTGGCTGGTACCTCTCCAAGCAATGGTGTGCTGCCCATTGGGGCACCAGCTCTTCACCTCTCTCTCTGCAGAGACAGAGGTAAGAGAGACCTTGGAGCATTCCTAGCCTCACTTGGAATGATTTCCTGCTTAACTTTCCCCTTCTACATCTTTCTCCACATCAACAGTTTTTAAAACAAATAATTTAAATTAGAAGTCATTCAGGCTATGGGGGTCCTTTCCATATGGCCCCATCCTCTGCTGGATCAGGGCAGCTTCCAGGCAAGTTTGCAAGTTTCCAGAATAAAAGGAAAGGATATCCTCACAGTGCTCCAACCATACCAACCTACCAGACATTTACATTTTCAAACATTCCTCAAGCACAATTTCTGTTTACCCTACCATGCGGAACCCGGCCTGAACTTGTTTAACACATGTTTGCGTTATTTATCCAAACTCATTCATCACAGTTGTAAAACATCTGACAGACCATGGAGGTTTTCCAGTGTGTATCAGGCCTCTCGCTTAATTCAACCGCTGATTATTTCCACCTCTAAGTAATTTGACCAAAGCCACACGAAAGCATTCAGCTACACTAAATCCTTCCCTGTTTGTTATTAACTCGGTCACTGGCTGTAAAGAGCTCTACCTCTCTCTCTACTTATCTAATTAATCAGAAGAATATCTATATACACATGGATACGATATATATTAACACACATAATGTATACACACATTAGTTATACAAATTATATGTTCTTATATATACAATATACATATTCTACACATATAAATACAATTCATTTTCTTTTTAGGAGACTCCATGTGATAAGAAAAGCTTAATTGCTACATGGATTGAATTGTCACTTGTACCATAAACACAGCCAGCTGCTGTACAAAGTGCTCCCTCATGCAAAATGCACTCACTACAGCACACATTACACACATTCAGCTACTTAATGTGACTTTTTTTTTTTTTTAGTTCCCGGTTATAGGAAAAAACATAGTAGCATAAAATCCATGAATTCACAAATTCACTTAGTATAAGCACACCAAGTCAATGGAGTTTTGAATCAGTTCCTGAAACTGGAAAGCAAAAGCTGTTCTTTCTGTGATTACTGAGTAGGAACATTGTATTTATCGCCTTTTTACTTCTTGTCTCTCGCAGAAGGAAGATCTTTTACTGTTCCTCTTTTTTTTATGCATACTTTCCATTGCTCATTAATCACACTGACACAAGTCTGTAGCTATGAAACTAGAACCAAGTTAACAGCTAAGGCCTGCGAGAACATTAAAAGGACCAAATCCTGTCTTCTATTTAGGCTTCCTAGATTCAAAAAAATATGGTTAAAAATGTCATATGTGCTGCAGGAATTCAAGATCTTTTCACTGCTCCTGACAAACCCTCAGCTGTTTGCTGCATGTTTTGGCTGTCTCATATGTTACTTTTTGTCCCCTTTGGAAAACGGTATAAAAAACCATTATGAACTACATCATCATTCTTTCACTAGACAGCACAGGCTGGTTAGTGCAGACCTCAGAGTAAATAAGTAAGTCCCTGTCCTTTCTCTCTTCAAGAATCAGATGAGTCCTGGGAGCATAAGGCCAAGGTAAAAGCTGGGGCAGTAAATGAAAAATATCTGCTTCTCTTAAGTCAGTGATGTCGTGCCATTGCCTTTAAGAATTACTATTTCCAAGGGCTATTATGGATCTGACCCCTTTGTCTCCCTCACTTCCCACCCTATTATTATTTCGAAAGCCTATACAGAGACACTGGGAAATAAGGATGATGACAAGGGATGAGTACAGAAGACAGCTCCAGCAAGAAAACAATAGGGTTTGCATATTTGATTGTATTCTATTACATTCAGAAAACAGGAAAATGTGGCTTCTTAGAAGAAATACAGAATATATTATTACTGTCAGCTGCAGAAGGAAAAACATGAATAACCAGTTGCTTAAGGTCGCCTCAGTGATGTTCCCAGTCTGCAATCACTACTAATCTTTCATACAGAAAGCAGGCAACAAAGCTGAAGGGACAAAAGACTTTAATAAAAAACCCAACAATATCCTTATTCTTTTGACTGAGGAACACTTTCTTACTGTATACTTCTTTTTTATTGCTCTTGGCAAGGCTTTTTATGCAAATAAGTGCCCTACAGCCTGCTGTCATATGCTGTATGTAAGACAACCTCTTAAGTGTGTACAGAAAAGTTAGCTGATGTAGAATTTGGCAACTTGTTTGTTAAGTGGCACTTTAGTTCATGAGCATATTAAATCCATGATGCATAACCTGCTTGGGCAGCCTGCTAGTTTTAAGATGTTAGTCTAGACCTATAAAGCCCTAAATGTCTTGGGACCTACTTATCCAGGCATTGAGATTTTTTTGAGGTTTTCTGATGAAGCAAAAGTTATTATCAGAAAATGTCAGTCACTAAATTGGAAACACTGCATTCAAAGTGTCTTGCAGCCAACAAACTTTCTTAAGATCCCAGACAGGATCCCAAAGAAGTTTGCCTATATTCATTGTAACTAAGGACCCAGGAAGGATATGATCTTCAGCCCTAAGCCTGGTGCTGTGGGAAACTGTGGGGCTGCACCATGATGAGGCAAATCAGAGGAGAACAAAACTGCAGGTCCTAAAAAGCTGAGAGCTCTCAGAGGCTTAGCTGCACTGCAGACAACTCAGAGCACCCAATCCTGAGCACAAGTGCCAAAAACCAGTCACAAACTTCAGAAAAGAAAAATTCATTTGTACTCAGACTTGTTCACTTCAATATCAATTTTCTGCAGAGGTATTAGGATGGTATTTCCTGAGTAGTTTCCGAGTCATGCCACAGAACATTGGGTGTGTTTGTGAAAGCTCTGTCACTCCTCACTCCCTGCAACTTCAGGGTTTTGCATGTCTGGAACAATCTTATTTTTTTCCGGTGTTTCATTAGCAGCCCTTTTCTGAGAAATGCCAGGTGGCACCATGCCCAGAATCTCTTGCCAGCTAATCTCAGAGGATTGGGCATTATGCCATTTGAATTAAAAGAGCTCAGCTCTAACTCACTGATAACATTTAGGAATCAAACCAATAAAAATGGGAAAACAAAACGAATACAAATAACCTCTGAATGCACACAGATGATAGCTTTTAACTGAAAATGTATACAGTTGTGGAGGGGAAAAAAAAAAAAAAGGCAGTAGAGGTCTTTTTCCAAAACTTAAACCAGGGTTCAAGTTAGAAAAATCAGCTATGATTTCATTGGTTTCTGAAAACAGCAAAAAGAAAAAGAAGGAATTTGCACATTTAAGTACAAAGTTAACGTCACAGGGTTCCCTGCAACAGGGAGCTCAAACTTCAGGCAAGCTGTGCTATGCCAATCACCCCATGAAGAGCAGAGGAGACAGAGGAAGAAAAGAATTTGCATTTGAAGAGAACAATGAAGTTCCCCCCCTCAATCCCTTCATTCTGGCATTTTGACATGCCCTTCCTAAAATAAAAGAGGCATTTAATTTATGAAGACCAATAAAATCATAAATAGCCAGTTAAAAAGTCTGCATAATCCTAATGTTGTCCACATCAACAGTAAAACATGGGATACTCCAGCATGTGCACGTAGACAAGCAGGCAAGAACACAGACTAACAATTCTGTAAATTATAAACTCTTTTTCGATCATGAGTTTTTAAGTTTAACAGGCCAGAAATTCCCACGTACAACACACTCCACAGGAGGGGTAAGGGAAGGAAAAACACAAGGCTAATAAGGATGTGACTATTAGGAAATAAAACAATTCAAAACCATTTCCTATAACACAGTTAAAGAAAAATATGGGAGGCAACTTTGGCTTACTCTGACTGCTGTCTTTATAAAAGCATATCTGTGTTATTTACATCTTCTCCTCTATTCTTTCAGAGATCATGAGTCAGTACAGGACAGCTATTTTTCCTCTCACTTCGTCATACATGTCTTGGAGGGTCAGAAAGCACTAGTCTTGTAGTATTTCATAGCTAATTAATGGAGATAACAGCTTATCAAATTAAATAAATCATACAGAGAAACTGCTTTTTTCCTGAGCCATAACAGCATCCAGGAAATTTTTATAGGAGGAACAACTGAGATGAGAATTAGCAAGGATAAAAGCATGGATAAAGAAGTTTTAACTTTGGTCAGAACAGTTCCCCAACAGTTCAGATGGATGAAGGCCCACAAAAGCCGCTTGCTTTTCTGGCTCTGTTTGCAAAGCATGGACATGAGCCATGGGCAGACACTTCAGCACCCTTCACACAGAGGCAGATACTTCAGAGAGGACACAATCCTGTGTGAGACACTTGTCCTCGCCCTGCCTTTGCCCCTCATGTGCCCTGCTGCCCATGGGGGGCTGCAGGGACCTGCTTACCTCGTGCTCCCAAAGGAGGAGGGGAAGCCAAGCGTCCAGTGGGGCTGAGAGTCAAAAAGGAGCTCACACTCAGGAAACTCTGCCCCAACCCAGCACACTGCATTCAAGGTCTGGCCTGAGCAGCCCTCATCACTCCAGGCAAATCCAACTCCACAAGCCTTGCCCCGAGGTGCCAACATCAGCACTTATGGAGCAGAGACCAAAAGCATGGCTCGCTGCAAACACCCATCGCCATCCTGCCATCCACAGGTTCCCCTGCAGACACAGCCTGACAGCCCATGCCAGTGGAGCACAGCAAGTAGAGGAGCCTAGAAGGGAGCCCTGCAGCGCTCCTTCATCCTTTCTCCTGGCATGGCTTGCAGAAATGACCACATTAGAAACAAGTAAAAAAGCAGATCATTACTGAAACACTGAACTTCATTTGTAACACCCTAATCCACAAAACACACATTTCTTCCAGTGAGAATCGCATCTGACCTGCTACAGATCCAGGCAGAAATTCAGAGGGAAAGGGACTAGCTTCTGAGGTGCTATCCATAAGAATGTCTGCTACTGAATTTGTTAGCTACTAATCATTCTAGGGCTTTCGGGGGTGCTTTATCAATCCTCAGCAAAACTTGCTTGTGACAAGACATGCAACAAAGCAAAACTAGATACAAACCCTGCTCCAGTGAGAGCAGAGCAGATCAAACCTAGCAATCAATGAAGGACAAGAAGTGGAATTACAGATGACATCCGACAAGGTCACTTCCACATCCCAGCAATGTGTTTTTATACAGATCTTTTAGCTGCTGTGGGGCTGGATTAGTTTACAGTGCTTACACTGAGAAAGATAGAGATATGTTTAAATAATTTCAAACATCCCATTTCTTTCAAGGACATTAACAACTTACAGAAGTCCTCAAGACATCAAATGCTATGGATAGCCAGAAACTACCTAGATTTGTCCTCTGTGTTGTATCACATCCATTGTCAATATTAAGGAGTCATACAAGATGAATTTACAAGAAAACATATGCACATGTACAAACACGTACGTATAATCAAAATATATTGCGCCATTTGCATTTTTTGGTACCTTGTTCTAGTCACACTTTTGCTCAATATACACTGTTGCTTTCCTCTACCAACAATGTGGCTGGTAATTTACCAAATACTTAAAAACTAAAAGAGACATTTCACCCAAAAATTATCTGCCCTGAAAGATGTAAAGCAATACCCTCTTCAACTGCTTTTACTTTGGCATGCTGGCCTTCCCCGCATCATGAACTGTGACAACAGACAGATTATAGTTTACAGATTGTAAGTAAAGTACCCTGGATAAAGACAATTGCTAACTATAAGCAATCAGAAAACCATCTCACTTCAAAATCGCTGACACTAGAAAACAGTAATGAAAAAAAAAAAAGAAATCAAGGTTCCTGTGAGAAGCAATCTAGGATCTGAACTTCAGATTCGATTACTCCTTAAGCCCTGGATTCACAGATGAGCCTGAATGTGGCAAACATGCTCTCTCTAAAGACTATCAAAACAAACGAGACTCTATCATGCAAATAAAATCAGGCATAATTTGTCAATCATTACATCAGATTTTGCCTAAAGAAATGAACATTCCTGAAGCTAGACATGCTACACATGCTGTCGGAGGCAGGTAAAATCAGCTGGGAATCCTAAATGTCTAGTATCTGCCTTCAATTTTCCCTAGCAGATACTCCCTTATGACTAAACTGCATTGAACCAGTACACTGCCAGGCATGTTTCCTTTTCCTTCTCTTTTTGAGGTACTTTCCTATGAAAATCTTAACTCAAAGAAATCTTTTGCAGGTGGATGGAAATTACTTTGCAGGTTACAGCCTTCAAAATATCACTGCGCTACCTACCCACCAAAGATTTACGACACTAGATAAACATGTTTGTGTATCCCTTGGTCATGTTTTCATTTTCTCTCAGACTGCTTTTTGAAGGACAAAACAAAAGACTGAATAGATTTGTGTAAGTGCTTTAGCATGGGAATGACTTCCCATGCATTTCCACGCCACCCTGATGGGGTAGGACAGTGCCAGTCCAGCAGCACAAACTGATGTCACACTGGTTTGTTCTGTCTGGAGACTAACTGCTCCCCCTCCCAACAGACCAAACCTGCAGAATCCACACAGTTTTGCCTAAGTTGGAAGAGATTAAGTTACACCAAAAATGAACTTCTTTTTTTTCACCAACAAGACAAGCACAAAAAACAGCACCAAAAAGCTACAGAGATATGGTATGCACACATTCGGTGTGTGCTTTCCTCCCTTTTGATAAACTTCTTAGTTTTAGTCAAAAGTAGCTTTCATGACAAGTCCTTGGTTGAAATCCTTGAAACTTTTACTCATTTGGCTCACTTAGATGAAAGCCCAAAACACAAAAACTTTTGTTTTCGTGCCATCCCCAGCAAGCGGAACCAAAGCAAAAACTTGACGGCTATTTTATGTTTGAAATATTGGCTTCAAAGCAATGGGGACAGCACAGTGTGGGTGGGCCTGACGCTACAGCTGTCTTAAAACAAAGAGCCTATATATCAAAAAAGCTCACAAGAGACAGGATTTACCCGGAAAGAATTACATACAACAGAAATGAAGATGAGGAAGAGGACATGCATGCACACATGTTCAGGGAAAGCAGGGGGAAAAGGGTAATGGTGCAGTTAAAAAACAAACAACACAAAGATACTGAAGAATGTTGTATCTACTTGCAGCTGTAACCATTTCCATGAAAAGTATTTTTTAAAGAGCTTTCTAACTGCATTATATTATCAGTGCAGTATCATGAAAATGACAAGAATTACTTGAGCTAGTAATAGGGCAAAACACTCAAAAAGGGTCTGTATTAAAAAGAGGCATCCCATGAATCTATAAATTAATCTGGAGTAAAAAGATCTATAAGGTAAGTGAATAAAAATGTTGATTAAGTGGTTAAAGTTTAGATCATTCTTTTCATCTCTACACTCCATTGCAATGGATTCAGAGTGATTTTGCTCTTTAAGCAATAGGAAGCAGCAAACATTAAAATATCACACCCACAAAATTCTTGACAGTATGTATTACCAAAATAATAGAAAGCCTAATTTTAAACAGAAGTGCAACAGATGAAGATTACGGGGGCAAATCATTGCCACAATTATGCCTGTGCCTGAGTTTGCCAACGGAGTTTATGACAGGTTTATGACAGTTTATTTTGACTGCAGCATCAATTTAAAACATTTGACAGGCTTCCGGGCACCAGGAGCTGTAAGTTCCCAGAGCCTAGATTCTCTCCTCTTACTGTTCCAACTGCTGAAGCCAGTGTGTTCACACACAGCAGCAGTGTCTTCCTTTGCCTGTCCCAACAAAAAGGCTATCAGGAAGTAAATCAACATGGGCTCATTTCTGTCCCTCCCTCCTGGGACTGCATGGGGCAATACAACACAGCTGGATAGAACTGCCTCACCTCTGAAAGATCCACTTCGCAAATGAAGAATGATGAAAATGTCACCTGCTGGTTTGGAAAGGCCACCACAGTACCACAGCACACACACTGTGCTTGAAAATAGCATTTCGTCAAATCTCAGAGGTAAGTTGGTTCACTATTGAGACACAGGCATTGCAGAATTGAGATGAAAAGTGAGAACTGTAAAGACACCCATGTGATGTTGAAATCAATACCCTGACACATCCCTCTGGGAAAAGACAGTGCTCTGGGTTATGCTGCAACATGTCAAACAACATGAGAAGACTCTCCCTTGGAGCTGGAATCTTGATGATCCTCATCACATGTACCCATCACACTCAACAGCCTAACAGAGCTGGGTTTTTAGGCCAGCAATAAAGAACATCATCAGAAGGGGCAGAAGCATTAGTTTAAAGCAAACCAGTATTCCTTCGTATTGTAATTCTCTCCTCTCTCTCACACAACCATGCACAAAAACTTGCTATTCACCAGCTGTTCAACAATATTAGTTTTGTGTAGAAGCTGAGACCCTTCAACTAAGAATAACCATTCGGTGGGGGCAGAGGGATCTCCTTGATACCTAGAGGGAGAAGACATCCATAGCTCCATTTGCTCCCAAAAGGGCCCTTCACTTCAGGGGCCCCCACACAGATGAAAGCTGAAAGTCTCTTTTGCAAACCTCTCTTTGTTTTGTTTTTCCCCTTTGCCAACTATGATGACTCCAGAGCCATTGATAACAAAAGCAGATGTTTACAGCCACATGGGAGGCTTCCCTGTATACAGTGGCTACTGCATTACACTGCATTAATCACTCCATGACATCTACCATATGTATCACATTGATTAGCAGGCATTTTAAATCCCATTGACAGTGGTGGGATTAAATGTGCACAAATATTAAAATGCAGACTCCTTTCCCATATGGTGATCATAAAAATGATTCTCTAAAACATGGGCTTTTTTCAGGATTTTCATTTCCCCAGCTGAAAAGAGTGCAGACGGTTGTATATCTCACTGAGAAACAAATATGAGGCTTTCTTAACACTTAATGCAATTGCAGGATCTAAGATGAAGCCTTCGCACTGTCTTTTATGTATTTCTTATATATTTTAGAAAGCAGAATTTTCCTTTAATTCTGCATATTTCTGGAGACAGTGCAAATATCTCTGTCATTCAACACAAATGATAACCTCAGTAGATTTCTCTACTTTAGATATCTAAAAGTGCTTCTGAAAAAAGAAACAAATATCCTGAAAATGACTCACGGATATATTCAGATCATTGTTAACTGGCCCTGGCTGGCAAAGTTCAACCTTTGAATTGCTTCCTGCCATCTACTTAGTTTTGTTTGTCTTCCTCTGGTTCAGTACAGATTATTGGTCTGATTCACTGACTGCCTTTCACCTGACACCAAACCTCTCCATTCTGACCATCACTCTTGCTTTCATCTGTGCTGAACCCAGTGATGGGGTATCTGATCTTCTATCAGCTCCATGCATAATCATTATTAGAACTAAGGCCTGTTAGTGCCAGTATAAACGTTAGGTCACTGGAAAATTATGGGTACAACTTACTGACTAAGCAATTTCCTTGAAATTGCAAGTAAGGCTTTAAATTAGTAACTCACACACACATCAGTGCATTAAATGGAACAAAATTACTCATCAGCTGAGACCAAGACATCCTCAATAAACTTGTATTAGACATCCATGCACATCAGAATTTGATTATCCTATGCTGATGGAGGCACAGATTTCATCTATCAGATGAGGATGGGTATAACACGTGAAACTTTTCTGGTGATGTAATTTACAAAGAAAACTTGGTATATGATGCTGTCTGGGAGCTGGCATTGTTACAACAAAATCTTGAGGAGATTACTTCCAAGAAAATACATTTAATAAACATCACCTATTACTGCAACCTCTGTGGTGCCGACTTCCAATTGCACATTTATATCCTATGCCAAGCAGAAATGTGAAATCTTGTATTATTATCTGAGTATAACTTCAGGGGATGCTGGGATTCAGCTGTTGTAACTAACGAAGCCCATTTTTAGTGTTCATATACTGTCATAATGGGAACAAGCTGTTTTCTTTACAAGGCTGATTTCATGCTCAGCATGGCCTACTGCAGGATATTCATGAGAAATAATAAAAGTAGATAAAACTATCATATAAAACCCCTGATCTTTCCTACAAATAACTAAGGTGTTACAAAATCAGAAAAAAAAAGCTTTTTTGTTTTGTTTTAAATGAAACACCAGGTAACAAACTAGACAGTCTGGTCCATTTTCTGGTACTGCAGCATGCAGCCTTCTGGGTGTCCTGCCTGTCTGCCTTGGGATCCAAGCTCTAACATGAGAGACAAACAGGGCAGTTCCTGCTCAACCACCCCTCAAGATTAGAGTGTTTTGGGATCTGCATGTTGGCAGGAGGCAGCACACTGGGGATCTGGTGAGAGCAAACACCCATGTTAAGTCTCAAAATCCCCCTGGTGCAGGGTAACAGGTAACACAAAGGGGCCATCTCTCCACCTTCTGTCCGTACCCTTCCCAGACCAAATGGACAAGAAAAGGCAACTTTACAAATAACTATGTATAGGGATAACTTTTTCTTAGCAGACTTCCTCAAAAGATGTGAACTTTTCTGAAGATGAATGTTGGATGACCTTAGGGACAACTTGAGTTTTTTGGTAGGTTGAAGTCATTGGCACTGACTGCCCTTAGACTGACGAGCAGCACCAAAGGTCTATCTCCCCCCAGTACTCCCTTCTCTTCATATCATGCAAAGAACTGTTAGGGGTATAAACTCAATGCTGTGTTTCGTATCATTGTGCTGGTAGTAAATTTAATCACAGCTCCCTAGACAGCACTCCTTGTGCTAGAAAGATGAGAGAATAGAACATTTACATTTGGGAACATTTTTCTCCATTCTGGCACAATTTGTGCTTCGCATGACAAAACAACGCTGCATGAAAGACAGCAGCTGTGGCTGTGCCAACTCTCAAGCATGCCAATGAAGTCTGGATAAGTTTTAATTTCACACTAAAGAGCTTGCTAAGTCTCATTGGGACCTTCCTATTAAGTATTCCAACTGATAGCTGCAAGCTAATCGAGGTAAGCCCTTGCTGCAGCTCTCAAGTGAGAGAAGTAGGAGATGCATCTGGCTGCACACTCACATTTCTCCCTACATATCAGCTACTGCCTCACTGGCTCTTACATTTATAACCACAAGCATCTCCACAATCCTTTTCCCTTGACCAGATTTAATTACAAAGAAAGTGATCTGGGAGGTGAAGAACTGAGGTACACTTGGAAAACCCCAACATAATCATACTCCTGAAAGCAGGCTATGCATTGACTACTAAATTCCTCAGCACTTGTAATTGTGAGTGAATCCCCAAAGAAAAAAATACCATTTGCATGCAAAGATTAGTCATTAGTCTTTGCTTAGCTATTTTCTTTTTCTCATATTTAAAATGGGCAGTATAGTACTTTCATACTTAGCAGAAATTCAGATATGGCTTTGGAGCAGGCTACTTCAAATTGTTTCATGACAGATTTATTTGTAAGGACAAGTCAAACATAAATAGATTTCTAAATGAAAGCAGGATGGCACCAAACACTTGTTACATTCAGAACAGATTAGTTTTACTTTACAGGGAGCAGAGCTAAAGCTGACACATCACACACAGCTATGTAAAATGCCAATCTCCAGCCCAAGAGGTATGAGATTTGCTGCTATGCATCTCTTACACCTGGGTTTTCAAATAGCTGGGTAGTGGAGCCAAATGCCTTCACAAATTTTGTTGCACTTGAAACTTCACTTCGCTGCACAGCCAGTAATTTGCTCGCTGTTCAGACCCTCATCAGAGACCTGAATGGCATCTTGCTTTGTTACTCAGCAGATTTTAGAGTTGAAAATAATTTTAAAATAGCAAGGGGGGGCGCAGGGGTAGTTGTCAAGATGCTTTAGCTCCGATGGCTATGATCTAGGATTTCAATCTGCTTTTGAAACAGCATGATTCCCACACAAGTCCAGCATGAGAAGTCGAGCTCTGTTGTTCAGTGGCACCGCTCCTTCCCTAGCAGCAGACGCTTGGAAACGGCAGAAGGTGCAAAACCCAACTGACTCCAAGTTCTCCAAAACATTAGAAAAACACGAATCTGAAGCTTGCAGCTGCATTTTATCAGATGTATCCATATAAATAGACCAAACCCAAAGTGGATCCAGACCTGAACTTTTCACCTTGTGTCCCTCTGTGACGAAAATGTATCTCATTTTGTTACTCAGACTAGAAAGTCTTTAAAGACTTATATTATATTTCTAGCTAAGGAATGATGGTCTCACCAAAACCCTACTGTGCTATGGTGCCTAAAATAGTTAGCTCACTAATACTGTCCAGGTTTGGAGGTTACATTCTGAACAACATGTTTTCACTGAGTAAGGATTTTTTTAATAATCTTTTCAGTTTTCTCCCATCATTTATCTTCTTGGAGCATAAGCAATCTGAGCTTGGACTGGTTACAAATACCAGTGAAGAGAACACTGCTCTCCTGTGGGCACTACCAGAACATCATTAAGAGAGGAAGAGATGTTCAGAAGGATATCACAAGTCTTTTGTCTGGTCTTCAGTGTATCATATGCCTTGGAATGTCTCATTAACTTTTGGATAAATGTCTCCCACAATGCATAATAAAATTACTGATGACTGATCAACTACGCTTCTTTATCAAGCCCTTTCATCAAAACCAAAAACTTTCACAGTGATTCTGCAGTGTTTCTTTCCCCAGACTTGAACCAAAACCACTCGTCTTTAAAATCCACAAATTGCTAAATTTCAGACACCATTAAAAAACCAAAAAAGTACAAATCACAATGAAATCACATGCACTAAACACAAATATTATTAGCATAGGGATTTTGGAGGGACTAGACCTAAGAAGTTAGGAGTTTGGGTTTAATTAACACATTTTGCTGGAGCCAACTCTCCTTCAGTTGTCCTAGTGTGGAATGAGGGAGATGCTGATTTTCTTGTTAAAGAACAAGTATGGATAATGTTACTGCTTTCCAAATTCTATTTCAGAGAGTCAGACAGGCTTCATGCTGCAGTCACCACTGCTGCCAGTGTCAAAGTGACAAGAAAAGACAGCAGTGTCTGGTGCCTGAGGTACTGTGTCCCACTTGACTGAAACCAGCCTGCACAGAGACAATGTAGGGATCTCCAGTGGAGGGATCCAAGCGGTAACACAATCTGTTTAGTTTCCTTATAACAAACCCAAGGGTGATTCTTTTTCACAATAATTATTTATAGGCAGATGTCAGCTTTTTAGACTTATTCAGTTACCTAAATAAGCTCAAAGCATCTCCAGGCAACATCCAAATACTGAAGGACCTACCTTCTTGACAACTGAAAGGGCCAGATAGCTCAATACAAAGGTACTGCAAACATAGAGTACTGCAAAACCACAGCTTCCTATAGCCACAACTGGCTACTGTGCTGTATTTAAATGGAGGATGGGCCATGCTGCCCAATCACTCTAAGAGGGATAACTTCCTTTAAAATTTGTGAAAGTTGTGAGTGGGTGGCAGGATTCACAGTCCGTTGTTTAGTTGTTTTTTTTTTTTTTTCCTTCTAGGTCTATTTGAAAATCCACGCGATTTAAAGCTTAATGTTCATTGTTTAATTTTGTGGAAACAGATTACTAAACTTCATAAAAAGCAATAGGCTTGATTCATATGAGATGGTTGAAGCAGACAGCTTTTAAATGAAGTAACAGCTTTCTAAATCAGTTTTGGTGAGCATCCACTGTGCCACTCATTCACTTGTCCTCTGATGAATTTTTTTCCTCAACTTAAATTCACCACTAGCTTATTTTTCTTGCTTTGATAGTGACAGGAGCTAATCTTACCAAAACATAGTTTTTATTTATTACCAACCTTACAACTTTTGACAGCAGTGAACTTATATTTGTGCAAAATGCACTTAAAAATAACCAGTGCTCTGCTCTACAGCCACACAAAAATAGACGAAGCCCAACACACAAAAAAGAATAAGCAAGTCCTTAAATCATCTGCTGTATGTATCTACAGGTTACAATCACTGGAAAGGAGATAGTGTAAAGGAATTAATTTTTCCATCAATGAATCAAAACAATTCAGATTTCCCAATTTCTTAAATTATTTAAGATATCTGCCCCTCACCCCTCTTAGCAAGGCTTCACTGCTGCAACTGTGTCCCCCAAACAGATTCTTACAGCCCCCAAATTTACAACATCTGCACAGGAGGTGTGGAACTCAGGTGTGCAAAACACCGTACACAGTATATAAGAAGAAGAGTCCTGCTCCTAGATCCAACCCTGTTGCAAATCGATCAAGAGCAACACTGGTAGACTGCTGTGCAGGATGCTCACAGGTCTTAGTCTGGAGAACCTACTCTCATGTTAGCCCAGGAATATGCAACACGAAGAACACTGAATTAAAACAACTCCAACATAAGTCTGGGTTTGTATAAGTCACAAGATGACTTTAGGCTGGCTACCTGCTCTGAGAGCCAGGAAACCTGAGCTCAATCCTTTGCAGAGGTCTCTCTTGTATTTCTTCCTGTGCTGCTGCAGATGCAAAAGCAGCAGGTCCTGCTGAAGGGTGAAGGAAAACATGGGAACAGCAGATCTCCATTTATGCTACACAGAGAAGAGTGGACTTTCTCTCTTAACAACAGATCAAAGACTGTGTCAACCAAGAGCTCCTCTGATCATCATCATCATCATGGCATCATCCACCCCTGGTGGAAATCTTGAACTACCTTAATTACAAAGTTCCCTGGTTTCAGTTTGCCATACCTGCTAACAGCAGTCAAGGTGCAAACATGCTTCTACACCCAACTCAGCAAAAAAAAAAAAAGTATAAAGTTAGAGAGTCAAAAATAATTTAGGCTGCAAGTGAAGTCAA
This sequence comes from Cyanoderma ruficeps, assembly GCA_008694505.1. NCBI lineage: Eukaryota > Metazoa > Chordata > Aves > Passeriformes > Timaliidae > Cyanoderma > Cyanoderma ruficeps. The sequence continues at coordinate 36,002,680 of VZDJ01007755.1, forward strand.
GGACACCTGGTCCAACCCACTCAAAGCAGGGCTCCAAAAACCTAGCTTTGAGCTACCTGCTGCACTGCATGCAATAAAACCAGAAAATGTCAAGACACCCACTGCCAGCTTTTCCTTTAATAGGACCATAGTTGGCTACATCGAGTTCTAAAGTCTCCATTGTCCTAAAGAAAATTATTTGATCCTTTTTCTTCCACTGAATATTCTCAAATGCATGGGACACATCATTCAAATGTGGGACACATCATTCAAATGTCTGTTTTTTCTAACCAAAGACATCAATTACACCCAAGAATCTGCAGCTGTTAAAATCACTTAGGCTCCTACACTGAAATAGCTGTCTGGCTACTCAGAAGCAAAGGGTGAGACTCTACAGGGTGGTTAAAAGGCAGCCCAAATTTAAACATGAGAGATAAAAAATACATACACTTGAGCTGAAAGAGAGCTGACCAGAAAGGAATTAGAAATAAATTTTTGCGAACGAGACAATTAGTGTAGACAGTGATCAAATTATGGGTGGGAAAAAAAAAAAGAAGAAAAGGACCAAAATATCATTAATGATTGTAATTTTCTTGCTTCCAGACTTTGAAAGCATTTGAGTAAATACTAAAAGACAAGAGTGCTTTAGAGGTAAATGACTTATCCCATCTCTCTGTCTCTCCCACTGCATGAGTTTAAAATGGCAGCACTTCTCAGTGCTATATATAAAAGGCAGGGACTCCAGGGACTTGCTCACATTGCTGTGTCAAGTGAGTATCTCCAACAGTTTGCAAAGTTTATTCAATTCACATTTGAAGTTCTCCATGCAGGCCTTCTGAAAGAATGTCATGTGTGAGCAAGCGGCAGAACAAGTGATATAACTCTACTTTTACTTATTTTATGGAAATGGATGTCTCCCTGTTCGCTCCTGTGGCTATCAATACCTGGATCCTTTACTGGTCTGCCTATCTGATTTGCTGAAAACACTTTTTTTTGTCTTAACATTTTCCTCTCTGTGTCCTCTAAGAGTATTTGAGTTCTGCCTGAACACCTTGGTAGTTATTTCATTACTGTATTGCCAATTAATGCATTAAGCATACAGCTTTTTTATATCTTAAAACAGCTTTAAAGAAATGAATCTATACCCCCTAATTGGACCAACCAGACTTTGTAATTTCCCATTACAGCTGCTTTCCTAAGGTATCCTTCAGTTAAACTGTGCAACTACACTAGTTTTGTACTCTCCCACAGCCTAGACTTATTTTCTGATGTCCTTCTTACTGTTCCAATGTTTGCCCTAATGAAGCAACAGACCTTCAGCTAAGGGCTGCTTTGCCACAGGGAAAATATATCCTGGCATGAAGGGGGGGTGACTTCCAACCAGAAGTGACGTAGGCTGGAACCAAAACAGAAATGCCCACGTCCACCTGTTTTTCTTATGGACCCTGTGGTCTCCAAACAGAAGGGCAGGATATTTCACACATAAACCCAAAATGCCAATTGTGTGATTCCTTACAGAAAATAAGCCTCTGGCCACTCAGATTTAGCCTCATCAAACAGCTGCCACTGCAGCAAAAATAACACAGCAATCCTGCAGAGAATGAATGTTATCACATCACACTGGAACCTCAGCACCAACAGATGAAAAGAGGCCACAAATCCTTCAGCAACACCTTTGGTGAAAGCGTACATTCAGCCATAATTAAGCATTGAAAAAGAATGCTGTTATTTAGGTATTGTTGAAAATGTCACACATTTAAAACGCCCACTTTTAAAAGGTCTCCTCAGGGCATACGAGGAGATCAAGTGTCTCACAATGAGGTTGCAGTTTGGACAGACAAGAGAAGAAATGTGACTGTCTGCAGTTGGATTTTTATAAATAACCATCAGTGCCATCATGCAGCTGATACTTCCCCTTTTCAGTAAGGAAGGATGTCATTTAACTGAGAGCAATCCATGAAGGAAATTCCTGATTCCTGAGAAACTCTTGGGGTAGGCATGTCTGGATCCGTGTTAGAGGTAAAAAAAATACTCAAAAGTCACACTGAAGTAAAACATTTGAGTTCAGAACCTTGCAAAATATCAGGACAAATATAATTTATGACATCTTTGCTATTTAAGCAGTTAAGATTTAATATCATAAAATAAACATCTCATATCAAAACTTATCCATAATCAAGCTTTTACAAAGACAAACTGATATATACCTGTTTATGTACCAATTTCAGATCAAACCACTATTTAAACTCTATTGACGTAAATTTGTCTGTGAAATTCTTACGTTTCCTGAGAATCTGAAATCCTTCAAAGGATTTTTTTTATTCAGATATATAAATAAAATATTTCAGTAAGTAACAAGATTAATGTACAATGGCTTACCATGACAACACTTTGAGTCCATTCTTAATGTAAAGTTATAATTATTGTCATATTACTGCCATAAATGCAACACAATTTAGGGTTATAACTTTCCCAAATCTGAAACTGCCTGTGCACACTCAACAGTTGGAGCTGTTTAATACACTTTCTAATCCAGCATAAAATCCTATAACTACAGAAGCCTTTGGATTTTTCCTGTAGTTGAACTGTCTATCCAGTATATTTGAATTATTTCAACTTCTCTCACCCTGTCCTGAGTCTTTTCAGCTTCAACAGCAATGTTGCATAAATATACAGTTAAGACAAAGAAATTAGAAGCAATTTTGAAAAACAACTTCAAAAGTCTCAGCAATTTGAAAAATGATTCAGACTGAAAGGTGTAGCCCCCCAAACCCAAGTAATCACAAATGTTTAAACTGCCTCTCTGCCCCAGTTCTTCCCTTGGAAACCAGAGAGACGCTGCTGCAGCATGGGCATCTTAGAGCTGGGGAGATCAACTGCATCTCCTTAGCAAGCTGTGAGTGTCACAGAGAAATTTCAGGTGTTTCAGCTCCTGTCAACAATGCTGAGGCACTCACTGCATCTGCCCCTGCCTTTCTGCTGATCTGAGTAACTGTGTGTGTATGTGAGCGAGGCTGTGTGCAGTTTTCACGCCTGAAGCTCTGCTAATGCTGGTCAGCATTCGGCACACACTCCTAATGGCATATTTTTAGGACTGTTGAGAGCCTTAATGCAAACCTGCTCTCCTCTGCTAGCCATAACACCGTACCACAAATAGCTTAGCAGTTGGCAGCACTTACTATGTCTCATAAAAAGTTACTTCTCATCACAGGCTAGGCTTTTCTGCACGTACTATTCTGTCCAAACAGGCAAAACATATTGTGGGTGTAACGCTCTTTTTGGGCAAATATCTTACACAGAATTTAACTTTTTTATTAGTATTTTTAAATAGTTTGATTTATTTTTCAGATCTATTCTAAAGAATTGCAGCCTGAAGACTCAATATAAAGTTGCAGCAAACATTTTTGTGTAACTTCTTTCATCTTGGCTTATTGTATATTTAGAGAAATTCCACAGCAGCTGGGCTAAGCATAACATTTGTTCTCATCACCTTTTAAGCTGCAAGAGTTATCTGTTGCATCAGATCCAGTTTTTATTTATAGTCTTCTCTAATATCATCATGTATCTGTAAGTGGCCTTAGGTTTGAAACAGGGTCTGAAATCCCACTCAGATGCAAGAGACTGACAGAAAAGTACTGGGAAACTACCCAAGCACAAATCTGTACTGGAAAGTCATCAATCTTCCCCTTGTTCCTGACTTGTTCCTTTAAGCTCTCAGTTGCACACAACCCTTTGTCTTCTCCTTTGCCCGCAGCAGAACAAAACCCATGCACAGTTCAGCTGCCTTTCCTAGAAGAGGGCCTGGGGAAAGCTGCTCCAATAATTGGCTCACTGTTGGGAGAAACCTGTCTTCCAGCCACCACTAAAACAACATCTGAAAAAGAGCAAAAGCCATCAGCCTGAAACATTCACAGAAATACATGTACAAGTAAAGTGTCGAGGTATCTCAAGGTACGATCTATGTGATCATATTTCTGTGTTTTCCAGGTATGGAAATAAAAAACAGGCACCTGTCTTATTTAGTAAAATATGAGAATACACTGAAAAGTTTTACCTCAAGGCTATAAATTATGAAAAGAGGTTTTGCACAGCCTGGGAAAACACTTCAAACTGGCAGTTGAAATGTTGTTCCTCCAGCTCCCCCAGTGTTGTGAAAATGTGAATGGAGAACACAGCCAAGGCAGGATCTGGGGGCGGGGGGGTGGGATTTACAAAAATACAAATATTTTCAACTCAATATTTCCACACCTTTTTCAGCTCTGAGATTAACAATACATTGAGCTAAACTTAAAAGAAAAGGACCAGGAGCTGTGTTATCCAGAAGCCCACAAGGTAAAAGAGCTATTTCTGCCAACTCTAGCACAGACCGTGAGGGACTGAGGAGGACAGGCTGTTTTAGAAATCTAACATGTACCAGCCAAATAACTGCCACATGTGACAAGAAGTACCCACCTGGTTAGTGCTCTCAGAGCACAGGTCAAGGAAGTCACAGTGCCCATGGAGCATGAGAAGCCCTACACCAAGGGCCAGCAGTCACCTCTTGAGCTGAAAGCTGGCCATTGAATCCTGCTGACAGGATGTCCTGGGGAATCCTGATTCCCCCTGACATGAAGCATTCAATATTCTGGAGACAAGCATTTCATTCATTTGAGCCAACAAATCCATGAATATTTCAAGTGACTCCAATTTTCAAACAGATCTTCCTTTATAAATTTCCTATACACTGACCAGTTTTTGTCAAGAAATGAGTAAAAAGCTCGAACAGGTACAAACATCTTAACCATGTACTTATCAAACTCCTACTTGTTTCTTTCACATAACAAAAACAAAACTGACAGTGTAGCTGCAATTTGCAGGATTTACCAAAGCCAAGTGGTATAATAAAAACTGGCTGTAGGCTTTAGGACAACTTTCAAAAGCAGCGAAGTAACTTAACAGCCAGGGTCAAATGCTGTAAAAGTGATCTGGGATACGGATCATAAATGCTTAAGTGGCAGTATAAAAGAGGTAATTTTTCTTTTCCAAGCCAGTGGCAGAGCATGCTGATAGGAACTCAGCAGAAGCTGAGTCAGTTCCTGGAGCTGACACCTCTCTCCAGGTGCTATGCTGCTCCCAGGGCAGCACTGGACCTGCTGAGCATCTACCCACACACCACTGTCCATGCCCAACTTGTGGATACCAGCTTTGGGCTCATCTGCAAGGGGAACTGCAGATTCTTGGATTCATGGAACTTTACCGATTTCAGAAGGAATCTGTCACAATTCACTGATGCTTTAACTGAGTTGTCCGAGACGAGAGAAAGTCATGTACATTCAACACCTTCTTTGCTCAAATTAGGGACCCCTGAATCTGGACCCAGCCCCTGGAATAAGCTTCCACATCCCCTCTTGCTGGACATGAGACCTTCAGTACAATCATGCTGTGCTCCAGAGACATCATCATCAGGCCCTATGATTTGACAGTATGCTTTCCAAACTCATGCTTTTGCGCATTCCTGGTTTAGAAAGTCCTTCTTCAATGACACTACACAGCTGAAACAAACAATAACAAGTTTTTCAAGGAGTTTACCTGAAATATATATGCATTACATTCCACAGGGGATTATGAAGCAGAGATAGAGATAAAAAATCGACAATACAAAACAAAACAAAACCAAAAAAACCCCAAATCTTTATGCGAAATTAGGGAGACATGGTAGCCACAGCCCTATCCAGAAGCTATACAGCTCCATAAACAAGACTCAGAGTGGAGATAGAAAGGCACATTGCAATCAGGAGTGAAAAAAAGGGATACCATACGGAAAAAAATGTAATTTATACAGGCTATTACTATGTGAAAAGTGGAAATTACAAACAAAAAGCCTCCCAAAATATAATACACAACATTCTAATTTGGGTGTGTGTGAATAATTTTAACTAAAATAATCATTGTTTCAGTTATGCTTTGAGCTTACGATCCATTCACTAAAATGAAGTCAACATATAGCCTCAAAGACTATTGAGTAATATAAAAATATTCTTGAATAACAAGGTTTATAGGTTTCTCTTTTTCTTGTTTTTCTCTAGCGGATTAAGTCAAGGTAGTTTTCAAACAAACACTGAAGAAATGAAGAAAGATGCCTAAAACTCCTGCACTTCAAAATTCAAGACAAGATGTCCTTCCAAGGTCAAGATATGAATGTCAACCCTTAAAAACGGTTGGTACATCTCATCTTTTTCACTCTACACACGAACACATACACTCATACACTGGGTTGCTGGAGCAGAAGCCCCTCAGCTGAGACAGGACTTCCCAGACCTTAGCTTGATGTAAAGACCCAGGCTGCTCCATTCGCACAGGAAACGTCAGCTTAAGGAGACTGCATGTGTAGTTAATTCCAGTTAGCAAATTATTTTCTAACAACACTAACACTTGAAGAAGATAACTCTTACTCTGAAAAAAACAAAACTTCAATACATGTAAATACAAGAACCTAAAGGTTTTGAGATTAAGAAGAGAACCTAAGCTGCATGAAAAACAGGTTTTGCCAAACAAATGTCAACAATAATGATGAGAAAACAGAAAGTATTGGACATATCTGTAATTTCTACCTCTGGAACTCACAAAACACTGGTTTCCAATATTCCCTAGAAAGACTCAGCCCACTGACTTACAACTAGTGTTAAAAAAAAAAAAATCATTTTACTTCCATGCCAAGTAAGATGAGCACAGATGTGCTGCAAAAAGACCATACAAGGAAGTAAAGAGGTGCATAACATGTCTGTGCATTTTCTAATAGTGTTTCAGCTATTGTTAAACTAATTTTATGGCACTTGAATTTTTAAAGAAAAACAATACTTACAGAAAATTGTGGAGAACTGAACTTATTCAAGGAATGCTGCTCAGCTGACAAATCAGACTTTTCTTTGTACTGCTAGAATACCCACTGACTTGCAAACAGGAGCAGTAAGGGTGACATCTCTTGATCTCAACTCAGGTTTTCACTTTAAAGAGTGGGAAATTCTCACTTTCAAAGAAAATTAAGCCAAGAAGGATAGTCTTATTGTGGTATGTTATCTACCTCAAAGATTTTCTTTTTCCACAGTATTCAATAAATTCTTCTACTAAATAAGAACAGAAAGTTTATTTCCTCACCTCCTTTCTCCACTGTTGCTTCACATTAACAGAAATATTATCATTTATTAATACTTCTCTTTAGAAATGAACATGGTAAAAATCTCTTTTCCCTTTTGCACAATGTTTTCATATTTGCTTTGAGACACAGACAGACTCACAGACCTCAGTGTGGTACAAAAACATAACATCAATGTTTCTTTTATAGTTCAAAAGCTGATTAAATTTTTTGGATGAAAGCTATGTGAAATTTTAATCAAGACTGAGCTGACTTACAGCAGCAGAGCTCAGGATGGCAGTTTTGCAGGCCATGCTTGGTAAATGTAATAATCTCTAAAATCTACTTCAGCCACCAAAAGGAGATGGGCATGAAGCTCCTTGTATTCCCCACTTTGCATTACATACTCATGGCTTGGTTGCTCAGGTTATGATGGAGAAGTAGCTATGCTGACATCACCATTTTCCAGACACACCTCCAAATACTCATCATATTTAAGGGTGGCTGCAGCACTGATGCCACACAGGAAAACTAAAAACCCCAAACCCTTGTGTGGCCCAGGACTGTAAAGACAGAAACCAGCATTTTGAGCTGTAACAGGAAGAGGCTGATAACTGCATAGCATTTGGAGGAATGATGGAAAGCAATTCAGGAAAGTCATGGAGTACATGAAGAATACTTAGTCTCCACTAGCCAGGCTATTTTCAGTGACAGGATAAGAGGCAATGGGCGCAAATGGGCTCAGTCTGAACATCAGAAACCTCTGAGTGTGACCAAGCACTGGCACAGATTGTCCAGAGAGGCTGTGGCATCACCATCCCTGGAGATGCTCAGAGGCCATTTGGACAGAATCCTGGAGAACAGACTTTAGGTGTCCCTGCTTAAGCAGGGGGTGAGGCCAGGTGACCTTCAGTGATCCCTTCCAATCTCACCCATTGTTGTAATTCTACACTACCCCGTGTATTCTATGTATATTCTTCCAGCTACACTGATGGTTAGCTTCCTGCCAAAACTAAGACAATGGCAGATGAAGTCTAAGCACCAGAAATGCAGTTACTGAGTGTAATTCCATTCTAAGACCTAGACTGTGAATACATGGATGAAAACAGAAGCAAGCACTGATACTTTGGTAAAAGGCTTCATTTCTCAAGCTTGGACTGGGGCCCAGGCCAAAGTGCAAGAGTTAATATAATTCCCTTATAATGTAAAAAATAATGTAATAGACCACTGCTGTTCTCATGTGAAAAAGAATATAAGGCAGACTTTGTGAAACAGGAAAAAAAGATGACCTAAAATGTATAAAAATCAATACTGTGATTCAGACTAAGGGAACTCCAGCTAAGAACTGGCTGATGCGAGGCTGACAGACCAAGTGGTGAGTGGGGGCTGAGACATGAGCAGAGTAATGAGAAATTCTGAAAGTTTGAGCTTACAAGGCTTACTAAAAGCACACCACAAAAGTTGTATAAATGTACACTTACTGCAAAAACCTGGCGCACAAACTATCCTCTTGTGCTGGAAAAGATGCTTGTTGGGCAATTTTACTTCAACCACCAAGAAATACAGGATAGGAATCACTGAGCCAAAGCCCAGCTTGCTGAAGCAATTACACAGACCTGGAGGACTCTTTAGCTGAACATCCACGGTCCATTAATGAAGAGCTGAAAGACTCATCACTTAAGGTGACCAAAAGCTCAACATAAAAACAATGTCCCAACCAGCCAAGACAACAGTTACCTTAGGAAGTTGAAGGATAATGCTCTCTCAATTGCAAATCCTGTTGCACACACTGTATCAGGTAAATTCCCCAAAGGCTGTAGGCAGCAATGAGGCTGTGGCTTCAGCACAGTGAGGCTCCCATGCACAACAGACAGCACACAGGAGATTACAGAATCACAGAATATGCTGAGTTGGAAGGGACCCATTACGATCATCGAGCCCAACTCCCGGCCCTGTGCAAGACATGCTGTCATCTCCTCTAAAGGGGTTCTGCTCTAAAGAGCAATCCAGGATCAAAAGTTTTCTTGCAAACCTTCTCGGTAGGAGTTGAATGATTTTCTGCTGTGTCTATACAATTCTGTGAAGATGAACCACTGGCAGGTCACTACTAAAGAAAGAATTAATGTATAGCCTTGCTGTAAGGTATCTTGAGGCTAGGGGGAACAGAAGGGAAAAGAAAGCAAAAACCTTAAAGAAATAAAGACTGCAATCACTCAAGGGTTATTCTTTCCAAGAAAAGATTCAAGACTGCATTTGTTATGGCAATAAACACTTTAGTTATATGCTTACTGTATTTCAGATTAGCAGATATGTTAGCAGTCTGTCATACAATAGCTTTAGGGGCCAAATAGTTTGCTCAACTCAAGTATCTACTCTGAGACCCACAGGAGAATAAGTAAAACAATTTGAGCCAAATATTTGTGTAAAATACTTATTTTGCCAGCACCCTAAAGAAAATAAGCAGAAAAATCTCAAATTGCAACTTAAACACGAACATCTATTACCGTTTCCTTGTGGTCTATAAATCTAATCCTACTGCTCATACATCAGACCTAGCCATGCCTTCTGCAACTTCTCAAGTGTCCTCTCTTTCAGGAAGTCTTAATCTGCGTTAGCTTTTCTTTTTCATGTGCATTTAAGGTGCAAAACTGCACCTTGCTTCCCGATTTTGTCTTTGAAAGACCTCACAATGACTTTTAGTCTTCTCCTTTTCCTAACGTAATATATTAACATAAATCTAATCAAAGAAGCGGTGTGGCAGCTGTCCTGTGACAGATTCTGATGATCAGCAAATTTATCACGAAGCCAAAACCGGAGAAGTTCAGTGAGAGCAATTCCTAGGCAAAAAGCACCATCATCCTTTCTGAAAGCATTTCTATTCTGCCAATGTCAAATTACAAAAATATGAAAATTGGTTTTGATGGTAAAATTGTCCTTGATTTTGTTTTCTGAAATGTTGGCTTTTTAAAGACGTTTTTGTTAAAAGAGATAGGTCTCTGCAATTCCTAGACTACCACTCAGAAAAATGCTTAAACAGTCCCTTCTGAGGAACATAAACAATGGGGTTTTTTTTAAATGGTTAAATCATTCATCTAATATAACAATGCTCTGTACTCATCTTTATAAATTTATACATCTTATGCCCATACAAGTGCAAATCTCTGAATTGGAAACATTTGTGAAAATTACCCCACAGTCTAGTAATAAAAAAACCAGACTACTTAGCATCATTCTCATATAAATAAATTAATAATAAAAAAATAACCTATCAATTATGAAAATAGTATCAACATAACCACTTACTGTATCCTTAGCTGTATCCTAAGACTACAATTAGCTAATAATAAAATTCCATTTTCCTCTTTATTTCCAGGCAATGTTTCCCTGCAGTCAACAAACAGTACAGAAGGAAGGATTAGAAAGCTATCCCACAGAAAGCAGCATGAATGCTTATTAACCTCAAAAGACTGACTCAGAGGAAACTAAATTCCAAAACTTGACACATCCTACTTCTTGTATCCCAACCAGCTTTGTGGTTTCCACCATGATTTCTCCATTCTCCAACAAAAACATCCAACTATTTGGAACCAGATGCAGTTCAGACAGTAATGGAGATCCCAAAACACAGCTTTTCTAAGCCATGGACAGACATCATCATCCAAGACTGGGCTTATGCAGAGAGGCATGCTTAAATGCAGACATTATTCTGCTGGAGATGCAATAGCTTTGAAGTTTTCCAACTTAAGAAAGTTGCTACACAGTAAGAATGCTGTCAGAATGCTGTCATATGCAACAGTGACAGAGTTGCTCACAAAACTTCCAAAACCACATCTTCAAATTCTCTGCCTGCCCTTTGTCAGCAGGACACAATGAGGCATCCATTTTCCTGAACACAGGACTGTACCTTACAATCAGTTGAATAATAAGAGTGATTTTTAAATCTTTCCTATGATGCTACAATGCAAACTCCTGATCTGGTGAGATATTTTACAGGCTTCCTGCTTACTACATCTAAAGCATTAAGCACAGTATATTTTCTATATTAAAAAAAAAGGTTAAGTCACATGAACAAAAAGCTTATAAGAAAACAATCAGTGCATCATTTAACAAACACTAGCATAACAAAACTTGTCAGACTGGAAGTCAATATAAATATCCTTTAAACAAAAGGACTTCGAAAGTGCTGAACAACAAAAATCCAGAGAAGATAACTGTATGCTAAAATATATTAATATTCTACCATCTGTTCAGCAGCTGCTTGCAAAAAAAAGTCTCAAAACCTTCTAACGATTAAAATAATTTCATATTTCCAAGGAATGAATGGAGAATACATCTTAAAATAAATAGATTCAGCTTCCATTAGCTCTGTAGTAGGAGCAGAAAACAATCAAGAATGGAGTTACAGATGGTTTGTTATGTCCATGAACACACAAAGTTCACCATGTTCTAGAATGTGCCACCATCTTTTGCCTGAAAAACATACAGCAAAAGCTAACAAAGAATGGCTACACTTAGGAGGTCAAATCATGAAACAATCACAGAGTTTCATGAGATGGCTCATCAGGTTAGAAGATTTTCAGTTACATAAATAATGGAATAATGGAATACAATAGGACCTTAAAGATCATCCAGTTCCAATCCCCTCACCATGGGCAGAGGAACACCTTCCACTAGACCAGGTTGCTCAGAATGCCATCCAACCTGCCCTTCAACACTTCCAGGGATGGTGCATCCAAACAGCTTCTCTGGCTAGTGCTTCACCACCCTTGCACTAAAGAATTTCTTCCCATCATGTAATCTAAATCTCGCCTCTTTTAGTTTAAAACCATTCCCTTCTGCTCTGTCCTTATCTGCCCATGTAAAAAGTCACTCTGCTTTATAAGCTCCCTTTAGGTACTGGAAGGCTTCAATGAGGTCTCCCCAGAGCCTTCTCTTCCCCAGGCTGAATCCCAGCTCTCTCAGCCTGTCTTCACAGGAGAGGTGCTCCAGCCCTCTGATCATCTTGGTGTCCCTTCCTCTGCACCTGCTCCAACAGGTCCATGTCCTTCCTGTGCTGGGACCCCAGAGATGGATGCAGCACTGCAGTGGGGTCTCACCAGAGCAGAGGAGTAGAATCCTCACCCTGCTGGCCACACTGCTTTGGATGCAGCCCAGGACAGGTTTGGCTTTCTGGGCCGTGAGTGCCCATTGCTGGGTCATGTCCAGCTCTTTATCCATGAGAACATCCAAGTCCTTCTTCACAGGGAAGGACTGTTGATGAGTTCTTCCCCCAGTCTGTGCTCATGCCTGGGATTACCCTGACCCAGGTGCAGCACCTTGCCCTTGGTCTTGTTAAATCTCATGAGGTTCCTGTGGGCCACTTCACATGTTTTTCCAGGTCCCCCTGGATGGCATTCCATCTTTGTGTTGTGCCAACTGCCCCTCTCAGTGTCCTGCCATCTGCAAACTTGTTGGCAGCACACTTGATCCATCCGTCTGGGCCATTGATAAAGATACTGAAGAGCAACAGTCTCAAGACAGAGCCCTGAGGGACAACACTCATCACCAGCACTGGCCTCAGCCTGAACATAGAGCCACTGACCACAGCTGTCCAGCTGTGTCCATCCAGCCAAGTCCTTATGAACTACGTAATCCACCCTTCATATCTATGTCTCTCCAATTTGGAGATAGGGATGTCGTGTGGGAAATGAAAGACCATCCTCATCCATTTTAGACCAGATTTAAAAGTGAGTTCTCCCAAGTATTATCTTGGGTTTCTAAGTTCAGCATTTTCAAAGTTTCTGATATGGTCAGAATTTTTACGTTCGTACTAGCAATGACTGCCTGCTTTACAGTAAACATTTTCCACAACCTCCCATGGCATCTAAGCCATTCTGTCAACCACAGACATATGTTGCATATTACTATTTGCAGTAATAATCTGTTTGCATTCATAGTCTCTTATTCTGGTTTATCAGTGAACCTCTCTCACACAATGCATATTCCCATCAGTGGTTTTGGGTTTTTAACTTTTTTTGTCTTGCCTTTGTTAGCATGANAATTAAAAAAAAAAAAACAACCCTCAAACATTCAATGACATAAAATTGTAAGTAGAAACAAAAGAATGCTATTGTGAAATTTCAAATAAACATGATCTAACAGTTCTAGTCTCCCTTTTATGCTCTCAGGTCCCTGATATTGCAGAAAATAGTTCATTACAGGTCTCATATTTTATCTGCACACACTAATAGTACCACACTTTTTTAATGATCGTGATAATTTTAAACAATATTTTTAAAATACAAGGAAAGGAGAAATAATTAATTCAGCACCAGTTTAATGAATCCAATGCACCCCTTTTCATCTTTCTAATGAATTGGCAATCCACTGAGGCAAACAGTGCTTGCTGTCCTCTTTTCTGTTTTCCCAAAGAGATCTGGCAGAACCAGACTTCTGCTTTGCCGTGGTCAGCCAGACTTGATTTTTTCTGACAGCAAAATTCCTGATGATTGAATTAAGGATTTCCAAATGAAAGCCATCCAGATTAAAGCTGCTTCTGTTAAAACAGTAAGAAATACTTAATTTGCCTAAATCAGTACCCATGCACCAGCCACAGAGTCCATCAGCAGCTCACACAAAGAAATGAGATGCAGCATCATCTACTTGAATGCAAGCAAGTAGGTGTCAGGAGGGTGGGATGGGGCAGGGAGCAGATATGAGAAAAGGGAGATAGCAATTCAGGTGTCAACCCTCAGTTTTAGTTTCCAGTTCTGTCAGATGCTTTGCCTTTGGGGAGGGCAAAGAAAGCCAGAAAAAAATCATTCAGCTTTATGGTCACTGTCTATTCTGCTGCTGCTTTGAGCATAAAGAATTTGTACTATCATGTGTGCAAGAAGTAAACAAAGCAATTTTTTTCGCAATATATTGTTATTTTGTGTTTAATCAATATTTACACATTCCCACTGTCCTTTTCCAGTTCACAGAGATTGCTTCCCTCAGCTTTTCTAACAGCATTGCTTTGGGAAGCAGCACAAGGTAACCTGGATGCTGTCCTGTTTTGCCTGCTGTGCTCTTGCAGTAAATTTTGAGAAAAAACCCTACCTCAGCACAATTTCAGAACTCAGGTTCCTTTGCAAATCACAGGAAGCAAAGAATTTTCCAAGTTGGCAAAGCATCAGAAGGACATCATCATAGTCAGGAGTGCAGCAGTTACAGATCACACAGAAAAGCCTGAGGACATTGAGGGATACATTTCCAAGGGCATGGGTTTTACCACCACAACCAGATAGCGAGCAGACTTTTTAAATGGTGCTTTCCAAATGAGGGCCAATGGGATTTTTCCACCCTGTCACTCAATATGATAGAGTTAGCAAACATTTTTAATTGATCTATCTGGTTGTTCCCATCCTTCAAATAACCTCTGCTGACCTATCACTCTAGGCTGTACACTGCAAACTTTGTGCCTCTGCAGAGTTCCACATTAAAACACTGCTGGTTTCCCCTGCAAATTAAACAAAAACCTTCTAACTGCACTTTAGGCAATATAGCACCAACACACAGGAAGTCTTTTAGTCAACAACCTTTCAAAACACACACTTCTTTTCTCTCTCAGAAGGTGTTGTTTAAATCTGAAATAGTATATCTCTTCTTAAATCCTGGAAAGAGTTCAGTTTCCCTTCACCATCACAGTTCATTTATCTTGCAAGAAGTTTCTGTGGGCTTGCTACAGAGAAGAAATTTTTAAAAGGCACAGAGAGACACAGAAAATGTCATGGTGCTTGACACTGGATTCTGGACCTGACTCACCCAGGCTGCACCTTGGAGAAGGCTGCACTCAGACCCATACTGGAGCCGTCACTTCAGCTGGTCACTACTTTCACACCTGGAGTTGTGAAACTGTAGACAGAGGTACCACAAAACTATACGTTCATTTTATTCAGGATTTAGCAAGTTTTTCTCCAGAGAACAGTTTAATTTCTTTCTGACCTCCACCCCAACATACAGAAATTTTCAAGAAAGCATCTAGATACAAAAGACTTTGTAAGCTAAAATTATACAGAATACAGTGAGCACAGACAGACCCTGCAGTGATTTTTTTTTTTTTTTTCAGTTCCTCTCACAGCAACCTTAGTCCTACTTTTGAAAAGGGAAATCCTTGTGTTGAGTACCTCCTCCTGATCCTTTCCTCCCACAGGGGGGAAAAGAAAGAAAAAAAAATGCATTGAGATGTCTGGTATAGTCATGGTTGAGACACAGCTAAGGGTCATTTAGGTATCCAAGACAGAAAAGTGTAAACATTAAAAAAGTATGAGCTGCCCACTCTTTCCTCTGAGGCAGAATAGGAACACAACCTGGAACTTTCTATGGCCTTGCAAGTAAAATGTAAAAAAAGCAAAGTATCTGTTTTAGTAATAAATGTTTATTGTGGCCACTAACTTCTTGTTTTTTTCAAATGAAGAGAAACCTCCACCTTCTGTGAAGCTGAAAATATTCAACTTCAGCCTTTATCTCAGTCTTCAAAAACCTTCAATACTCTGACAACAAAACAGTACAGAACCTCGTATGAATGCGGCCAAGGGAAGAAAATGCATGCAGCTCTAAGGCTTGAGTCACACTGATATGTCTTAAATGTAACACATTACCACTTAAATTTAGAAGGACTAGAGAGCAACATAGGAAATGAACCAATTTGAGGTGAATGTTCAAAATGCACACATTTGGGTGTGAGAGCCACCAAGGCGGGGGTGGGATTCAGTTTTGAGAGGACCAACTGCTAGCACTGGAAGGTAATGGAAAAGAAAGACTATCAAAAGTCCATTGAACTTATTTTCTGCTCTACTGACTGAGTTTTTCTTCTCTAAACTTGCTCTGGCCAAATACAGATATTTACATAGATCTTGTTTTGTTGCATTATAATAAGAGAAAGTCTTTAGACACGCAAGTTATTTGGTCACTGCTTACAAGACTTTTTTTCTTCATTTAGCAGTAATTGCATTTTTCACCATCTAGCCAGCCACATCATCCTGTGAATTGTAATTCACTCATCACCAAACAAAAGCAATCTAATCCTTATCTTGTGAGTCAGTACTGGTTCCTCAGCTTCATTTATTATTTGTTCTGTCTGAAATAGTTAAGATGATGGATAGAACGAGGAATTAATATGGGAAATTTTCACAGATGCATATAAACATTTAATACAGCCAAGTGACGTGAAGACTGTGGACTGGGTCCAGTTAATTAGGCCCAAGGCCTTCGTTGGCTTCTGCAAACTCTCAGTGTGAGTATTTGCTGGAGGAAGGGGGTCTGTAACACCTGTGAAACACGTTCATTTTCAGAAAACTCCGAGATACTTCAAGCTGCTATGGCCAAAATCGTTTTTTAGCCTGATGTGAAAGGACCTGAGTGGTTTTCTGTCCTAGTCTTAGAAAGCCTTTCTTGTAAGTAAGCATTTCTTTTCCTCTTGAGACAAAACCAGCACCAGATGAAAACAGCCACAGTTAATGCAGTGACACAGAGGCAGGGGAAGCTGGCATGTCCTCGGGTCCTGACCCCACATCAGCATCCACATGATGGACCATCTCACACTGGGGCTGACTGGGAATGAACCCAGATCGACCGAGCCTTCTAGCTTCCTACACACTCTTTCCACTCCTACTGATGGGCACCACACAGTTTTCAGCAGGGATCCTCAGTGAGCTGACAACACAAATGCACGTAGCTGACAAAGGGTGAGGAAAGAGCAACAGCACCAGTGCCCATTTCTTAAATCACCAAAGAAATGGAGGAGCAGTTGGCAGCACTGGAGCACCTGCTTGGCACCCAGTTCTCCTGCTTCATGTAGCTGTAAATCCATGCATCTGTTGCCATATGGGAAGGATAGAAGGCAACTGAGATGGGAACACCTCAGGACATCAGAATTATTTCTGTCTTTCTAACATTTGTCTTTACATCAAAGGAGGGGGTGGGGTTGTTCTTTTGTTTTCTTGTTTATTTTTCTAGTGCAAGGACAAATTTTCCCAATTTAGCTAGCATTTGGAGAAGCCTCCAGAAAGACCATGGAAGATGGTGGATACCTACTGACATGTATAAGGGCCTCAGAAGGCAGAGAAATTGGGACACTGAGTTTTGTTTGAAGATTTTTGCAGGGGCAAAACCACCTTGAATGAAAGTACTTCAAAATTACTGTGGCAACAACCCTCAAGAGGAATTTAAATTTCTAGTGAGGAGGGGAAGAAAAAAAAAAAGGGGGAAAAAAGCAGTACCATATGGAAAAGAA
Organism: Cyanoderma ruficeps; assembly: GCA_008694505.1. NCBI lineage: Eukaryota > Metazoa > Chordata > Aves > Passeriformes > Timaliidae > Cyanoderma > Cyanoderma ruficeps. The sequence continues at coordinate 36,020,025 of VZDJ01007755.1, forward strand.
AGAAAAAAAATTCTTATTTAGCAGGGACAAGGTGCACTCAGAATTTGTAAAAATAAACTTTGTTTTTTAGGACCCAGCTGGATTTCAAGTGTCTCCCATTCAGGTAAGTCAAAGTTGCACAAGATTTTAACCTCATAATGACAGAAAATTAAATCTTCTGAGATTTTATCTTTTAGAAGATAAGCCTGATGATAACAGGAACTTGAAAAAAAATTATTAAAATATGTCACAGAATTTAGCTGCATCTTAAATGTCATCCTCATTTAGAGTACATGCTTAAATCACCAAAACAAGATCTGAACCACCCAGCTAGAATTATTTAGGAATTATAAATTAATCAAATTATCTACTGAATACAAAAACTGGTCATTCTAGTGTACAGTGTTGCAAAATCAGCTGATCACTTCAACATGTTTTCTCCGGTTTTTAATTGCAACAAGGGTTACTATGCCATTGACTTTATATTAGCATTTGGTTTTCACAACTAAAGAAAATACACTGTGCTATAGCATACTATAATATATTAATATATTATAAAGCATACTATAGTATAGTATAGTTTTGAAACTACTATCCTCTTAAAAGACATTTCTTACCATCCTTCCTCAAGTTTTGGCTTGTGTCAGACAGTCAAAAATTTTATTAAAGCATAAAAATAAATTATAAGAAAAAGTTTCTCAGTTCTACAGTAAGAAAATGACTGCAAAAACCTTGTAGCAAAGAAACAAAGAATTTAAATGTTTAACATCCTCTTTGGGGCTTGAAAAACTCTCACTGAAGAAGGCAGGGATTGTGCGTCAGCAGCTGAACTTGAGACTGTGTCCAGGAAAAGCCACTGTGCAAGTGTGGAGAAAAAAATAAAAGAACACAGAAAGAAGATTAAAAGCTTCTCAAAAAAACTACATAATAAGCTACAGAACAGAATGTCATTTCCAGAAAAGATAAGAAGCTATTGCTTTTTGGTTACAACCAAAGCTTAGTCTAAGATTTCAATCTAGCACAGTTGCAAAAGAGCCATCTAAGGCGAGAGCAGGATACGGGCAAAATGCTTTGCTAAATGAATTTCTAAATGTTTCATGAACAAAGGGTAATTTCAGAAAAATGGAACACTCCACATTTGAAGAGGCTTTTGCATCAAGACACCATACATAAGTAAGATAGGATTTTGAAAACTGGATTTAACCTTGCAGTTCTGCTAATGGAGTTTTATACGCTGACAAGGTGCCCTGGCAGGGAATGCACACAGGCTGTATTCCCCTGGGCATCTCCAACTTTGGCTTCTGCAGAAAAGTAAGTAATCATTTGTTAATTCAGCTGTTATTGCTTTGACTGCTTCTGTTTTCTCAAGTACAAATTTTGACTGGCTAAAAAGAAAAATAATTGTTACCCAGGAAGGAAAGCAGCATATATTAAAACACTTCTCAGGGAAAGACATTGTTCCTGTAGGGTCTGAAATGAGACCCAGTGAGGGAACTATTTCATGAATGTTAATCCAGGTCCACTGAGTCTCAGTCCAATACCACAGGTTTGCATACATCAGTTCCACTAAATTACACTTCTATGCCTGTCTATCTGAGGTAATAACAATAATTTTCTCTTCATCATTATTCTGCTCTGGTGAAAGTTATACTAATTTATGTATGTTTATTTTACATACAAGTTCTTTCCTTCATTTGTCCAATAAAATATGAATTAAAAATATTCTGCAGAACATAGACGCAAAATAAAAGAACAACTTAGTGTAATTTCCACACAAAACTTGACAAACCACACTAGGAACTCTAAAATCAGAGATGGCAATGCAAGAATAATTTTTACTCCCCTTTGTCTTTTCTTATTGAAAAGAAATCTGAGGATGAGAGCCTTTAACTTAACTCTCATATGCTCTTCTCAAAACCATGTGGGCTTAATAAATATGATTTCACGGACTTTACCTAATTTTTTAATACCTGCTGCAACTTGAATGTGGGGTATGTATTTATCCTGAAGCTGTAAGACAGAGTGCACTAATGCCTGATACAATGTAAGGAATGCTGCTGTCTGCATAGTTTACGTATGAATGGGGGGACACCAGCTCCTACCTGGAAAGCAAAGTCTGCAGAGCCCATGCCTTGGCATGCAACTAAATGTTTGACCCCGAGACATGCCAAAACCTCAGCAAGTACTGGTGCAGTCAACAACTGGCTGTGGTTTCAAGTGCTCCAAATCCAGTGGGCAGCAGTCACTGAACCAGAGCCAGCACAGCTCCTTTGAGAAGGCATCCATGTGGTCCAGCTCTGAGCAGTACTGCAAGAATGAGCTCCAAGAACCAGCGCTGCAAGGAGCTGTTTGTCAAGTGTGACAACTGAGCGTTTATCCTGAGACACTCTGGTCAGCAGGCATTTTATCTCACGTTTTAGTGGTCGTCCTTTACTTTCAAAATACCCCAGCAACATCTGCCATACTATTTAGACAACCTAGAAGAGTTCTCTGCTTTAAAAAACCCCACATTATCTGAATTCCAAAACTTGGAACAGTCAACTACCTGCTATCCTCTGCAATGGGGTAGAAACGCTGAAAGAAATGACTGAGCAGTAATGACTGGGCAGCAGCTCTTCAGCTGTTCTTCAGCTCTGTATCAAGAATATCACATATGCTATAAAGTTGGAAGATTGAAACATGAAAATTTAGGATGCAGATGGCATGAATTAAACTGAAATTTTAGGACACCAAGCCAGAAGGTCACTGTTTCCAGGCACAGGACCAGGGCTGTCCTGCAGAGGAGATGGTCAGCAGTGTGCCAGCTGCTGTCAGGCAGGGCAGCAAGCAGCTTCTTCCATGAGAGGCCTCAAGGCTTGAGGAGCAGGTTCATGGAGAGAAAATTCAAGACTGTCACTGTGAAAGCAACCAAAAATTGACCATCTCCTAATCATGCTGCCTTGTCCCTTCAACACTCACAAAACAGCTTGTCTTTTTTACTTCTATGGTGCCACAGTATGCAAGTGAAAGCATGCCTTCCTGCTGTCAATATATCCACATCAACAAGTGATTGAGCCCAACAGATTTCTTCTGGAGGAAAAAAGAAATGGAAAAGAGCGATCTGTTGATTCAATAACTGGAACGGGTTGTGTTATTTGTTCCAGAAAGGCCTGATGAATTTCACTTTTTCAGCTTCGTATTTCTCTCACCTATATTATTTGAATAATAAACATTATTACATCTTAAAAAAAAGAATTCAAAGCAGGTATACACTTGCCATAGCCCAGTGAAAACCAGACTGAAGTAAAATTTATAACTGAAATAAGATATTAAGATTTTTACTATGAATTTTTGATTGAAGAGTAGACTTTAATCTCATAATTCTCTGTGATGCTATGCACAGTTGCTGTCTGCTTGTTTGTTAAAAGGGAAGTTACATTTATAAGCAGCATTGCTTGCTGTCATGGAAAACCTGCACATATTTCCTTGAAGGGAAAACACATGGACTTCTCAGGGGCAGCCTCACATAGCTCCAGGACTGTAATGCAAAGTATCGTTTTTCAGAAGCAAGTGTAACACAACAAAACACATTTTGAGAAATAATATTTGTGTAGCAGTCTGTAATATTTTAAAATGTTCTGCTACAGGGGAAAAAAACCCACAACAAAACAACAAACCTCCAACTTTAAACCTGCAACACAGTGGATATTTCAGCTCTTCAAAGTATCATATTATCTTACTCTCAGACAATCCAACCACCCAGCCTGTCATGTTAAATATGGTAGTAATTTACAGGCCAGACTTTAGGTCTAGTTCTACAAAAGCAGTCCCTCAGCAGAGGGATGTCAGACTCATTGACCTGGGCACTGAGTGACAACCTTCTCCACAAAGTAGTAGAAGGGAAAGAGAGAGACCTAAAGAGAAAAAATGAAAACTTATGTAATCCAGTATTCATAAATGCTTGTCCTCATTTTCAAAATACACCTACATTAAACTTTTTATTTTTCCCCTGTAGTTATATTCAACGTTCAGCAGAGGAAAAATTATGCTGTTACATATTTTGCATATTTTGAATCTCTAGGATTTGAACAGAAATGCTAGATACTGGTACTATACTCTTTCCAGTTCACATCTCTCTTCCTCACACACAGAAAAATCCTGTAGATGGTTAAAGACACTTGCTCATCACAGACATCCCAGCCATCTCCCAGGTAGAAGGGTGCTAGACTCGAGCTCTGCTAACACTTCAGAGGGTACATGGGCTCAGGTACATTTGTGCAGCTAGAGAGCCTTAGCAGGGGTCAGTGCTGTGCACACATCCGTAGGCACGGACGTGTTCTCTGGACATCCATCAGGTCAAGTACTGCTTAAGGGATATAGCTCCCAAAGTGGGACTTAGCACAGTCAGTCACATCTACCCAATTCTGAGCCATTCACTTCTGCTCTCACATCTTCTGCTAAGGGGCAGGTAACAGGTTTAGCTGAATGTGGATTTTCTGGATTAATTTTCAATCAACTTGGTTCCCTGGTCTAGCTTACTATGTGGCTGGACAAATACTGCTTGCTGAGGGGAGGAGGACAGAGACAGACACTGTATTTCTATTACATTGAAGCAATTCTGGATGCAACCCCACATTACCAAGATTCAGCTGTGCCTCTTGTTCAAGCACAGCCAGGCATGAATTTTAACTTCTCTCAGGGAACCAAGGCCATATACACTTCTGGCATATTAGAAATTGGTTTCAGGTTACCAAATACAGCTGTAAGCAAATATTTGATGCAAAAAAAAAGATATTTTCACAGTACGTGATAATTAAAAAATTAAGATATTGTTCAACTGCTACAGAAATTAAGAAACCAGTGGGAAGAAAGGGTGGAGAAGATGAGGGCTGCCCACAGTGAGAACACAATGGGTTGTCTTAGAAGTTCCTCTGAGGAAACCACACTGAAACAGTAAACCTCCAACACGGTGAACAGGATCCCTGCTAATGTACAGAGCTGAAGGGCCAAATTAATTCCTTGTGTAACCCCAGCGACTTCAAAGGAGTTAGCCCAGAGATGAGTTTGGCTTAAGGAATTTTGAAATGGACTCTAACCAATTCTCCCTGAGTAGATTTCAGATCTGTGGCTTCTTGTGTTACAAAACTGCCTTGGCTCTGCACTGTTACTGTGTCCTTTATCAGCATTTTTATTCATACAGAATGACTAAGAACTCCAAACCAGTAGCACCACCTGATTAATATCAACCACTCTTCAAAGCATTTGTCTTAACACCAGGGGTTGTTGTTCTTTCAAGCCGGTGGGTCTCAGCACTGATGACTTCATTGTGTGGTCTGTCTGGTCAAATTTGCTGCTGAAATCCAGTCTTTTTTGCAGCTGAAGGGTAATATTTTAAGTTAGTCATGAGCAGGGATTGAATGCTAAACTTGACCTCTCCACCTTTTCCAGTGTGTGTATTTCTGTGCTTCCTCTGCAGCCTCTGGATGCCCATGTGCAGTCTGCTTCTTCTGGCTCCCAGAGAGACAAGATTAATATTGCCTTGTCACGTATCAATAGCCAGCAGTGAAACATAAACAGCCAAAAAGCTGTAATGAGTCCTACTTACTATCTTTATATAAAACAGGATTTATGGTGACACAATTACATTTCCAGCAGCCAAAAGATGTGTAAGGAGGGATTATACAAGTCTATTCTGACTGCTCATCTCTGCTTCAGCTCTAACTACACTTTTGGGTGGCTTGGACTAAGTGCACCATTTTTACACATCACTCCCCTAATTGTTCAAAAATAGGCATGTCTGCCAAAAACCACCTCTGCAGCCAAAATTGCGACTTTCGTACTCATAAATGCACTCAGGTGTGCTGCACTGTTGAAGCAGTACCAGTAACTTAAGGGGGGGAGAAAGGAACTACTCAGCTCAGGTAAGGCCATCACTGTTGGGCCCACAGGCACCTATACAGGCCTCAAAATATAACCTATATTTTTTCCATGGTCTGAGCAAAACTGCACTCAATCTAGAACATTGTTTCCTTCAAAAGCTTTGCAGTGACGGTGTGGGTGGCTGAAAGAATTGTTTGAATCTCTGTTTTCCTGCACATTGCTTCCTTCATTGCGATTTTTGTACATCTTACAGGATATTCTGTTTTTCGTCAAACAACGACAGACTTTCAGACTGCATTGCTAAAGCCTGACCAGCCAAACTTTATAAGAAAACATACATCAAAAAGTGGTATGAAGGTAAAACCCCTGTTAGCCACATATATTCATGGCTCAATTCCAACTTTCATCATGTGCCTTTTACCATTCTCTTCATATAAACTCATTCGAATTCATAGCAAAAATCAGTGACTATCAGCAAAACAAATAATTTAACAGGGAGCAAAAGGCATTCAAAATACTCCACTTCCATGCTCAAAGTGCATGGCTAGTAGGTAATTTGTGTGGTGAAAAAACTATTTTCTATTTTGTTAACAAATTCATTATGTCTGGCTCACTGCGTTCATTAAGTAACTACATTTGTCTGGATTAAGGAAAGCATGATGAATATTTTATACATTATTTTGCTCATCATTTCAGAAATAAGTGAAAATCAATTCACAATAGAAGTCAAAACTGAAACTGAGGAGGACAGGAATTACCATATTAAATCAGAGTGGAGGCACTAGCGCTTGACAGCTGTACAGCCCAGCTGCTGGAGAGACAGCTGCAAGACCTCCATCACAGACAGATGTGGGATAGTCAGCCAGCATCCTGAGGCACATCTTGATCCCCAACAGATAAGAAATTGGATTATGACAGATAATGGTTTACTATGTCTTCATGAACAGTAAGCAGACACACACTTACAGGCAAATGAGGAGGATTCACAGAGAGGGGAGAGCTCTAATCCTATTCCTTTCGTACTTTTGTATGTCCAAAAGCTTTGGAAAAGCATGAAGAAAAGTCAGGCATTTCCTTTCCCCTCCCCTCCAATTCAGATCTAGATGGAGCATAAGAAGAGAAAGCATCCTATAAATACAAGGATGTCTGGAAACTCACTACAGATTAAGGAGAGAATATGCACTGCTATCTTACTCAGGGACATATCTGTAGGATCTGTAAAGTTTTCTTCTCTCCACATGCTCTGAAAAACTGAAGGAAAAAGAAGGATGTCTCAGCATTGAGCTGAAAGAAACATTCTTCCCTTCCTGTCTTGCTAAATTCATTATCTGAAATCATTGCCTACACTACACGCCTGCATAAATAAAAATTAAATGCAATTCTCACCTAACTAGGAAAACACACATGTGCCTCATTTGATGACCTAAGCTAATCATTTATCAGTCGCTGCAGTGCTGTTATCTACTATCTAAATGACATGGAAAATTACCACTATCAGTGTCCTAATGCTGATATATTATCCCTATCAGGAGTAATTATTTGGTTTCACATGTAGAGTTTCAGCCAGTATCTGGGGTCTATGCCAATAAACATCAACATCAAATAAAAGGGCGGTCATTATACAAGCAGAACTTCGCCATTTTGTGATAACTATCAGTAAATCTCTAAGAAATTTGCGACTTTTCTTTAGGGCTTTTAGCAGAAGAGTCTTTAGAAAATACAGAGTGACAAAAAAAAACCCCAAAACCACAAGACTTTCCAACGTTTATGAATTCCTGAAGAAACCTGAGGCTTCTCTTTTCAGCTAGATATCTAATCATTATCTTAGCAAACAAACGTATAGTGATCTATTTCAAAACACTGAAATGCATTAGAGTACTTTCTAGAGTTCAAAATTAACAGATATACTATCAAAGCAAACCATAATACTATAAAATAAATAGGATTTTCTTATATGATATGCTAACTGGAATGGCTCTGAGTTCTTCAATTTAACTAGCTTAACCTTCTGAAATTCCTAAATCAGAGATATTTAGAGCTGTTTTACTGAAAATCTACTACCTTCTTTTAGGAATCCTATGAGAAAAAGCAAAATTTGGTTTGATGAAATATAACTTGACAGCTATAATTTTGCCTTCAAACATCACAGGAAATTCACTGAATGGGACTAAATCACACAAGGTGTTTTGGTTGGTTGTGTTTTTTTGTTGGTTTGTGAGTTTTGCACATAAACCTTTTACTACTGACCCTCTCCTCCAAAACAAAGCTGAAAAGCCTCTCTACATCATCTACGGAAACAGAACTGTTACTGGATAAAGAAATCTGAATAACCCAGCTGTACCTTTCATCTGTGAAAAAAGATCTCCAGTGATTCAGCATGTTACTGGTCTGAATTTTAACTTTTTAGCCAAATTTATTTTGATTCTTAGGACAGGAATAAGCCAAACCTGTTCCCCTTGTTTGTCCCAGAGCAAAAATTAATTCTCATATAGAGAGTTATTTTATTCAGGCTAGTAAGTAGGTGGACAAAAACAAGCAAATTCTTGTACTGAAGGCATTGACACAAAGCCTACCGCAAAATGAAGCTTCTTTTTCTCTACCTGAAAGGACCTGCAGGATATCTTCAGTCATCCTAAACAGAAAAATGAAACATCCCAATTTTGACCCAAGTACCAGATTTCAGGAAGTCACCTGCTTGCACAAAATGCAAGTCTCAAAAGCATGTTACTTGTCTTTTATGTATTTGGTCCTCTGGGTCTCCTCTGGGAGAGCAATATGTAATTTTTTCTCCAAGTCTGAAATGTTGTCTACAAGTTACATATATCAGTCTAAAGAGATAAAAAATAAATCCCTTTCTTAAGCATGTAATGATTATCACCCTAGATTTTTTCATATGTTTAAAAAAGACATTAGTTCTAGAGATTATGCATTCTATCTTAACCATTTTCAACTCCTTCCTCACCATTTATGTTATAGGATGACAATGAAAGAAATTAATGGTTCCTTGAATTAGTAATTAAGCACTGCATTCCTATCAAGGTCTTCTCCATAACACCACCAAGGCCAGTGTCCCAGTTTTGCATCTCCATACTCCATGCAGTGGCACATACTGATGTTTCAGCTTGTAGCATTTACACTGCTAGAAATCATTTGTCAGCTCCCATAAGAGTCAGATGATCACATATAGCTCCCTTTATGAACTCATTCATTGCACATAAACATGGTACAAATGTATGTTTGACACACAAGTTTTATTAGTTACTTCCACTGAATCCTCACCAAGATCATGAGAGCACTGTATACAAAAATTGAAAGTTAAGAATTTAGTGACAAAGTAGGGGACTCAGAAGAGAGAGACTGGCTGGAAGAAGACAAAAAAGTTACGTATAGCTTATATGCCATACGATTTACAAATATATTTTGCTTCCAGCCAAATAGCCCTCCACTCTGGAAAGTTTTATTAATACCAACTTTCCAGAGGGGCATTAGATTTTTACATTGCAAAATACACAACAGCGCTCTAAAATACATGAATCCTCATTTTTGGGTTCCTATTCATTAATAAAAGATGATAAATTCAACATTATACCAAGCTCTGAGAACACCATAAGGTTAAGATTTAGAGGGTGTTATGGAAACAGTTTTCTTTGAGCCCTCTCCTATCCACAAGTTCAATCTTTTAAGTAACATATGTCAAAAGACCACAAAAGTAAGGGTGAAAAAGACCACAAAAGTAAGGGTGAATGTTTGTGTTATAAATAATGATAGTTTCACTTACCAAGTGATAGGTTCCTCAGTGATACCTAACAAATAGCTCCAGAAATCAGACAAAGAGAGTGGCTGCTACTGAAACATAATTTATAGACAGGATTTACCTGAGTGCAATTGCTTCATATTCTATGAATGCACATGTATTGCAATAATGTATGGTGTGGTCTATCTCATGCATATGTGTGCATGCACACACATTTTGTTAGGATCATGTCCAAATCATATGTATTTTAGAATAAAAGAAATTGAAATGTGTGTGCCTGTGGGGATGCTGGTTTGATGTTTTTAAAGGGAGTTGGTTAGTTGCTTCTGATTTTCAAATGAGATAGCAGTGTATTGCATATAATCATGATGGGAATACCCAGGAATGAAATACCTCATACAGAATAAACCACATAAGACACCAGCAAATGCTTTCACAATATAAAACGTAATCTCCAAAAACTCAGTATAATATATGCTGAACTTAACCACGCAAAAAAAATGAGATTCCCTAATGGGACATAAATTCTCCCTTCTTCTCAGCTGAAGAGCTTTAAGGCAAATACTGTTTCTATTGGAATTTACCAGCTGCTCATTATTTTACTGTTTATTTTTTTCCTGAACTGTAAGCATAATGTTTAAGTAGCAGAACGGTGATGTAAGAATACTATGTACATCTATGTAAATCTGTGAACAAGAAGGATGAAGATGATCTTATCAGACTATAACAAAAAGGGAAAAAACCTCTGAATTTCTAGGAACTGTATCACCTGGTCAACCATGGAATGAAAGATGAAAACACATCACAATATTTCAAGTACTGTCTTTAAGAAAGTCCTTATTTTGCAGGTCTTGTATATATCTCATTATGGTAGCAGATTCAATACCTCTTTCTGAGAAATTTATTCAATTCAGTAAAAATTGTGATGGCCTAAAGACAAAATTGATGTTACTTATCTTTTTTTACACCAACCTATACACCTATATAGCTTCAAAGCACATTTTGATGGTTTCTTATAATTTTTCTATTATTATATAATATAAATATTGTAACATATATAATATTATATAATTTTGCTATTCCTGCAAAAGAAATCTTTGCTGTGCAGTCAGATATCTATGTCTTAACTGCATCTAATTCACTAGCCCTTTATTCAAAAAACCCTTTTTTTCCAGATACGGGAGTTAAGGAATCATCTTTTTTTTTTTTTCTTTCCCTTTTTTTTTTTTTTAATGCCTAGGGTAGTAAGCAGGATTCCAATTTTGGTAAAGATTAAGCATGTGACTACACTTGCTTACAACACTTAAATATCAATATCTAAATAATTAGCCAGGCTAATTGTGCTTTGGGGGATTTCCACAGGCAGTAAAATTCAATGTCTGTCATTCAATGTAGAGATGCTTTTTGGAGCTCATGGTGGTTCTTTCAGTTTTAGCCTGAATTTCTCATTTGTGTGATACTCCAGGCATAATCTATATATAGAAATCTATTACAAAAATTAATATCCATGATATTTAAGTGTAGAGAAAGTGTGAAGAAAGGTCAAACACAGGAAAACTTCAGAACAACAAAAATGAAACAACATGAATCTGTAGAGTGTAAGTCTAAGATCCCTCTCACCAAATTTAAAATAGAAAACAACCAAAACAAAGTGAACCAACACCACCAGGCTGCCTGTAAGTGACAGATGTAAGAGCCCCCACCCATTTTCTGAATTAACTACTGTACCATGTAAGGAAAAGGATGGTGTTTGCTTGACCCTCTACAAGGCAGATAACATTACAAGTAGAAAGTAGTCTTCACATGCCAAACGCAGCAGGTATGTGTACTGCAGAGAGACCTGTGCAAGCTACAGCATCTACTGTAGCCTAAAACCAGGTGGGTGCTCCACTTCAGAAGGACTCAGACATGGGAATTAATGGATTTTTTTTGTTGTTGAACAATTTCTAAGTCTGGCTTTGTGTTGTAGGATAATTATTTACAGAGTAGCAGCAAAATTAAATACATCTATTTACCAAGTGAAAGTCAAATAAAATAGTAAAAGCTCTTGTGTAGTATCAGACCATTTACTCCAACCACTCTTAAAAAGCTTATTCATCTGCTATCAGACCCTTAGGCCACCATACACTAAAAACCAATGACAAGCAAAAGGAGTTTGGCTATACTCAAGAACTGAGTTCACTCAGAAGGAGCTGAAGTGGAAAGTTGTAAAGATTAACGAAATGAATGAAACCTACACCAGTTTCTGTAAGTATACTTACAATTTAAAATACAGACATTGATATAAAGCATTAAAAAAAAGGAACAAAATTATTTCACACTCATTATTTGCCAACACAGACGTTATTCCTTTATTAAGACACAAGATATTACATCCAGTTCCACTGCAATTCTAGCAGTAAAGATTTGGATTTATTTTTAGAAGACCTTACATATGTTCTTCAATAAAATGTGCTTTCTTTTACTGCTTGTATTTCAAAGTCCTCATCACGTAAAATGCATTCAAGCAGCAGAACTGGTGGTTTGTGGTCAGAACACCAGCACACATTTCAATAACTTGTTAGTTTGTTTGGCAATTCTGTTTCTTCTCTTATTTCTTAATGATAATACTACAACCATCAAAATTGAAAATATTGTTATTTCTAGACACTTTTCTCTCTCTAACCAAACTTATCAGGAGGGACTTAAACTGACTAACAGCAAGTTTTTTTAAAAAGAGATTAGTTTTGAATACATCTAGATAAAGTAATTTTCCAAAAGAAACTTGTTAACTTCTTTGAAAATCATTGCAAGAAATAAAATCTTTACAGTCTAAAGATAAAATCAGTGGAAAATCCTAACAAAAAGTTGGCCAGGAAAACTACCCAGCACAGGTGCATTACCATAATCAGAATGTGTTATTGTGGCACTGGTATGCAGTTGGTTGTGGTCAGGGGAAAACTGAGGAATGTGGATTAAGGCAATTGCAGATCAGAATTCCACTCTGCATTAAGTAAACTTTTGTTAGCGCTACTGGACAAATATCTCAGTCACCTCGCCCCTCACATGGTGAAGAAAAACTATTTCTCTGGCTTCTCTGTCTGACACTGGAGGTGTAAAGGATCCTTGGTCTGAGAAAGCAATGGTCAAGGTCAATCTTGTGGTATCAGTGACAGCAGTGACTCCTGGATAAGTCTAGTTAGCCCCATAACCTTTTTTCCTACCCTGCAAACCCAACAGACATCGGGGAACCAAAATGGTTTTGGCTGCTGGCATACCACTAATAAAAATTTGGTCTAGACTTGGCACTCAGTGATGTTGCAACAACCTAAATTTCTTTCCCCTTATGTTAACTAAGACAAAAATTAACTTGTGATGACTGGGGATAAAGGTCATCTTCCAAAGCCCCCGTGGCTGCAGCTGGGGAGTTGGAGGATCAGTGCTCCCCACCCAGCCCAACACCCAAGTTTGTCTTTACTTTTGCTCTTTTAAGGCACTCAGCGACGTTTAGGAGATTTGCAGTGTTTGTTTTACAGGCCCAGACCAGAAAAGGTCAATGAAAGGCTGAAGCATGTCACCTATACATGCTCAAATGGAAAGAGCAGCTTCAAGCCAGGTTTCTGTGTAGGTTTTTATCTGCAGGTTTGACACTTGACTAGAAACTTGGATTCAGTCCTGGGCTAATTTAAAAAAATTAAAAATGAAAACTAATCTGAGACCCCTCTAAGGCTTCCCCAAACTCACAGACCTCCAATATTTCCTTATGTCTCTTGTCACTCTCCTGGCCCCTTCCAAAATGCCTGGCGGCCTTCTGGCGCATCACCAACAACCTCAGACTCTTCTGGATTGTTCACCTAGTCTGCCTGTGCACTTCTCAAAGACTAAACCTTAATTTAAAATCTCTTTTTCTTTCCATTTTCTATTCTAGCCAGCTACTTCTCTCCCCCCATACCTAAAAGGAACTGGATTTTTTTTTTATCCATCTGACTCAGAACTGGAGTTGCATGAAATTTCTGAGGGGAACTGGTAGTTACTTTATTCCTTCATCAGACCCTTATAAATCACCAGCTTTATACAGCTTTATTTGTCCATTTTATTTTGATTTCTTAACTGCACTTTCCTTTATATGCAATTGGATTGCAAAAGCAGTTGTTTCTTGATAGCCAAGTGGCAACACCACTCCCAGCACTTCTTCACTTGCTCCTGCCTCAGGAGATTTGGTGGAAATGTTAAGCATCCCACACAAATCAACAGAAAATGCTCCCAAGTGCGTTGGAAATATTTTCAATACTAAACAGATACAGGGATTGTTTTTTTATAAACTTTCTGGCATCTATATGAGCCTTTGATATGGTTGCCTTCCTTGTTTCCTAAGACTACATTAAATCCCGATAGGCAGCAAGTCCAAGAGAAAACATGCATCATTGAACAGTATTTCTGCCACTTCAGAAATTCAAGTATATTAGTTTCAGAAGACAATATCTGGACACAAATGAAACTGAACTAAGGAACAGGCTTGAAGGCAAACTCAAGAGATAAATTTAAGTTTTATTGCAGTCAAAATTCAATAGATGTTGAATGGCAGGAATGAAAAAGAGACTGTCTTGGCTGGATCTCAGTCACGGGGGGTGGGGAAAAAAGACAACTCTGAAATGCAGTTAGAAAGAAATAGTAGGAATTGGTTCGACCCCTGGAAGTTCAATCAAATTTTTTGCTTTGAAATATGAGAAGTAACAAATTCACTTTAAGTTGGTCCTAGATTGCAACAGCAGAAGAAAAGCCTCCGACAAAATTGTAACATAAATCTGAGAGTGACAAAGAGCACTCCTCTCTTTTCCATCTTTGTCTTCATGAGCATCAAATGCAGAGGAACACCAACAGCTGCAGCAATGAGTAATTAACTTCAGCAGAAGAATAATGCTGCCCCAAACCTACACTGTACAATTGGAGCTTTCTGCCTGTCTGGACTCAAGGGAACATAACATTTATCACAGATTAATAAAGCTGCTGCTAGATCTGGCATTGCTGTGGCTCAACCACACAACATCAAATTGTCAGAAGAACATTCCCACATAAACAGACCCTGCTTTCTTCTCTGGTTGTGTGCTCTGAGACATGCCATGGGCTGTAGCCTCTTACTCTTGTTTTTGCTACAAATACCTGAAGTGAAAGTATTTGCCATTTTCAGATCTTGCCAGTGCCCAATGCTGTCAAACTCTGCTGCTTAGAAATCTTCAGATTTTTTTATTTTTTTTTAAAGATTGACTCTTCGTGAAATTTGAGATTATTTTACTTCTCATTTTATTTCAAGTTTTAGGAGACATGTGCAAACATTTTCACATGACCTTCCAAGACTCTGACAGGCAAAGATTTTCTTCTAATAAAAATTTACCCCAAAATTTTCACCCAACCAATTTGCTTGTGAGACTGATTTTATAAAATTATAAAAGGATTCAGGTGCCAGCCAGATCCCAGGCATGCCTGGTGTCACACACCCTGCCCTCAGGCTGGGAGCAGCAGCAGCTCCAGAGGGCAAGGTCTGTGGCACTTGTGCAACACTTGGGATTCTACCCACCACCTCTTCCCCTTGGTTTGAATGAACAATGGGTTGATTTACGGTCTCAGGTATAGAGTTTAACTACTTTATTGATCATTAAAAATGCTTACACTAATGAAAAGGCAACAAGTCTTAGGAAATCGCAATCAAGTGTGAAAGGGCTTATTTAATTGGAAATACTGAATGCTCCTGAGACTTCCCATCTAGTTGAGCAGCTTTAATGCTGAGTTTTGCATTGCTCTTCAATATTTTAGCAACATTTTTGTTCCTTAGAAATAAGCTTCACCCACAGGGCACAGCCTGCAGGGAGAAAACAATAACAAAAAAAAAATAAAATTGCAAAACAGAAGAGCAAAAGAGAGTTGGTTGCCCCGATGTCTCATTTTCCATGTATTATGCTAAGTATTATTCAGCACATTTCCAAGCTGCTGAGATAGAGAGAAATCGTTTATACCAGAAAGTATTTTTTATCAGCATTACATAGTCTGTATTAAACAAAGCTACCTGCATTCCAGGGAATGAAGGGCAATCCCTACTCAGCGTGGTGGAGCAATCACAGCTCCTTGTCTTCCCCAAAGCAGAAGACTTCTATCACCTGTTCCTGGACCACGGCAAATGAACTGGGGCAATCCCAGTCACACGCAAAAGCTCCTGAGCCAAGACAAGGGCTCTATCCTGATTTGCTTTCCTCAGTAATACCTCAACCCAGGAACAGTTCCTTATACCAAGTCAGCTAATCATGACATCAGTTTGCAGAGTTTAAATCAATTAGCTCTGTGAAGTAACTCATTCTGTTTACTGGAATTCCCAGAAAAGTCAGAAAGTTGAAAAAGATGAGATAGATTCACATTTCACTCACTCCCTTGAGAGTCTGGTGTGAATAAAGTCAGTGCAAATTCTGGTTAATTACTCCAGAAGAAATGGCAGTAAATCTTGCCCTAGGTGTTTTGACTACTTAGCCAATGACATAAGAGACTTCTGAATGCAAAACTGAGTTTTAAACAGCAGCACAAAAATATCCACCTTTAGCAGCTGGTCGAGATGCAGAGGCCACACTCTACAGTGAACAGTGAGAGTGAAAACCAGGCACTGTCCAGCCAAAAATAAGCTCCAGCACATCCCAAAACAAATCATTGTATGTGAAGAATATACACGCACAACACAAAGAAAACCAAGCCGACAACCTGGAACCGAAACCACAATATACTGATGCACAGCAGCCACAAAATTACTGTAAGTAAGGAAAATCTTCCCAAGTGGATTAACAGGCTGATTGAAAGCTGCCACTGGGCTTCTGGCTCTACCAGCCACTGCTCAGAGGTGGCAATTGAGCTCTCCTTCAAATATCTTTCCACATAACAAGAAAACAACACTTAGGCTCAAATGAAATGGGAGTATGACAAGAAGGCTGTCAGACAGCAGCAAACAGTGAAAGCTGAAAGACAGGAAAGATTTTTACAACTAAAGGGGGAAGAATATGGAAACAAACACTGAGCTGCATGGCATGGAGCTCACAAATACCACAAAATAATAAGCCCATAAATACCATTTAACATGCTCGCAAGTAAATATTCAGGAAGGCATAAAGAAAACTCTATCAAAAACTGCAAAAATAAAACAATGCACTATGAATACCATTAGTTTTGTCTTCAAGGAAAAAGTACTGCAAATTTATCTGATTTCAGTGAAAAAGCAGTTTTCCTCAGGTTTAAATATGCTGTGTTCTCTTTGCTTCTTCTGTTCCCATTCTTTTTCACTGACCTCCACGCCAGAGTGGGAAACAGGCCAACAGTGACCACTGATTTATCTGCTTTAGCTGAGACGTCAATGTATTCCACTAAAAGTCAGCCTGACACAAACAGTTATTTCTCCGTAGTCTATGCTAATTTAATGTACACTAGCTCTACCAACAGACAACTAAAAAAAGGTCAAAGAAATATCTGCTTTATATTATTTAAATGAAAAGTAAAGTTAGGAAAACAACTTTTTATACACTTTCATAGCTTTATATATATACTAAAACCCCCACAAAAACGAACAAACAAAACCATAACCTCAAAAAAAAATCCCAAACAACCACCAAATGCTGAGGATTTTAATTAAATGGCATTCTGACACACATACTTTGCTCATTCCAGGGAGAGAAAAATCTTTTGCAGAGAAATATCAAGTAAAATATTTATTAGCCTTCTCCAGATTGCAAATTTCCCAAGCTCCAACGTTTTGTAATGTCAGGAAATTGCTACTATAAACAGCCTAAATCTGCCAAAAATTAATGTAATTGGGGCCAACTAAAGGTTTCTCATCCCTCATTTCCCATCCCTTGGGAGGTTCCTGCCTCAGAGACACACTGAGCACAGGTGCTGCCTTGACCCAAATGGAGCCAGGAGCTGCAGAGGGCTCACCTCCTCCTGGCCTATCACCCCAGGAGAGCTGTGAGGAGGTGGCACAGGCAGCAGCTCTAAGCTGGAGCAGGGCGAGAGCCCCGAGAGCTGACTGGAGCCTCCAGCTGGGCAGGATTGGAGGCCAGGGTTGTGAGCCATGGCAACCTGGAGCCTGTTGCTCACCTGGAAGGCCAAGCTTCCTAAGTACTTACTCTACAGCTTTTTTATCTGGCCTTACACAAGCTTTGGCTCTTAAACATCAGATTTACTACTTCTTTTTTATCTTAAAGAAAAGATTAAAAAAGATTCTGATTTTTATTTTTTTAAGTCGCTTCACTTAGACACAAGAACAAGTCGACCATTTCACAGTGGCTTCAAGATTTCAAATCACATACATTCAGTGGCTTTATTTACTCAATAGTTCAAAGTTTCCTTTCATATCAACATTGCCCAAGACAATCCCTTTCATTATTTTAAGAAAAGCTAAAAATGGAAACTTTTCATGTAGCCCCCACTCAGGTTATTGTGGCAAGGCATGGCATTTCCACCACCCCACCAACACAGGCGCTTTGTTAAAATGTGGCCAGACAAAGGGAGGGCAACAGAGCACTCATTGACTCCTTGCTGGAGCTATTTGGGCTGGCAGCAAGCTCTGACTGACTGGGCAGAGCCTCTCCAAAGACAAGACGCTTGCAGAGGCGCCAAGGGCTTCCCACACAAAAGATGCTACTTTACAATGCCAATCAGAACTCAACTTTCCTCTTCCTCAAGGAACCTAAGTCAGGCCAACATTTACACTTACCAGAGAAGATCAATGACTTCGTTTCTTTTGGAGGCAATTGCCCTAAAATACATTCTCCAAAATAAATTTGCTGCAAGGCAGACTGGAAGGGTCCCAGGGAGCTGGCTGTACTACCACCCACGAGGGACTGCCAAAGCTGATACCAAAGATCAGAGCAGAGACAGGGACCCAAAACAACATCTATGCCATGATACATATTTTTTCAAGTGCTCAGTCATCACTCATGAAAACAACCTTGAACCAGACATTTTACAAAACTTTCACTCAAACTAAAATCAGATGGGAGGGGGCATCAAGCTTCTTTCTCATCCTCACCTTGCAAACACAGTAATAGTTATTTCTGCTTCATAGAACAAAACAATTATCAACAATACATAATATTCATTAAATAGCTTCATCCATATATATATATAGCTATTTTCTTTTTCAGGTATTTTGCTGGATACACCTTATTTTCCTCTAGAGAATCCAGAACTACCTGTGTTTTGCAGGTTGGCACCACATCTCAGATGGTGGTTTCTTGTCTCAAAGAAACATGTGATTCCCCTAAACTAAGCAAAGAGTATTTTCGGATTCTATACCACCTAAAAGTTATTTATTGCCACAATTTTGTAAGCAATTTGGAAAGTCTGCCACTGTGTGCAATTCTGGATCCAATGTCCATCAGATCCACCTCTTATTTTCAAACTTAACCTTACATTTTGCCCAACATCATACAGAAATTGAAGGTAACAGATTTTTTTGTCCTCTTATTGAGGAAGGTTACTTACACAAGAACAGTATTTCAATTGAGTATGACTGAAAGAAAAAAGATCAGATGAAATGGTCTTTGAGTGAAATTATTTTAATACTTCCTAGTTATAAATACACCAGAGATGGTAGTTTATATAAACATAAGGAGCAACTCTATTGCAGTCACCTCATTTGCTCCTGCCTTGAGCTTTGCCTGGAATGATCGCATCGATATATCTCAGGAAATTCATTTTTCCTCTTCAAACGCTTTTACAAACAGTATCAGATCCGTCTAACAAACTAGGAAAGCCAACATCAACACGTGTAAATGCATGACAACTCCGCAACATCAGCACAGTGCACAGCTTTAGCATTTACTAATGCTTTTCCTTTGCCTATTCTGTATTTGCTGTCCCTTGCCTTCTTTATTCCTGATCCGCTCCTGGTTGTGGAGTTTGCTGCTGCTGCTGGAACTGCTCAGACACTGACTGAAGTGCCTGAGGGGCACTGAGTGCCAGGCCATGCCAAAGTGTGCAGCCCAGTGGCAACAGAGCTTTGGCTGCCTGACATGGGCGGCCCCACCACCATACAGGTCCTTACAGCTGTTGTGTTGCTCCTTGTTTCGCCTCATCCTCATGCACAGAACATGCATCGCTCTCCTGCCACCCTTCCCTCACACTCTGATTTAAAGGTTTCTTGAGTCCCTAAAACCAGCACATACTGATATCAGTGATTTAGAGGCTCAGCTAAGCTTTCAAAGAGGAATGTATGGCAAGTTTTATAAATCACTCTAAACCCACTGTGTACTCATTTACACTGCACCTTTCAAGCTCATGATAAGTCTTATGTTCCTCCACCCCAACCTCTATCCTCATTCTGCAGAGGCTGCCATGAGCAAGCTCTGTATGAAACAGCAACAGACCACCTCAACTGCAACTCCCTATATCAAAAAGCAGAAAACATCGCTGAAAAGTCTTCATCTGCTATGGAACTGGCTGCAGGGAATTATACAGAAAGGGAAAATAAGAGCAGATTCACAGAGGAAGATGCAAGAGAAAGTCAAACAATGTGCAAGAGCAACACAAAAACAGGTTGTTGCACACAGTATGCAGTTGCACACACAGCAGAATCGTCTTTGAGAAATTTCTCTAGGAAACAATCTTGGCAAAAATTATCTATGGTGTAATAAGGCACACAATGAAAAATAAAATTTAAAAAACATACTTTATTTGCATCGAGGAAAAAAAAAAAACCTGGCCACAACACCCTTAAAAGAACAAAGAGTTTTATTAAATCAGAAGTGCCTGCCAAGTAATAAGGTTTCTAAAAAGAGCAGGATTTTAAAAAGTTTTAAAATAAGAAGAGGCGGTAATTTGTTTTGAAACATGAATCCAGCTGGCTTAGCATCTGAATGAAAGAAAATTATAGATCACAGTAAACATCATGTGTAAAAATAAAGAGTAATCAAAGCCCCTCTTAAGGGAAAAAAAGTCAGACCAAACAAGCTATCCATACAACCAATAATTCTGAGCCACTTCCATGCCAGCTGTAATTGCCACATTGCAAAATACATTTTTCTTAACGATACTCAACTTCTTTGTGAAGTTTGCCAAGTAACTATTGGAAAGCAGAAAGAGCAGCATGGGATTCTCATGAAAATAAGTTAAAAGTATCATTGTAAAAAGAAGTATTATCTTGTGGAATTTAAAATTCATGCCATATGAATGTTAAATGTTACAGCAAAAAATGAAAGGGGACTGCACTCTTTTTTTCAATGCAGAAAACATATTAAAATGCCATAAGTCCAACTTACAGCAAAAACAATGATAATATTCAATGACAATATATCAACCTGAACATGATCCATTTGCATTTAGCATGGATAGGTCTTCACAATGTCCCAAATTCAGTCATCTGGAGTTGGAGAACCAAATACAGCATAAATACAGCACAAATTAACTCTACAGTTCCCTCTCCTGCTAGTTCCAATCCAGCATCCTCAATTACATCAGAAACACAGAAATCAATACAAACATTAAGAAGTTTTCTTTCTTTGTAGAAAGCAGTTTATGGTGCAGAACCAGGCTGAAAGGACAAACAGTGCACTGTATATTTTAGCTGTGTACCATAAGAGTCATACAGCACCGAGTTAAACTTGTTGACCCAAATTAAGACAGAACACAAATTAAACAAACAGGAGTCAGAAGCCAGCACTTCTTAGGACACAGACAGTCTACAGTTTACTTTCATATGACCAATGGCTGATTTTCTGTATGCTATCACCAAAGACAAACCATAATACATGGCCTGCAGAAGGGTGTCCAAAAGGCTTCACTGGCCCCTTGCAAAGGAGCAGGTTCCCTGCTTCTGGCCTACAGCACATGGCAGTAACCCATGCAAATACCAAACACTACCTGCCACCAGGGCTGGAGAAATAATTTCATGCTATAAACAACATACGTATGCCACAAAAATTTCCAGAATATAAATTAAGAAAAATCCCCAAAGAAAAACACATAAATAGATATATCCCAGTAGATCCAATCTAGATTTGATAGGCTTTTCTATTATATAAATATTTGTTGGACATTTAATCCTTTTTCCTCTGCCCCTAATCTGACCCCTCTATCCCAACCTTATCATAGTAACAAGTTTACAAACCAATTTTAGTGCACTTTGTTCAGAGTCCTTCATTACCCTTCTGGAAAAGGATATGTAAAATATTTCAGGTTTGCCTTGAAAGATGCCCTGCTCATAACAGTTCCTTAAAAATCAGTCCTACTGCCAAGATTTTGTTCCTTCTTTAAAAACTGGCCACAGCTTCTTTTAGGGAGTAGTGGGATAAGATAGAGTAAAATTAGAAGGGACAGAAATAAAGGGAGCAGAAGGGGAAAATGGCCCTGGTGCAAAATTACCCAGTAAAAACTTCCATTCAACACTTGTATCAAAAGTCCAACATCAGCCACTTCTTCAGCAACCATCTATATTGTCAGACCTCCAGCTGCATAGCCCTTCATTTTTTCAAAACCTGCAGCAAAACAGTTTACTACTGAGTGTTATAATGGTTTAATAAACCTTACAAAGATTAGGCACAAAACACAGATTAGATAACACACTTTAAGAATACAAAGTCTCAAGATTAAGATCTAGATTTACCATCTCTATGTCTAAGGTCTTGGAAAAGCCTATTGAAGGGAAACAGCTTCAGGTCTCTGAACTGGGCACTGGTTCTCCTGGTGACAAATATCTCTAGTGTTTCAGCTGGGACCCGTCCTCAGCTGCAAATAAAACAGCTGGCATTAATCAATGTCTCTTCATACACAAGCCTTCATCCCCACGGAGGAGAATTAAAAAACATGCAGGAAATCCAGCCTTTGTGTTTGCTTGCAAGGCAGATAAAATGAGCTGTCATCCTTTCTCCCAGCAGGAAAGAGTAAGGACAGCTCAGATGAAAGTGCTGACAGGCCTGGCGGCGGGTGCTGGGTGATGGGACTTTGAAAGCACCATGTGTTCATAGACGACCACCAGCTACCAAAATAAATCATTGTTTAACACCAGGTACATTTACAATGATTAAATACAACCAGTTTACCCAATGTTGCTCAGTTCCAGAGAATTAGTTTGTTCCTCCACTTTACAAGCCATCCCAAAAGAATAACCATGAAAACAACAAAATAAAAAGCTCAATGTTTTACCAACGCGTTCCCTCATTCTTTGTATTATCTCCTGTTTGAGTGACCAGGAACCAGTTAAATTGGGCTGAATTGCCCTTTTGAGTCACCATCAAAAATTATCCACATGGCACTACTCCACACAGAGTGGTCTTGCACTGCAGTGCCAACACAGTACAAAACTTAACCAAAAATGAAGACAAACCAAGTGAAAACATCCTGTAGCATTAGTTCACAAGTGCAACATTTTATGAACCAGCTGGACTTCAGATGGAATTTTTAGTCAGTCATCTGAAGAAGTTTAGTTTCTATTGCTAGAAAGCTTTGAGAAAAATATTCATCATGGATGAATATTCATCACCGCTAGTTTTGGGTACAGGTGCCAGAAGTCTGCAAAATGTAAAGGACTTTTACCTTACGAAATGAGATGAGAAAGAAAGGATTGATGCTTCAGAAAGTACTGAAAAGTATTTCATGATTGGGGGAAATATGAGTCAGCACCTATGTCTGCATACAAAGTTAAAAAATCAGTAAGGCTGTATGTTAAAAAAAAAAGTAAAATTAAAACTCAAGCTAAATTGCTAATAATTTTTGCACTCTATAAGGAGCACTGTGGATTATTTCAGTTCTTTTTTGACATACTTGTTCAGTTTGGGCAGATCAAAACTTGAAGCTGCTCATTTAAAAAGCAAACAAAAAGCAATATATGAATTTACGCTCCCACCCAAAGCTGAGATCTCCAACAGGAACCCACAATTCCACGAGTTGAGGTTTTAGAAACTTCAGTTCAACATTTTTGACTGAATGACAAGAAAAAGGAGGATGGAGGCTTTTAAAGTTTAAAAAAAAAATAAAAAAATTAAAAAATCAGAAAACATAAAGGAAAATTGCAACCAAACTCATCAGGAAATTAGAGGAACTGAGTTTTCAAAATGCAAGAGTGTTTGATTGACCTGGGTCACGAATCACTATTCCTGTTCTTTCCTTTTCAAACTGAACAATGCCTTCATAAACAAAAGATAACCTGTAATTTCAAGTGGTTTAAAAGAGAAACTTAACCACGTGTTTTGTGGGGGTATTTTTAAAGCAAAGAGAAAGCAAGTCACAATACATAGGATGAAATATATGACTTCCAAGCTCCTCTGCCATCCAGACTGGATTCACCTCTACTCTACAAAGCAAGGACCTTTTACAAAGAAATATACAGAGCAACAATAAGAGAAGTTCCACACACAAAACCTCTTTCCATTGCCTTTAATATACTAGAAACCCAAAAGGCAGCAGTGGTGAGATACCCATTGCCATTGACCTTCTCTGGCACACAACTGAATCACCAGAGACAAAGGATGACCATTCTCCTTCCTGTCCAGCAAAGCTGAGGCATAGCAGTGTTCAACAAAACCCCAGGTATGGGTGCTTTTTAGGCCTCACAGCTTTCTGCCTTGCTCCAAGCATGGGCCCAGTTACTGGAGAGGCTACCAGAAAACACGGTATCAATTATAAGCTCCCTATCAGCATCACTTAAAGATGTAACTTACCAAATCCATACCTGGTAGCAATCCGGTGTACTATTTTGACTGGCAACATGAAAGGCTGTAAGCCATTTTTCATCCAAAATATATATAACCAGACTGTATAAAAACTTACAAGACCAGGATTAAGTGTAATTACCCACTCCTGCAAATGTTTATCTTATTACAAATCATAGACTCAAGACATTGATCCTCACAAGAGCTTTTTCCCCATAATACACAACCGCATCTTTGCTTGACAGCATCTACACAAGACTACATGGAAGGACCGTGCTTTCTGAATAAAGGCAGAAATCAGCCACTTCAAGGTTGGTTCTGTGGAGGCCTCAACAGAATACCAGCATTTGCAATCTTCGGCGTTATCCATGTGTATTTAGAATACAATCATGTCCTTGGTAGATGCCTCACTGTAACTACTGGTGTATAAACACTGCAAGCAGTCTCTCTTGGGTATGCTTAGCAATGTCAGAGCCAAACACCATTATCCTTGACCCCTGGACTGCAGCAGCAGGTAGAAAGCAGAGATAAAAAATGGCTTCAAAACCCATCTGAAAATCCTGACCTTTTTTCTCTGCAGGCTGGGGATAATTGGGCAAGGGCAGCTGGTGCCACCTCTAAGCCAGACATCCCATAGGACTGGGGCCACTTTCAGCTAAGGCACATTACACTCACTGCCCCAACACTGCTCCACTCCTCCCAACAGAGCAGAC
Source organism: Cyanoderma ruficeps (assembly GCA_008694505.1). Lineage (NCBI taxonomy): Eukaryota > Metazoa > Chordata > Aves > Passeriformes > Timaliidae > Cyanoderma > Cyanoderma ruficeps. The sequence goes on from VZDJ01007755.1 coordinate 36,044,984, forward strand.
CAGGTGAGAGGGGTAGAACAACTGCTCTGTTTCAATTCCACCCATCTCATCATCTTTCAATCCCATATGAAAGAATCTGAAGCAGAGAACTCTCCATATCTAGGGGCAAACATGGTTTTCAGAGAAGAGATCAAACACACAGACTGCTATTTTATATCTGTGCTGGCTCTTCACACCTTGTCCTGACAGTGTGAACACTGATTAAACCAGTAAGTTAAAAGGATGTGGCAAAGCTACAAAAGCCAACAATTTGACCTCTAAATTAGACAGCAGTACCTTAAAGATATCACCTGATTTTTTACATCTTCTCAGTAAGATGATCTAATATTTGCTTACAAGCTTTCTAGTGTGTATTTGTTTAGTTCTCTTAGGAAGCTCACAACCACCACTCCTGATTTTATGATTCTGTCTCTATTTCATATGAAACCTACCTCCCTATCTTCTTTACTGCTTCCAAGAATTTTCTGCTTTCTGATCCTAATAAAAGCAAGAAATCATCAGTAATTTCATCAGCAGCTTGCTTTTGAGAGGATGATGAAATGCTCTGCATGCTGCACAGGAAAGAATTGCAAGCTGTTCTCACTGCTCAAGCCAGCCAAACAGAGGGCAGCTCTCTGCACACACTTACTTTGCAGCAAACAAGAAGTACACATGATTTGGGCGGTTACTGCAGAGTACGATTTGAAGCCTACCTCTAGTGATGGGATTTCCACCTATTTCTGTCCTTTTCCAATAAAGAAATCAAACGTTTGATGTGTATGTGTAAAGGCTGCCATTACTTTCAGAAGCAGTAGACTGCACAAGTTTGCCTTGCTTTCTCTTTCCCTGGAGTTTACACACAACTTCTGAATGGCATTAGGGACAGAACGGAGTGAATTAATGTACCAGATTTCCAATGTTTATTCAGTTTTAATGTTTTCTTTTGAGGTTTCTCTAGCTGGCTGACCTGAGACCTGTTTCCCCCTGGAGCCTGTGTTGTGGTGCCAGCCCTTTTATTACAGCAGGTTCACATCTAGCGGTGAGAGCAGAGGAGGAGGAGCTGCAAGCTCCCTGCTGCTGCATTTGGTTAGCAGCCTCCTCCTCCTCCCACTCTTCAGCAGATGTTTCTGCTGTTTTACCACAACGGGATCTTTTCATGCCCTCACAATTTCTAAAGCAAACAGCAGACAAAATCAGAGACCCATCTCCAAAGAGCCACAACAAAAGCACTGACCCAAACTACCACCACAATACAACTGGAATAAAACTTAGCCCTTGGGAGAAGGGGAGGTTGTACACAATGTCACCAGGACAGTGACTAATCTTTGGCAGATCATGTGAGAAAGTCCTGAAGTAGCTGTAGTGACAGAGAACAGCATGAAAACAAACGGATGATTCAGATGTGCATAATATTCCTTAGAAGTGATATTATCAGAAGCTCACATAAAACATTATCCAATCTTTTTACCATTCAGAAAAGCCAATGGCATTTACAGTCGTCTCCCAGATGTTGTGCATTTTCAGTTACATGTGTCTGTGCACATGTGCATGAAGTCAGCAAGTTCAAAACAGGTGGGATTTCTAGAATCTCCATTTTAAAACAAATTCCTAGATACCACTAAAAGTACATTGCATAGGGTAGGAAAAATCAGCTTTCAGACTCTGTGCCAGCCTCTTGTAGTTGATGTCAAGTCCATGCTAGGAATTTTCTCACAACAATGGAACCAGACTGTGGGAATATGAAACAGTTATTCTTGGGGTCCTCAGGTCTCAGTGGCTGGCATGGAAGAAAAGGGGTCCATTCAGATTTAAGTAAAGCTATGTATGCCAACTAGTTAAGCTAGACTGCCTTTAGACTGCTGATGTACGCACAAAAGGCTCTATATCAAGGTTCTCTGAAAGGTATTTAAACTAGTTTGCCCCTATTCCCTGTCCTCCCTCCCCAATATCATCTTAATTAAGCCTTATTTCCAGTACATACTCCTATTTGTACATGCAGAAATAGACACCATTTTGCTTTGTCTTTTAGATGTGTTGGATGTAAGCCATTTGTGGCACTGCTGTAGCAAATACAGCAAATCCTACATAGTGTGTCACTGTCATGTATTTGCTGACAGAAGGCATCTGCACCATCCAGTTCAGGTAACAATCAAAGCTATGGCTGTGGCTGAGTTAAGTCTTTGCCTGCACTGCACTGCTGCTATTGCCTGCTTTGAAGAAGCCACATGTGAAATGCTGTGAGGTGATGTGAACATTACCCAGACCTTCCATCTGGTTTCAAACACTCCTCAGGGCTGAGTGCAAGCACATGCGTGCCCATGCACAGATGTCCAAAGAAACTGCACAGCCTCAGTCTCGGGCTGGCCTTGGAGCACATCCTGCTACCATGATCTCCACTTAACACATGAATGGCAGCAATGCTCTGCTGCCATTTCACTCTCTCCAAACCAAAAGCCTGCTTGCTCTCAGCCAAGCACCTATGCTTGCTGCTGCTTATCCACACAGGGTTCCTTAGATAGCTGGGTTTCCTTATTCTTCCTTAAGTATCTCCTTCTCTTTGATGTTCAGGCTTTCATCTATCGTAACAATGAGGAATCATTTGTTTGGGGAAGGAAAAGCACAGTTTGATATATTCTTAGGAGAGAGAGTTGGATGCCAACAGCATCTACGGTGGTGGACGACTGCAGGTCAACTACTATTTTCCTCCTGATCTTTAGCCTGGAGGTGGTTAAAGAGAAGCTGAATAAATGATTTCCTTGTTCTAGCAACATCTGTAAATCCTGTGTAAACGAAGCTATCTTTGACAAAATCTTGGTGAGCCTTAAGTTAAAACAACAGTGGTGATGTCATTGACCGGGCAGTTGTACTGAATGCTTCCTACAGCTTCTGTTGCACTGTTCCATGAACACCACACTGGAAAATGCCCCATATTTCAGCCATCTTTCAAAGTCTGCAATTTGATTTCATCAAGTAAAAATACCTGATTTGTTTTAAAATGAGCTGTTCTTTAGGTGATGATTAAACCCATAACCAATAATTTTTGAAGCATCAAACATTTAAAATTAAACAGAAAACAGGTATGCTAAGTTTAAAATTCTAAGCAATTATGGTGGTGGTTTATTTAGACAATTTTAAGAAAGATGAGCTTCCAACAGTTGTGTTGCATAGAGCTGCTAGTGAAGATTTTGGTGGTATTTTCTGAAAAAATGCACATTAAGTATTATTTTGAGAGCCTCTGCAGGGAGACTTTTGAGAGCAAATACAAATATTTACACTATAAATGCACTTTAATCTTGTGGCTCTTACTTTGGGGAACAGATCAGAGTACCACCTAATCCATGGGCTTTATAATAGAGGTCAATAACACAGCTTGGGATTTGAAATACTGCTCTTCACAACAGATTTCTCACAAACAAGCTAGAGAACAAGCACTACCTGCAAGAATTATGCAGACCCTTCTCACAGTAAATAACTGAAGATTGATACAATTTTAAAAAGTGCAGATTTCTTGCAGAGTGAACTGTTTTAATAAATAAATTTTTGCTAGAAGATTAGTGTACTAAGAGAACACTAGCAGAAAAGCATGTTCAGCACCAATAAAAGATAATTAGAAAGATCAAAAGTGAGTTGAGGACTCATGAAGAGAAATGAAAAATGAACGGCTAGATAACAATGAAGAAAACCATTTGTATCCAAGCTATAAGATATCACTTGGGAACTCTACAGCCTTCTTTGGTTCTTGTTACTTAAAATTAAAGCTCAACCATTATTCCGAGGATTAGAATGACATTCGAAACCTTTTGTCTGAAATTTAAATTCTTATATCCAATGTATTCCCCAAGAATGGGTGGTGTACCTAGACTATTTATTTGTTTCAGCTTTTGTCTTAAATCATTAAAATTTCTTTTGATACAGCTCTCACACCACGGGTACAGTCACATTAGTGCCACAGAGACTAAGGCTGGTCTGCTCTGTTCTGTTTCAGTAAGGAGTGATTACTGGTACAGGAAGGCATTATTGCAATAAAACTGTGGGCTACATTTGGAAAGCTTTTATCACACGTAGGCACCTCCATGGTCATATTGTAGGGGCCTTTAAATTCCTGACTCAAATATTTGTCTTTGTGTATCCTACACACATATTGGGGAAGGCAGGTACATCCTGAAGGTTACTTGAGAGCAATCACATTAGATGTCTAAAACTAGACTGGTGTTCACTTTGCACAAAAGTATTTTATTTTATGTTTTAAAGCTTGTTTCAACTGGCCTAGACCTCACAGAGATGGAAGATAAAGTGAATTTTTAGGCACCTCAGTTTTAAGGACAAATCTCACTGGAACCTAGCTTTCAAAAGCAAAACATTTAATTTTTCTTAAAATTAAATATCTATTATTTTGAGACATTTTTGATGCACTCAGTTATTAGTGGTTTTGCTATTATTTTTCCTTTAAATAGAGTATATTGTTTAAACCAAAGTTAATAGTGAACAATAGCACAGCAATGGACTCAATTAGGAGATGGAAGGAAACACAAAGGAAATTCAAATGTTTTTCCAGGCCTAAAATAGAAGTAACAAACTTCCAAGATAAACAGCTTGAGAGTAACTGCTTCAATTTTAATTTGATAAACAACATTACAAATTACTTTATAATGCTCAGCAGTTTGATGGCACCGGAGATATCTGGAAACAAGGAAAATCTGAGCCTCTCATGAGAAACCTTCCTGCTGTTTAACATTTTAAATGATGAAGTAAAAACAAGGCAAGCAAAAACAAGGTCCCTAATACTACACTCTACATTCTGTCTTAGACCCCCTACACATCACTTCAGCAGTAATTAACAATATGTGGTCAGTAGAACACATGGTAATGACTTTACAGAGATACTGGACTGCATAAAATGCAGTATGTTTTAATAAAACTCTCTGCATTTGTTACACACAATGAACTTTTGAGTCTTAAGTTTTGTGTATCACTGCAGGCTCGTGACTCAACTTTCTCCACTAGAAGTTACTGCAGCCTATGTGTCAGCCCTAGCATAAAGATATTAAGCAAGTTAACCACTTGGTGATTCAATGATAAGCTACAAGTTTCTCTACCATGTGTTTTATTTCTTACAATTATATCCCTACTTTTTAAAATCCCATTATTCTACTGCATGTTTTTCTCAATACATCAAAACTCAGTTAACTCCAGGTGAGTTTGGTTGATACTGTTAAACTTTAAACTATTAACTATCAATTACAGAATCTGTATTTCCTTCAGACCTGCAGCAGACAAAAACTTGACATACATTCAGCAAATTAGAAAGAAAACACTTCAAGGCGAACAGCTCAGCCATGGTACAATTCAAACGAGCCGCCTGCTAGTAACTCCTATAACAGAAGACCTGAGAAAGCCCATTCCCCATTCCAGACCAATACCACTGACAGCACTGGCATCAAGAGTGAACATTTACACTGTATCTTCTCTGTTTCTCAAAATACCATGATTTCCTGGGATTTGTAACTATCTGAAACTATCTCAAGTACAAAGATCCAAGATGTACTGTCAGGTTTTCAGTAGTCTCAGCCAGAAACAGACCTCAGACAAAAGAGAAAGGAGCACAAAATTTCATTATATAGAGATAAGTTCATCATTATGAACTTACGAAAATTGCAGCCCAGCCCCAAAGAGGCTAGCACAAAGCTGCAGTAAGATTTGGGTACTGTTTAGGCATGCAAGAGTTTGGACACTTATTTAAATATCACTTTAAAAAATTGTGCCATCAGACTTCTGTCTCTGTCTATGTATTTATCACTGAACACCCAAAAACTCATCACAGCAAATTTTACCAAAGAAGAACCAAAGTACATCATCATTTCTTAAATTGTGATGGGCACCTTTGTTGCCTGGACTTCGGAAGACAAATAAGTGAAAGCACAAAGAATAAACAGAAGTAGAAATAGCACTGTCACAAAGAATTAAGGCACACCCAGTACCCTATTCTGTATGATGACTGATGCAAGTAACAAGTGAAATACACCCAGAGAAAATTAAAACTGACAATAGCCAGCCTGCATTTTTTGAGCCATCCAGCAACTTAAGACGTTAATCAATTTCTTTGGGATGTCTCTGCTGTTCATTACTTCAGCTTATTCTTTATGCCTTACTACTATTCACTGAGCAGCAAACAAACACAATAGCACACAGGAAGAAGCAAACAAAAGTCTTTTTAACACTTGCTCACACTATTTGCTGTGCATGTCAGCGGTGCCCAGAGGCTACTGGTTTACACCCAAACCCAGTTTTCTTAAACAGACTGTGACATACTATTCTTTAGCAGAACAGTATCTCACAGTCAAGAAAACTGGCTTTCTTAAAACTTGAGGGAGCAGGGTACTTTTTTTGTCGAAAAAGACAAAATCACAGTGCTGACACAACCAGTTTCCTTTATGCTTTCTTTATTTAAATGTTCTGAACATTCCATTGAATTCTCACAAATAGTTTCACTGGAGGCATTTAGCATACATTTGTGCTATATTCACTTGCTCCTCTGCTAATGCTGACATTTCTTGGTGTTAAATCATTCTCACAGACGAAGACACATCACAGACTGCCTGTTTGCTTTCTAGGCTGAGCTCAGGGAAAACTCAGAAACCAGCCACACTAAGTACACTCCTTCTCTGTTTATGTGCAAAAGAAATGAACTGATAGGTGTGTTTAGCAAAATCACAGCCTGATCCAGATCTCCATTCTGCAATTATTTTTAGAAATTTGTGTTAAGAACTTACAAAAGTTATTTCTTTAGGAAATATTACTGAGGGTTTTTTTTGGTAAAAAGGTTAGAATTTATTTTTTTAAGTTTTTCTCTAAGTGGCAGCACAATCCATCAATACTGCACAGACTTCCAATGAAAATTCTCAGACTTCATAAAAAAATTCCACAAAAGCACAAATTTCAACAAGCACAATTTGAGAGAACTTAATCACTTTGAAAGTAACCCATCACAAAAATTTGTCTTGCAGCCTATACCCAGAAGCAGCATTACTGAGGGCAGTTAATACAGCAGGCATCTGATTTACATTGCTGTCCTTTGCCAAATGCTTTACCCCGTCAAGTTCCAGCTGCACAAGCTGTCCTGCCTCTCACAGGAGAAAATGTCAGTCAGGGACACACACTGTCCTGCTTTTGTTGGGTGAAGTTACAAAGAGAAAAAGGCATTTCTGTACTAGTTTCTTAAAAGTTATGTCTTTTTGAAAGGGAGGGGAGAGGGAAAAGGGAGGTTAAACAGGAAAAAAAAAAATTTTAAAATTTTGTTATGGACCAACATGCTTTTTCTTTTTGTTGTAAATTAACACCATGAATACAACAATGAAACATGTATCAGTGGTCTGGGATTTGGTTTAGATTTTTTGCTCTGTTCTGCAGGCAATAGCTAAGCACCAGCAGCACATGTCTCATCCTTACTTTGGAGTAGTTACACTCTTCTGTAATTTGTAAAAAAACATGGAATTTTTTGACAAAGAAGAAAATTAAAGAAATTAAAATGGTAATGGAGTTCAGTACCATTAAAGTAAGGAAGATCAAGGAAAAATTAATTCAGAATTCCAACACTGGACATTATGTTAAAGCAAGATCCAAGCAGAAAGACTGATCTCAGTAAACAGTCCCACCACCTCCCCATTTCAAGATGCTGCTGAAGCCAAGTAGCTCTGAACATATTCCATAATGTGCCACCAACAGAATAAGAAAATTTAAAAAGTTTCAGGCTGCTTTGGTTCCTCTGGGTTTTGTCTTTTCTTTTTTTAATTCAGTAGCAGTTTTGTCATTTTAAGGCTCTTAAAAATAATTTGAATCACCGGTGAATTGCACAAAGCTATAAACCCATAATATTTAAAAACAAAACAAACAAACAAACAAACCACCCCCAAAAAACTTGCACAAATGTTCAAATTTTACCACATTGTATTACTGTTTGGTTTTAGCAGAAATGCCTTTTCATATTTAACCCATAATGTCTTGGCACTTGCGTGAGGGAGAAATCAGACAAGAAATAAATGTCCCCAAGGGAAAAATGAGCCCCAACATAAATCAACAAACCAAATCTCTCTCTCACCAGTATAAAAAAAAGAAAAAAGAAGAGGAAAAAAAAAATAAGGACTCAGTATATCACAGCAATAGTAAAGCATAAATCACTTTACAAAAGCAAATTCTGGGTCTGTAAGACCATCTCAATTCAAGCAAGCATCAGGGAAAGGGAGGAAACAATCAGGAGAAAAAAAAATACTAGTCTTATCCAATGAACATGAACAACTTTGGGGCAAGGCACATAACTCACCTTCAGATTATAGAAACACATCTCTATTCATTGCAGGCACTCAGCCAATAAACCCCCTAAATGCCTTGTTATTTTTCAAGGTTATCTAACAAAGTAGACAAAAATATATTCCACCTGCTGTCTTTGTCCCTGATTTCCTCCCCTTCAATCCCATCCTTCTTGCCCCTTGCCTTTCCCGGTTTTATATAGATCCAAAAGTCATGTTTCAAACCAGCACATTTATGTTAGCATAAGAGGCATGGAAAGTGCTACCACAAAGTCTTAAACTGAATTACAGTCATGTGTTTCAAATAACAAAGAACAAGAGCAAAATACATGGTTAGGCCCTGAGCCTCTTTCCATAAACATGAGCAGAGCCCAAGGATGGCATATATATTTCTTTAGGGCCCTACACAAATGTTTGGAAGGAGAGGTACAGACAGGCTGTCCAGAAGGGGTATGTGGACCTGGCACAAGTGGGAATCTCCTGGCAGACCCACTTTGTCATTCTGATACCAACATAAGAGTCAGGCTAAGAGCTCCTTTGTCAGCCTCACGGAAAACCAACATGACTATTTGTCTTCTCAGCAAAAGGGAGACATATGAAGGATTTCTAGCAGATGGCTAAGACATTTCTGCAGACCACTGGAAAGCCAGCTGCATCAGGAGCACCTTGAATTCACAAAAAGTTGAAGCAGAGTTGGCTGATGTGGATTAAAGACTTTTTCAAGAAATACAAAAAGGATCCCAGAAAAGAAATTCCATGAATCTTGCAAAATTCATATGTTTTCCCTAGGAAGGGTGACTTCAATTGCATCAGCAAGAAAGGTGAGCTTGTCCAAAGCAAAGTCTTGAAAGCATTTTGACTTGCTCAATAAATTAGTCTCTTCAAGTTACTGTTGAATTGATGTCAGCCCATGATTCTCAAAACACTTAATCATGGCACCAAGTCAGCCTCCACACAAAGCTCAGACCTGAGCTGTGCCACCCCACCTAAATGCTGCCACACCAGCACATCACCAACTGGGATGAGTGAACATCCAGCTTGTGTACAGGAGCTCCTTCCTTCTCCTTGTAAGTGTCTGCTGTTAAAGAAATAATAGCAAGAAACACAAAATATTACCCCATTTCTTACACACACTGCAACAGATGCTAAACTCAGACAAGAGCTCATCCTCTCTCTGTCTCATAACTGTAACTCGTGTTACTCACTAAAAATCTGTGGATGAGTGAGCACTTTTGTTTTGTCCTCTAGTCTCTAGAAAGCTGTTAGAGCACTACAGTATAGCAGAGCTGCTGTTTGAAAAATGTAATTTCAGGAGTGAAATGTAATTTCTTTATAGTGAAAAGGGAGGTGCAAACACTCATCAGCCTCCTTGATATGCAACCACACAGAGGGGAAACAACACACCAGCAATGTTGCTGAATTCTCCTCCTAAATTCCCTTTCTTCTCTCTGCTTTCACAGTATTTCTCATCAGCTGTAAGGCAGGTTAATCATATTACCCCATTTTATTCCTCTCCTTGCCAGTGAGGGAGAACGATAGTGGCAGAGTTATGATGTGTCAAACCTTGGCACATACTATTTCATTTTCCAAAACTGCTTGAAATTGTAAAACACCCCTATTGTTCCTATTGTCTTATCTTAGGGTTTGCATCTTTCTTTCTGCATGACAAGCAGACACTGCAATTTCCACAAGACCAGTTGGATGAGCATACTTAAAACTGTTCCTGTTCCCACAGGGAATTACTGCAGGCAGGAAGATGCCATGATCAGCTAACAAAGTGGGTATTCTAAGTTTCTGGCACCACAGAAATAAGGGAAGAAAGACTTCCAAGCTTTGACTAAATCACTGCATGTGAACAAACTGACTTTTTTATTATTAGAACATAAACCCCATCCTCTTTTCAAAAATGCACTTACAAAATGTGAGAAGCCAAGTGGATAAAACTGCACTTGAGGCCCATTGAAGGTTCATGACAATCACTGCAGGATCATTACTGACTACTCTCTGCCTCTAACCACCCTTGGAATTTTGCCTAACATAAGGGACCTCCTGATAAATAGGAGGCAGCAAAATCTGGGTACAATAAGAATAAAGGATAAAGCCACACAACTGCGAACAGAAGATATTTTTCCCCAGGAATATGAAATTTCAGTGCTTTCCACATAATTTCTAGCAGCTAACAACACATTCAAAAGAAAATACAAATTGGTCAAGGCACTTTCTCTTTCAACTAAAGTAGAACTAGAAGGACACCTGAAGCAGCAAGTTCTAATTATCTTCCCAGAAATCTTGTAAACCAAAGAATAACCATTCCTGGCATTCACACTAAATAAATAAATAAATAAAATTGAGTCTGAAAACAAACAAGCAAACAAAAAACTCCATCAAAACACTTTGCACAAGCGAGCCTTAAGCACCACAATTTCAAATGTCCTTTAGGCAACTGTTTGCTATCTGCAAACAGACCAAGAAAAGAAAGGGCCACTTAAATGTTCCATGTGCTATCTTACCAAAAGGTTACACAGCCCATTCAAAGGTTTGACAAGCACTTCCCCAACTTTTTGTTTATGCTGCAGATGGTATAATTACACATACACACACACAGAGCAATCCACAGACTGCCAGCTTGCAGAACATTTTAAACTTAATTTTGGAGAAAAGTTTTTAAGTGTTCATAGAATCACAGAATATCCGGTATGAATCGGTGAAAGGGACCTGAGTAATATAGAAATGCAGCTCCTGTTGCAAAAAACACCTTGCATTAATTGCAATTAACATAATTGGGAAGAGAGATGGTATACACCTAACAGTGTCTCAAAGAGACAAAAATCTTTACCCAGATTCTCACATTCTCTTCCAGGATATTCAAGATAGCACAACTTCTGCTTCTTCGTGCAAATGTTCAGAAATATATTTTGAAAATCTTTGAAAGGCATTTAAAGAATAATGCAATTATCAGGCATAATCAACACAGGTTCACAAATAGCTGGTCTCTTCCAACCAAAATATTCTATTATACTCTTAATTTACTTAGCATTTTATGACCTCCAAAAGAGGCACAATCCAAGTGCAAACCAGCACAAAAGTATTATTAACATTTTATCATAACATCTTAATAACTGAAAAGCCCAGACTACAGAAAACTAGATCAAAGTTGGGTTGTATTCATAGAACAGCCACCCATCATGCAGAGAGAGGTTTCTCATTCAGTCTGGTTATGGCTCCAGCTCTCAACGTGACCAAGTGAAGTCAGGCACATGTATTAACAGGAACTGGGCAAGAGATGCTCTCTGAAACAACACTGTGACCCTTGAATTGAATAAAGGGTTAGAGCTTTGAACCAGCTCCAAGGTGAAGAAACGTGAGCTATATTCACTGTTCAGTGCAAAATCTCAGCAACAATTCTCACCTGGGAAATATCACGTGCCAGAGGACAACAATTCTCACCCGGGAAATATCATGTGCCAGAGGATGCCATCACAATGCAGCTTCCTGCAAGTCAAGACAGCCTTCTGCTCGTGAACTTTTCTTTATAGAAATTCATGGGGCATTGCAGGAACCTATCCCGGCATCCTAGCTAACACCGCTGGAGCATACTATAAGGACACCCTACTGATTAGGCTGGCTGGAATCTGAAGGTCCATCAACAACATGAATAGAAGTTGTCTAACAAAATGCTCATTACCCACTTAAAATTTACCTTTAAAAATGTTAAAGGCAGGAATACAGAGAAGGCTATACGAGATGTGCAATTTTTAAAGCTAAAGGAAAGTACAGACGAGCCACGTATTTACTAGAACGTAACAAACATATAACCTCTATCAGGGTCTGACTTCATCCAACACTAAGAAAAATGGGGAGATGGATTTCTCAGTTTTTTTGAAAAGGTTTTTATGTGTCAGACTGCGATTTTAAATATTAAGTTTCACCCTGGCAAGGACTATATTATTGTGGAGGTAGACTAGCCTCTGAAGCAGGATTCTACTGTGGAAGTGCCTTACACGTGCAGTACTACCAAGGACGATTAATCCCTGAGAAAGTCTGCTTGGAATCACTCCAGTCATCCTTTTGCAAGAACATGCACACACGATGCTGACCCAAAAGCCAATCGAGCTCCATAAAGGGCTCCAATCTATGCAAAGCAGGAATAAATGTGATACCCACAAGCTACTTAAAAATAACCTGAAACTCACACACCATAGCTGTCATGGCAGACAAGTAGGGACACTTTCTTTTTTGTCAGCACAGGCACTGCTGCATGGGTTACTGGAACAAGTCAGCAGCAACAAAACCCCATGCTTGTGCACAAGGCTTGGCCAATATTCCTACCACTAATGTTTATTGCACATTATTATACAAAAAACTTCCAAGGTTTGGGCTGGTTTTTTATTGTTGCTGTTGTTGCTTTTATTGCTGCTGGTTTTTTAAGCAAAAAATGACAAGAGGAAGATAAAAAGACCTGTGTGAAAATACTTTGAAGGTTATGCATACAGAACCAGAGACTTGAGTGGTGCTTGTCATACATGAAAAATGACTGCAATATGCAGTCTGTGTTTCACTGGCTAATAGAACCATGAAAAGAGATGCCTTTTTTTCCCATGAAGCATCCATGTAACTTCAGAAACTCTTTGGATAAAACTCCCTGCAAGACTAGAAACTCTGAAGACACACACTTGATCATGCATTCATGAAAGGGGAAACAAAAATGAAACAAGGATACAAAAACAGATCTAAAATTGCTTATTTCAATACCTTTCCCATCCTATGAACACAAACTACATCCTATGTTTCATCACTGACCTTTTGTCTCCACTGAAACCTTCTCTCACAAGCTCACACTAAAATAAAAACACATAAACAGCATCTACATTTTTCTAAGAAGGATTTATTACACAGAAACTTTGGTTAGTGATATGTCCAAGACCCTAATTAAAGAGAGACCAATCTGCTCAAAAGCGTGACCATTCCCACAGGAATGAGAAATCCTTATTGAAATAAGAGCAGAAAAATAAAATGGAATTCATTCTTGTTTCTGGCAGGAAAGGCATTTTCAAATCCCATTTGGTGTTGTAATTTTAATAGCTTCTTCTTTCAACACTACACTGAAGTACAGGTTTAATCTTTCCAAGACTCTGGCTTTTTCATTGTTTTAAACAGATTTATACACATATTAAAAACATGAGTACATCCATCCATACACATATCTCTTCCTTTTTTGGTACATCCTACATAAGTTCATCAAATAAAGGAACTAAACTGAGTAACAGACTGATCTGGGAATTCAGAGATTTCTTAAACTGTGAAATCAAACCTGCTCCTACTCAATCAAATAATGCTCATGACCTAGCATTTCAATCCCCACCCTTATCTGACCGATACTAATTTTACACTGGCATTCAAAAAGGTCATTATTTCAGCTGGAAATCACCGAAGGAGATTTTTTTTCTGGGAACTAAAGACATTTAACTCCTTTCTGACTAAGACATACAACTTGAAACATCCCTACCTTTAGCATCACCATGACTTCAGCTCCACAGTCAACTTAAATGACCATTACTGGTCAGCATTCAAAGATCATTCAGCACAAATAATGATTTTCATTGTTCCCAATCTTTGGGGCAAATGGGAAAATCTTTGCAAAATGAAGCTCAACAGAGACTTGGGAATTAAAAGCAGCAAATAATATTCCAGGGCTGACACCTTCAAACTGTTGCAACTATTTCTTTTCTATTTTTTTTAATTACCAGTTAATTGTGTAATGGAAATAAAGTGGATGTGTGATTTAATTTTCTTCCATTTTTCCCTCCGAATATACTACGGTGCCATGATACTTATCAATGAAATAAGACTACTAAGAAAACAGAGAGAACATTTTTATCTAAAACTGACTTCAACTGGTGACAATATGAGCTTACAGAACAACTTCCAGCCCATGTGTTTTTGTCATGTCAACGGTTTCCAAAGATAATAAATGCTCTTCAGTATCATGCCTGGCATAACTAAGCCTGTGAGCAGGCTGCTAAAATTATATAGAGAATGTACAAGCGAACTCTTCAAGCAGTTCTCTAATGACTTCAGCCCAAGAGCAGCACTCCAGTGAAACGGAGGGATTTGGGCAGGAATGCAGACTATACAATAGGCAGCCATAAACAGAAACCAAACTTCGTCACCAGCAGCATGCGCAGCGCGTCTCCACGTTATTTACGCCGCACCATGTCTGCCCTACCTCACCCAGCCCCGGCAACCGCCTGCTGGGGTCAGCACACCTCTGCTACACTCCCTTGTATCTACAGCCCCCTGCAAGGGCTCTGAGGTGGAGATATAGATATGCACATATATAGAGGCTCTTTAAAATTTTTTCCTACATTTTACTGGCAAATTTCAAGCCTTGGTCCACAGACCATTTGAAAAGTGTGCACAAACAGGATAAGAAAAGCAATGCTACTGACAAAGCTTTAAGTCATTGTGCAGATTGCTGCCCTGGGCTCTGCCGCACCCACAGAGAGTGTGACCCCTGTGCACATGGTTGTGGCATGGCCAATTCCCCATTAGGAATGACGTAACGTGCTTTGCAGGCAATCATGGTAAGATTAGACTACATACATCTATATATATATACACACACAGTAACTATGAAATACATGTATGAATTTAGCACAAGATAACATAGAGGCATTAAAAAAAATATGGTGGGAACCCACGTTCACTGAAAACAAAAAAGTTTGGAATCAAAAATAGATAAGCTTTTCCACACAAACAACTACAGCTTTTAGGCAAGACTGCAATGTAGCTAAAACTTGCATCACAACATTACAGCTCATTTGAATGTACTTCACTTTTGAGAGAATATTATTTTCTTGAAGTTCCATTCCTGAAATCAAGAAACTGCATACGAACTTTAGCATTATAAATTAAATTAGGCTAAATAAAATCACCTCAATGCCTGAAGCTGGGAGACTGAAGATGTGTTATCTACTTCTGATTATGTGCAAAATACCAGTCATCCAGCTCCTGTGAAAAATGCCTGATCAGGCTTATGTACCTTTTTATACACAATTTACTGTGAAGTCTTAAACTGGGCATCCAAGGGGCACTCCAGGCCCACATGAGATCTCATCTCAGGGCTGAATTTGACCCACGGCCGACAAAGGGTTCAGAAAAGGCTTTCTCCCCTGACAGCATGGTCTCCTTGACAATTTCTTAAAGGACTCAGAAATGCAACTTCTTGAATTTCAAAGCTTTCTCAGGTTTAGTTTTTCTGAAAGCTGATTTTCAAGGGTCTGATCCAGTGCTCAGGGAAGCAAGTGGAAAGACTCCAACTAATTTCAGTAGCCTGTGGATTGGGCTCTACAGCTGGAAGAGCTATTCTTCATTAGGTTTTCCATTAAATACAATACATGCTGTAAAAAGCATGTATAATCTTACTGATCAAAATGACACAATCTAAGAAGACCTTAAGATAAAATTCTTACTCAGTTACATCCTTCCTTTGACTTTTAAAACATGCAAAAATATATAATATATTCTTTCTTTCTTTACTCCTTTTATTCCTTGGAAAACATGTCTTCTTGCTATTACTACTTAAAAAAATACAACCCACCCCTTCACAAAAAAATATTAATTTAAATGAGTGTTATGCAGAAGTCAGTACTGTACTTTCCAAAACTCATACTAATTGATGGCAAGGTAAGGTCTTAAAACATCGAGAGGGCAACATTTGAAACCACTGACAAAGTTAAATTTCTTCCACCTTTTCTGAAGAATTACGAACTGTGCTCTTAAGCATCAAATGGTCAAAAGCAACCTGTCCGAAATATATTTGTAAAAGACAGCAGTATTGCCAAAACCTCATTTAAGTTGCTACAGCCTACAGAAATATTCCTCTTAAGGACTTTTCCACCTGCAGCTAAGAAAAATACTCTATAAAACAGAATGGGCTAAACTGGTCTTTGCCTCCATCCAAAGAAATCAAGAGGTGTAACGCTTAGACTTTATCCCACCACACACAGATGTAAATATGACACCATTGATCCCTTTCCTTCATGCAAAAATTTTAGACAAAAATAATCAAGCAGACCACCAGCAGGAACTTTAGTCCCAAGAAACATCTTCTTACTACATTTTTTATCAGTGAGAGTTATGAGTACTTGCTCCTCTATTCATTTTTGTTCAGTGCTAACACCAAAACAAGGAACAAGGAAGACTTATGAAATTATGTCATTGCCTGTTGTTTTTCTGTCTCCATTTCACAATAACTGAAGCAGTAATGGGCTTGTCTCTACAACATCCACAGGTAGGCTCACAAAAGAGTAATAGTCTACTTGCAAACAGAAATTGTTATAAACCCCACCATTAATAAACCATACAAACTTCAAGGAAGCATTTATACTATTCTACTTTCAACCAATTTTACGTTCACTTGTTTCCAGTGATGGTATAACTTCAGCACAGAGAAATGCAGCCTGCATGCTGATCCAAGTGCAGTATTTCTCAGGTTGCTGCCTTTTGTCTGTGGTGCAGTTAGGTGACTGCTCATGGGGCTTGGGCTTGAACAAAGCCAGCAGCACAAAGCCCGACTGCTCTTGCTGCTTTCCCACAGCCCCCTGTGCTAGGGGTGGCAAAGGCCTTTCAGGGGGTGTCCCGGGACTCCCACTGCCATTTGACATGCAAATGGCATCAAAGATCTTTCAATCCCACCTCAAGGAGGGAAGATAAAGGCAGCAGTTCCCAGAGTAGCTTTGCTCCCAGGGCAGCATCCCTGCATCTCTTCAGGATGCTGGCACTGCTGTACACAAATCATCCTTGAGGTTATGTGAAGGACTTAAAGAAAGCAACAGACAGAAAGGTACTTCAGGCTACAATTCTTCTCCCCAAAAGTAACAACAGAGCATCTTAAAAAGTTCACTTTTATCTTATATACAAGCACACATTCGATAATTCTAGCATTTCCATTTTATTTAGAGACCCAACACAAATTGTAAAATTCACATCTGAATTACAGGCTCCAATTGCTTCTTGCATTAGTCCACCTTCATGTGCTAGTATTTTCCAGCTAGTTTCAGTAGAAATTAAGCTCTGTAAAGCTATACAACTTCACAGACACCTAAGTCATCCCACAGATAGCTTACAAGGTTTTTAGAGTTTCTACTCTTATCTTCAACCCAAGCAGTTATATCACTTTAATTACAAAAACACCCAAAATCAAAATGCATTTTTTCCTCCAGTTTAATACGATCATGTAAACCAAACTCTTTCATATTGGAGGCTGAAAGTCTAACCATGTTATAAAGCTGACTAAAGTTAAATAAAAGTTGAGTAGTTTTCAGATGCCCTCAAAATACAGAAATCTGTTCCCATGACTTCAAGCAGAAGAGCACCAGCTGATCTTTGTAAATTCAAGCTCTTCTGATTAGGTTCCTAAATAATGATATCAATATGTTAAATTACTGCTACCTTCAGAAATACAAGACTACATAGGAAAGAATCTAAGTTAACTAAACTCTGAAAGTTGGAAAAACTTGTGGAAAAAATGAGTATGAAAAAGAAAAATGGTGGGAGCAGAAACAGCGTGCAAGAACAGATCCTACCTACCATAGTATCTAATGGAAAAAGAGCTTACAACTCTTCTCATTTTCCACACTTTAAAATAAATCTGTTTTTTTAAAAAATGTCTTATTTTTAAATTCATTTATTACTTTCATATCCTTTTTATTGTTTTCCAGTCCCTGAACAGAACATGACATGCTACTAAATAACATTAATGTCAAAATCAGATAGAAATATGTGACCAATTTCTTGGGATCAAACACTAAACAGCTTTCAAAGAACACATTTCTTCCTTGCTTCCTGCAAATCTTGAGAGAAAAAATGCTATCTTTATTCTTACCAATACCACTGAGGTAAAGATATGTAGAGAGCCAAGGAGAATCTGAACACATTAGAGACATACACACAACTACATATGAAGTGACTGATAAAACCTCACCATGGAATTTATCCAATGGCCTCTAATCACCTCATAAGAAATACATTAGTCAAAAAAATCTGGTATTTTTACTTTACAACACTCATGAAAAGTGCTAACAAGTAGCTTGCCTAGATTCTCCCTTACCAGCTAATCTTGCCTCCTTACAAACCACACCCCATGTCTGCATTTCTAAATACTTATTGCAAAATAACCAAAGGATCTATACTAATTTGGTGAACAGCTTGATAATCTTCCAAAAAGTAATTTTTGCAATCCAGATGATAGTTATGCATAGTAACTGAAGGCATTGTTGTAAGAAGGATGCACAAAGGATTCCTATCTTAAATTTCTAAGTTAGTCATAAACTTAGGTAGTTTGTTTTTCCCTTAATGAGGATTTTGGTATGGTCATGAACTATATATATGTTTCCTCGGCCAAGACTTTGAAAAGGCCACTATGGAACTTGTATCATTTATACAGCTTGAATGAAGAAAATGTAGGGTGGCTAAAGGGTTTCTGTTTATCTTTTTTTGCATCACATTTCAGCTTCCAGCTTTCCAAAAGCTTCTAGATTGCTAGAGAGTCATCATATTAGCACTGTCAAGGCAATAGTTAAAAAGAGTATTTTAAAGCTTCAAGTCAAGCAGTTAAAAAGAGTATTTTAAAGCTTCAAGTCAAGCTTACTAAAAATGAGAAATTCAAAGACCCTGACATTCTGCCTAGGCATCACAGTCTGTACATTCCTGAAAGGAATACTGGATGTGAATCTGAATTCACTCTATATTTTTAGTCACCCAAAAAGGCCAAACACAATCCAGAAAAAAAAAAACAAAAAACAAAAACAAAACAAACATCAAGACACCCACCCCATCCCAGTAAAATTAAATTTTAAGTGTGCAAGAACAAAGCAGGCCCAGAATTTAGGGGCATAGTCCTTCTAGTTATAGCATCTAACTCATTTCAATAAAATTTACAGTTGCACATTTATAGACAGTGCAAACCACAGAACCTAAAAATTAAGATGCTGAAGAGATGCAATATTGGTCTTTTTCAGAATAAAAGACAATAGTTGTGAAAGAGCTGGTACATGCTTTCCCATATGATAGACACAAACCCCACATTATACGTACTCCCTTGAAATTACAGGAGTGCTTAACTCAATAAAGCCCTCAACCTCTGTTTGTATTATTGTACTCTGTGTAAGAGAAATTCCATGGAGTCAAGTACCAAGCCTTCACTCTCTCAAGACAAAGAGCCACAGCATAATTAAGAGTTGAAAAGGTAGTACAGTAACCATTCTCATGCATACACTGGAAATATTTAATAAACACACAAATTACTAGCAAAAGAAGGAAGAAAACTGAGAAGTATGAAGACTGCATTCTTCTTTATGAAGAAGTATGGTACACACCATTCAGGTAGAGGCATTTTTCAATACAACACAACAATTCTCTCTTGCAAGGTGCAAAATTATTGCAGTTTGGTGGCATGTCAACTCCACTGAGACCCTCATCTAAAGAACAGCAATTGCAGCACAAGAGTGCACTGAACACAACTGCTGAAGTCTGTTCATATACTTGGGGTTATTTATACACACCAGCACCCTGGGGATTAGACTCACAACACAGGCCACTTGCAATCTCTCTGGGTAATTGCATAGTGAAATGATGACAACTAGTTCACTTGGAACATAGAAACTTTTGGGCATGTTCACTATAATTAACCAACATCCACTTCTGTCTTCCAACATTAAACTGAAAACAAAGATCCTGCATCTTGCTCCAATTTTTTAATGCTTAAATAACGAAGTTGATGTGAAAACAGAAAGATATAAAATAAATTTAGTGTGAAAATAGAAAGATATAAAATAAATTTAGTGTGCTATTTTGAGAGATTTTTGCTGCAACTCTCACATTAATACACAAAAATATACATATATATATATACACACACACTCTCTATTGAATACATGAAAATTTAACAAGAAAAAGGGGTTGAAAATCTGCCTGTAGAGGGTGAGTGCTTATACACACCCAGGTTGCTATTGCACAGCGCATTTCACATTTGGGAAACACCAGTTCTGAAATAACACTCCCGTTCATGTACTTGCATTTCCAGTCATGCTGCCTAACCAGCAAACACAACCCCCCTGCCACAATCACTAGAAATAACAGCCTGCCATGGAAAGGTACAGGATCTCCCTTTGGCTCAGAGCCTGACAACAGCCACAGCCAGAAATGTAAATGAGCAGGACTTCTCTATTTCACTGAGCCAATGGTACCACCTTGAAAACGGCGACAGAACATTTTCTGGCTGATGGTATATCATTACCATACCCCCAGAAGGAAAGACATCAATGGCAGTACTTCATTGAACAGCATTTCTTTTTAATTTGTTGTACAAGTGACAGTGCTAGATGTGACAGGCTAGATGGAAAACTACAGCAAAGCATTTCCATCAGTTGAATTTCTGGAACCTCTCTTGACAGCTAAATTTGCCTTTGATAGCAGCTGGAGTTGTTTTGAAAGAAAAAATCTCCAGCTTGCTCCCACTAATCATTCGTTGCCTTGGCTTACAGAGCAGTTTTGGTGTATGCCAACATATTCTTTCTTTTGGAGATAAATTAAACCAGAAGTCATAATCCAAACACACAACAAATATGTTCTAACTCCTAAGGACAAAGTGGAAGCCTGTATCAATGGCTGGTCTTTTATACAACTGTGAGTGACACATACACTACGGTGAGAGAGTCCAGGGTCCAACTAAACGCAATTTGAAGACTCTGAGTTGTATATATAGTATAGAATTAGAGGCCTACAACACCAGTCATATCAGTGTCCACATTAGATCATACCTCACCAAATTACTCACTGATTTGCACATAACTAGAATCAAGATTCTAGAGATACATCTGTGATCAAGTAGGAGTCAGGACTAAAAAATCCAGCTTTTCAAAAGAACATCTTAAGGTATGTCACATACATACTGTAAATAAAGTCTCCTGATTAGAAAAATCTCTATAATTATTGATAGATCTCAAAATACAGTAGGCCAAACTTTGCCTCAAAGTCTACAAAATCAACGGAAGGACACAGCCCAACATATTGACTTAAAGAAAGACAACTATACAAAGAAAAACCTCCTGTTGTTGAGGGCCACCCATATACCCCTCCTGTGCTCAGCCAGAAGATACTGGTAGACAAGTGTTTGTCAGCACACCAGGAGTGGGACCTTTCCCTGTCACTACCCTACTGTGCATCAGAAAACAAGAATCATCCCTGCTTCCTACTTGAAAAAAGACTTTCAGACCTTCTGACCTCACTTCACTCCCACAGACAGACTTCAGCCTGCACATCTCCTGCACATGGCCTGAGCCACAGGACTGAGGGAGATTTAGGGATGCAGGCTGCCCCCACAACTCCCAACAGCCAAGACACATTCTCAGCCACCGTGGGGTCTGTTTTCATCCATCACTGGCTATACTTGAAGGTCTCTCTGCCCAAAGGATGACATGGCATTCAAAACTGAATTTTGGGTAGAGGTCTGCTCCTGAAAATGAAGCACTGGGACACCACAGGGCTGACTTCAGCTAGGAAGGTAAGGACAGAAGTTGATGCTGGGTTTTTAATTCTGTTCTATCTACTTAATTCTTTTAGATACAACTGCTAAGTACAAGCTCTCTGATCAGATATTCCACATCCTTTTGACCTTTGAGAGCAGTCATACCTAGCAGGTTTCAGAGACTGTTAATACCAAGAAAAAAACAATTCCCTTTTGTATTCCCTGACCACCTGTACAATCTATTAAGCCTCATGGCAGCTGTTCTATGTATAGGCTTGTGAGTGGTCACAAAGAAGCAGCTTATCAGAAAAGATATAAGACAACATCACTGCTGCATCCAACTTTACTGTAATTGAACCATCTTAACCTGGTTCTATTTACACAAAGATCTGATTTCCTTTGACAGACACATCAGCCCACTGATACCCATCTAACTGCTTCAGCAAGGAACAAAATCTGATTACCTACATTTGCTATCCAAAACAAAGAATTTCAAAGGAAAAATGAAAAAATTCAAAGGAAAGATTTCAAAGGAAAAAACATAATATTAATTTAAATACTTATTTTTGCTCACTCTGATCCAGGATGTATTTCACTAATCTGAAAAGCTAGTAAGGGAAGAAACAATATAGCTGTAACAGGACTCTGCTGAACTTCAGCAATGTGATTAGCAGATAATTAAAGTGCCTGATGTGTGGATCAACAAACAGAAGTATTTCCCCAAAACTTCAGAGAAATTACCTGCTGAATATTTATAGAACTGTTGCATTGCTGTGGCAAACCAATATATAGCCACTACAAATTCAGAAACTCATTGATTTTGAATAAGCAACAAGCTCTTTGGTCTCTATGAAAAAGAAATTATTTCAGAAAATGAAGATAAATCTTCACCTGGTATAAGGGTCCAGTGATCTATCATAAAGCTTGTGAAAGTTATGAAACAAATATATCAACAGATTTTATAAAATATCATGTACAAGACAATCAGAGTTGATAAATAGCAACTGAAATTTTAGAACATAGAAGTTACTTATTCCTTAGTTTTAGCTATCAGATTCTCTTATAGTAAAAGAATAAGTTTTTAAAATTTATACACATTAAGCTTTTAAAAATAAACAACTCAAACAGAGCAGTAAAATCAGACAGTAATGTTGCTGCCTTTCTCTTTCTTCTAGAACCTCTCAAGGAGCTGAACCTGCTCATCTCAAGAGAAAAACCTCAAGTGTCCCTTGCATTTAGAGAATGACAAAAAAAAGGAGGAAAGAACCCTTTTCTCCTTTAAATACCAAAATTTAATTGACATCCTCATTAACTTCTTTCATTGCTGTTCCCTTCTGTAAACAGGAGTACTGTGTATATACACAGTTATGTGTGCATCCATGCTCATAATGCTGAACACAGATGTACACATAACTCTGTATGTACACACACCTACAGGTCTCTTTAATAGGTGATCTCTTTTTAAATGTCACAATCCTTCCTGGAGGTGGATTAACAAAAACGCTACCTCAATGACTTTGTATTTTATATCTGATCCCCAAAACATGATCCACCACCACTCTATCCTACAGCCAAAGGAACTGAATGTATAATACTGTCAAAGTATGTTTAGCACAGCAGCTTCGCTATGCAGTTGCCACAGAGTAATGTGAAGTTGAGTAAGAAGCTTTTTTAAATAGAGCTTGGGGATCCCCTGTCCTGTGGGGCTGGATTTTTTTTTTATTTATTTTTATTTTTCTTTAAGCTGTTAAGACAGAAATAACCTAGGCAGGGAAACATAGCTGCTTGGAGACAAGAGCAGAGACCTGCGTGCTGGCCACATTGACTGAACTTGTGCAGTTGAGGTGGTCCAAGAGGAGCCTGAGTAGCATGGTGTAACACACTCTGCCTCTGGGTTATCAACTCAAAGGAGGAGGACCAAGTGGCAGCTCAGCACACAGCAGGACACACACTGCCTGCCACACACAAAAGCAGCCTCCTTCAGGTTACCACTCTGGTCACAGGAATGTTTCAAAACTCCAGTCCAGCTCTTTAAAAATCTTTACTCATCCCGGCCCCTGGAGGATGAGTGCTCTTATAGAGCATTTTCCATAGAAATGCAGTCCATGGCAGAAGCAAGGAGCCAGCCTAAAGGGGGCTGCAGAACACGGAATTGGCAGGACAGCCATAAAAAGTTGGCCTTAACAGTAAAAATCAAGCTTTGGAGGAATAAATAGTCCTTGTAATGCCTGCAACCATCAGTTTACAATGCACTATTTTGCATTTCTCTCAGCCTCTTATTGAAGACTTCCACAGAAACCAGCTCTTTGAAAGGCTCTGTAAGGCTTTTCAATTAAAACAGAACACACAGGGCTGTGTACATCTCCTGAAAGGGGCAATCATGAAGAGATACAATGAGATACAATGATTCAGTGAGCTGCTAACATCTGAAACATAAAGTCATCGTGTGACAAAAAACACTAGTGATGCAACTAGATAAAATCTAGATTGCAAAATCCTTAGCAATATTATCCATTTACATTTAATTCTAGGATCACATACACAATTTCACTAATTTTTATTTCGAGTAATAATAAAGCATCTCACCTTCCCAATGTTGTAGCCATGTCTAGAAAAGCTCATGAAGAAAGGCACACATTATATTTTAAATATACCATATCTCCACTCCTGGCTGATTTGCTATACCAAAGACAATACATTTATTTATTTATTCATTTATTTTGATTGAACTGTAGAGTATTTTTGACTTCCAATTTTTTGTGTTTCAATATAAAGAAGAAACAGATTTCTGTACTCCTGTAGATTGTGAATCTAACAAGGGGGAAGTGATGGGGAATGGAGAAGGCAAAGAAAATAAACGAGGTTAACCTGAACTGAACCTCTGAGATAACACAACCTATGCAATGGCCACCTAGAGCTGCAAAAAGAACAAGAAAGTCCACAATCCAGTGCTTGGCAACTCAGGGACTTATGTTTTGATGTGGCACTTTTCCTGCAATAAACTGCCTGCTGGAGGTACTGGCAGTCATACATGGTTTACCTCCACAAGAAGTCCTTGGCAATAACCTCCTTTTGGAAAGATATTCAGCTGGATATGGTCTTGCACGTTGACTCAGAAAAAACTGAAATGTGTATGCTCATGCTAAAACTTTTCTTGCACAGTCTTTATACTCAGTGGGATAATTTATAGCTTTTAGTAACTACCATCCTAAAAATAAAGTACAGGAGAGAAAAGGTAAAACAGTGCACAGTGCCATCCATCTTCTCAGTTACAGAAATGTAAGAAAGTTAAAATTATACTTGTTAAATTGTTATTTTATGAGAATTTTCTCCCTAGCCCTACATGTTGATGGAAGAAGCAGCTGTTTTATCAGTCATCCTTAGCATCCTCTGAGTGATACTGCTGCCACAGAACACCATCAGTAGGTTAACTACAAGTTAGTCTGGTAAGCTTTGTCTCTTGTTAATATCACCTAATGCTTGTTTTTTGTTAGATCCACTCTTCTCTTTTTAATTTTTTTTAGCCAGACTTTAGCCATCTGGTCTGCTGTCCGTCTCTTCTCCCTCCTGGGAGGCAAAGGGGCAGTCAGAGAAAGATAAGAAAGGGAAAAATGTTTCAGTCATGGAAGAAAGAAACTTCACTTTGTTCCTTCTCTCCTCTACCAGCAGCCAGAAAAGTTAACTACCAAAACAGAAAAACTTGGTGGTTTCTAACACATATTCCCTCTAGCACCTGAAATTAAATCTGAGTTTGTCAATGTCAACATACTTTTAATGCCTGCAGATAACTGAGAAAACCACTGGCTAAACCTAAGTTCCTACAGACAACCTTAACCTCCCTATACCATCCATTAGGATGGCTCCAGATGTGCCAAGAAGTCCATGACACAGATTCACATAAGTCTCCCCAGAAACTCTGCACTCAGCCCTGGATGCCACACTGCAGAATTTGACAAGAGCCTTTTTGCAAGCTGAACACAACTCTAAGACTTCCATGCGAAGCTTAATTAAGGAACATATCACATCTGGGAAACACACTGCCCACCATCACTTCTAGGCTGTGATTAGATCTGTCAGTACTTCACGCTGCCCTTTAATTGCCTGTAGGATGGTGAGAAGTGTGCCATGACATGGTATTTTCTGCATAGGTCATTCTCACCCAACATCTAATGCACACAGTTGTCAAATGTACCAGGAGTTAAACTCCATAAGCAATTATCCCCACTCAGCCTTTTCTTCTTCTACAGTATGCATGGCCAAGAAATGATACACAGATAAAAAGATCTGAAATATACCGTAATAAAAGCTTTGAAGTCTACTGTAATTCCACAGTTCCTAACTTTTGAAAGTTTAACCCTTAACCTTAACTGTTTTAAGTATTTTCTGGATGGGCAATTCGGCATTTAAACTACATATACCTTTCTACATTTCTGTAGTCAAAAAACAAATGCTTTGAAGCAGAGATTATCCTTTTCAAGTATTCGGAAAGTACCTTGCATGTAAGCAGATAAAAGAAATCATAATAGAAATTAATGCTTTGTTTCCCCTTTTATACTCCCTCCTTTTGGTGTTACAGCCAAAGACCTCCAGGAAGGTTGCTGCTGATTCTAGCCCTAGTCATGTACATAGTGTCATGCAATACATTTGTCTCCTGCCCTAATTACCTTACTCTGTTTCAATCTCTTTCCCAAGCAGTTGTCTGCCTGTTGCAGCAGTATTTTACCTCTGCTCAGCTGACCTGTCCTCTAAGAGTGAGCCAGTATTGAATTAACTCAGCCTCATTTCAACCCAGATACCTGTTCACAGCAGCACTGAAAGCTTCCCCAGTAATGCCATCATTTTTTTCTAAAGCAATGAGGAAATTCAAGTGTTCCATTTGGATATGAAGGTGACCAGACCACTGTAACATATATATATACACCAGTTAGACATTCCTCATCCTCAGAAGCTGGCATTCCCTCAGGAAGGGAGGAAAGAGCAAGTTGGTTGGGTTTTATCCCCTTGAGTTAGCTTAGTAGCCTTGACAGTATTTCTATATCCTCAAATTTCCTTCTTGGTGCCAAATAACCTACTGTAATCCTAGAGAAAGTCTCCGGACTGCCTTCACAGCTGCTCCTTTGGAAATCTGCAGGGTATGCAACACAGCAGCATCCAGCACCAATCCATGTCATAATTTGCTCAAGATAAATTGCTTGGATTCAGAAATTCAAGTCTCATAGACAAACCTGTGGTCCCTTCCTTCCCACCACTTTAGACATCAGTCCAGTGCTTCTAAGTTGTCAATATTCATTGACACATGCCACATAACACTCTGTTGATTAAAATAATGCAATGAAAATATACTCAGCATAAAACTAATTCTACAGAATTCCTAAAGGAGAACTGCTGCTGAACAGAAACGTTCAATCTGAAATTTGAGCATGAGACCTTAATTAATCTTTGACTGCTGATCTCTACCCCAACTGTGTTTATTTTAATTTTATTCCACTCTCAGATTCCACCTTGGAAGCTCCTTGCTGCTTTGAACCCAAAATCTACAGAGCAACAACAAAGATCAGCATAAGTATTTCACATCTACACATGACAGAAATGACATGCAGGCTGTACTA
Source organism: Cyanoderma ruficeps (assembly GCA_008694505.1). Taxonomy (NCBI): domain Eukaryota; kingdom Metazoa; phylum Chordata; class Aves; order Passeriformes; family Timaliidae; genus Cyanoderma; species Cyanoderma ruficeps. The sequence continues at coordinate 36,072,403 of VZDJ01007755.1, forward strand.
GCTTCTCAGCTGACTTACAAAAGAATTAGTTTGCACAGGCTGAAGATCTGATTCAGCACACTCAGCTGTTCCCAAACTTTGGATGCCAAGTCAGATCAGCAGTAATTAAATCTTGGGCTACAGGCTTAGCAGAAATTCAATTTTATCCTAGATCTACAGGGTGAACTTAGAAATTTGTAGATGTAACTGAAAGCAAAAAGAGTGGTTGTTGCAATTTCCATGTATATTAAGTAGGAATTTTATAGAGGAGATTATGAAATACGGGATAGCAGAGGACTGCTCTCAGAGGATGCCCTTTCCAGTCTTAAATCCTTTCATACAGACTAACAGAAAATAAATACTTGCCTAAAGTGATTTTTACTAGATGTGATGTAGTAAACCAACTTTAATACAGAACAGTGCAAAATAGCACTGATTTCCCAGAGTACATTCTTTAGAGCACACAGTTTTGAAAGCATGCACAAATTTTCAAATTAACATCCATAAACACACTTGTGCATAAAAATGAAAGCTACAGAGGATTCTTCTTTTCCTTGTGGAAAGCAATGCTTATACCTCATGAGTCACTTTATATTTCTGATATATGTAGCAGATTTGCAGACACATTTTGTGAGTTTCTATGGTAAACTGATCTCCTCTGTACAAGGAGGGCGTATCAGCTGCCCTCCCTGCTCAGCAGTAATTTGCCCTCAGAACCCTCATACTTTGCCACTGTGGGTCAGATTTACACATGCAAACAGACTCTGAAACTTTAGGATTTTCAAGCCATATCAAAGGGGAATTCACAATGACTGAGCAACCAAGTAATAAAACAGAATTCATCAGCACATTTCCTGCTGGGGAACAAGTACCAGTGGCTGAAGTGCATAGCTCTAAGACACTGGAAAGCAGAAAGGGAAAAAAAAACACCAAAACAAGTCTTCAAAATCTGAGTATTTGACAAATGAAGGGACTGATTTCAAGATAAACTAAGCTCCCAGAGCTTCAGCAGAAATTAATGCAACTGTTCCTGGCTTGAAATAGGAAAAATCTGTTCAGAGAGTGAAAATAACAGGAGGACAAGGAGATGAGGAGACTTAAAACATACTAGATATAAAGCAGGACAAGAAACAAGTTTCCTCAACAGAACATTTTTACTGGTTTGGATAATGCATTGCCAGTTTGCAGAAGTAATAGAGATTGCTTTTTCTTAATCCTCTCAAGTTTAACACCTACCTGAAAAGCATTCTCTCTATATATATTTTAAAAGGATGCTCATCTTTTTTGGTTAAAATTGAGGAATGTATAAAACCTTCTAGCACTCTGTGCTTGGAGTTCATCCCCCTCCGTTGCCAGGACACAGACTGTGATTATTCCCAGCAATCCCACTCAATGCTGGTGGATACAGCAAGAAGTACAGTCTAGCAGAGGCACCCATGGGACTGAGAGGATGGTAAAACATGGTGGAGAGGCAGGAGGCAGCCAAGTCCCCCTTGGAAACCACAACCTGAATTTAGCTAATCCTCAACACACACAGGGTCCTACAACTCTCCCAAATCACCAAACTGACCAGGAGGTAGAAAACTATTACTGTATTTCATTTTGCCTCCCATGAGCGCACAGGGCACGACATTAGTGGTTGGGACACCACACTGACCCTTCTTAAACCCTAAATATTAAAAGTCATCAACAGGTTTAATAACCTCAATGAATTGCTGGGCCTCTACAAACAGGAAAAACGCTTCAGCAAATGTCCACAGAAAATTCGTATATTCAAGCCTCATGAAAGTACCATCATGAAGGAGAAGATAAAAACTCTCATACGAGCACTGTATCTCTGGCAGTTCAACAAGTAGAGGGGAAACTGCAGTGACAGAGAAGTGGTATTATTTCTGATAAGGTAACGAGCTCATAAAGCAAAGACCTGTTTTCTGTCAAATTGTAGTCATTATTCTTACTAAATAACATTCATTGAAATTTACTGCTGATATTGAAGTAATTTTACTCAAATGATCTCAAATTTCAGCCAAACACAGCAAACCTTTTTCTTGAGTCTGTTATGGATTCATGAAAAATCAGTGATGAGCAGGCAAAAAGAGGTATTAGTTACATTTTGATTAGAATGAAGAACAGATGTCTGGTGATTAATCACATTCAAGTTAAGACAAGTCCATCCTGGAGCAATGAACGCAAGGGTTAGTTCTGGCTCCTTCAATACACCTAAACATGCAGCAGGGGTACACTTTCATTTTCACATCAAAAGAGACATATTAGGGCAAGCTCAGATCTTCATTACCTCATTAAGTCCAGAGCTAAAATTATATCCAAGTTATACTTACAAAATTTTAATACAGGGTCTAATGAACTGATCTGATGAACAGGCCCTGTGCTGATCACCACAATCATAAAGAATGTGAACAAAAATGTTACATGGAAAGGAAGAAACATTTGAGCAGAATGAACAAAGGAGGTAAGAGTTTCAGGTGTGAAGAAATGACAAAGGAATACCCAATACTTACTGGAAAATAGAAGAGACAGGTGAAATTCAATGCAGAGCAGTGTTACATATTTTGGTGTGGGGTTTTTTGGTTTTGGGTTGTTTCATTGAGGGTTTTGTGGGTACTTTGGTGGGATTTTTAAAGTCCTACAAACCCTCCATATAGTGATGGTCTTGAATTGAATTTTATCATTCAGAAGCTGCTCAGATGATATAGTTCTGTAGCAATGCTGCTTTTTAGCTGCTCCAGAGCAAAATAATCCTTGGAATTATTTTAAAAAGAACACAAAGAAGAAGGACTCATTAAAGTACTGTTTAAAGAAATTGTGTATCCACATTTTCAATAGCAATTACAAGTGAGACCCTGGGTCTTGAACAGTATACATAATGCTGTAGCTCTTCCAGTTTTGCCATTAGTCAACTTTGCCACAGCAGGTAACTGTTGAAGTATTTTAAGGAAGGATAACAAAGCAAAGACAGTCCAGTTTGTACTGGAGCCTATTGTACTGGATACATGTTTCATGTACAAAATAAGAAAAAAAAAAAACCCCAAAACCACAAAAAAAACCCAAAACCACAAAAAAACCCCAAAACCACAACAAAACGCAAGCAAACAACTTACCAAAAAAAAAAAAAACCCAAAAAAACCTACACCCCTCCCTCACCCAGATGGAGCTGAATTGTTTGAACCCACGCTTGTGATATTTTCTATACACTAAAAGTCTGAAGGGTGTCTCAAATGTAGCTGGGCAGGTTTCCAGAAGGAAAATCTACAGAGGATGACAAACTGCAAAGACACCACCTTGAAGACACCACCTTTGAGTCCCTGAAGCACAAAACATCCAGAAGATGGAGAACACTATGGTGAAACACTGTCACTCTTCTTCATATTCTGCACTTCAACAATTCAAACTATCTGTTGCAAAGAGAAGCAGAAGGATTGGGGGAGTAGCCTAGATGAACCTTTTATCTAATCCAGCAAAGGCCATTTTCTTATACAGCCCATTTGTGAATCACTTCATGCTTGCCCACTCTTTTTAAGCAGGAAGATGAAAATCAATCAGAAGTTATCCATTGGGAATAACTTAGTTAATGTATGTAAAATAATTATTTATTTTTTGCAAAATAAAACAATCACCTTCATAATTTCTTTTGATCATTCAGTATAACGCAAGTCTGTTCTGCACTTATTTGCACTGTACCTGTACACTGTATGTGCTTGCAAACCTATTTTATTTCAGCAAAGCACAACTGCAATACCATGTATTCACAACTTTCCTACAAGTAACTGCTTCCTGAGGATGCTGGAGTTATTCACCACTACATTATTACCTGCTTAGTTTTCCAAATATGCAAACCCATGTTGCAAGGGGTGGATATAGTACTGCTCTTTCTTCTTGGTTCCTAGGGAATTACAAAGTGGTTTCCCTTTAGAATAAGTTTTTATGCTTTTATCTCACTTGCTAGCAAGGAATACTCCCACAAATCTTTCCCTGTCGACGATCTGTTTTCTTCCTGCACAGTTGTCCCCAGGCAAGAGACACTAAATTTTTTTCTACCGCACATGTAATTCAGCTGCAAAAAGGCAACAGTATTCAGGTTTCAGGAGATGATCAGAGAGAAAGTACACTTAAAGAAAAGCAGCACCTAATCAAAAAAAAAANACCAAACCAAAAAAAAAACAAAAAAAACCAAAAACAAAACCACAAACATACCAAACCCAAACCAAAACAACAAAAAAATCTAAGCTGAAATTTTCCAGAGCTGAAAGCAGAGAACCAAGTGTCTCTAAACAGCATTTGTTTTCCAGCTGTCCAGAGGTGTTCATTCATTTTCTGTGAACATAAGCAGGGCAGTATGGCCTTCCTACTCATGCAGCTCAGAGCAGCCAAAGTAGCAGGCAGCTACAAAAATCATGAGAACATGGAACAGTAAACCTAAGATTGAGAAAACTGGGCTATTCGCTAACACATCTTTAATGGAAGTCTTACAAATCAAAGTGGAAAAGAAATACCCATTCTCAGGAAAATCCATTTGTTCAAGAAATTTAATCTCCCTATATTTGATGAAGACTGTCAAAGAAGTGAGCCTGAGAAACATAATCCTAATTACCTCATAAGGGAAAACCAATCCAGTCACTTGGGGCATGTGTGAGAAATCCACAGAACACTAACATCACCTTGTTCCCCAGCATGTGTTTTGTTCAGTTTGATTAAGACCCCTGAAAGCTACAAGCAAGCTGCTTGCTTTGTCAGGCACGAGGCAGCACTTTGGGAGCCTCAGGTTCAGGGGAAGATGCCAAGTTCTTAGTTGCACACACTTCCTGCTGCCCCATGAGGACCATGGGATTACTGAAAAAGCCCTAGACCAACAGAAAGAGATGGACCCAGCTGCTCAGGCCACTGCTGTGGACAGACAAAGGTAGAGGCGAATGCTGAATGCAGAGACCCACCCCAATTTACACAGGCCAAGAAACTTCCTCGTAACACTAAAACACTCAACTTTCAATTTGGACATGACGTGCATAATAACAAACACACATCTGCAAGCAAATGCTCCATCCAAAACAGCTACTTTTATTCTGAAATGAGAAGTTGATGAAAGTAAATATGAGGTTCCCTGCATAATTCTGATGTTACTTAACCCCAAAGCATTCATGAAAAGAAATGGTGGGCAGATAGGAATTTAGGTTCTTCATCCAAATTCTGCTACTGTTTTTCTTCCTGAAGAAAACAAGCTAACCCTGATAAGAAGTACTGAGGTTGTAATACATTTCATGTACTATCAATGAGGTAAGAAAAAAAGAAAAATTAAAAGCAATGTTGTCTTGCACATGCAAGCGCGTAAACAGCAGCAGTACAGACAGACCTGAAGAGGTCACCAGGACATAGCTGGGTCACTGTAATGCCAGCTGTCATATCAAGTAGGCAGAATTGACAGGTGTAAGTCACAATTTCACTATCTACCAACAAGACAGGGTAAAAAGGGTGAATGCTGACATGTGCCACAGCCACCACTGATAAGGTATATTATTTAGATGCCCAGGACATTCCACTGCCCTGAAAACAGATCCCGTGTTTTTTTCAGCGGGGAGAAGGCAGGTACAGCTACAGCCCACAAAATGACTCTCTCCTCCTTTTCCTTATTATTCTTTGAAAACACAGGAAAGATCTTTCCAGCTGGGTGCTGAATGCCAAAGTAGAGCTGAGTGGACCCTCAAAGGCAAGACAGGCAGCAGGCCTGACCGCCTGACACTGACCCATCTGTCAACAGGAGGCACAGACAGGCGGCAGCCGCCTCCGGAAACTGCCAGCTGCAGGGCAGCAGGCTCAGAAAGGAGCAGGCAATGACAGAGAGTAACTCTTTGGCAGTAATAGGGCAGACACAAAATGAAAAGAAATCCCCTTTTTAAGTGTTTGTAGCTTGGCATATAACATGGCAGGCTCTGACGGCAGTCACGTCAGAAAGATCACAGTAAAACTCTTAACTTTTCTCTGCTCCTGGGAAGGCATATACCTGCACATCTGATCCCTGGGAAACTGGCTGGCACAAGTTATCAAAAAGCACCATCTCATTTCAATGCAGAACTGGATTTTCATGAGGGTAAAATGGACCAACTCTCACACCAAACCAGCTTTTGAGTCAAGGGTTTGCCCAGAAAGTCTTGTGCCCCAATGTTGATAATTTCTGTCTCAGTCTTAGCAAAGCTTTCAGTATATGTGCAGAGCAGACTCCATCTCCATTTGATTCCATATGATGGGCCTTAAAGCCAATGGAGGTAAGTCACAGCCTGAATTCCTGAATCTTAGTCACTATTAAAAACTTCTTTCCAGCAAAACTTCAGAGGAGTTATTCCAGCAAGTAAATTTACATACACAAATTATGTATTAGATACTGACAGGAACTAGTAAAAGGAAATCAGTGCAACTATACTCACAGCTTGGCAAGGAACCAAACTTCAATAAAAAGCTGTGGTCATTTGAGAATGACTATCAGGGTACTGAAGACAGAAACCAGAAATGGAGAACGAACTGTATGCATACCTCTCAACCAGGCAATTCCTCTCCCAAATCTGCTCCCTGTATGGTCAATGGAGCAAGAGCAATTCAGGGCAGGACCATAACTGAGATGCTCTGATGTGCCCTCTGGGCTGGCTCTGCTCCCCATGGCAGAGGAGGCCCAGTGCCTGATGCAGCAGCCGAGCAGCGTTCCTGGCGTCACTGGGAGGCTGACAACAAGAGAAACCCTGGCAGTGGTACAGCAGTAAGCCTTCACCTAGAAACAGGTTTTTCCTACATAGCTGAAAGCAATTTCAGCAATATGAGAAAGAATAACTCTGCCTGACTTGAAGCAACCCAGCAGCTAAAAAAAGGTTTGCAAGGGTCTTACTGCTTTCCTGCCTCAAAGAAATGAGGGACAAAGTAAATCCATGCTGTTTGCTTTTGCATTTGGAGAGTTTTTTGCATTGGAAGGTTCTCTTGAGGCGCTGGGGATCTTTCTTTCTTGTGGGTTTTTGTTTGATTTTTTTCAAGAGTAAGACTAAAGGTTCTCAGTCTTCACAAAACAGATACAATTGCAAAAATGCTTTTTTTGCACAGCACCTGCGGTTTTCCTGTTTAGCTTTTTGTTTTGTCTTTTCCTACTAAGAAATTTAGAAACTGGGAATTTCTGTGTTTGAATTGCTCCACTTCCTGCCTTCCTGACAAGCATCCCCAGGGGCCAGCTGGAAACAGTACCCAGCACCCCAAGGTAAGAGGCAGCTAGACAAACAGGTACTGCTAACTCACAGATGGTCCTTTAGGTCCTGCTAGTTGGTACCAAATTATATACATTTTAGTGGCTTTAAAAAAAAAGTTTCAATCACAGCTGTTGGGGTTAGAAAACTCCTCCCAAAGTCCTAGCAAAGATCTGCAAATGACTGAATGTCAGCCTGAAACATGCACTGTACAGAAGGGAAGACCACACACAACAGCTGCAGTACACAATATAAAACAGGAAGACCATGATGACAGCAACGTGCAGACCACTAACCTCAGGGTGAAAATCCAGGACACTCAGTCACTGCTACCAGAGTGCCCCAGAGTGCATTGTCTAGGGTAGCTATAGGTGCTTGTTATTTATCATGTGTACTCACCTTGCATCAAAAACACAATGTGTGCTCACACGCAGGGCTTTGGGAGCTGTTCAGAGTATCCTTATAATGCCCTTTTCCCAGGTTACACCACCCCTGAGAATACTGCAGTAGTACCTGGCTATTCCAGCAAATATGTAGGGGCAGATTCTATTTGCCCGCCCACACTTTTTGGTTTCAAAGTATTTTTAATGTACTGTAAATTTTAACACATTTGTATTAATAAAAATTAGTAAGTTGTAATATACTGTTGTTGAAGAGAATAATATGGCAGAACTCCCTTGTGAAGGACTTGATAAAGGTTTTCTGCTTAGTTACTTATGGTGCTAGACCTTCCATGCAGGTCCCACATTTTCTACAGCAGGTGCAACACAAAGCATTTCAGTGTAACAGCATGGGGGGAAAAAAGCAGGAAGGAAGCCTCCTGACATATTTCTGAGGCAGATACAAGGAACCACACATACATGCTCTGAGCAGCAAGAAGCAGAAAGGCAGTCACAGCTGGCTGCTGTCCTGCCAGCATCATCATCATCCTCCCCACCTAGAACAGCCCATGCAGTCCCCACACATGACAGAATAAGCTCTGCTGTTGAAAGGGCTGAGGAAAGCTCCAGTCCCTGGCACACGCTAGATCAGTCCCAGGTCTCCTCCGGTGCCCAACCCGACAAGAACCTTTCCACACTCTCAGCTCCCTCTATTTCACACAAAGCCAAGGAGAAAGCAAACGTCTCCACATGCATTTGATTCTGAATAGGCTTTTAAGTGTCCCTTGAACCTGAATTCAGGATTATGGGAAGAAGAAAGACATCCAACATTCATATTTCACTCCTCAGTACAGAAACAATTTACCTGGATATGCCAGTTTTTAGACATCCTGGCCCTTAAACCTGATGTATAAACCTTGTGGACAGCCAAGAAGGGAGAAATAAACCTGCAGAAACAGGGCCTTTTTTAAGCAAAGGGTTTACCAACATACTCCTCTTCATGTTTTAATAGAAAGACCAGAGCTAAATATTTAATGTCTCAAAGGTTAAAAGAAACCTGATATATAACTTCACACATACTAGACTTATCTCAAACTGCTAAATATGAATTGACATAGCTTATGACATCTTACATCTTACAATAGCATGCTGCTCAGCCACAGTAACTGTTGGGGTTCTGAATAAAGAGGTTGTGATTTTACCTCTTGGTAGCCTAAATTTTTATGGCCCTTGTTGAGTCATAAGCATAAAAAGAAAGCCTTAAAGAAGCTGTCATCATTATTAAAATACAGATGCTGCATATAAAAACCACAAGAAAACCCATCAACCAGCCAACCAAAAAAATTACACCAAAACCAAACAAACTCTTCCTTCCCCTCCAAACAAAACCCCCACCCCCAGAGAAGAGCTCAAGCTCATACTTAAAAACACTTGCAGACATGAAGAGTTGTGAAACAAAGCACATTTTCTGCATTACATAATATTCCAAATTAAACATTGCTGTTTCTCTCTTCCCCTTCCCCAGACAAAGATACCATGATTTCCCCAATTTCATCAAGCTCATACAAGTACAAAACCACAGTGAAAATCAATGGTGCTTCTTCCATGAATCGTGACCATGTCTGACCATGTTTGGAGCCCAAGATGAGAATTTCATCTAAATGCTTCCAGAGGTACTGTCAGAGTATTTTTTCATGACAGTAAGCACTTTATTCTTGAAACTGTGTCAATTTCGTGTATCTCACTTGACAGTCTTAGAGAAAACAACATATATTACCATCAGGGTGCTCTGCCACCTATTTATTTAAAGCTCCTCAGTCTCTGATGTATTTCTTTCATGAAAGAAATAAATTGAGAAGCACACAATTTCCAAATTAAATCATCTTAATTTCTACAGAAATAAAAGCAGCTGCACATGAAAAAGATGAAAAGAGTATAAATGAAAGAGGAATAGAATAGCTGAAGGCAAGGAAAGTACACACTATTTGAATGCCATAATGAAAATCAACAACAGAGAGCAACTCTTTCTAGACTGCTGAATTATGAGATAGTGAATTTATCATTACATATCACAGTGAAAAAAAGGTTATTAAACCATATGAAAAATCAGTTGAACAGCATTATGAAACAAGATGTATTTTATATCACCTTCCACAGTGAAATCTTCCAATGGTAACAAAATTTAAGTTTGCTCTCACTAAGTATAAGGACTGAAAGAACATAGCCCTGGCTGAAATGTGATACTCATATACCTGACTTGCATCAAGTACACAAAAGTGGCAAGTGCCATTTGTTTGCAGCATCACTGACCATGAGTTTGCACATTTTGCTTACACCATTTTTAAAGCTAATCAGTCCGACAGTGTTCAAACATCTCTTGACCTTGCATTTCAATAACACAAATACATTTTCTTTTTTAACCTAACATGAAATAACCCCTCATAAGGCATAAAAAGGTTACATGTAATGCTTAATTTTGAAGAGAAGCTTCCTTTCCATACTAGTAAGATTCCCTTTCTTATGAACACCCCTTCTTTCCTTGTATTGCACTACACATGTACAGGTCATGCACCTCAGAACACCTCAGAGAGGATGGAACTATATTTAGCCTAATTCCACTTCAACAAAATCAGCAACCCTGTGGCTTACCTACGAACAAAGCTAAATCAAAGTTGGGGTGAAAACAACATCACAGAGAAATACCAACGTTTCCTACTCCAAACACAGAGCTTTTAAGTAATGGCTTCTAATTTCTCCTCCACAGTTTATGTCCTTAATTTTGTTTTACTGTTCTGCAGGGTAAAGCTTAAAGCATGAGAGTGTGCTGGACTGTTTCAAGAGAACTAGTCTGAATCCAAATCACTTGTTTGGTTTATATATTATGTACAGAGCAGGTTTACATGGAGGCAGGAAACAAATAATTCTATTCTTTTCCAGCTGTAATGCTATTTTATTTGAAGATATTTAATATGAACTTTTTTCCTTCTAATTAAGGGCCTGAACATGCTGTACTTCAGTTTACAGCAAAATGAGTTCAACAGTCTGAACACTCACCGTAAGAGGAAGAATTGCTTTGTCAATACAAATACCTATAATGTATGAAGGAAATAGCCAAAAAGGGAAGGTATATGAGAACTATCAACAGCTACCGACATGCTATCAAATAGCACTGACCTCATTGACATAGATAAAAATATTATCAGTTATTTTCAAAGGAGTTCATTAGAAACATTTATAAACAATTTAATTTTTTGTACAGATTTTTTTCATCTTCAAGAAGATGTTAAGATTGCAGGGGGAAAAAAATCAACTTACAAAAATTCCACACCAATAATATGATACTTTGTAATTACTCTGGTAAAAAAAAAAAAAAAAAAAAAAAAAAAACAAAAATGAANCTAATTTCCCTTCCTGGCTCTATGAGGAGATGGTTTCCTTTATGGTACCATTGAAGATGATTGAGGAATTAGATTGTTGTTTTTATTTTGTTCAGAAATAAGACTTGTTTAAAATCTCGCTTGTCAGAGTCAAAAGTAGATTCCATCTTCCTGTTGGATTTTTACATATGGAAAAAAAAATGGGAAATTGTCAGGAAAAAAACAGTCAGAAAGAGGGTATCGGAATTCACATGCACTTCACTCAATTTCTCCAGCACTTCCCAGTGTGAGTTGAGTGAGCTAAGCTTCCACATTTTAAAACAATGCTTCCCAAGGCAAGAAAAGCATCCCACACGCACGCCCCACAGATATCCTTTCAAATCTGGAATAAACCCATTAATGCAAGAATCTACCACTTCAATACGAAAATGCCGCCGCTAGTGGAGGCCTTAGCTGTTCTACAGACTCTTGGTTCTTCTTGCTACAAAGTCTATTTTAAGTATCATAATTTAAATCAAACATGCAGGGCAAACCTTGGAAATCTCTCCTTGCCTCAAACAGCTTCTGAGACCCTACAGGACTGGCCCAGAGCTTTCTCAGTGAGATAACAGAAGGAAAATCACAAGTTATTGGGAAGTACCACGGCTCATGCCCACAAAGGAGGCTGACCAAACACGTGCACAAGGAGTACAACAGAAATCTAACATTTCAATTTAAAGAGGTGTACATTTTTAAAGCAAAACCACAAGTTATTTATATGGATAGATTTTTCCCGAAGTAATCTGATCTGGAAACCAGGGGATTTTACTTAGAGCATCTGTGTTCCACATTCTCAGGAAAGAAAATTTAAATAATCCTACAAGCTGAAAAAGGTATTTTTATCACAGCCTTTGCAGCTATTTCACATTTCACTCAAAGAGAGCTGAACCAGATATCTCCAATCACATCTGGATGCAGGCCCCAGTAAGTATTGTGTGCACTGCCTTAACTAGAACTGAAATTATTTTATTAAAAAAAGCCTAACCCTCAAAAACTCCCCCCAAGTTCTGGCATTCCTTCTCAGGTTTTTTCAATTTGTGTGATGTCAGTTTACATCTAATAAGCATGTTGTTTATTATCTTCATTTAAGTCAGGACTTTTACCAAGTTACAGCAAGAGTCATAGGAAGCATATCATGATTACAAATCCATAATGCATGCAAGATCCCTGTGTAGCACCGTTAAATCCATTAATCACAGTCTTTTTGGTCCCAATTATGCTAAGAAGATATTCGATAAAGCAATTTCAACTCACCTCTCTCTCTCCTGTTACCATCAGTGCAAAGAAGGCAAAACCACAGCGCTTCCGACAAATTCTCAAGGCACCTCTTTTGTTCCCTTTAAATTAAATCCGAATTGGTTGCACGTTTTACTGAACTGCTAATGCTCTCCACATGTTCCCTCTCTCAAACTGAAAATGTTTTCTATTAGGAATGCCTTGCACTGAACATAAAACTGCAAAATGTCCTTCAAACAACACTACTTGCCCAAATGAAGAGCTCACAGTCCCACAATTAAGCTTCCTCTAGAAAAGCTTTTTAATGAGACTTTTTCTTAGTGTGTTCAGAAATTCCCTTATCAAAAGACAGCTGCTTATTTTTAAATCTGTATGTTATTTTCTTTAAAAAAAAAACAAAGCAACAAGGGCTTAAAGCATGAGCTAGAGGAACTTCATATTGCCCATGGCCATGAAAAACCTACTCCAGCACTCAGCACACGCACAAATTCCAGAAAGATGAAATGGGGTAATGATATCTGCAGGGAGAAGCATCTCATGTGAGACAGTATCAAGAACATGGGTTGTAGGCCACACACTTAACTTTGCTGTTCAAGAATAAAATGCAACATGGTTTCACATTTCCTTACCCATAACAGCGCTAACTTTTCAACACTTCAATGCTATACTCTTAAGAGGAAAAATTACTTATTTTCCCTCTTTCAGTCCATGTATCTCAACTTCTTTGTAACCAAGGCACAGTTACAGATGCAAGACAAGATTTTGTCTTTGTGAAAGCACTGTGGTTCCACTGGGGAGGAACTTGTCCCTCCACATGCTGCAGGTGCAAGTCCTACCAGAAGGTTCAACAGATGCAGAAATAGTTGCAGAATCTAATCATATCTGTTCTAACACATGCAACAAGTCCACATAATGCATAGCAGGAGGGAAAACTGTACATGGAAAAAAGCACTAGCTGCATAGTTCAGCTATTACAGGACAAATAAAAACAGCTGGCTTCTACTAGCCCCCTGGTTACAACCAGCTTACAGCTTCTCTCAGGTATCCCAGAGTAATATAGGCTCAAGAAGATATTTATGGCTACATTTCATAAATTATATTAGGAGCAAGGGGATATCAAAAAGATAATCCCAAGGGCTCTGTGGAAAGGCTGGGTTATTGGTGCTAACACTGCTGGTTAACACAGATGCCCTGACAGCAGGGGCTAGAAAGCACAGCAGCACTAATGTCCTAGAGTTGGGAATAATCCAATCCATCTCCTCACATGCAAGTGCCAACAGAACAGGATTATAAACTGGTTACAACAACTAATACCAAAGCCATAATATATATTTTGCAAGACTCTTGCAATAATATACTTGTGCTCTGTTTAGGATCCTCACTGGATCAAGCTATGATATTTAATATATAAAAATATCTATGCAAATTATTTTTAATCTATTTGCAGATAAAACTTTGCACAAATATAGGAGAGGGATATAATCATACAAAAAACCCATTAATTTAATAGTGCAGAAGCATTTTAAAAAACTGACTGGGGGTCCTGGGTGTGTGTTTTGGTTGGTTTTGTCGGTTTATTTGGTTGGGGGTTTTGGGGTTTTTTTCAATAATAAACTGACACAAAAAGGTAGTAAAATTTAAAATACTCCTTGCAACATTTGCTGACCTTCCAAGCCACAGTACTCTAAGTAATCCCAGGTCAATACATGCACTCAGAATCACATGGACTTTTGTTATTTGCATTCTTCTTGTATTACATTGTATTAACAACTGAAGCTTATATCAAACTTCTTTTGGCAGGATCGTTCTAAGTCATTGTCGTGGATCCCTGTCCAAACATCGTCTCAGCATTGATTGCAACACTCCTGATTTAACATCACAGGCATAAGCATTTTAGAAGAGGACATGGGTCTCTCTTGGGCTAAATACAGTGTCCAGATCTGTAAGAGCAAATAGTGCAGTTTCTCTCAGAGATAACACAAGATTTTGAGAAAAAAATAAACTATGAAGCAATGAACAAACAAAGCAGGAGCCACAAATGGAGCTGGCCAACCAAAAACTTAATGGTTAAATCAAGTCTGTCTGCAGGAAAAGTGGATCTGGTAAAGATCTTTAAAACATTGCTGTCATAATGTTGCTCTGACTAAAACGTTCCATTTAGTTTCAGGGGTCAAAGCTTTTGACATTGTTGGTGTTCACTCTCTATAGTTACATTCTCATCTACGTTAGACTTCATCAAGGGTTCAGCTGAGCCCTGTAATTGTTAAATATACACAAACTAAAATAATGTTAAGACACAACTAAATACAAAGTCATATGGTTGCCAAAAATACACAAAAGACTTTTCCCACAAGGGTAGTAACTTATAATAAATGTGATTTGAATAAAAGGTCAGATTTGAAAGCTTGTGGGAAAAAACCCCTACAGTTGACACTATCTGATTTAAGGAGCACTCAGAGCCCAGAAGGCCAACTATGTTTTGGGCTGCATCAAAAGTGTGGCCAGAAGGGTGAGTGAGGGGATTCTGCCCCACTACTCTGCCCTTGTGAGACCCCACCTGGAGCACTGCATCCAGCTCTGAGGTCCCCAGCACAGGGACATGGACCTGGCAGAACAAGTCTGGCAGGCACAAAGATGCTCCAGCCCTCTGGTCACCTCTCCTGTGAAGACAGAGAGCTGGGACTCTTCAGGCTGGAGAAGACAAGGCTTCAAGGAGACCTTACAGCAGCCTTGCAGTAATCAAAGTGGCCTTTTAAAAAAGAAGAGTGGCCAGTGATAGGACAAGAGGCAATGGTTCTTAACTGAGAAAGTGCAGATTTAAACTAGAAGTTAGGAAAAAATTCTTTACTCTGAGGGTAGATGCACTGGAACAGGATGCCCAGAGAAGCTGTAGATGCCCAATCACTGAAAGTGTTGAAGGCCAGCTTGGATGAGGTCCTGAGTAACCAGTTCTAGTAGGTGGCATCACTGCCCATAGCAGCGGGTTAGAACTAGATAACTTTTAAGGTTCCTTCCGACTTTCTTGATTCTCTGATTCCTCCACCAAAGTCTTTGGACATCAACAAGTACAAAAATACATCTATAATTTTCAATTAGTTATGTTTTCTGAACAGAACTGTTTTCAGCAATGCTCTTTTGATATAAAGAAACATTCTAAATACTGAAGTTTGCATTAAAACAACTTAAAAGCATTAGCTATTAATTAATCCTGATAATTTAATCAGGATTAAGCCAAAGTGGGAGAATAGAGTAATATTTAAAAGAAAATTTGTACCTTGATGCTGAAAGTCCTTAGTATGTACATAGGAAAAGAACTCAAACTGAATTTTAAAAAAAGAAAAAGTACTAATGCATTAAATTAAGGTACTTAAAAGGGAGACATATTTAGCAGGGTAGAAAATACCACAACTTCTGCAACCAAGTTATTAAGCATTATTTCTTCCCTGCTCTGCTAAAAACCCCTATCCCAGTAGTCCCAGCTGACATAGGACTTGCTAAGGTCTCAAAAACATTGGCCTGCAGTCAATACATCCTCTGACACTGAAGCCCAATGAATTCTCCAGAGATTTGAAGTCACTAATGATGGAAAACTCTATCTGGACATCTGAACATAAACACTTCTGTTATTTCCCACAATTTAAAAGTACAATGAGTTAGAAAGAAGTAAAAAAATATTGATCCAACTTCAAAATGGGAGAGTTTATGGCAGGAGAGCTATTTCTTCATACCTATCAGCTCTCAAGAACAAAGCAAAATGCTGAATATAAATATGACAGGAGGCTCTGCAGAAAGGTCACTACATAACAAACCACACCTTCTCAGAAAGCAGCCCTAGCTACCTGTTGGGGACTTTGCAGAGTCAGTAATATTGCTAACCACAATGCTTTCCATGGAGACTATGAAGACTGAAAGAAAACACCCAAAGCACGACAGTTTTACTCCACGTAAAACCATCTCGGATTCCTCTAGCTCCTGGATGCTACTCCAAATATGTAACATATCTTTTAACATCTAAACCTAATGCTTGCATTTCAAAAGAGAAGTTAACAGGCAGCTGATGTGCACACACACACAAGCAGTACCCACCCTGCCAGTGAAATAAACCCTCTTGCTCTGTGTCAGGTTCGACTGCCAGGCACAGCTCTGCAAACAGTGCCAGTAGTAAGAAACACAGACTGTTCCCTGATTCTTTCAAACTATCCCATACCAAAAGATAAGACAAGACAAGCTTGATAGGCAAAAATGAAAAAGAAAATAAGAGAAAAGAAACTACATTACATCAAGCTAGGCACTGAAACAAAAACTTAACCCCAAAATTCAAACTTCAGCAGGGGGGATGGAAATTAGAACCAGAACTTGCATTTGGCTTTTCTGACTATAACGAACCAAGCCAAAAGCCCATATCCAAACACACCTCTTTCTCTAGGAGTTTGAAATCTGGACTAAAGCTTTGCAGCCTGGCTTCCTCTGTACTCACTGCTGAATGCATCACAGCTGCCAGAGAGCAACAGCACCTGACAATGGACTTCACTTTCCTACAGGAACAATTAAGATACATGCACAGTAATATGGCTAATTGCCCACAGTAAGCTTGAATGAGAACAGATAACAACAATGCAACCACACGTCGAAGCTCAGAACCTTATGTGCTCCAATTCCTCGATGGCTGCACTCAGGAGAAAAAAAAAATTACATGAAAATTCTTTTTATAAAACCTCAATCCGGGAAACTTATCAAAACTTGTCTTGCTGTACTGGTCTGTTTTGCCAAATATACTTCCAGACCTAACAAGAACAATCTTCTCCAAGCTGTTCTTAATTTCACTGACATTTATAAAATCAGTTTAGACTTTGCATCATCTCTGTTCCTTCTCTAACACTTAACACGTATGCTTGCTCTACTGTTCTTCCTCAAGTCAATGGTAGTAGAGGAGAAACTGTTCCTGCACAAGGCAGCCTAGAGATTGTTCTCAATGAGAGGTATTTGTGGAATTCTGTAGGTTGCTTATACCCAGTTCAAATTCTCAGAAATGCCACTTCATAACACATCCTGGGGGCAGGGGAAAAAGTTTAGCTGTATTTAAAGCCTGAATCCTCCTAAAGTCACTGTAAAAATGACACAAAACTTTGACTTTCTCCTCCTCCTTTTAAGGACAATATCTTTTCTCAAGACTTAAGCTATGATCTCTTGAAGCAAGACCAACAACATATTAAACATATTAGACTGTTGAATCTCCTATGGCGAAGCTGAAAACAACTGTGGCACAGACACATAGGATTTGGTGTTTTTTTTTAACCAGCCTCCCAAAGAATGTCATACTGTCACCAGGACATGAGCATTAGCTTTGCACTGACACTCAGCAAAACATTCTGCTCTGTAGAATGCTGGAGAACATAATGCCATCCCAGACCATCAGCCTCTGTTCATGCAACCTTAAAGCTCTTTTGACATGCACATTATGAATTTCATTAGACTTTTCCTTGTGACAGCATTTTTTTAACCAGGGTTTTCAAGACCCTGACATTGTGATACTGAAAAAATATGCAGCCAAGATCTGCAAGATGTGAAGTAATAAACTTTACGTGTTATTAAAATAGAGCAGATAGCTGTCAGCCAACAATTCTTCAGATCCCATCCCGAATCCAGATCACAGTCTTTTTCAGGTGCACACCAAGGCTGTGACAAGACAGGTAACTGGGTGGTGCTTTGAAGAATCTTCAACCATCTGACTTCACTGTCAAACGCTACACTTCCCTGTGATGTTTACCATGCTTTAAGGGTGCTGTAGCTAAGACAACCTAATTTCAGCATGCAACAAACAAAATAATAAAATAAATTGGCCATTATTGTCAATTTGGAACACAGTCAAGTCTGATTGATACTCTCCAGATTTGCTTCTTGGAAATCGATTCTGTTTATTTGCTCCCTTTCAGATATGTGGAACTTACCAATGCAGGCATGGACTCTCACTGACAGCTGGGTCCTCAGAATTATGCTGTGCTTCTTACCCCTCCTAAAAAAGAAGAAAAGTATGTAAAGTTATAGTGTGGAAGAGGAACTGCAAATAAACAAGTCACGTTAAGCCTAGGAAAAAAAGGGTGGGAGGAAAGGGAAGACACTAGAAATTTTGTCTTTGTTTCTCAGAATCCACTTCCATTGTAATTTGCAATTAATTCATTTTTCTCATCAAGACTGTTTTGTCTATGATAGCAATGGTTAAGTGATCTCTCCATCTTAATCTCAAAAAACGAGGTTTTTTTACCTTATTTCCCTTCCCTTCTGCTGGGACAGGGAGCAAGAGAGCATCTGGGTGGGCATCTGGACACTCACCAAGGACAGCCCACCACAATGAAAACTGTATTAGAGAAGTATTAAGTGATGACTGCACATTTTAGCTTTTCCAGAAATACTTTAATGCCAGGTATAATTAAGCATTAAAAGAAAATCCAAGGTTAAACAAAATGTTGTTGACACTTTCACAGATCTGCCTGCTTATGTAGCCTAATAGGTTTTTAAAGCACAAAAGTAGCTGTGTTTTCCATGCAGAGGCAAAACTGAGGTCCCTTCTTCACTCTCTCAGTTCCATATTGGCCTTAAATGGAATGACCATTTTAATTAGCTGCTAAATACCTCATTTTGTTTTCAGTCAAATTACCATTCAGTCTGGACAAGAGTACAGTTCTTGATTTCCAGGTACTACACCTGCAAACTGGCATGAGGGCACCAACACCATCTTGTCTCTGCACCCAAACCTGCTCACCTGATGGAAGGCGGGAGGGTAAAAAAAGCCAAGTGTCTTTTAGGCTCATATAGCAGCATATTTTCCCTCTTTTCTCTGAAATTAAAAATGCAGTTCCTGGACAAGTGGCTCTAGGTGGCCCAGATGTCCTCCAGAGGCCCTTCCTACCTCAGCCATTCTGTGATTCAGTGAACTTATTGTGTGAAAACACTCCTGAAGGCACACTGTTTTTAGAACACAAACAGATGCAGCTTAATTTGCGTCATGCGAACTGCAGACCCACTTCTACGTACAAGTTAGAGCACAAACCAGCACAACCTTTCTCACTTCCACACTTTGCAACTCTGCTGAGAGGCTTCAGGGCCAAACCCTTTACACAGACACCCAGCAGAATCCACTACTGGCTGTAACTTAAAACAGTTTTCTAGTAACAAAACTTCTTCCCCACCTTATTGTCTTCCTGCCCACAGTTATTTTGCAGAACAAAAATATTTTTTTATTATTTTCACGAAAAAGAAAGAAAAGTTTTATACTACTTCTCTGAAAGATCTGCAGGGGACGAAACAAAAGGGAAGTAGTGAAAGGTAGTTTCAGAGAAATGTTGCCCCTAGGAAAATATAAGGGAGAACAAAGAAAAGGACTTGGAAAAAAGTGGTTAATGTTGACCTGTGTACCTACTAATAGAGGACTTAGTTCCAGTTTCAGAAGGGCGATTTCTCTATAGATTAAAAAAAAAAAAAGTTACACAGAGGTTTTTTTAAATTGAAATTACTCTTTAATGGGTCTGCTTGGACATCACAAGGACAAAATGGGCAAAGTGTGACCCTTTCTCCTAAAGACTTGAAGTACCAAGCAGCAAATGCTATTGCCCCCACAAAAGCAGGCTGCAGTTTGGACGGTGAAATTCCCTGGAGCAGTTCCAGGTTTAGGACTGACTCTCTGTCCACCTAAACTCCTGCTGTTGTTCTGGTTGGACACAGTCTTTGCCTGCGTTCATGTTCCACAGATTTTTAACAGCTGCCCCTCCTCACAGGAGTGCCAGGACTCCTCTGGAATATTTAATTTGCCAAGTTAGTGAAGAATTTTTGACCAAACCTCTTGCCCTTTGCAACATCTGATTCTGTACAGAAACTGCTTTCTCTTGATCTCCCTTCCTTGATGGACTTGTTGATACACCTGACATACACAAATCCTCCAAGATAAAATCAGAAAATGGAAGAATTGAATAAAGATTGTTTATTTCAGAATTGTTAATGGATAGCCCAGAGTTAGCAAAGAAAGAGGAAGTCTATGTAATCAGACATATTATTCTTCCCATCCTGAAAAACTAATCAACTAAAATAAACTGCTACTTTAACAAATAATGGACATTACTATCAGGGCACTCTCTAGTGTTTTAGTAGTCTGTAAGGTACAATGACTTCACCAGCTCGCTGCTGAAATCTACAGTGGTGACTTGCTAAAAGAACAGACAGCAGGTAGTGCCCAGCCATCAGAGAATGAATAAACACAAGGAACTGAGAAATCAGCACCATTTTAAGGCCTGTAGAGCTTCAGGCCCATTTCAATTTAATGCAGTTTTTCCCTCTTTTCTAAAACTCTAATGCACGATGTTTCTCAAAAAAAACAAGGCTTTTTTTTTTTTTTTTGTAGCTCTCTAAGCTTCAACAGTGGTGCCACTTCCTCCTCTACCTCACCTCCTTACAAAGACCTGAGAAAACTACAAATAACTTAGAACAAGCTCTCTTCTACAGGCTCTGTTCTACACTGTCATTGAAACTGTAGTATTTCCCAGGACAGAAAATTCTCACACACACAGACATTAATTTTTATCTCCCACTGGTTGCATTAGCAATTTTTCCAGCCTACCAAAATCAATGATTCAAGCCCCAGAAATTACAAAGATGAAGACTTGCTCATGATGGCACATTCCCCCCTTTCTCCAGGCCACACCATGATCATCACTACAAAGGCATTTTGTGGGGTTTAGGAATACTAGATTTACCATGCAGCAACTAATTATAATAAAAGCATTCACACATAAATCATTAGAAATTACACAATTTCCTGATGAATACTTTTGAGTATCATGCAATATGAGTAACACTTTTGCAAAATGAAGATCACTTCTGAAAATTACTACATCCATGATTCTACACATACCAATTTTCTGGAAAGCATGTTACAATAACGATAAATGCAAAAAAAAAGGGTAACTTGAAATCCATCCATGATTTCACAGAATCAAGAACTACTGGCTGAACAGCATTAAAAAGCATGCCTGTAGGCAAGCGTGTCGTAATATCAGGGCAGGGAAAGGGGGGGTACTATGGGATAGACAGGCTATTTGCATTAAAAACAGTAGCAGAAAAATACTATTTCTAACAAAAAAAGATTCATTTATTAAAAAGAAAACCTAGGTGTGTAACAAAGTTTACAATCTACTCTTAACAAAGGCTTATATTTTTCTTGATGTCACTTTTTAAAAAGAGTATGTTTCAGTGAGTGCAACTGGCTACTATTTACTAAAAAAACAATCCAAGAGTATTTAACAGAGTTAATTTAGTAGCTCAAATTTAGCAGTAGAAGAGCAGGAAAATTTCATTTATTATGCTGACATAGCATTCTGTTGACCAGTGTTAGGATCAGAATCTTCATTGCTATAAGACTAACTTTTAGTCTTTGGAGTTACCAAGATAGAAAACTTTTTCTATATTCAATTTCTCTAATAAATTAAACAAGCACATGTCAACAGTTCACGGAGTTCCTGTCTTATGGACTATAAATGCTTTATTTTGTCATTGTTTATGCACCACATCACAAATAGTTTCACTCAATTATACATTTGCAAGTCTTGATTTAAATGACATTTTGAAAATAGTACCTCAATTGACTGTCTTAAGCAGTTACTTGCTTTGAAGTAAAGTCTTTGTCTGACCCAAGCAATTCCTTGACCAGAAGGAAAATACCAAGACTGTTCTTAAGGGTACAGAGGGGAAAAAGCCTTAATAAACAAAATAATAATCATTTACCCCCAAAACCACACATTAAAAGAAACCAACACACAGTCTTCCTCTTAATGTTTCAAGGAAACTTTGAAAGGAAATTTTTAGATAGTCTATTTCATTAAGACATGACATCCTTCTTCTCAGAGCTATACTAAAGACCTGTTAGTATCAAAAATGGGATTTTTATGTAAATATCCAATTAAGATTCATTTGTGTTATTAGCAAGACAGACCACAATCATTTCCTTGACAAAGCTCATCTTTGCAAAATAGGAGAATGCATCAATTAACATACATTTTCTATTTCAATGTTTTCTTTCTTTCAGGAGGCAACTATTCAGACTTCCTAATCCTCCTCCAAAGGGCTAGATATTTCTATCCAATAAATTTAGCTTCTTTTAAAACAATCCCCTGATTCTGAAAACATATTACTTTATCATTTAAAACCAAAGTAGAAAATCACTTTTCAAACTTTCCTAGTGATTGCCTAATAACTCAATAAAGAAAAGTCATTAGATTAAAGGTGTCCATTCTACAAAAGGCAATGCTATATCCTTCTGGGCTCCTCCTGTTCTGCTTTCTACACAATAATTGACAACCAAGGAAAAAGCTACAGTTCCATAGCACAGCAGCAGACAAATTACAGTGGTTTTAATAACTCTATAGCTACACAGACAAGCAAGCTTACTATTGTTGTTTGTATTTGCTCAAATCATAAAATCTGCCACAGACATCAAAATCATCAAAAGGCCATCACAAGCAGAAGCTGAGTCCAATGCTGTTAGAAGCCATGATTTTAGCCCAGAAACAATTTGAATCTTTTCAGTTAATATAGCTAAGAGAGTGCCTAAGCTCTGCTCTTAGCTAGGGATGTATACTCTATTTCTAAAATATTTAAAGTACATTAAAAAAATCACCCCATAAAGGCAAACTTGGATCTAAACTTTTCATGCAGTGCTACACACATTCAAATGGCAACACAGCAACTAAGTGCAATGCATCTTGTTGAGGTGACTTTTTTGGGGTTCTTTTGGGTTTTTTTAATAAATAAATAGATTGTAATAGGCAATCATATCCTACCCTCAGAGCAGTTTTCAAGTAGCATATTCCCATGACTCTCATTTTACTCTGTTACAAGCAGGGATTTCATCCATTAAGATTAGTATTATCAGCCAGTTGTAGACAGAGATAATTCTTGAGGATAACTCAGAGACAAAAATCATTTGCTGTGCTAGAAAGTATGATTATGCAAAACCTTCTAAAACTACAAAGTAGTTTGTTCGTGCACAAGAAGTTTGGATATTTAAACCAATGAGTATCCTTTCCCTCAGATCCCAGCCAAGATTCTGGAAAGATACCCTAGATGTGGTGGAAAATGAATACTAGAAGTTTCAATTCAAACTGGCAATAGCAGTAAAGGGATTGTAAGAATGACAGCCCAAAGAATGGATTTTAACTTTCCCCCTGCACGGGGCTAACAGCACAGCTGATGCCCTTCCTCATCCTACTTTAGAGGAGCGCAGTAAAGAGCAAGTGGCTCCCAGCTGCAGCCTGCTTTTAACTTGTGAAACTACATAATAACCTACAGGTTACATAAGGTTTGTCCTCTAAAGTTTCATCAAATCAAGGAAAAGAAAGGAAAATAAAATTATATATTGGCAAGCAGTAAAAATACCTTGTACTTTCATTGTTTAGTTGTTATTAGATGGGAAGGTTTGCTGCTCCCCCAACCTCCAGCTCACCCCATATTCAGCTTTTCGCACTGCTATGAAGGGCAGTATCAATCACTCACAGCAAGGCCAACTCTGAACCAGAGGGAATCAGATGAGCCAGGCATACATTTACCTGACACCAAGCCTCAATTGAAATAATCAGATGATTTTTTCATAATCCCTCAGAACCACTGAAAGCAATGGAAAACAAAGCAAACACAATGGGTTACTGAACCCATTTAAACTAACACCATGAGCTGTTGCCCTGTTTATCTCAAAGAGGGCAGAGGTTGGATGAAAACTATCCTCAACCTGATAACACTGAAACTATTTCCAGACTTGGACAGCATTTAACATCAGCCTCACCTGACAACTTACCCTATAACAATTCTGCAGCTAATTCTGCCTGATGTAACAATCTAACCATTATGAAAACCTAGCTACCACAGATGCTGCTTTCAAAATACACATGCACAACACATGCTTCACATTTTTTTACAGCTTCTCATAGTACTCAGGTTTCTTTGTGGACCATTCACCATCTCCAACAATCGCATCCATGTTTTCCAGCACAAGTAGCTTAATGAGAACAGCATCCATCAACTCCTGAGCTCAAAAAAGAATCACTGACTCCCACAAAAGAAACCCAGACTACAGTATACCACCAGAAGCAAACACATGGCAACAGACTTACTGTAGACTTCATTACTTGTGCAAATGGCTTTTGCTTTTTTGTTTCAGAATGCATCCATTTCCATCTCCACTTGCACACACCTTTTAGGGAGTGGGAAATGCTTTTGCAATGGGGTATTGTCTCACAGTTGCTTCATAGTTTAAGGTACTCCACAGCAGCAATGGAAAACAAACTGTTCCTTGTTGAATACATAAGGATGAAATTTTTGCCGGAGTTCACGCACTTGAATCTATCAGGTTCTCCCTAAAAAAGATTTGCAAGCCAGCACACACACAATAAGGAAAGTGTTTTTTAACCTGCTATTAATCAGACAGCATAAATCCTAGGCTTTGATTTCAAAGCTGTTGAGATATGGTTTGACTGCCGTTTCACTATGAAATGCTTCTCCATTCAACTGCAGATTCAAGAGATTGAAAAAGAAATTCTGACACTTCCAAAAAAGTGTTGTATCAAAGCCAAGTCTTTTGAAAGTAAGAGTGTGCAGATGTGCATGGAGAGTGGAATTAAGAATCTCCCTGAAACTCATCTGAAAATCTTACCCAAACAAGAAACCTTTTTGAAGTTCTTAGGTGATTATTCTCCAAATATCCAACTGTCATGTTCAAGCTCATGTTATTACCATTGAATAATGGAAGCAGAGGAGCTCAGGAAATATTATCAGTAATTAAAAAGTAGTCTTTTACATGCTAATACTCTTCAAATGGATGACAGCACTAGCAATCTATTCTGGTACGTGACAGACAGGCTGTACAAGGCAAATACACACACTCATCCTCATGAGAAGTCAGTGGGCTTTTCTTTCTTACCTCATTTTTTCCATCCAAAAAATTAGTATGAAGGCAGAAAGCATCTGCATCCTGTTCATGTAATACACTTACAAGTCATCTAATTATTTTGCAGAGTGGTTTTATTCAGACCATTCCTAGATCATGACACATTTACTAAAGTAACAATCATTAGACAAGCGTGGACAAAAATAAGTAAACAGATAAAAACTAGTCACATCTTCACTCTGCATTAAAAAAACAAAATATGAAAACAATTAAAGCTTTACTAACCCAAGTAGAAATAATACCAGCATACTCCCTAAGCAAAAACTGGGCAGGCAAAATCTTGCCCATTATTAGAGCAAGCAAAACAAAACAAAAGAACAAAGTATGCATAGATGTGTACCTTTTTTTCCCTGCAGATTATTCCAATATTGTGTTCTATGTTTGTCAACATGATTTTAAATAACTGCCTCATTCCCACTAAAAACCTATAAAACCCCCAGAAAAGTTACATCTGAATGCCAGTGAGTGGAAGAACATCCTGGCTGACACATCACTGTCTGTACAACTGTGCAAATAAAGACTACCTACAGATTCCCATTACGAGATGCTGGGGTTTTACGTCGCCCTAACCCTTCACAAGTACATTTACTAAGCAGGGTTGTCATTTTTCCTTTTTTTTTCTTTCCTCTTTTTAAATGGAAAGAAAATGGGATAGAAGGAAAAGGGGGAAGAAAATGAGAAACTCAAAAGTGTTGAGTGAAAAAAATCAAGGGATTCACCAAGTACACATTACAAGCCACATGAAGAGCAACCAATTATTTATTACTAATGTATTCTGAGTATAAGTCAGTAGAAGGTGGAGTCTTCTGCATACCTCACCACAAGGCAATCATTTTTACCAGAAGATAATGAATCACTTTCACACTCTCTAAAATGCAACGGGTTCAAAATGGGCGAAGCATTTGTTCCATTTGTCCTTTTTAGTAGTTTACGTGCAAACAAACTTCAGAAGATGGAAAGTGAGAATCCCCTCCCCACTTCCTCCCCGTACTTTCTAAATCATCATTTCTGGCTCTTTCCCAGTTGTTAATGGCTCAATTTCCACACATCAAAACAAAAACCTTCCAAAAGCCCCTCAAATATTTGAGGGTTGACTGCTGTCTTCACAGTCAGAAAATGATGAGTTTTCAAGGCCTGTCATTCATGAAAAAAATTATGTCACTCCCCCAACCCCAAAGCTCAACCCATATATAATTGTTTTCAGTGGGATGTTTATCCTCTCACATGGTGAAACATTGATAGCATGATGAATTAAATCTCCATCTTACATTTTTGTTAAGAAAACACAAACTTTGAGTTGGAAAATGGTGCAGAGAATTGCATTAGAAGAGCTATTTTAACAATAACATCGTTTCTGGGTAAAACACAAAACCAAATGCATTGTTTCCACACTTCTTGTCAGCCTCGCATCATGTTCTTCTTCAGAGATGACACATCACTTGACCAATATTTTCCAGTTCTTAGGTTATATATTTCCCACTGCTGTCAGTAACTGGCAAGCTCTGGGTGCATATTCCTCCCAGGAATCTTTACACCGGGTAATTTCTGGTCATATGGTTTTCCTATCACCTGTACTGTGAAGTTAACATTACATAAAGGGGTTTTAATTTAAAACCTCTTCACACTTGGAGAAACGGATGCCTTGAAATATGTGGATTTTTGAGGAAAAAAATTTTAGAAGAACTAGAAACCTCCAGAACAAGGAGGAAAGTAAAATAAATTGATCTCCAACAGCTGAGTCACTTGATCTTCCCATATCTTCAGGCAAAGGGTCCTTCCAGCACTCCCAGCCACACTCTGGGACCCCTAGTTTTGGTTCTTAATGCACCCAGACCACTGCAGGTGGTCTCGATGCACTGGGGAGAGCATTTCCAGAAGGTTGAGGGAGGTGATCCTGCCCCTCTACTCAGGCTTGGTGAGGCACATCTGGAGTGCTGTGTCCAGTTCTGGGCTATTTAGGACAAGAGAGACACAGAGCTCCAGGAGCACATAGAACAGAGGGCTACAAAGATCATTAAGGGACCAAAACCTCTCTCTTATGGGGAAAGGCTGAGGGTGCTGGGCCTGTTCAGCCTCCAGAGGAGACAAGTGAGAGAAGATCTCATCAATGTCTGAGGGAAAGGTGTCAAGAGAGTGGATCCAGGCTCTGCTCAGTGGTGCTGAGCAATAGGACAAGAGGCAATGGGCATAAACTGATGCATAGAAAGCTCCACCTGGACATAAGAAAGAACATCTTTATTGTGCAGGTGACCAAGTACTGGAACAGGTTTCCCAGAGAGGTTATGGAGTCTTCTTCCTTGAAGATATTAAAGAACCATCTGGACACAATCCTGTGCAATGGGCTCTGGGATGACCCTGCTTGAACAAGGAGTTTGGACCAGATGACCTACTGTGGCCCCTTCCAGCCTGACCCATTTGATGATTTTGTGACCAACTTCATTAGAAGTTCCATAGTTCCAAAGCAGAAACTAACAGCACCCGAATAATAACTTTCTTTCTCACAAAGGCCCCTGATACCTGACCTTAATCTGACTTACAGTTCCAAAACAGGCATCGAACTTTTCTATAATTAAAAAGCAAATAATTGATTTCATTTGTAAACATTTTTATAAACATTTCCCTTTTATTAGAAATCATTCTCTACTACCTTAAGAGAAAAATCCTAGTCTTTTATGGTTTTTCAATTTAATTGGTGATACTAAAAAGATAACAAGCAAAGAAGGTATTATCCAAGGCAAAACAACACATTTCAGAGCAATGCCCTACTCACTTAATTGGTTATTTATGCTTTATCCGAATGTGACCATTTTAACCAGACTCAGCAAGAACTATTTTAACACTGTCCTACCTTGCAGTAGAACATGCATATGTCTATGTAAGTACATAAAAATAAAGTCTACTTTGCATTGATCAATATACTACTTTGTATCTCTTTCTGCTTTTGGAAGTTTCCCATTAGCATCATATTTGGCAAGGGCTTCTTCCTAACTTGACATAGAAATTCTTAAATATAAAACACTGTTCTCAGGCCATTTATTTCCCCATATTAATTCCACTTCAGAAACAGGTTTTATATTTATTGCTGGGCCATCAATGCTTTTACTACTAAGCACAATTACTGAGCAGTAAATGTGAAATAAACTGCTGTTTTGCTGTACTGCAGTGGTCTTAACCCTGGCAGCATTCACTAATTTTCACGGCTTCATTACCGGAGATCCTGGGCTAGTCACAGATTTGCAGCAGTTTAAGCTGTTAGCTCACAACTGGAGGTTAAATTGGAGACACTTATTTTTATCAGGAGCAGATTATCACCTTAGTTTAGTCAGGGGTAAACCAAACAAACACACCACACACCAAACACAGAGACAAATGGATTCTCATGGGATAAAAGCAAGTGTGAGCTTGCTTATACAAACTTCAGCATTTACCACTGGGTAGGAGTACACACAGGAACAGTTGCCATGGAATAGGAAGTGTAGCTAATTCACAGCTACAATTAATTACCAGCACAAACTCCCTTGGCTGCCCACACACTCTGGGCAATGCTACACTGGTTTGCCCTGGCAGTCGGTGAGTGCCCACAGTGCTGGTGGTGTTCCAGGTTTGGATTCCCAAATCAGTGGTTCTCCTCACAACAGGAGTTGAGTTCAGAACAGCCCTGCAGCACTTTCTGGCAGCCCTACCTGAAGCCCCGCAGATGATCTGTTTATGGAGAGAGGAAGGGATTTCCTCCTCACAAATTGAAGGGAAACACGTTTCCAAGCCTCGAGAGCCGCTCACTTAACTTACAGCCTCGTCATCTTGGAGGAGGGCAGAGTGCAAACACAGCTATTAAGCAGCTTCAATGTTAATAAAGTTAAATGGTTTTAAATAGAACATCTGGCATCAGCTGTTTCCATAAGCTGTTTTTATTTAAGTTTCCGCCATAAAATACTGGACTTCTCAGCTATTTTCACATGTAAACCTGAATGCCAAATTTGGCTATCTTTAAAAAAAAGCTGTCCTAGGAAAAACTGTAGGAATTATTCACACGCTTTTTGGTTTGGCACCTTATTTGGTATGTAACAGGCTGGGAGAAAGCTAAGCACAACAGTATTTTTGCAATACATTTTGCAGTGGAAATTATTTTTTAATAAAAGCACTCTTATTGCAGTCATTTGCCAGCAGTAATCACTAAATTCAAAAATAGCAACTCTTCAAATGTTTCCACAGGTACCTTGGTACAGATGTAGATTTTTCTCTTTACATCTGAGTAAACTCTGGGGAAAAGTGGGAGAGAAAGAGACACAGCTGCTGCAGTATTGACAAACAAAAGCTGTAAAACCATGGGTCAAGCTCTTAAAAAACCTAACATTTAAACACCCTCACCAAAAAAATATCCACAAAAAAAAATATCCATAGGGCAAAACCAGACCACAGAACACTTCAGAACTTGGTATTTGCAGTTCCATCTTGCACCCCAAAAGCCACCATGAGCTTTTGACACCAGTCTCAGGCACACAGATTAAGAGCAATGCACCCCTTCAAATTCCTAAGTGCCAATTCCAAGAAGCAACTCTGATCTGCCCCAGCCATGTCTACCAACCCCAGGCTCCTACCCACTCCAAATCAAAATCACACAGGGCAAAGAGCTCTTGAAGCTTCCTTGTCCAAGCCAGGGGAGCCACTGCTATGGATGCTAGCTCTGTCTCAATTGGAAGAAGCGTGGAACAGTTTCCAAGACAGGGGCACATGGAGAAAAGCAAAACTCTGCTTCCCTTTGAAGGGCATTTTCACCACACCTGTGAAAGTTAACACTTTTATCCAGTATTGCAACCTTTTTTTTTTTGTAGGCTACTTGCCTGAAGGATCTCCATCAAGACTGGAATGAAGCTGTAAGGTGCACAGACTGCAACCCCCACTTCTACTACACACAGAAAATCGTGATGGCTTTAATTTCTGTGCTTACTGTCACACTTCAGACCCCTCCTAGACAGCACACACCAAAACAGGGCACGCACCACAGGTGCTTTTCAAAAGTTCACATACACCTTGCATTTTGTTCCTTTTGGTGCAAGCAAAGTGGCTTGCAGTCTCTGACCTCAAAGTATGCAGAAGAGATTTACTTCTTTACCATCAAGCCAGCTTTAAAGCTGAAACTATGAAAGAAAACAAGCCTTGGCCTGAAGGAAAATTTGCTAAGTTTGCTATTATTTTGAAGATGCTTGTTTTCTAAATACATTTTATATCCACAAATCAGTATTCATTTCTTAACTACAAAAGCAGTAGTATTTTACTGTTAGTAGGAACCTTAATTTGTCAAACATTTCTTCATAAGATACCGTGTCAAGGAGATCCACTGACAAGAAATCCTTATCTCATAACTGGTGAATAATTTTCATGGTGGAGCTTTCAACTGTTAATTGCTTCCATCCTGTTTTCAGAACACATCTCTCAAAGTCACATGTCTCATTTGTCAAGCCCACAAAATATATGCACATTTGTGTAATTATTTTGATTACACGCTCTGGAAGCAGGAATGCTCAGAGGTGCCTTGCCAATTGTTCTGTGCAGGGAAACCATATGGGACCAGTTATTTTAGTTCATTTTGCTGACAATGGTTATTGCAAGATAACTATGAAAATGAATTACTACAGTTCCACATAAATATTAATTTATATATTTTACCTAATTTTTTTTATATAAACAACAAAATTATATCAGGATTAAAAAGCTAAAAGGTGCACAAAGTTTTGAAAATATAGGTAGCAATAGTTATTGCCCTCAATCTTTGTGCGGTAATTAAGAACAGCATCAATTTACTCATCCATAAAAACCAATGTATTTATTCAAGAATTTTAATCTGTATCACCATTTATTCTGCAACAGTAAAGTTTTACCTAAATATCCACTTCAAAATGTGGTTCAACATCTCAATCTGATACATTTTAGATTGGAATACTGGCACCCTGTAGAAATTCTTACAACCTCCAAAAACACCATAACCTCTCAGGCCAGGTTTTTAGTTTGATATTTCTGGGGAGTTGTTTTTCTTGTGTTTTTCTAGGGTTTTTTCTCGCTTTGTTGCATGCTTTTTATTGTGACCATCAATTTCATTTTTCAGATTTAGCATTTCATCAGACCTAGTAGCTAAATATCACAGAAATCAAAACATTTGGGTGGACTAATATATTCTTCACAACATGAGTAAATAATGTCAATAAGCAGTCACAGTCTCCTGTTTGTAGCAACACAATGACAAACTTTCCCTGGTACCTCCCTTATTTTTCTTGTTATTGGCACCGAGAAACACAGAAATGACACCAAGATAACAGATGAAGAGAAAGCTATGAGAATTTGAGAGCATTTTCCACCCCTGAACAAATACATTCTGTTTAAACTAATACGAAATCGACATAGAATCTGGTACATTTCAGTACTGCTTCAAGAAATAAGCCATACCATTTTTTAAAGACAAACTAAATTAACTTTCAAATGCATTCTCAACTTCCTTATGTAAACAAGTGACAAAAATTTTTCATTCTCACAATTGTGCTATTTGAAAAGTCTAGAGTGGGAAACAGTACATAAGCAGGAAAAGAATGTTAGAGATCCTTGCGAGACTCCATTGCCTCCAACAGATTCTGAATCAAGCCCAGAATGAACAGAACCATCAAGAGGGAAAAGGTCTGTCAGGGGGCTCACCCAGGCAAAACAACTTGAGATAGGGTGTCTAGAAGGAATGCAGAAACACTAGTGCTGAAGCCATTTATCAGAAGTACTTTAAAAGAATCTCTGCTGAACAGAAGTTTTGAAAACATATTCCCTGAAAAAATTTTCACTGCTCATAGCATACTGCCCAAAGAAACTCATGTTCTGCATTTTAGGACTGTATTACCATGTGGGCTACCATAAGGGCCTGTTAAGACATATCCACAAAGACAGCCTGAGCAATTATATGGTATTTTAAACACATCAGCTTCTTGACCATTCTTGCTTTCTCTGTAAAACCTCAAGGAAGCCAAGGAAAGGAACTTTGACCTGTCACCAACACCTTAAACCAGCCAGCCTGCCTAAACAACCTCCACTGTGTACCACGCTACACAATTCAGCATCCACAAAGTAACTTGTGTTGGAAGCAAAAGAAAAAACCAAACAGCTAAGCAACCCAACCAGCAAGTGAGCCATGAGCACAATGCTGACTTGAAAAGAAAGGTTGTTTCCCTACATTCTCCTGCCGAGCCTTTTGCAAGTAGCAACACCTTCTGCAAGACCAGCCTCATTATTTGGCCAGATGTTCATCCTGGCTCTTCCAAAACCAGCCCCCACATAAAAACAACCTGATTCTCCTGAATCTCACAGCTGTTCTCAAGGGTGCAAATGGCAGCAGGTAAGGTTGCAGAGACCTCAGAGCAGCCCAATCCCCACCCATGTTTTAGTTACAGGTCCAGGGCATGTGTGTTGGCTTTTCTCCTTCACTAGATACAAGTTTTGATTCTCTGGAGTGGACAACAGCTACCAAAAGCCTCTTTTCACTATATTCAGTAACAGACCAGCATTCATTTGAAATGGTATGAGTGCATACATTTCTTATACAGGTTATTTACACATACACATTATAAACCTCCAGCAACTGCACCATTCTCTTCTTTCCTTCTGAAGAAAATTTCTTCATGTTTTCCTCTGTGCTCATCCAATTCCTCCCAGAGAAAACAAATACCAACAGTCTCTCAAACCAATCAACATTTTTAAGACTTTGTTCTCTGCTTGTTTTGTTTTATTTACAAGTCTCCTTTCAACAGTGTTTAAAAAGAAAACCTTCATTTTTTTTCCTGAACATGAACTTTTGGCAAAAATGCTGAAAATAGCCAGATTACAGGACATTCTAGCCACTTTGAGTAGGAGTTTCCAGAGCTAAGGTTCTAAAATTTTAAAAATGCCATGAATAACCAGCTACTAAAGCCTTCGTTCAAAGTTCAGCAAGCTTCAGTGACCCTGATGAGCACAACAGCGTTGGCATGGCAGAAAGGCAGGTCCTAAAGTAGCCTAATCTCAGAAAATTAAAAGCTTTGAAGATTAAGAGCAGGACCTCGAAGTGACCCAGACAAAAAAAGAGAGACTAAACGGTTTCTGCAGCCAGTCTCTCCCAGACAGCAGACTGCTGTTAAACTCCCAAGGTCTGCTGCCAGAAGCTCCAGCTCAGGAGCACTCCAGCTCAGTGTTTTGGTCTTAGAACTGCAAGGCCCAAAATGGAGTTTGATTTGCTAGAAATACAGGACAGAGGAAGACGTTACTGACTGCATTTGCCACCCCATGTCTAGAATATTCTGTTTTTCTGAATAACATCACATAAGCTGCATTTACTGTCAAGTAGCAATGTTAACTCCAACAGAGAAGCTTATCCCACATGCTTCCAAAGCTCTGGTGGTTCTTATCTTTTCTTTTCTCACAAAACATGAACAAAAATTAAATGCAGAAATCCATCTGAATTCTCACCACTACCAAACTTCAAGCAGCAGTTTCATGTTTTTTGTTTTGTTGGGTTTTCTTTTTTCCCCCCAGGATAGCCACCACAGAGAAAATTATAATTGTGTTTCAGGAACAATTCACACCATTGATTTTACATGCCCAAAAGCAGTACAAAAATAAAACAAGGTGGACAGTAGCTTGCCATTTCAAGAGCAAAATCTGGCAGGAAAAGCACCAAATGGTCTCACTTGCCAGACTGCTTGGCAGTGTCAATTTGCTACTGCGGGGTGTTAAAAGTAGTGAAGTTAAAATTACCAGAATTATCAGAGAGACACCAACGGAAAGGAAAAATTGTGACAAATTCAAAATGTATTGCTATTAAAAAAAAAATCACTATATTACTTGTTTTCAATTCATTATAAAGTTAGCTGGAAATAGGAACTTGTTTGTTGCAGTGATTTTTATCACCTATATACAACACTGAAGACTACATCACCTTCTACACTCAATACTCCTATTGCACAGAAAAGGAGACTCAGTTCAGCTTGTATTGGCTACTCTGTCTATCACTGAACTCTCTTCTAACTGGTTTCTAACAGAAGAGCTTTTATCTTGTAATGATTATAAAACATGGCCCAAATCAGTGTGTGTGAATACAACATACACAAATGCACACATGTGAATATCTGGAAAATATTATTTAAAATTCTTCTCTACATAAAATCATCTTCAGAGGCACAGTTCAAATTTATAAGGCATATTCATCAAAGGCAAGACAGCTGTCATAAGAAGTGGAGAAGGAGTATAAGCAAAAGGGCTGTATCTCCTACTGTTAACAAACTGACCAACTCCAAATTCAGTTAAACACACTCATAAAATAATCACAACTATCCAGTCCAATACAGTAAGCAGAAAGGAAAAAATAGACTTAGACTTTCTGTTAAGTTTCATGTTAAGTAAGACTATCACCTGGAATGTCCAGAAAAGGATAATTCTTCAAAAAAGCAAATCTCCTACGTGCATTTACACAAACACACACTGATGCTAACTTTTGCTTTCACTTTCAGTTCTCAAAGAGATAATTATGGAAAACTGTGTCATAGCAATCCGTGTGTGCCAGCAATAACTAAATAAGAAAAAAAAGCAAGAGAGGAGACTATTCAAAAAACAACCTGCACCCCCATCCCTTCAACTGGGATTCAATTCTAGGAATGAAAAAAGAAACCTATGCAGGTCTTTCCTTCAAAAATATAAATGGAGGACTTAACTATGAAGGCAAAATAAATTTAGTTTATAACTTCAGGAACACCACCCCAACATAATCCTCTACATGACTAATATCATAGGAAAGATCTCCAAACAAACCATCCTCATTTATCAAGTTTCAAAGAACCACAAAATCTTATTAGGCTAATCAAGATATTAATATTCACAGAT
Source organism: Cyanoderma ruficeps (assembly GCA_008694505.1). Lineage (NCBI taxonomy): Eukaryota > Metazoa > Chordata > Aves > Passeriformes > Timaliidae > Cyanoderma > Cyanoderma ruficeps. The sequence goes on from VZDJ01007755.1 coordinate 36,107,516, forward strand.
TTCTATACAATGTCATATTTTAGAGAAACTAAATGTGATCGTAGAGAGGAGTCATAAAACTCTTAATCATACAAAGGGACAGATATGCAGGCACACAAAGGAAATATTTTTATCTTTTCTGTTCTTATGCTGATCTGAATATATGAAGTTAACCACACGTTTATGTATAAAAATGCAGTAAACCTTTACTTACCCAGCATCCTCCTGGAAGCCTTCTAATTCATCTCTTTGCTCTGCTAGCGTGGATTCTAGATCCAGATAGGTACCATTATGAGACAATTGCAGGGTGCAGTCATCAAGCTGTAGAACAAAATTTAGACCATTAGATTAGAGCAGTGTCTCTCTCTCTCCAACATTGCCTTCCCATGCCCCCAGACAAGACCTCCCCAAAAAAACAACATGTTGGGAGCAAGTAAGAAAATTTTTTTGGCAATTTACACAACCCCAAACCCATCTTCCCTAGACCATGCTTGCTCACAACAATACCAACACAACTAACAAACACAGTGAAATTTATAAAAACAGAGAAGAAGATTAGAGGGTTTTAGCAAAATGCCTTTAAAATGCAATACAGAAAGAAGTTAATTGCAATGTGTATCTAGGATATGAATTACTATTCTCTGTTCTTACAGTACAGTTTTAATAGAGTTTCTGAGCCTCTGGATAAAGATGGCAGAAAGAGCTGTTTTGTGACCTACTGAATGGGCCCTACAAGGATAGATATAGCCAAGGGACACTGCAAAATGTGGCAGCCAAGAGTTGGGGTCCTGCAGTGAGAGTGAGTACAGTCAGCCAAGGCAGAGATTTTTCTGGCATTCTGCTTTTAGGGTCAGGCACTAACCAGCCTCAGAGGGTGCAGGTACAACATTCTTAGGCACTGGGTGGGGGGAGGACTGTAAACCTGTGCCACCTTCCTACGAAGGTACTGAGGTAATCAAGGAGCAGACCTGAAAGCAAAAATCTGTCCACAATGGTGCTTAAGAGGGAGGGAGGAAGGAATTAATAAACTGTCTTTATTTCTTTTCTGCCTTCCCTCGTCTTCCTCATCATGAATTGTTGCAGTTAAAAAGAGACAGATTTGACCCAAGCTAGAAAAGAAATTTTAGAAATTTAGAAATTATTTGCAGGGTGCTCATCACAATAGAAGATCTAGGATGAATCATCCCAAAACACTGGCTAACTCATTGACCAGGAATACCAAGTAAAAACTGATCAAGAAGGAAAACTAAAGCCGGAAAAAGAGCTAGAAAGGAACACGAGCTCTTCTCTCACTATGACATAACTCAGTGTCAAATAACAACTAATGAGGGGAAAAAAGCCTTCCCAGGGCAGGAGAACAAGACAACATTTAACAAGGAGAAGTGAATGTACGAGGTTGTCCTGCCTAACCACTAGGGAGGTAAGTGACCATCTGCTCAGAGAATCCAGCCCAGAAGTACAAAAATGGACATCAGTGAGCTCAGCTGACCATGCTGCTGGGACTTTCATGTGCAGCACTGCACTGGGGGCCCTTTTGTAACTGCTTCCAAGCTCACAAATACAGTAATATCTACTATACTTGTAGATATCTACACAAATATCTACTCTAGATGTGTTGTGCTACTAGATACAAAATCCAGTCTGACAGCCAAACAGAACAGAGAACCATTAAGGTCAGAGAAGGCCTCTGTGATCATTGAGTCTTACTGTCAACCTTACTAACACCATGTTAATCACCAAAGCACATTCCTCCATGCCACACCCACATGTCTTAACACTGCAGGGATGGCAATTCCACCACTTCCCTGGAGAGTCTGTTCCAAAACCTGGCTTCGTTCAGTGAAGAAATTTTTTCTAATATCCAACCTAAACATCTGCAGGTGCAACTTGAGGCCATTTCCTCTTGTCACAGAAACATAGAATGGTTTGGGTTGGAAGGAACCTTAAACACCTTAAACTACTTCCAGCCTCCTATGTCATAGTTTTCCTGCTGCACAAGGGGCTCCAGTTCCTCCTGTTTGTTGTCCACACTGCGTGCATAGGTATAGATGCACTTCCTCTGGGTGATCAATCTGGCTGCCTTTTCAGGGGAAGAAGCTCCAAATCCTGCTTGGGCATTCCCAGGTGCTTCTGCAGTTTCTAGCACATCAACAACCCTTGCTGCTGCATGGCTCTCCACCCCCTACCACTAACAACATAGCAGACCAAAAGACCTCATTAGCACACTGTCTCAAACAGTGGCATGCTACCTCCAGGTCTGCCTTCAGTGATCGTGATTTTATCCCCTCACCCCTCCAAATCTTGTTTAAAATTCTCTCACTGAATGAGACCTGCTAACTCCTGTGCACTGAGCCTTTCCCCCTTTGAGAAACATGCACCCTGTCTCCCACCAGCAGGCCCAGCATCACGATCAAAGAACCCAAAATGAAGATGTTTCATTCCTCTGGATTTAGCAAAAACAAATTGAGACATTCTTTGCAGGCCTCCACCTACCAAAAGGCAACCATGGCAATGGTGGCATAACCATACATCCCTGGTGCAAAGGCCACTTTGAGAAGAATCACATATTTAACACCATACTTTAGGCCAATCTTCTGCCACAGGTGGCAGCCAATGACTCTCTGAAGGGGTAAGGAGGGGTCTGAAACAGCCTCAAGGAAAGGAAATTACCACCCTTTATCACTTCCATGGATTTTTCTTTCTGATCTTTTTAATACTCAAAAAGAAAATCAATTAAAATCAATCATTGATGAATTACCTCTTTTAATTTCCCACCCAAGTTTTGATTCTCAGTACCATTCAGGAAAAGCGTAATAAGCAGCCACTCAATCTTATCTGGCAGTCAATACCTAAACTCACTCACTCAGTTTCCTGCCACTGATTTATATACAAGACAGGAAGACTAATAGTGTATTCTGGATTAGCTGCATTGGAAGTACTGTAGAAAAGCTCATTTGCAATTAATGATAGAGTGTAACTTTTGCAATTTGAAAGAAAAGTTCAACCTCAGGAGAAAGGGTAGAGATAGGAGGTCACGTTGTATTTCAAACTTTTTCCATTTTTTTTTTCTTTTCTTTTTTAGATTCTTCCTTGGTGAAGGAGTAAACCATTAAATAAGGTGACATAAGATTTAACTCTGATTCCTAGGGATTAAAGAAAGCAAAGAACCTGCAAGTGCAAGATATTAAAAATATGACAGTGTTGCTACTCTGTCTCTTTCCAGTTACAAAGGATATTATTAACCTGTGCTAATTCAAAATACACTCTTCAGAGAAGAAAGACTAAATACAACTCTGGGAAACTTTTTTCAAGTAGTACAGGGTATGTAATGAAATGCTAATTTATTCAAAGTAATGCCAAAAGGCAAACTACTAATTAGATAAATGTTGTGCTGTCTCTATGGAGATTAGGAGATTTGCCCACAATTTCCATTTATACTGCACAATTAGAGAAAAAAAAAAAGTTGTGCTTTACCAATATCTTGTGTCTTTAGTGTACAAAAAGCACTATGGGAACAGGAAGTCCTTCATGGACAAAATAAATAAGAACAGTACATGGTACCTATGTTCATCTCATTTTCATAGTTTCAGCTGAACATGGTATTCATTCAGGCTTTAAGGCACTATACATTGCATGCTGTATTTATTAATTGGAGTTATGGTTATGGGCAAAATGGCAATATCTTTTATTTCCATTACTTAATGCTGAGCCTTGCCAAAAAGTAGGGGTTTTTTTTCTTCTCTTTCATGTGTACACACAAAGATGGAAGCAATCAAAAGAACACTTTAAAAGTTAAGTATTAAGGCAATATACTCTTGAAATCCTCCTGATATAGGATGACTTTGCTACTCTGCCTCCAGCTTCACTTGTACACATACATTATAGGCAGAATACAAAAAGAGAAGCCACTTCATTAATTATTTTTAATTAGTAAATTGCCTGCATTTTTCAACACAAAGAATGGTTAATGTTCTCTCATTAGTGCTTATTAGTAACAATTCAGGATGTTGGTCCCTCCCCTCAGCTCAACTTTAATCCCATGTTTATCTGCTATACATCACTTTTGTCTCTGGAGACTGTCACAAATAGCCCCATCTAGTTCATTCATTACATGCTTCTTCCACTGATCATAATTCACATTGAAATCCTTATTAAAAACCTCATAGGAAAATCAAAAGCCAGAATTCATTCAAACAATCTTTTAAAGAATACTTAACTGAGCTCTTGTACATCATCATGAATAAGACTTCTATTCAGCTTTTTAGAAATTATTTTATTTAACCTTTTTCTTCATAATTTTCTTTAACCATTCAGTATTCCTTACTAGTCCAAAATTCTAATTAGCATTTTTGTTGTTATTAAACTGCATAATTTATACTACTGCCAAAAGGTGAGATTCTCCAAGACCTTTTCAAAAATCTTACAAAACTGTTTATTCTAAAAGTCTCTAACCCATCCCTTCAAATTGTTTATCATTTTTTGCATCACACTTTATTATATTGCCAAGAAGACCCAAAAAGCTGATACGAGCCATTTGAATGGAACTCATCCTGTAGGTTTTTCCATACTTTCCTGTAATCAAATTAAAGAATGCTACCAGTATCGTGGAACCATAAACAGAAATATGCACCATCAAACAGAACAAAAGAAATGCTACTTCTCCGAGTCAAACACAGGGTTACTCCATCATCACTCTTCTGCAAGACTTCAAGGTTTTTGATTTTAGTATATATAAGCCTTAAATGGTATCATAAAGATATAAAAAACCCTATGTGTTCATTTCAATTACATTCTCAACTTCACAAATGAACAGTTTATTTGGAAAATATCCATGGTGTATTTGAATTCCCGTGGAAATTTTTGAAATCTCTTGTCTCTACAAAGAGTGGAATTACCTAGGAGTAGTTCCATTCACAGAAGTGAAGAAACAAAAACACATGTCACAGTCAACAAAATAAGTGCTTTAGTCAGAATCATCAGCTGTGGATAGTCAAACCTGTCCACCAGGTATACAGAAAGGAAGCAAAGAAATTGAGACTGTCTTTATGTAGGTCTTCCTCATTAAAAATGTAACTGATGCACTAATTATCATCTTCAGTTTCATACTGAAATGGTAAGATCTGTATTCTGCCATGACAAGATCAGTATCAAGAAGTAGTAGTTGCTTAGGTGCTGATTCACTGATTTATAGCTGTCTTTTTGGACAAGAGAAGAACTTGGAAAAGGCTTCTTAAGCAGCACTGACTTCACCAGCTACTCACTGGTTTTTCCATAACTGACCAGAAACATAGAAACAGTGAGACAACCAGAAACTTGTGTACGACAGCCTGAAATGCAAGTAGAACTATTAAATTAAACCACTCTTTCTGTAATAGAAGTTCTAGAAGAACAGAGATGTTTGAACTTTTTCAGATTGTAGCTGGCATCCACGCAGTGCTAACCACCCAAACACTACAGTACCTATGCTGCAACCAAAACTGGCACAAATGGAAAACCATTAAAGCACCATGGATGCAAACCTAAACACCACCATCCAAACAGTTCCATATATATATATGGATGTAAATAATGTGTGCATTTTTGATATTTTTCCTTGCAGTTTTTTGAAAAAGTAACAATTGCCTGATTTGACAGACATTGAAAACAGCTGAAGAGAAAGTACATAAAAAGATCATAAGATCACAAACAATATTTAGACTGTTATATATTTATAACTACACTGGTTAAAGTTTCACTTAGAGAAGTTGAGCACAATTCATTATGCAAAAGCAAACGAACATTTGATTAGAAAGCTCAAATGCGAGAATATTTAAACGCAGAGCTTCCTACTCCATCTTTTGCCATTTCCCCCATTACAGAGTGAAACTGTACCACACAAAAGGATAGAGGTATCCTGGCTTCAGTTATTACCAGGAACAAGCATAACAAGGTCAGAGCTGCAGAGCTGGATCCTGGCCCTAATTCAAGGGTCACTCACCCCCACCTCATCTGCACATGTTGCTGCTGAGAGCCCTCAGCAGCAACACACCCATTTGCAAAGTGAACACATACAGGTTGGAGGAAGCTAAGCAACCCACTCATGCAAGTGTTCCTTATAGGCTACCAGTAAATCAAGAACATAGGGCAGAAGCTCAGTTTGTCATCTTCTGTCTCAGGTAACCATATCTGGCTAGCCAGTAGTGGCTAGTCCCTCATCCTGTGGGGCCAAAATAGTTCATATTGCAGAACTATCAAGCCTAAGAAGACTGAAAATAGATCAGTAATAGTACACCAGTGATGATTTTTTTTTCCTCATTTCAAGCACTAGCCCACAGAAAGAGGTAACACCCATTTTTCTTCATAAGGAAGTCCTTATTGCCATGCGACAGGAAAGCCCTTTTTTTTTTTTTTTGAATTTCATAGTTGAAGTACATCACCAAAAGGCACAAAGACCAGCAGGGGAAAAAAGAAGAGCAGCAAGAAAAGTTAGCTGGAGCTGCTTTCAGAAACCAGTTGAATAACTAGTTGAAGAAATAAAAGTAAATAAACAAAACCAAAAAAACTAAAAATAAGGTGCATTCAATCACTGTTTTCATCTACTGCATCTGGCTTCTTACAATCCAAGAGAAATACAAGGAAACCAAGCAGAAGGGGTGTGAGAAGAACAGAGCAACTCCTACGTCCACACACAGACTGCAGACTGCTGTGTGATCCTCCTCACACACCCTCGTGAGGCTCCATGCACACACCAGTCTCCTCACTCAAGAAGCCCGCTGGGCACATAATTCAATGCAAAGTCAACCCATTTACTTTGCTGTGCCAAAAATACCTCCCACAAATCTGTTTTCTCTTCCTCCAGAGGGCTTTGATGCACTAGTATACATCCAAGGTGGATGTTCCTTGGGTTTAATGTCTCTGTCCCAGGGCAGCAGTAGGTTGACAGAGGTTAAGGCAGGGAAATGGCAGATGTGCCCTCCTGTCTTTTCAAAAAAGGCACAGCAGATCCACAAGCAATTCTCCTTTTCCCTTTTTATTCAAAGACCACAGAGTTAATTTTTTTCAACAAACATAAGAAATGCTATTGTCTCACCTCCAACTCCCTGCCCTGAGAAGCCATTCAGAAGAATGTATTTCAAACAAATTTCTCTAAATGGCGAGACCAGCAGATTGAGTGAGGTGATTCTCCACCTGTGCCTACCTGAGACCTCAGCTGGAGTACTGCATCCAAGTCTGTGGTATTCAGCCTAAAAAAGACGTGTACCTATTGGAGGATTCCAGAGGAAGGCCATGAAGATGGTCAGAGGGCTGGAGCACCTCAGCCTGGAGAAGGCTTTGGGGAAGCCTCATTGAGGCCTCCCAGTACTGGAAGAGTGCTTCTGAATAAAAGGGAGAGCAGCTTTTTTTTATGAGTAGATAGTAAAAGGACAAGAGGGAACAATTTTAAACATCAGGAAAGATTTAAATTAGATATTAGAAAGAAATTATTTACTCAGAGTAGTAAGGCACTCTAACAAGTTTCCCAGAGAAGCTTTAGATGTGCCATCAGTCAAAATGTTCAAGGTTGGATAGCCTTAAGCAACCTAATCTAGGGAGTGGCATTGCTGCCTATGGAAAGTGGTTGGAACTAAATGATCTTTAAGATCCCTTCTAACCCATACAAAACTATGATAAATGCGAATAAAGCGTTACCAAGTTGTCAGACAGCATGTGCCAAGATATAGCCAAGTATCCTTTTTATATTAACTTCTATTTAAATAAAATAGGCACCCTTCAAAAATGCAGTTCAGACAGTGATCAAGGATTCCATTAACACAACAAAGGGCCCTACAGTATGAGATGAGAGGAGGATACACTTGTTTACTGGTGTTAGTACAAATCACCAAAACCACTCAACTTTGCAGTCACTAGCTGGAATCACAGCCAACTCTCACCAGATTTCCAGTAATTTGAGCTAGACCCACTGGACAGATTACTTTGTTCAGTTGGTTGTTTCCAAAATTACAGAGAAACAGAATGAGAGAAGGAAAGATTAGAGTAATCTAATATGAAACTGCAGAAATAAAAACCCCTCTTCAATTCTAGCCTTTGGCACGGCCTCTGAAAATCCTTATCTTACTCAAATGTCTTAGCTCATCTTTCATTTAAACATGATTGGTTTACAATTGTTCTTATTAGTGGTGGCATGTTCCTTATTCACCTACAGCATGCTCTGCAGAGTAGGGTTGATGAAAAGCAAAGTGTCTTTACTCTCAGTTTTCCCTTCCTAAATCCAAAGCTTTATTTGGCTTTACACATCACGAGTCTGACACATTCACACACTCGAGCTATGTAGTTCTTAAACACTCTCCCTTCTGGTTCAGCTGTTTCCAACACAATGGGAATCCTGTTACCAGGGCCAACAAGTCTCAGTTTTCCCTTTGCATTCCCATATCCTCCCTTCTTTAATAAAACCAATTACTCCTCAGGAAAAAGCAGAAGAAACAGCTCTTCCTACTCACCAGCCCAAAAGTATTCCATATTCGTAAGCAAAGTAGTACAAACTGATTGGCAGAAATGAGTATTTAATACCATGTCATCCAAGGCTAAGCTCCACATAAGAATGACCACAGTGTTTTCAGAATGTACCATATTTTAATGCTTTTCAAATTTTATTGCAGTTCAGCAGATTCAGGTTTTCTGTACCTACACACAGCCAGAGGTCCTTTGGTAGCCCTTTAAGATGTAACAGGGTTGGTGTCACTGTTAGCTGTCACAGTCTCATAAAAAATAGGAATTATCTAGTTGCATCCTACAGATCACAGCAAAACCAACAATTATTTATCTGGCTTCAATTACTGTTGCAGCAGCCCTCTTGTCAGAGGGTAGAAAANTCAGAGGGTAGAAATGAGCCAATACACAGACTTCTTGTTTATCACAGCATAAAAAAGGTCCTCGTTTATTCCTCTTTGCAGCTTGGTCATCCTGACTCCAACAATTCACTGACTCTGGCTGCAGCAAACTCCTACTCTAGGTTTCCCTTGCAGCCTCTGACTGCTTGTTATTTCCCGCTAAACTGTGACTGCATGTATTAGTTTACAGACTCTGAATGCAGGCTTTTACCCAGCTAGACTGTGACTGCAGGTTCCAACAACAGGCTCTGACTGCAGACCCACACTGACCTCACAGCAGGGATTCTCTCTCCCCAGGATCCTCCTTCTTCATGAGCCTCTCTCTTCCTCAAGGTTCCTCCTCCTTCATGATCTCTCTCACCAGCTAACCTACTCCTTTTTATCACACTCATCTTTATTGGCTATAGCTGTGACTCGTTAGGGGGTGAAGCTGTATTGGGTAATTAACACAGCTGTTACTTATCAGGAGCAAGGCCACCTGTATTCCCTTCTAAAAGTTACGACCAATTGCTCTCCTGTCTCCCTTCTCATGTGAGCAGGCACTACCTGGTCTGTGACACATCATCATCACTTTGGGCAATATGATGGAGAAAGAACAAAGCACCTAGGCCAGGACTGATGCCACACAACCCATCTTGGGTAAAAAGCCTGACATTCATGAGGTAAAAGGGACGCAAATAATCTGTATGCAAGCCCAAAATTAAGTGGACACTAAAAACTACTCTCATTTTGTATGAGAGCAACACCACACACCATCACTATCTTGATCTAAAAGCCCTGTGTGCCAAGTAGCTCCACTCCAATAACTTGAAACAAAGCTATACTCCTTCCCCCGTACCTTTCTCCTTTTAAAAACTAATTTTGTAACTCAAAGTATTTTCTAAAAAAAAAAACCCAAAACCTATCTTTTGAAATTCCAACTAAAGCAATAGTTCTGTGAGGTCAGAGTTTCAAAAGTAAGGTCAGGCACGGGGGCTATACAGAAGGTCATTTTTGGAGATGGCAACTGTGCCACGTTCAGTCATCCATGCTCTAGCAAACTTGCTCTTCCATACTTATTTAGAGGTTGATGGGAAGACCCCTAATAACTTCCTAGATCTTAAACTTTATAAGAAGTAATCCAGCATGTAGAACAGTATTCCTCAATTTTTCAGCCCTTTAGGAATGATTAGTGTTACTTTTAAGAGTAGTTATTAATGCTAATGCACATGTGATTTATTTTTAGCACAGTAATTGCTATTGTCAAAATACTCCATAAACTACAGTCATTTTGCAGAGCTTTATGTGCAGTCATATTGACTGAGCCATGCCTCCACACAAAGGATAATCTAAAGGTTTGCACAACTGGGCACAGGGACACAGGAGCACAATCACTTTAAAAGGAACTGCTACTCTGATATGGAAATGGTGGTATTTTGACCATAGCCTGCACTCCAAATCTGAAACAGCAGCTTTTATCTCTGGTCTGGTAGACGCCATAAAATACTCCTAGGGTCAGGTAATACAGGGCATGAAGTGAAACATAAATGCCACATTAGATCCTCAAGAGCCACTGGAAAAATACACTGCCAATAAAAATATTCTGCTGAAATAACAAAGACATTGAAAACAAACACAGAAAGCTGTTATATTAATATTATGGGTTTGACTTAAGAATAACAAAAGGAAGTTCAGAGTTCAAAATTCTGAAACTGCTATTTCAGGGGTCTCAAATACAGACAACACCACAGCGAATACATAATGAGTGGATGCCTACCTGTTGCTATTCTTGCGCACCTTTGTCACCAACTCTCAGACCTTTTGCTTTGCGATTCCCTTTAACACAGTGCTCCCCAGGGAGCAATTTAGAATTTATCACAGTATCTGCGTCCAAGTGTGACAGTGTGCCTTCCAACAGCAGCCACACAGGCATTGTTAGAAAGCATATGATTGCTCAAAATGTCAATAGCCATGGAACAAGATAGCCAAATTCGTTTAGCGTTACTGCAATGTTTAATATTAGCTAAAAAAAGCTAACTGAAAAAATTAAAAATAATTGCACTTCTGCATAAAAACAACCCTGAAAATAGCACGTGGGATGGGGAACTAACACACCTAATTCTACCATTTAAAGTTACTTAAACTGGCAATGACACACAAACCAAACAGGCAACAGAATTCAGCAAAGTCAAATTTAGACCAAAAAGCTCCATCTCTTTAACTCAAAACCCCACATTTTTCTCACACTAAACATAACAAACCTATAGCATGAGAATAACCTAACCTCTGCATCCATTCAAACTTTTGCCCTCTAGATTTTTCAAATCCCTTTCCTCATCTGCGTTCAGCTTTTCCTACCTAAGAAGACAAAGAGCTAGCTCTCCTCACCTTTGTGATTAAGGACATCTTCAGCTGAACAGAAAGGAAAGAGGCCATAAAACCAGGATTCTTTATTTGAAAGCATATACAGCTTTTTGGCTGATACACAGGGGATGCCTACAGCTGACAAACTCTCATTAGCATTTGGCTGGAATTACTGTGAAGGTATCCAAGGAAATGGAAATAATCTCAAAGAAGGAGATAGGTCAAAAAAACGTGAGAGGAGGAGAGAAAGGATTAGGTTCAAGTAAGTTTGTCATCTGAGGAATGTTTTGTTCAGTGTGTATGTATCTGTCTGTAGGAGAAGCACTGAGTTAAAATCCCAGAAATCATTCTTTTAAAGGTAAGTAGTAGTCCAGGAAGGCAAAAATGAGAATACTTCATGACAATTCCATCTGTCTTTTGTACATCTCTTACTAAACTGAAAACTGAAGTATTTCATATTTGAAAAAGGATTTTTGAGTCACATAGGAGAATGAATGTACACATTGCAGCCTTTTATTCTTAACACATAAGACTGAGAAAAAGTTTTCTACTGATATCCTCCACCTTGCACACAAGGATTATACCATTGCTATTCCAACTGCATTTAGGACACCACAGATTGCTCACTACCCTATCACAAAACTAAAATAGTGGACTACTTCAGAACCACACACACAATTTACAGATATTCAGGAATGCACACAGTAAGCAATTACCCATCTTTGGCTATGGTTGTTTCATTGCCATAAGTGGCTGAACACCTAATAGACAATATACCACAAAAAAAAGATACCAAGCAATAACAGTGTGCAGATGGCATTTCCATCTATATGACCCACATCGGCATTCTTTTAAAAATGGTGCAGCTGAAACGTCAGTCCTGCAATAAGACGTACTTAAAGTCAGTATTTTAAAATCATTTAAATTCATTTATTTATAGAAGAGGTTATTTGCATCCATGACCACTTCTCTATGAAAAATCAAAACTAAGGAAAAATGAGAAAGTAGGGAGAACATACCAGGCCCTTTGAAAACCTAGAGCAGGAAGGTCCTGAGGAAAACAAGGCAGCTTCAGAGAAAGAGGAGTAGGGAACCATTCTGGAATAACAGCAGTTCTAGTAAAATTCACAAACCTTTGAGGGCCAAAAGAGATGGAGAGTTAATGAGTCAAAGACTGAGCCAGTAAAAGATATAAGAAGCGCAGGACGAAGTGCCTTGTTATAATCAAACTTTGACTCAGAAGCTTCTGATCAGGTACCTGAAAGCTAAAAAACCCAACAGCAATCATAACAAAAACCAAAATCTAGCACAAACCCATAGGTTTGTATGGAAGAAAATACACTGAACATATTCACACAAAGCGTTTGCATAAAATACCGAAGAAAATAAAATATGGCAGCATTCTCAAAGAGAACATCATACATTTGTCAACAGAATCATTTTTCAGACACAGCCTGAACCTTGAAGGTTTCAATGAAAGATCTACTCTACTAACAATATTATAATAAGTACAGTCATCAACTCTTCCTAATACTTACACTGCCTCTTAAAGGCTTTGTGGTTTCTAAACCAAACATCAATTGGGATGTCATTAAAAGAGCAAGATTAAAGTTTATGAGAATGAAACTCAATATAAGAACACCGAAAATATGGGGAAAATACATGTACCCTGCAGACTCTCTTCTTAACATCAAGATTTTATAAAAGCACAAAGGATCTCAAGTCACATTTTCTACCCTTAAGCAGAATTTATTTGGCACTTGTGCTTTTTTTTTTTTTATCAGTCATT